>OZ038495.1:74772540-74785040 GCA_964036315.1 Acanthosepion esculentum
TATATATTATATATATATATATATATATATATATATATATATATATATATATATATATATATATATATGGATATATATATATATATATATATATATATGGATATATATATATATATATATATATGGATATATATATATATATATATGGATATATATATATATATATATATATGGATATATGAGAGAGTATTCTTTCTTGGATTCGGATACGCTGGCGCCGCGTGGGCGGCGCTGCGAAAACCTGCTCCTAGGAAAGAAATTTTTTCCTAAGTTGAAAGGGGGGAACCCATTTAAAACTATAGCTTATCGGTACGTTTGTCAAGCATTAATCTTGCTAGGAATGTTGATATATTAAAGAAACCCGGTCTAGTGTTTACTGTACGTGAAGTGGATATCATGCCAGCCTCGTAATCTGCCTAAGGTTTTTATTGTGCATATATTTTAAAATCTTCACAGAGTCGAAATCAAAATTGTGATCAGATTTGTCTATGTGTACAAACAAAGCACTACTTAAATCACCGAGGCGAATATCTCGTTTATGTTCGGAAATACGAGATTTTATGGACCTCCCTGTCTCGCCTACATAACTCAAGTTTCAGTCTCTGCACGGTACCTGATAGACGCAAGCATCGGACGTAATATGCTGTTTGCTGGTATTATTTAATATACTGCGAATAGTTTTAGTGGGTAATGTAGTAGTTTTAATTTTTAGCGCGTTTAGATTGTTGTAGATGTGTTCGGTCAGAGGGTTATTCGGTAGAAAGATGCGGCCAATAGGATTATCAGGGGCAGCTGAAAGTGTGCCTCTCCCTGGCGTAGATGTAGTAGTAGTAGTAGTAGTAGTAGTAGTAGTAGTAGTCAGGGTGTCATTTTGCACTGATGAACGAACTTTGTGAATTTTCAAAGCTTTATGCTTAGCGCCGAGTACTAATTGTCTCGGATACGAAAGGCTTGAGAAGGTATCCTCGATATAACTAAATTCGTCATCTAAATATTTTGCTGAACAGATTCGAAGAGCTCTCAAGTAAAATCCAATAATAACAACTCTCTTAGTCCTAGTATCATTGTGAGAGTAAAAGTGTAAATAGTCGTTTTTGCATGTGGGTTTAGGATATACTTTGAATTCTAATTTGTTATTATTTCTAGTAAGTAGTATGTCTAGAAAAGGTAGAGAATTATTAGATTCAAGTTCGTGGGTAAATTTTATAGTAGGTTCTACTCTATTTAATCTATCAGTGATTTTGTTTCAATCATGTTTCTGTGGGTAAATGAATAAAATGTCATCGATGTAACAGAAGTAATGTGTATTATCAGGGATTATATATTTGAAAGGTTCAGACTCAAGAAATTCTAGAAATATGCATGCTAGGAATCCAGAGAGAGGACTACCCATTGGTAAGCCGAATTTTTGTTTGTAATAGATATCGTTATACTGGAAGTAACAATGAGATGTGCATAGGGTGCATAATTTGATGCATTTTGAGATGGGGATAGGTAGCTTAAAATCAGTTTTCTTAAGGTGGTTCTCTAACCGTTTAATGTATTTATCCACAGGTACATTAGTGAATAGTGATTTAACGTCTAAGCTGGCTAGGGATTTGTTTCTTATGTCAATATTGCTTAACTTATTAAGAAGAGCGCCTGAATTCTTTACATGCGCCACTTATGGTGCCCAGAATTGGGGTGAGAAATTTAGTTAAAAACATAGCAATATTATGAGGGGTGAGCCTATGCCCGAAATAATGGGCCTTAGAGGAATGTCAGGTATATGGGTTTTGGGGAGCCCATAGATTTTAGGGATGGTGGGGGGGGGTAATTAATAAGGGAAAGCCAAATCTTATCTTCAGTACGAATCAGACTCTTATAGGACTTATTAAATTCTTCAAGATTTTTAGAAACCTGTAGATAAGAGATCTGTTCATAAGTATCTCTGTCATTGAGCAAGTCCAACATTTTCTGGTTGTAAGTAGCGGTGCCCATGACTACGACACCTCCATCTTTATCCGAAGGAGATATAGTAATATCACTATTCGTAGACAGGAATTTTAAAGCATTCATATACCTCTTGGGTAAAGTAAACTCCGTATTTTGGCAGTCCAAGGAGGCAGCTGAGATGCCTTGGGTAAATCCTTTATGGAAGTCGGTGTTACTGTGTCTGTAATTAAGATTTATCAGTTTGCTAATATTGTTTTTTAAACCAGTTGCAAACTTTAGAACAAAGCTAAGGGCTTCAGTCTCTATGGTACTAAGTGTAGTACTGGGATTGTTTGTGACATATTCGGATTTTGCTTTGTCTTTTCCACATTTTCATCATATATATATATATATATATATATATATATATATATATATAGATATAGATATGTATAGATATATATAGATATGTATAGATATATATAGATATGTATAGATATATATAGATATGTATAGATATAGATAGATATAGATATATATAGATATGTATAGATATAGATATGTATAGATATAGATATATATAGATATGTATAGATATAGATATGTATAGATATAGATATATATAGATATGTATAGATATAGATATATATAGATATGTATAGATATAGATATGTATATATATATATATATATATATATATATAGATATGTATAGATAGATATATATATAGATATATATTCGTATATATGTGTATATACATTATATTTTAAAAGTGCTCAATACATAGAATATTATTATTAATCTCTACTCTGTATTGAGCACTTTTTAAAAATATAATGTCTGGACATTGGTACTAACTTACCTAACACTTGGATATTTCGCTCTTTCAAAGGTCGATCACTGCTGACATTTTATTTTGCAAACATGGATAAAACCAATTTTGGAATATCTTGGTCTTACAAACCGAAGATCTCCTTCGACGAATGAGGTGGATCTCCAGTTGAGCACCACCGCCTGGGGAGACACATACAGTGTCGAAAAATGATTGCGTTTGTTTAGGTACCTCCAACAATTCGCTAAAAACAGTGTAGTATGATGATGAAAGGCTCCAAACTTAACAAAGTTCTAACCTCAAAATGTTCAGGTTATTATTAAGAGGAAAGAACAAAGTATTTTAAAATTATTTAAAACAAATTTTCCTCCTTTCTAACGCGTTCTAAATTTGACTAAAATATCTCGTTTTTTTTTTTCAACTTTGTAAGACATGTGGTAATGGACATTTTTAATGTAGCAGTTTCCAGTGTAAAACGCATTAATTTGGAAATTTTTGCAGAAATCAAATAATTGTCTTTTAATGAAACTTTCAGGACATTCCAAAATGAATTTTTATTTTTAGAAAATATTTTTTTATATCTGTTACTCCCACCATCATCAATTTTTTTTTCACAACTACTCCCAACTTTTAAAAAAATCTGCTCCAAATTGTAAAATAAAAACTGCAATAAAACTATCTAAATAGATAGGCTTTTATTTGCTTTTATGAACAATATACATTAAGGACATTATTGTCTGAAGAAATTTTTTTTCGATGAATAATTAATTTTTACAAAAACTGTTTGCATTTTTCTTTAATTTTTCAAGAATTGTTTTCACTTTTCTTTAAGTTTTAAAAAATGTTTTAAAATTCTTCCAAACAGAGTACAAGGTATTTTATTAATTTATTAATTGAAGACTATATTTACTCAGCGAAAACTAAAATCTTAATACAAATCATACTCCCAAAACTTTTTACCATAATTAAAGATATTTTTGTGCGTCAAAATGTTATATTTTTTTTGTATGGTGTATCGTAAGTAATATTATAATTAAAAGGTCACGTGTTTCAAGGCTTGTCCACCTTAGAAAAAACTCTTCGAAATACTTTCATTTCACTTTCGTGTTTCATCGACCCTACGTTTCAACAGGCTTCTTTTTAAATCTTGAAATTTTTAAGTTTTTCTTTTCTATTTCACTAAATATTTTAAATTTTGCTATGTATTCATCTTACTTTATAGTGTGTATACTTTTCATAGTGTGTGTCATGCATAATTTCTTTTATTTATTTTCTGAAATGCCTGGAAAATAACTCCTCTATACTCGATGAATTTCTAGATAAGTATTTGGCCATTCTTCGTCATTTCTACCCTATTGCATACAAAGCTTTTGGCCTTGCTATTAGCATAAAGAAAACGGGGGTAATCCATCAGCCGCCTCCTTGTCCAAAGCAGTTCATCACCAGTTCATCGATTCCCAGACACTCCTATACAGGTTGATGGGAAGAACTTGAAGTATGTGAATTCATTTACATACTTAGGAAGTAAGATGAATGCAAATGCATCCCTTGATGACGAAATAAAAAGTCGGAAATAAAAAGACAAAACTACAAGTGTATTTGGAAAACTTCGCAACCGCATATGGAATGAGAGAAGCATAAAAATGGACACCAAAATTATAGAACAGCCGTTTTGACCACACTGTTGTACGGCTCATAATCGTGGTCACATGGTCTCAGCTTGATGTTTTCCTGAAAACAAGTTTTTTTCCCCCGCGAGAAATCTGGCTATGCTTTTGACGATAGTGTCCAGTGCTAATCTCACAAAATGCAACATTGGTGGAATTGAGACTTTCCTAGTGTAGTCACAACTTCGCTGGGCTTGTTATGTTGACAACATAATACCTAAGGTCCTCCTGTATAGCCAGCTTGACAGTGGACAAAGGATTGTAGGACGACCGTAGCTCAGATATAAAGAAAAGATAAAGAGTAACCTCTCAATTTGCCTCATACTAACTTCGTGTGAGTTACCCTGGATAGCAATAATTGGAGAGACTTGTGCCAGGGTAGTATGTGAAATTACGAAGCCAGATGTATTGACTGGCGAAAGCTGTATTGACAGACGAAAAACAACGGCGAAAAGCGTCTGTTGCTATGTCCCGAGATCCTCGATGTTGCACAATATGTGACTGCATGTCACCAGCGGGACTGAAGTATCATATACGATACAAAGATAGAGACTGAATAAGGTTGTGGGATTCTTATACGTCGAAATCGACGAGAGTCCCTCACACACACACACACACACACACACACACACACACACACACACACACACACACGTGTATATATATATATATATATATATATATATATATATATATATATATATATATATATGTGTGTATTTAGGCAGCAATCCTTCTTTCATGCACATTTCATTGAAAACGACAGACAAGGTGCTTTTATTTAGCTTTTTATACAATTTCTCATGCGATCTAATATTTTTTTTCTTTTCGGATGATAAATTATATAAAAACTGTCCGAATGTTCTTTTTATCCGAGAATCCAATCGTTCTTATTAAATCGTGAAATGAAGGTAGTTTTGAATGGGCTCGCACCCAGATCTTTTCTCACGAACGCGAATGTCTTCCAAGGCTCTATTCTGAGTCTTACGCTGTTTCTGAACTTCATCAATCAGTACCCAACTAGGTATTTATGCAAATAAAACTACCATTTACTCCTGTATCAATAGCAAATCCGTCAGATCTGACAAAGTAAACCTGGCAGCAGCTCTTCAAACGGAATATTCTTTCCTTCTTATATATATATATATATATATATATATATGATTTTTACTGCTACAAACATTTAAGAACTTTGTTGCTATACTTATAGTTGGCTTTATTTATTTTGGGATTTAATTCTTTATATAAAGGGTTCCTAGGATTTTTAGTTTTTGCTTCTTATTATATTTATGTAATATAGATGTATTTTCAACTAATATCTGTCTAAACTGTGAGTGTGGGCATGAGTGTTCCTTTATTGAACTATGCCCAACCAAATGGAACTTAAGCCATTTTGTTAGCATCGTCGTAGTAAAACTAAAATTTTTATCAGAGATAAAATCTCCGAAAGAACATTTAAATTAAAATAAATAAATTAATTAAAAATGAAAAAAATACCTCCCTTATATTGTGGAAAAACACGTGAATTTTGAAATCTAGAACGCTGCATAACGCAATAAAACGAACAGTTGAAATGTTTTGAATTTACAGAAATACATATACACATTCACAGACAATGAATCTTATCCTGAAGATGATTTCAGATGAAATTGAAAGTACTTAGGAAAATAAAACTATTTGAAAGAAAATTTTGTTAAAGAAATTAATCTGTGAACTTCAAAGGATCACAACCAAAATAAATCGATATATGTCTAAATTATTTAACCAAATCTGTTTTAAACGAAAATATGCTGCTTAAATATGTGTGTGTGTATGTGTGTGAGTGAGTATATGTTTATTTGGCATATTTGTGTATATATATATATGTGTGTGTATGTATATGTGAGTATATATATGCAGGGGTAAATTATCGCCATTTTATATTTTTAATTTCGCGCATATGCGTTGTTTCTTTTTTTATTTTTGTCCATTGCACACATTTATCCATCGCACCATGTATATGTATATGTGAGTGTCGTAAGTCTTGGTAACTGAAGAGAGACTTAAATTGAAGTGAATCCAAGCCGTACTGAACTAATCATTTATTTTTAATGAAGATACGAACACATGAAAAAAAGCTCCAAAAGTGAAAAATTTTTTCATATGTAATAATAGTAATAAAAAGTTTTATTTAAATTGATGACAGAAAACTTTCCATTACATTTTATCAAACCCATATTGTATTGGAGGCTTTGATATACGGTTTGATATCCAAGGTTGGTTTGTATTAACTGTTGTTGGTTTTGGATATTAGTTTTCTGTTTGAATTATTTCCCTTTCAGTCGATGACTCACCTAGAGTATGTCACGACAGAGCAGGCATTGTTGTTGACAAAGGTCGGATTTCTATTGATCAGAAGTAGATGTTGATTGGGGTAAAGAAACAAATTAGACACTGGTTTGGAGAAATGACAATTTATCATCAGATAAATGGTCATTTCTCCAAACCAGTGTTACAAGATATGAAAATGGTAAGTCGCATTGTGTAACGTTAGAATGTACTGTGTACCAGGCATGAAACGAGAGCGTGAAAAAGGAGCATGCTTAAACCGGCTGGCTGCTTGTTGGCTATAGGTTTTTGCTTGTCGCGTTAATAATGGAGTTCGTTCTCTTTTGTGTTCACAGGAGGTCTTATTCATACCCTAAAGGTAGGACGGGAGGTCAGTCGTTCTCTCAGATACCCTCTATGGTTAGTTTGTGAAGTCTCTCTCTCTCTCTCTATCTGTTCTCCGCTCTCTACTTTTATAGCCTATAGCACAGATGAAGTTGTAAACATCTGTAGTAAGTGAGAATCGCGTTAATAATGGCTAGCACTCTGGTATATTTGTGCTTGTTTTAAAATTTGTTTTGAGTAAGTGCGGCGTGTGTGTTTTAGAAGAAAAATGTTGTGTAGTTGGAGATAGTTTTCTAATAATTATATAAATTTGGATTTTAATTTGCTACACTATCAATCAGTTCAACTTCATCTATTAAGGGATCGCTCTTGCTAATATGGACAAATCGTATTAAAAGTATTGGTACAGGTCTTATTAACCAAGATGGGAGTGAGTTTCCAAAAGATGTATGCCTTTGAAAATTGAAGAATCGCCCATGAGAGATCAAATAGAATGAAGAGATTGTGGCAAAACTCGTTCCCAGTTTTTTTTTCGTTAGTTGCCGAGACCTAAGTGTCAAGGGAATAGTTTTCCATATAACACCAATGTATCGCTCTACCTGACCGTCATCTTGGGGGTGATATGGCGTAGAATGCAGATGCAATTCTTTTACTCAGTAAATACTCCTTCGATTATCGGGATTTGAGAGAATGTCCTCTATCTGATAGAATATATCTCGGCATTCCACACATGCAAAACAAGGTCTCTAGGCAGTTAGTAACTGTTGTAGCGTGCGTATTCGGGCATGGAGATGCGAATGGATACCGAGAATATTCGTCGACAATCACCAACAAGTACGGATTATGAGTAGCCGTTGGGAAAGGCCCCTTAAAGTCGATACTTATACGTTCCATAGGTTCAGTAGCTTTTATCAGGAGGTCCATAGGACTCAGTAGAAACTCTGCATGACGCGAATATTTTTAACAAGGTCTTTGAATGATGACCAAGCATTCTTTTCAAGTTCTGACATTGTCCCGATAAAATGATCATCTTTAATGAGCTGCCGAATCTGTGGACCATCAAACACACCAGCCTTGATTTTTCAATTGATTGATCAGGAAATGCCAAAATGGGGTACATGAAACAGCCTCCTTCAGTTTTCAATGCTTTAACGAATTTCTTCATTAAACCCAATTTAATGTGCAGAGGTGGGAATACAATTTTCTTTCTGTCAATGAGTGGCTCGTAGAATGCTGGGATCGCCATGTTTGAGGTTAGGTCTTGGAGGCCAATTCCTCTCCACCCAATGTTTCTCTCGAGCTCTGCAACCCCTCATACCCAGAAAGCAGCAATACTTGGTGTAACCGCGTTGCTGACCATTTTAAGGTCAGCACAGATGATCCAATTGTATTTGTGATATTACAACAACTCAATGATTCTCTTTATGTTTCCATGTGCTTCATGAAGACAAAGTGAATGGCCAATTGGGACAGCACCATATAAATTGCCATTGTAGAGAAGGACATACTTTAAGCTACGCTTTGAGCTGTCGATGAACAGTCGCCATTCATTCGAGTTGTACAGTAAACCTGTATGCTATGGCAATATACAAAGCTACTGTCACTTCGAAAATATTGCAGAAATAAACTTTCCCTAGATCGAAAATAGGACACCTTTGCTCCTTTTTCAAGCAAGTTTTTTTTCATTCAGTCTTGATGCTAGTTTTGAAGCCTTTTTTGACAGTCCCAAATCATTCAACACATTCGAATCTATTACGAGCTGAGTCATCTTCAGTTTCAAAATTTGCATCATGGCTGTCACTGAGTTCTTCATCAGGATCTAGATCATCAAGAGATGGTAGTTGAGCGAAAAACTGGTACTGGTATTTCAGCTGAATTGGGTACTGGACGTATAGCTGATGGTAGACTTGGATACTCAATTTTGTATTTGTTTTTATTGTTATATCGTAAAGTTTTCACTAAGCAAAAGTAACAGTTCGTGCAATGATATCATGGCTCTCGCCAAATAATAGGTATACCAAATGCCAATTTATCACGTGTTCCCTTTGTCCACACTCGCAAATTCTCGACACACTGCTTACACACCTTGTGAGTGGCCCAAAACCTGATTGATCACGAAGCTTTACTTTAAAATATGCAAAATTTTTGACAAATGTGCTGATGTTTGCCGTTTGACTGGGAATGGTGAAACTGCCACAGGTATAACAAAAGGAATCAAGGCTGTTTTGGTACTTGAGACGCTGAGGCAGCTATGATCGTAATGATTGGAAATAAGTATTAGGGTAAACAATAAGTAGATCAGTCACAAGCTTAGAAAAAGAACAAAAAAAAAAACAGTAACATCTGCTGGAACCATTATACAGAATTTTATGTTTTGTTTGCTGAACACCTATATAGAGCACAGACAACTTCTCACCGCACTGTCTCACGTGTAACTGAATAGGTATCAGTTTTCACCCTCCCCGCCCGACCGTTTATCCTCGACATATGACGTTACATTCAACATTAATAAAATAATATTATTATTTATTAATTATTGAAACAAAAAACTAAATATTATTATATTAATTACTTTTCATAACACTGACCACAACTCATAAAAGAGGTATTATTAAAAAATCAGTACAATTGTGAACTTCCGGGAATGGGATATAGGGAAAAAAACTTCACATAATAGGAGAAAACTGATTGTAGTTTTAAAATTAGCATGCCAATTTTAGTCTAAATCAAGTGAAAAAACGGACTCAACAGAAACCATGTTCAAAATTGTTCCCCAGTGAAATGCATCAGCATGACCAAATGTATTGGTTGAATTTTATTTTATAGAGAAATTATAATCTAACAGTATAGTAGCCAATCTTTCCAGACGGTTTGCTGTATATACTGGAATGCCTTTTTAGATTCAAAAATACTAACAAGGAGCTTGTTATCTGTGGCTCTGCAGGTGTCAATGATCTGGATGCGTGAGCTATAGCCTTTTGGCTGCTATCAGGAAAATGTGAGAAATAACAGCTACAATACCATAATTGGAAGCATCAGAGACTAAAACAATATCCATGTCTGGGTTATAGTTTGTCAGTAAAAGATTGGAAGAAAGTAAGGACATTATATTTTTGAAAGCTACCTGGAATTCATCAGACCATTCTCATGCAACATTTTTTTTCAAATGATTATTGAGAGGTGCACGAAATCGATGAAGTTCGGTACAAAAAAGCACTGTAGTGGCTAACCAAGCCAAGGGTAGAACGTAATCTTGTTATATTTGTCGGTGTTGGCATGATTTTTTATTGCCGAGATATTTTCCGGGTCTGGTCGTTTACCATTTTTGTCGAAAATAAACCCAAGATATTTTATTTTATTCTCGGAAAAATTCACACTTTTCAGCTTTAAAACGGAATCCATATTGTTGAATTCGGCTGAAAACGGAAAATAAACGTTGCAAAAGTTCATTTTGAGTTGCACCTGCAAATATGATTAATCACAGATTTTAGAGGAATTTCAAAAGATAAAGTTGTTCTATCCAGTCAAGACCAATTAGATTCAATTTCCTATTATCTGCGACATAACACACACCAGAAAATATTCGGTTTCGGAAAGAAACATCGTAAGTTAACTCACCAGTTAAACGAATAGTACTTCCAGGCACACTCATTACTATATGATTTGTTCCAGAGAGACGTGGCTTTACAATTTTTTCTCAAGTCGAATGCGATATTAACGTTAATCCGATCCTGTATCAAACTGGAAATGAACTATTTTTTGTTGACAGGAGCGACAATATATTTTCTGCGGCTTTTGGAATCCGCTTTGAATGTCGCAAACACTGTTTGTTTCAGACTTTTCCCGTTTCGTTTTTTAAATTTTTTTCCGGTTGAATTTTCAGTTGAATTTTTGTGTGAATTTGGATTACAAAATACTTCTTTATGTCCTTTCCAGTGACAAATATTTCCCTTGAACGGACAAAAGCATGCATAATGTCAGTCGCCACAATGCCAACATTTTGAAGGTTTCTTTTTATCACAAGATTGTTTTCTCGCGTGGATGATGCTGGTTATTGATAAATCATCATTTTTAATCAGCATAATGTCTCTTGTGATAGTGAATAAATTATTGCATTCCGTGGTGAGGGCTTTTAGCGTAATGTCTTTGTCCTGTTCCAGTTTTGAAAGTTGCCGGGTGCGAACATCAGCATGAGTAGAAGATTTTAATCCTGCCATAAAAATCAAACATTCAAACTGTTCCTGTGAGGAAATTTAGTTTATATATACATGTGTGTGTACGTGTGTGTAAGAGGACGCATACTAAATACACTGTTTAATAAATTAAAACATAGCATCTGCTTAAATATGGGTACCCACTGACAATAAATTTAAACAATAAAATACAAATTTGGCGGATTATTAAATGAAAAATCTATTCCTAAAAATAGTTTTGTTTACGTTGGGATACAAATCTGAGCGGAGTTTTATATTACGAGAATCGGGAATGGTCTGTGTTAAAAAGCACTATTCGAGCTTTGCTTGGCCAGCAGGTTCTTTCCAGCCGACAGGTTAAAGCACGTCACATCTAATGAGGGTTTTCCCTAGGGGAAAAAAAGGTTCGTATCCTGCTGCAGAATGCATATTTTTCTAATAAGATTTTATTGAATATTCAGTTAGTATGTATGTATGTATGTATGTATGTATGTATGTATGTATGTATGTACCAAGGTTTCACCTAAGCGGATTGTCAGGGAAAGCTGGCTAAAGAGGTAAAGGAAACGGTATACTTGTAGGCGATAAACAAAGACAACACCACGTGACCAAAAACAAAAAAGGAAAAATCAAGAAAATCAAGAAAATCAAAAAACAACACCGGGAGTGGGGTTAGGAAGGATTTATTCGAAACGGCTCAAAAGGGGAGGGAGTATTTTAAGAAAAAACTAGCAAAAACGGTGGAGTAACAATTCAATCAGGAGAGACGGGGCCTAATCCAATAACCAAGATTTTCTGTCTGCATTTGTTTAGAATCACAGTTTTAGAGTTTAATAAATCGTTAGGTTCCTTATATAAAGCTATGGCTAATTTTTCCTCTATACATAGCTTACAGAATTTTTGACCTGCTTTATATTTAGAACATCTTTATAATATTTCCCATTTGAGGATAGCGTCTTTATTATTTTCTTGCTTAATTTTCCATACATAGCTAGATAGTGTGGTGCTATGTTTAGTTTTTTCATTAAAACTACTCGTATGATTATAATATCTGGTCTACTTTTGTATTGAGCACTTTTTTAGTTAGTTGTTTACTCGTGTCGAGGTTTTTTCTTTGGGCTTTGAACCTGTAAGCTGTACGATTACTTCCGACAGACGTTCATGTTCCTGGCTCTTTCTTTTTTAAAACATTTTTTTCCTTCGATATTGATTTGATTATTGGCAAATCAAGAAACCGAAGGT
>OZ038495.1:74790040-74802540 GCA_964036315.1 Acanthosepion esculentum
GTCCCACTCTATATTTCACCTCAAGGTTCTAGAGTCCTTGTATATCAGATCCCGTGAGCCTTCCCTTTGTAAACAGAGGGAATGCTTGCTGGGTCTGAATATTATTGGACTCTAGTTTCTTGAAATTAATATTTTTTTCTTCTTCCATTCCATTACATTCGTTAATTTAAAATTAATTTATACGCTTTTTTAAATTCCCAGAATAAAGAAACTTGATAAGTCCTGGGACGAAACTGGTTGTTTTTATTTTAGCTTTTGATTTTTAAAAAATGCCTTATAAATATTGTCTTTTCCTATCTATTATTAAATTCTGTACCACTAAAAACTTATATATATAATATATATAGCATAATGAGAAGCCACGTATACTTTCTTGATATGTATATAATATGGAGAAAACAACTGAAAAGTTGCAAATTAAAAAAATTGAATGTTTTTTTTGTGAAAGTATTTATATATATATATATATATATATATATATATATATATATATATATATATATATATATATACATACATATATATATATATATATATATATATTTGATATTTCAGATCTGCCCCGATCTTTCGTCAGAAATAAATTAAATAATTGTATTCAGAAGTTTGTTTACAAGTAGCGTCCGTGATGTGGAATGCAACTGTTTGAAAATTTCTAACGT
Source organism: Acanthosepion esculentum (assembly GCA_964036315.1). NCBI lineage: Eukaryota > Metazoa > Mollusca > Cephalopoda > Sepiida > Sepiidae > Acanthosepion > Acanthosepion esculentum. The sequence goes on from OZ038495.1 coordinate 74,790,703, forward strand.
AAATCTAACGATAATATTTTAGATGTTGTTTAAAAAGGGTTTTTTTTTAACTATATCTAAAAAATTTTTTTTTAACTATTGAAATATTTATACAGATTTAAAATTCCCAAGTCTTTGTTTAACCCTAGTTTATATGTGTTTAATTTTAAAATCCAGTATTTTTTTTAATTTGCAACTTTTCAGTTGTTTTTCCATATTATATATATATATATATATATATATATATATATATATATATATGAACACAGCAATTTTTATAATAATGCCTAAAATAGTGGATATAATGACCCGATATTAAATACAGAAAAGATAATATTAATAACCAGAAAAAGAATAGAAATAGGTAAAAAATTTGGTATACACCCCATGTTGGCGTTTCTGGGTAACCTGGTGTACTAGTGAGCCAGCCAAAATGAGTTGACTTATTTTATAGTTCACCAATAGAAGAGTTAACCAATCTGAAAGCTCAAAATCTTCAATACAATGTTTATAAAGGCGGCCATGTTTTTCCCGAATATGCACTGCCATCCTTTGATATCGAAGACTGGAGAATTACGGAACAGCTGCTGGTGGTATTGGCGATATAGTCAGATTCAGTAGAGTGTCTGACTCGTGAGTGTTAATCTTTAACGTTGTTTCATTGAAAAGATTACGTACTGCGCTGTTCTCCATATTCATAGACTATGGTGAACATGGTCAACAAAGGTTATGAGCCCAGATTACGATTGTATTTTTACGGAGACGAGTCAAAATACGAATTGTGGGAAGTGAAATTCCTAGGCTACCTTAGAATACAAAAACTTCATGACATCATTCTTTGCCAAGATGACCAGAAAGATGATGATGATTTTATGGAAAGAAATGCGACCGTGTTCGCCGAATTAATACAATGCCTGGATGGCAGGAGTTTGTCTTTAATAATGAGAGAAGCCAGGGACGACGGCCGCCAAGCTTAAGAATATTGCGTGAACATTACTTGTCAAAAGGTAAACCCCAAATTATTGCTTTATATACTGAACTAACTAATGAGACGAGAAAATGAATCTAACAGATTATATTATACGAGCTGAGAATGTCGCAAATACCTTAAAAAATTCAGGTGAGACTATCTCAGATGGGCTGCTAATAGTCATGGTTTTAAAGGGATTACCAGCAACATTCAAACCATTCACGACAGTCATAACTCAAAAAGAAAAAAAGTTAACTTTCACTGAGTTTAAAATTGCGTTACGTAGTTATGAAGAAACTGAAAAAATGTGTAGTCCTCCAAATCAAGGAAATAACGTAATGCAACTGAGAACGTCATTTAAAAAATTCAGAAAACCAGTCCCTCAAACCTACCAGACTAGGAATTATGATATTAAAAACAAGGGGCTTAAAAACAACTATTACAACAACAACAACAACAGGAACAATAATAATAGAAAATCAAATATCATCTGCCTTCGTTGTGGAAGAGACGGGCATGTACGTGCGAAATGTCAATTTCAGACAAGGAGTGATTTTTGTAAAAATGTAAAAGATTTTCGAATGAGCGAACATATGCCTTTTCGTTTGTGTTGGATACTATACCCAATAGTTATAATTCTTACCTAGTCGACACGGGTGCGACAAATCATGTAATTACAGATGAAACAAAATTTATTAATTTTGACTCCAACTTCGAGCCAGATTCCCACTTTATTGAGTTGGCTGACGGTACCAGAGCTAATAATTTAGTTTTAAAAAGAGGCAATGCATGTATTTATTTACACGATACTAAAGGAAATATTTGTAAATGTTTATTAAAAAGGGCTTTATATATCCCTAAATTTAAACAAAATATTTTCTCGGTTCAGTCTGCTGTTAAAACTGGTGTTAAAGTTAATTTTCACCGAGACAATTCAAAGTTAATATACCTAGACGGAACTGAATTTAATATACAACAAAATGAACGTTTGTATTATTTGAAAAGTATTAAATCTGTGAAAACAGCCACCCACGACTTAAGGACTTGGCATAAAATATTAGGCCACTGTAATAATTCGGATGTTAAAAGATTGCAAGAATACGTCACTGGAATGAAAATTACATCTCCAAAGGGCTTACAACATTGTGACACATGTATTAAAGGGAAAATGACGAAATATAGAAATAGGGATCAAATCCCAAAATCAACAGACATCTTGTTCAAAGTTTATTGCGACTTAGCGGGTCCAATTTCACCAATGGGTATTGGCACCTATTCATATGTATTAAACTTTGTTGACGAATATTCAGGACTTATTATGATATATTTTCTGAAAAACAAATCTGATATCCTACAGGCTACAATAATGTATTTATCTGATATTTCACCTTATGGAAAAGTGAAAATAATTAGAACAGATAATGGTGGAGAATTTACTTCTGATGATTACGAAAACCTCCTAATAAATGAAGGCATTAAACATGAGAAAACCTGTCCTTACTCCCCGCACCAGAACGGAATCGCTGAACGTAGTTGGCGGACTCTTTTCGAAATGGCTAGATATTTGCTAATAGAATCTAAGTTACCCAAAAATCTGTGGGTCTATGCATTAAATACAACCGTATATATAAGAAACCGTTGCTATAATAGTAAAATTAAAAAGACTCCTTACGAGGCTTATACGAACTACAAACCCAACGTAAGTGGTATGCATATTTTTGGTACAATTTGCTACACATATGTCAACCACAGGGTAAAACTAGATCCAAAAAGTGAAAGAGGTATATTCATTGGCTATGACAAAACGTCCGGCCTATATGATTTATTTCCCACAAATTTAAATAATAAGGAAGATCATATTCGTCAGATTTACAGATTCCTTTGAGCAAGTGGAGGATCTCGAAGAAAAGAACATTAACTGCGAGGAACTGGTCCAACACGAACTAGTATGGCCTAATTATGAGATAGGGCCAATAAATAGAAAACCGGTTCAAAATCCACAATTAAAGGAAGGTGTTATACCAGATGATACAGACGAGGAAAATCAGACGCAAATCTTGATACAACCAAAGAGGAGGGGCAAATTCCGCGTTATCCGACCAGAAATAGAAGAAAGCCAGGCTATTTTGGAATGGGTCAATGTAATATCTGTGATATTGACTGTTGCTTTTTGGTGCAATGTATCACGAATAACTATCAAGAAGCCATAAATTATGATAATTCCAAACGATGGATCGCCGCCATGCAAAAAGAAATGGAATCCCTAGTATCAAATGATACTTTTGAATTGAAAAAGGCCCCGGATGATAAAAATATTATCGGCAGCCGTTGGGTTTATACTATAAAGCGAACTGAGGATGGCTCGCCAGTGTATAAGGCTCGTTTTGTAGCTAAAGGATGCTCGCAGATATACGGGGAAGATTATGTAGAAACATTCAGTCCAAGAACAAACATGGTCAACACCCATACCCCATTTAACGAAATGATTAGCTGTAAGTTAGGACAAAAGTTTCTTGCTTTGATTGAGAAATATTTTCCGATTAATAATCCTCTAAGCAAGATTTTCAATAATAATGCGCTAAAATTAAGTTATAGTTGTACGGATAATCTAAAAAAAAATATAGAAGCACATTATAAAATTTTAAATAAACACTTAAGCCTAAACAAAAATAATAGTAATTCCAAAACGGAAATCAATAATTTTGAAAATAAATGATGTAATTGTAGAAATCCTATAAAGTGTCTTTTGGAAAATAAATGTCTTACTGAATCTATTGTTTATCAATGCACTATTTCATCTATTGAAAACCCAGATGTTAAGAAATTTGATATTGGAAGCACAAAAATCATCTTTTAAATTATGATGATACCAACATATTTCTTCCTTTAACAGAAATAACCGAACATCCCTATCTAAATATTTTTGGTATTTAAAAGAAACCCATGAAACCCCCACAATAAAATGGAAATTATTAAAACAAACGAGAATTTTTAAGTCCTTAAATGACCCATGCCTCTGTGTCTATATGAAAAACTACATATTATTAAGTTTCCTAAAAATAATTTATTAAATCAGCGTAACGAATAGACTGTAATATGTAGGCATTGAACAATGTTCACGTTAGAAAATAGTTAACGGAATTTTCATAAACATTCTATTTATTACAATTATATATCCATTATTTTATTATATATATAATGGTACATGTAATATTGATTTAATTCCTTGATTTTTTAATTTTAATATTGCCATGTTTTAATGCCCATTGAAGCATTGTATTTTAGGTTCAAAATTATATAAAAATGATTTAATCATACCAGAGGACCCTTAAAGATAGTTCTAAAATATATAAAAATAAATTTAAAAAAATTAACCTATTATTAGAGATATACATATCTCTCAAATTATATATATATATTGTATGTATATTCTTAACCGGAAGTATGAGCTCGTGTCTTGATATAACAGTTCCCCGAAACATGTATACCACATCCCCACAACATCTAACCTATATGTTTAACTTTTCTACGTAAGCTTTGACCTGTAGATATAGATTAGTCAAGATAAGATTTTAAAATCTGGTTCCCCCTTCCTACTTAACTCTTTAATAAGCAAACGTATTGTTGTTTGTTTTCAAATGTAAATCATTTTCATCAAAAGCTACCGAAAATTGCCTGATGACGGGCTAACAAAAAATTTAAGTTAAAAATTTTAAGGCAATGTTCGGTAGCTTTTGATGAAAATGATTTACATTTCAAAAACGTTTCCTTATTAAAGAGTTAAGTAGGAAGGGGGAACTAGATTTTAAAATCTTATCTTGACTAATTTAATCCCATTGACTTCTTGAATGAACACATCGTTAACAATATTATGCTTTACGTTGTATGCTTTTTTTTAATAAAGTAAATGCTAAAGAACTGTGGATTCTAAATATGTTTGTTCTTTCTCTTCATTCATGTGTGTGTGTATATATATATATATATATATATATATATAATATATATATATATATATATATATATATGCGGAACCATTGGAAAGTGCCTGAAAACCATCTTATCACGGGTTGAGCCAAGCCTTGTGAGTGAAATTAGGTAGACGGAACCATTGGGGGCCGTCAATAGCTGTGCTAGCACGAAGTCTCAAGTCATCGGGACCGAGGGTATGGGTGTGCTGGCTTTGTTCAGATTGTTGATCACAACAAATAACACGTTCTCTCCCAGAGACTGTAACTAATCTTTGCTCATTTAGGTGCAGTATAAATCACATGTTGGCTCTGTGGGTGTTGAACAAAACACAAATGTGCCTGAGCGAGCATCTGCGATAGGGATTGGCTATCCACTCTAATAAGATGGGTATCGAGGATATATATATATATATATATATATATATGAGTATATATTTATATATGTGTGTATATATATATATATATATATATATATATATATATATATATATATATATAGTCAACGACAAATTATTCGTACACCCATCAATTTTGAATATTTTTATCGATTTCTCAGAATCTAATGCCCGTATGATGCCAGGTTTTTATATGTTAATAAGCACAAAAAGGGAATATAAAACACTATTTTCAGAACAATAGGTTAAATACAACAAATTTGACAGGCAAATTATGCAAAATAGGAAACGACAAAATTATTAGTACAGAATGAAAAATTGAAAAAATTGAACAATTTTCACAATATTAATAATCAATAGCATGGTCTCTCATTTTCATAACTTTTTCTAAAGTTTTTGATGAGATAAGTCTTTTCTGGGATTTTTTTCCATTCTTCAATGGTTACACGTTCTAATTCCTGAAGGTTTTTTGGTGACCGACGATTTATTCGAACTTTCAATTCTTTCCATAGATTTTCAATGCGACTCATTGAAAGCCATGGCAGAACTGTAATCTTTTTCTGAAGACACGTAGTGACTGATTCAGACGTATGTTTTGGATCATTATTTTGCTGAAAAGTAAATCGTCGACTTAGATGAAGATTTTGCGCTGATAGTTGTAGATTTTCATCCAGAATTTTGATAGTCTGCAGATTTCAATATTCCTGTTATTGTAAGTAATTGTCCATTTCCCCTTGAGATAAAACAACTCCAAAACATCATCGAGCCGCCACCATTTTTTAATGTTGCCACTGTGTTCTTTGGGAGGAATGCCTCACCTTTCCCTTTCTTGCGCCAAATCTTCTGTACGTCGTTATGTTCAAAATGCTCAATTTTTATTTCATCACTCCATAGTGCTTGTTCCCAAAAGCAATTTTCTTTGTCTAAGAACATTTTGGCAAAATTAAAACGAGCAAAATTGTGACATGGTTTGTGAAGAGAGGTTCGTCGTGGTCGGTTTCCATTTCTATTTAAACAACGTTGTATTGTGCGAGTACTTACGCTGATACCCACCCTATCCAAACTTTTTGCGATGTTTTTCAAAACAACTCTTGGATTTATATTAACATCGCGACACAGTTTTTGTGCAGTTCTCAATGACAATTTGGTTTTCTTCCACGCCAAGACAAATTCTCTGTCGCGCCAAACTGTTTAAACTTCTTTATGACAGACTGTGCCGTGCACCTAGAGATAGCTAACAGGTTTTAAATAGTACTGTAACTATTTCCCGACTTGTGGAAGTTAATTCTCAAGTCAACACTAAGCTCCTTTGTCTTCACCATCGTGTTGTTAACGAAAGAATAACAATGGTGACACTCTATGCACCACATGATGTTATTTGCTGGAATTATCACAAATATTCTACTAAATAAATAGTCTAGAAGGCTTCACCGATGAAATAGTTATGTAAATTACTTATACTTACACAAATCGATCAATTTAAAGCGATATTTTCTACTGTACGAATAATTTTGTCTTTTCTTATTTTGCATAATTCGCCTGTCAAATTTGTTGTATTTAATGTATTCTTCTGAAAATCTGTGTTTATTAACATATAAAAAAACTATCATATGATTCTGTGAAATGGATAAAAATATTCAAAATTGATGCGTGTACGAATAATTTTGTCGTTGACCATATATATATATATATATATATATAAAATTATTTATTTGAATATTACAACATAAATATGTTATAAAATCACGACAAAAGTAGCCATTTTGTTTCAACACTTCTTTTGTCTTGTCAAGTGATAATATAGAATATAGAATAAATGGTTTTAAAAGTTTCAAATTAATCAACGATCCTTAGCTAGGAGTAAACGCTGTTACATAAGCTAGAGTGACCAATCAAAATACAAGTATAGGATGATTCGAAAAATTTGACAACTAAGCAAGGTTATCATAGATATTAAAAGATTTATAAAATTTGAAATTAAAATTAAAAGTAAAAAATTAAAAAATTAAAATTACCTATTTAGAAATCTAAATCAAATCTCTATTAAGTTTTAAATTGTAGAATTACCAAGGAGAAAAAATATAAAAATAAAAATAAAAGATATATATGCTATTTAAAAGATATATATGCTATTTAATTTGTGTGTATGCGGGTGCATGTATTAATTTATATGCGGATGTGCGAGTGTTCAATTATATGTGGAGGTGGTTATTTACTTGTGTCTGTAAATGTGTCGAAAACTATATGTTTTTAAAAATGTATATATATATATATATATGTATATATATATATATATATATATATATACATATATATATATTTATATATAGTTATTTGTTTAAATTTTATCTATGTATATTTGACCGGTTTAGCTATTTTTCAAGTTTAAATTCGTTTAATAACATATTAAGCCACGAATAGCTTCGACATCTGACCGTCTAGATCATATTGAATGTAGATATATGTGCCTGTGTGTATCGATGTGTATGTGTAAGTAAAGTACATTTGCCTATGTGTGGTTTGATTTTTTGTATGTGTGTGTATATATCTAAATACGTCTGAGCGCTTAACATGCCGTTGTTCGAATGATTTCACGTGAGAGGCGACTAACATGTTGAAATGAAACTAAAAGTGTATACATTTCTGTCTGGGATTCTGAACACAACTTTCAACATAATTTCAAGGAAAAACAAATTAAATAGCATATATATCTTTTATTTTTATTGGCCTGTGCTGCGTTTTTTTCCCCATTTCCAATTCTCCATCATTTATTTGGAATTCTGTCATCCGCCATGCGGACAGCAGATAATTATATATATATATATATATATATATATATATATATATATATATATGAAGATTTCTCAGAGTTAACCTGAAGAAAAAGACAATATTTATAAATGTAAAAGACAATAGGAAAACTGTAATAGTTGCCGACGCGTTTCGTCTGATGTCAAAACAAATGAATTTATTTAACGAAATAACTAATAATAACAAAACAAAATGTCCTTAACAACTGGAAGAAATTAGAGAACGCTATTTTCATACTGTTAACTGAAATTACGTCAATTACTGTACACGTTGGAGATATTGTTTTTATTGCTGTGTTGACAGATTCAACCATTTTCTTTTGATTTCTTGATACTGTTCTGAGCGTTTGTTTGGGAGAGTAGTAATTCTGTTAAGAAAGGTGAAATAGGGAAAAAGCCTGGGCGTAGATTAATATTTAGGTAATATTTAATGGCGGCACTCTCGAGGATTTTCCTTCTGGGTGAGTTATTTTCTTTTTTTATGAGTGTAGCATTTTTAAAATCAAAATTGTGGTTGAATTTATTTCTATGTATGACTTGTGAATTAGCTAAGTTGTTTTTGTGAGGTCTCTTTTGTGCCCATAAATGCGTTTTTTTTTTAATTTCTACTTGTTTCTCCAATATATTGGGAGGAACGGTTTTGGCAATTTATTTTATAAATGCCTGCTTCAGAAATATTATTGCTATTAGTGTTTGAGGATCCATAATGGTTTTGGAAGTGTTTGTGACTATTTTAAGATTATTTAAATGGGATAGGTTGTTCTGGATAATGGACGTGACCGTTGGCCGGTAGCATTATGCATCTGTTTTCATGTAATTTATTATTGCGGATTGTGTTATTTTTGTTTCGGTTGTATATTTTGTATGCCTTTCTTCTTGCGTTGTGGATGAAATGATATGGGTATTGTAGGTTTTTGAATGTGTTTTCTATGTATGTTTCTTCTTTAAGTTAATATTGGGGACTGCAGATTCTTAATGCTCTTAGATAGAAACCTATCATAATTCCAGATTTAATTTTAGAAGAGTGGTTTGAGTAGAAACTAATCAGATCATTTTTGTTTGTAGACTTTCTGTAAACATCAAAATTGAGTTCGTTATTATTTCTATGCACATGGCTCATCTCTTGAAGCATGTATTCTTTGTATTAGATATAAGTTAGATTCTTTAAGAACTGATTCAAAGATGGCGATGTTTTAGGCGTGTGTTTATAGTTAGTATTAATGTATTAATAGTATTTTCTCCTTAAAGAATTATGTTCTTTTCTAAGAAGGGTGGCGTTAATGAAATCAAAGTTATGTCCAGCATAGTCTCGATGCAAAACGTAAGAGTTAGACCGTTTGTCCAAACGCAAGTCTCTTTTGTGTTCGTAGATGCGGACTTTTCGATTATGTGTTGTTTCCCCCACATAACATTTTTGCATTGTAAACAATTTATTTGTTAAATCCTGTCATTTGAATTGGTGTTAAGTATATTTTTCTTCCTAATTATATCTCCGATTTTTATGGAGGTGGTGGTAACGATCTTAGTATTAATGATGACTAATTTGTTTACTAGTTTAGTAGCAAGAGTGTTAGAGGGCAGAATTATGAATTTTTGTGTAATTTTTGTTAGAAGTGTTATAGGTGGTACCTGTTTATTTGGTTTTGTGGATTTTGTAAGCACATTTTTAGCGTTGTAGATAAATCATGTGGGTAGTGAGAAAGTTTGAACGTTTTCTCAATATATTTCTCTCCTTAATTTAGGTATTCTGGGCTACATATCCTAAGGGCTCTGAAGTAGGATCCAATATTGTTGAAAGAGAAGAAGCAGTGGTTAATGATTAGTTTGCATATTTTTATAATTTTGTGGGCGTGTAGAGGAAGCTTTTCTTTGGACTTCTTGAAGTGGTTCTTAATATGTTTCGGCATTTCGTGATGGGTTTGTTGGTGTATAATGATTTGATGTCTAAGCTCGCCATAACCATGCTTCCCATATTTACGTTTCGTATTCTCTGGATTAATTCACCAGAGTGTTTGATATGTGTTGTTTTGATGGTTTCTAGGAAAGGAGTTATAACTTTTGCAATAGCTCTCGATAGTGGGGTGCACTGTTGATTCCGGACATAATGGGTATGTCGGGTATGGCGGGTTTGTGTGTTTTGGGTAAATAAATGTATACATATGGGTGTGTGTTTGTATATATGTATACTTGTATATATGCGTATATATATATATATATGTATGTATGTACGGTTAATACTTTTCTTTCTTTTTTTTACAGATTGAAACTTGTTTTAAATTGTATCAAAATGCCAGAAGCAAAAGCAAAAGATCGAATATCGTCTGGCGATGGCGTGTTTAACCTGAGCGAACAGCTTGGCACAAAAGATACCGATGCATCCATGATCTTCATGGTTGTACCTAACGATACAAAAACCAACAACTCTTCCACTAATACAGCCGCAATAGCAGATTCCCCTTTGAATCTCGTGATTAACACAAAACACACCAATGAAACTCTGGGTCTGAAGTGTGCTTCTATCACCGCTACTGCAAAAACACCTCTACCATCACAAAATTTTACAACAGACATATCATTTCACGATCCCATGACAGTGCCTACAAATCCTTCTAACAAATTAAACTATTTTCCTAAAACAGTATCAAATTTTCAAGGAGTACCAGTTACTGGGCAATTCTTGCAGCGGTTTGGACCTTTCCAGTATAATTCTACTTCGTCAGGAACCCCGTTAGTGGCATTTGTTAACCCAACCGCCACATCTGTGATAGCACATGGCCTTAAGCCGGTTTTTACGGCTCCAAGTTCCTTTCCCAGTGTTGAGACCATGAATCAGATTGTATATAATTCTATGCCTTCAGCTAAAGCTAACATGACGCAACACCCAGCATCTCCTGTAATTCTCGTACGGTCTTCAGCACCATTGTCAAAATCTGGAAATTTCCAGTACGTTATGGCATCAGCCGAAAAGACTAGTACTTCATTTGCAAAAACTTCACCACAGGTAATCTTTGGAAACGAGAGCGGCAAATTTATTCCTGTCGCTACTATCGTGCCTAATAACGCTTCGCTCGTTACCAATTCACAAAAAACGGTCACGTCTGTTCTTTCTGGGGAACCAGTTTTGTCGACTAATGACTCTAAATATCTAGAACAGGATGAAGGAAAAAAAATCTTAGATTCTAGTTCTGTAGAACCTAAGCCAATATGCCAAAATCACAATTCACCGTGGTACCCAAATACGAGCAATCATTCAAAAACGTTAACGTTATCTTCCAGAAAAACTATGTCTAAAACTAAGTTGAACTCAACGTTATCCATGTCTCAGCCTTTAAATCTTACTCTCCAGTCAGTTTCAGACTCTATTAGTAAACACACCCATAAAAATATCCCTTTCACCGATATGGTGTACAAACAGAAATACTCTTCTGGAAAGTCATCACTATCACCCGAGTTGGTCTTTCATTCATCAACTGCATCACCCTCTCCCATAATATTTAATTCTGCTGCATATTCCCTACCCACTCAAAATGTTTATTTGTCCAATACCTCTCACATTAACTTACAAAGAGGATTTTCTAGTCACTCGGCATTGGGAAACAGTATAGTAGCTCTTAATTCGAACACCTATCTAGGATCTTCCCAAGGACGCTCGATAGATTTGTTAAAATCTAAAACGCTTTCTTCATCTCCGAGGATAACACAGATCACTGAGAAAA
>OZ038495.1:74810040-74923540 GCA_964036315.1 Acanthosepion esculentum
TCATTTTCATCACAGTCACTGTGAACACATACGCATGGGTATGTTCATACACACACATTTACTCGGTGATCTCTCTTAAGTTAATCCCTGCCGAGAATAATAACTAGAGACGTGTAATGAAGGTATAAATAATATTCTACCTGTTAATCATTGATTTAATTTCATACGAACTTTTATCTACAATCAACATCTGCAATTTCATTATGGACACATATCACTCTATGAAAAAAATAATATATGTTTTTTTAATAGTAAATAGAGGAAAATCGATTTTTGTATTGTTTTTATTTTTGTTATGTATATATATATATATATATAATAGCTGAATATGTTAAAAATCCATGGCTTGTATTACAGTTTGGAGAATTATACCTGCTGGGAAGCCTCAAATGAAAATGGTAAGGAAGTGAACGTCATCCAATGTGTTCGGCTATTTACAGATCTTGGATTTCAATATCTTTCGAGGATTGATGCACAAATTGTTTAATCTTTCTCTACTGTGTTGTTTTTTTGTAGTCATTGCTAGTTTAAAAAAAATTTTTTCACGTCATGAACAAAATATATGTTGCAAGGATAATGTCTTTATCTATAAGTAATTGATATATGATCAGGATCATTAATTACATATGAACACAAGAATCACCTGTAGATGTACATTGTACACATTTTATGCATGTATGTACATAGAAGTGGTTTGATTTTAAAATAGTCATCGTTAATGCTAAAATTTGTTTTCAGTTTTCTATTCATAATTTTAGAAAGAAAAATTAGACATCAGAAAAAAAAAAATTCCACGAAGCTAAATCAAAATCGGTAGGAATTTTATATATGAACGTTGAAGTGAAAACTGAAATGAGAAAATCAACTTATTTTTCTTTCATATTCCATTAATCTAACGACAATGAAATGGTTTATTTTAAGACAAAACATGACACCTAATCCTATTGTTAAAAACAAGGTTTCGAAAACCGAATTTGCTGTTTGACTTTTATGAGCAACATTTCCAGGTACATAAGAAGTGACAATGGAGAAAAACGTAAAACTTCAAAACCGGTTGAATATAATTAATAGATTTTCTTGTTTTCTAAAGTAACAAGAACAACAAAATTATGCCCAATAAGAAATCTAATTAAAAATCATTTTACCGAGTAATCAAATAGTACATATTTTATAGTTACACTAGAGTTTTAAACAATTTTCACAAGAGACAAATGATACTATTTATTTCTTTCGGAATAAATAGTCCAATATTAAAAAGAGAAAAACCCTAATGAAACTAGTTTTGTGTGTGTATCTCTTTCTCACATACACATACATACATACATTATTTTTTATTTTCTTAAACGTTATATTTCAGTTGATACATATGTTTGAAAAGACTCCCGTTGTTTTAGTTTTTTGTTTTGTTTTTTGTTAGTGTGCATTACGTTTACCAGCCTATGAATTCAGGAATTTTGACCAAAAATATGTGCACTTGCGCTCCAACTTGGTCACAGGGAGATTCACAGCCCGTCAAAGTTCAGTTGCTCTTTTATGAAATGCATGTATTCCTTCCATGTTGAGTGAGCAGGAGTAACGGTTTAATCCTGGTTTCCTGTTTAGAACACGATTTTTCGGTTAGTTTCTACCATGGCCTTATAGTTAATATGATTTTAACTTTTGCTGATCTGACACGATCAGTAGCTGTGACTTCTCATTGTGAGCGTAGCAGATTGGCAGTTTTCTGGTTGCTGCATTTCGAGTGGAGCTCTAATTTTTTGGTAGCATATAGACAGGTTATTCTGGTCAACAGTTGCATACTATTGGCCCATTTGCAGTGCCATTTCGTGTATAGATAAGGATCCCTGCATGAACTTCCGGTGGACAACTCTAAAGCCATTATACTTTAGTCACTTTCTGGTCAATTTGTATAGTGATAATTATTTTAGCCTTTTTCTTCTTAAAAAAGTAATCTTCTCATGATAGTTACCATTAAAAGAAATAAAAATAAACCAGTAAAAAATAAATAAAAAATAAACCACCTAAACACTTCAATCTTTCTTTCTGCAATATTCCTGATATTCCTACAAATTTCTGTAGTGTAGAATATTTTCTCTTGAAAAGTTCTCAGCGCTTATTTATTAATTAAATTAAGAATTTGTTTGGTGATTTTAATGTACATCTTGTCAAGTAGCTTAATCACACTAACGCTACTGATGTTGCAGTTATTGAGACTTTCAATTTTTCAGTTGCTCAGTCTCCCAGTCTTATAGTAGATTTCCATATTCGTTTCCCTAATAATTCTGATCAATATACTTCTTTACTCCATTTGTTCCTTAACTCTTGTCGCTTGTCCAGTATTGCAGCTCTGTCTTCTGGCGAATTCGGATCAATAGATATATCAAAGGATACTGCAGTATCTTTTGATATGTCTATTGATTCGTTTATTAGACATGAATCCCTTATTCACAAGACTTCTTTCTGTTAGTAGCGTTACGATTGAGATTCATTTCGCGATCTTTTATGCGACGCCGCCTGGAGCGAAATTGTTAATATTCCTATTGAAAATTGTTCTACTGAAGGCGACCTCGATGCTTTTTTGCCATCTCGGAAATACATTTTCTTTTGTTCACACCTGCCTGTTCAGCCTCTATGACACACAAGAGTTACCTTTTCCCGCTATACCAACATAATAGGTCTGATCACAACTCGTCTGCACCTAATAATTGCAAATGTGTCCTCAATGCGGTTAAGTCTTTGTTCGCTGGCAAAATAAAGCACTGTATAAGCTCTACCAAATTCGTTTCTCGTGTCTACTGGCAGCTATGTAATACTGTTAAATAAGGGTTAGTCCTTAATACCTCGTCTCGTCACTGAATTTGAGATTTTATCATCTACTAATAAAGCAGAATGCTTTGCTCATAAATTATTTCCCGATTTTATTCCTGACACATCTAGAATATCTTTGCCTGACGTTCCATTTATAACTGAGTCCCTACCGTGTGATATGCATATAATCCCATCCATGGTTTTTGTTACCATCTCTAAATTTGACCCCTAAAAAGCATGCGGACTCGATGACATCCATGCAATAGTGCTCCTGTTTTACAATAAGTATCTTATTGCTTCTTGCTTTCCAGCTTGTTAGAAATCCTCTTTGGTTTTTAAGAACTAAGGCCTTCCGTCTGATCCTTCTAACTATTGACCTATTAAACTCTTTTTTGCAAAATACTCCGAATTGGTTAAGCATCACACCTCACACAGACAAATAATATAGCTTTTGCTTCTCAAGATCAACTGAGTATGTGTTAACGGTTATCACTGAAAGAAGAATCTGTCAAGATTTAGATAGAAATCATGAAGCTCGGACTGATGCTTTAGATATCTCGAAAGCGTTTGGTAGTGTTTGGAATGCTGGTCTTCTTCACAGGTTGAGGGTTTATGATGTTTCTAGTCGAATATTTTATTTGGTCCAATTTTTCTTATCTAATTGTGAAATGAATGTTGCTTGAGCGGCCACTCTTCTAGTTTTTTTTTCTATCTCCGGAACTACGTTGTTCCTAATTTTTATCAATTACCTTCACGATGTCATCAGTTCTCACCTCGTGTTTCTACATGTCCCTCGTATACAAAAAAGTTACTAAACCCAAAATATATATCCGCTAGGTAGACGATATTTTTTATTTTAACGTAAAACAAACAAGAAATTGGTAATCTCAAAACCACATTCGAAAAGAAAACTCTCTCCTCAACTTTACCTATGAACTTAGTCAAAAACATAAACTCATATTCTTGGACGATCTCGTAGAATTCAATAATTCATTCACCAATTCATTATGTAAAAAGAAAAGAAAAACACTAGCAGAAACTGTTACCAACCTAATTTTAAGAATGAATGCCCACATAGATATAAATTAGTAGTTATAAAAAATTTCTTCGAGGGAGCACACGAAAATTCGTCCTCTTGTCGCCTTTTCCTTAAAGAGCTTAATAATGTAAAAAAGACGCCTCGTCGACCACCAGATTAGACTATAGTGATACTGAACATACAGATAAAACAATATCATTAACATCTCCAAAAGCCAAATACATGTCAAGATGAATTTTCTCTTAGAAATATCATAAAGAAATACACAACCCCAGTCGACCAAAACAAGAAAATTAAATTATCTATTACAAAAAATTTAAAACAACTAACATTATCGTAAAAAATAACACTAAATTTTCGTTTTCATTGGTGTGGCACTAACAAGACATGCTGGGAATTTTAAATTACTTTATACATATATATATTTTTTAAATTTTTTTATGTGTTTTGTCTAAATATTCTTTTTATGTGTTTTGGCTGAATGAAATCTATCCGATTTCATTTAGATTCTTTTTTCTTTACATCGGTTTTGTTATTAGTTATCTCTGTGATAACAGGACATCTGATAGAAATGGTGAAATGTTGTACGAGCGTGGTCGCAAATTTAGTGTGGATGATCTTCGTCTTAGTGAATTGCCCTTTCCTTTGATTAGAGTAGCATTTTTTATATAAAAATTGTATCCGTTATCGTGAGCAACTAATGCATGTAAATGTGTTGTTTTGCAAAATGTCCCTTTTTGTATTCATATAATCTTTTATTTAAATTCCCTGATGTTTCTCTTATGTATTTTTTGTCACAATTATTACAACGCTATGGAGTAAATTCCTCCTTCAAGTTTTAGCTTATTGTTTGGTTCCGTATCTCTTTGTATTGTTTTAGATGTAGTTTAACAAGATTTCTGTTGAGTTTAGATAAATAATTTTCAATTGTAGTTGAGACAGAGTTAGATGGTGGGATAATATTTTTTTTTATTCATTGGGTTTGTCAGGAGGGGCCGTTTTTCTATTTTGGAATATTTTATGAGCCTTTTGTTTCGCATCGAATATAAATTGCTTATAAATCGACAGTAGTAGTGTTTTTAATCCAACAGTCGCTGGGTTGATGTGCTTTACAGCGTGATGACAGATCTAATGTTGTTCTACGGAGAAAAACGGTAAAACAAAATTTACCAAAATGACATGGGCGCATTTTTTATATAATATTTAGGTACTTTGTAATCTCAAAAAATTTTAAAAAGATTTTCTGTAACTTAATGTTTTATTGGATTTTAAATATTTTTAGCTGTAATTTTACTATATTTATCACTTATTTTCTGATATGTGTATGGTCACATCGGCATATATATAAAAAATTCAAAATTCTTTTAAAAATATTCTCGAAATTTCATAAACTTAAGTAACAAAAGTAAAAAAGAAATAAAAATGAATTATTACCAAGATTTTCTAAAAACAGGAAAAATTAAAAAATAATTTAATTCATTTGTGAATAAGTCCTGAAAATTTAATGAAAAACTGACAATGATTTGGTTTTTACAAGAATTTCCAAAACAATGTGTTTTTTATAGCAAAAAAGACGCTAAATTTCCTAATGTTTGACCTATGACATAACGGAAAAAAAAACGATTTTTAACCAAAATTTCGAACATGCTAGAAAGGATTTAAAAATTTAATAAAATACTTTGATCTTTCGTCTTAATAATAACATACACATTTTGACGGTACAGCTTTGTTTTTATCAAATTAGGGGCCTTTTTCATCATGGTATGCACATTTTAGAAACTGGTACCTGGTTTTAGGGAGACTGTAAAGTTTGGGTATTTTTAAGGTGGTATTCTATTTGTTTTCATTTTAAATTAGTTCCCTATTCACCTTGTTAAATTTTTGTGTTTCAGTATTTATTTTCTGATTAATTATTTTTTCATATTCCTCAGTACTGTTTTTTCATCGTATGTATTCTTGTTCCTGATTGTAATCCCACCTCCCTTGTCAGAGGAGGTAATGTAGATTTCCTTATATTTTGCTAGGTTCCTTAGTGCGTTTAAGTGTCTCCTTACTAATGTACTTTCATTGTTTCTATAAAAGCAGTGATTATTCAGTGATTAGGCGCCTTTCTTATGAAAGGCTAAGTGTACATAAAATATATTTTAATATACATTTATTACATTTTACGGTATTGTTTGTATTTCCACTCATTTTATTAATTTTGATATTTAATTTATGAAAAAATGTCATAACTGAGGTAATATAAAATAAGACCATATAAATTTCACAAGATGGGCACATAATGCTTTGTAGGTACCCTTATCATTTAAAATATTATACAATTTTTTTCTCTTTTCAAGATGCTTCCGGTCTTTCGTATATTTGAATTACATCTGTTTTATGGACACAAAAAAACCTGTTATATTAGATTTTTATCTATTTGGGGTTTGCTGATTGTAACCAGCTTTACAATTTATAATCTGTAATGATATATATCTACTTAATAACACCATCGTCTGAACAGTACACCGTTTTCATTAATTTTAGAATACTTAACAATTTTAATGTCAAAAATAAAATAATTTAAGAAATAACAAATAATTGTTGTAAAAATTTATTTTTCATCAAAAACGTTTTTTGTTTTCAGAAAATATTATCCATATTCATAAAAACTAGTAAAAGGAACTAAAAGCTTTTGAAATTAAATAATATCTTTGTTTTATTGAGTTTTGTATGTTACAATTCAGAGCTGATTTTAAGGTAGAGGGGTGTCAACTAAAAAAAAAAAATGTGATATACTTTCCTCAAAGCCTTGTGCTTTTAACTTTTGTTGATAAAATTTCCATAACATACAACTTGTATCTTTATCACCGATGTTTCTTCTTTGTTGCTATGATTGTGATTTAATCATAAAGCTTTAGAATCAGCCTTCTAAATGAATTACAGAAATGCAGAATTTCGGACGAGTTTCAAATTCTAATATGATAGAAGATTGCTATGTTATTTAGCGACACTTATACCAGAAGAATATCCTCCTTCAGGTTATATTGCCATAGACATATGACTGCTTCAATGGCCGCGGTTCATGTCGTGTCCCTATGACCCAAATAGTTTACGGTACTTGTGATGTGACAATACCAATTTCGTTGGTAACGATGCTGTTTCCCTTTGGATAATTTAAAACCTTTGTAAAAAATCTGGTTGACTTTCTCTGTAAAATAATATGAACTGTCGAAAAATTGTTTGAAAAAATGTAATTTCGCTGCTTATAATACTTGTCTAAAACATTATATATATTTATATTTATTTTCTTCTCTTGAGTTCTTTATGAACTTATGATTGGAACCGTTTTGGCAGACATATTTGCTGCTTCTCTGGACTTCGATTTTCTTGCTTTCGTATGAAAACGTATTAAGATTTATGATTAGATGGGAATTACAAAATAGGTATAAGCATTGAAACTGCTATTCATAAGCTGTCTGGAAATAAATAGTGTCAAAACTGAACACAGATACAAATGGATAAAAATTTAAAGAATATACTACGATTAACCTTATTAATCGTATGCCTTACGGTGTAAAAAAAAAAGCAAGTGCTATTTTTCAGAGAGCAATTGAAAATGTACTAACTGGTCATATTAAGAATATGATCATTTATGAAGATGATATATGCAGCGGTGCAGTAAGAAGAGTTAAATAAAAAAAAAAGATTACATTTTAAATAAATTAAAAATTGCCGGGGTGACCATAAACAAGGATAAATGTGTATTAAATTGCGACACAATAGTTTATCTGGAATGCCATATAAACTATTGTGTCGCAACTATTAACTATTATAAAAAAACTATATGACTATTATAAAACGGAATTTCACCAGACACAAATTTGATAAAGAAAATATTGGAGATATCTAAACCCACAAATAAAAATTAATTGGAATCATTTTAGTGTTAGCCAATTTTTATAGTAGATATTTTCCAAAATATAGGAAATCAATTTCGGAGTTAGGTAAAAAGAATTTCGAATTTAAATAAGACTTAATGAGAGAATATAGCATTTGAAAATATAAAGAAAGAACTTATGAAACAAAAAGAAAACACTTTTAAAAGTTTGGACCCTAAAAAGTAAGTGACTTTAACTACGGACGCAAATGAGCGTGTTGTATCATCAATTTTGTCTTAAGAAGGTCACTTTCTAGAAGATTAACATCAGCTGAAGCTAACTATTCAAACATTAAAAAAGAAGCGTTAGCTATCGTATAGAGCACAGATAGATCTCACCAATTTTTATTAGGCAGGGAGTTTTGGCTGAAATCTGTCCATAAACCTTTAGAGTTTATTTTTAACCCAAGAAAGGAGTTGCCTAAAATCACATCTAGAATTTTAAGATGGGCCTTTGACTTCGACATTGAATATGTGAAAAGAAACACTATTCAACATGTGGTTGGTCTACCAGGACTAAAATTTAATAATGAACATTTAGAAAGACCTAAAAATTCAGAAGATAAAATATTGCGCTGAATTGAAACTCATGTATTACCCCTAAATTGTTTTGTATTTGAGAGTTAGAAAAGCCGTAATAACACGATGATGCTCATTGTGAAATAACAGTAACGCAGAGACGATTAAAATTAGAAGCGTAGTGGCCTGGGTATTCGCGTGGTGCATAAAAATATTTACAAAAATGCCCCAAAAACTTTCGGCAAAGCAAGATACTTTCATGGCCTAAAGAAAAAAGAGCTATGGTCCTGCGTTCATATAGATCATGCGCCTGTTAAAGATATAGGGCTATTTTTAATTTTGGTCGACTTATTCCCTGGGTGGCCTGAAGTCAGCGCTCAGTATAGGGAGGCAGTCACGGTAAAGCAAAAAATTACGAGGATGGGGTGCCAGAAACATTAGTCTCTGACAATGCATCATAATTTTTTGTTCGTGGTTAAAAAACAAAATTCCTCCAAACCACTTGCAACCAAATGGAATTGCAGAAAAAATGGTGCAGACGGTGAAAAGGCATTTTTCCCATCTAAAGACATCATAGATAGCTAATTACAGAGCTACAGAAACATTCCATATGCAGGTAGAGTGCAAAGTCCTTCTGCATTGATGGGAAAACAAAATAAATCTCCTATAACAATTTCTTATTCAACAAATGAAAAAATGTAGAACAAAAAAGATAGAGGTTCAAGTCCTGAAAAAAATAAACTTTATTACACAAAAGGGTCATAATTCATCTATAATAATAACAAATGGACATGATTTATTTGCTCACTCTGATCAAATAAGACTTAGAATTGACAAAGAAATCGAGATAAAAGAAGTAAAACATAAGGCGGAACCTGAAAAGGTTCTGATGGTGAAAATATGGTGTTTCTGATGGTGAGAATATTTCTTAATGAATGATAGTACGCACGAATCCGACAGATACACACACACACACACACACACACACACACACACATATATATATATTTAACAAAGCTAAGAAAGACTACGAAACAGCCCTAAAAGATATTGGATTCCAAGTAACACTCACATACTCACCACAGAACACAAAAAGGCCAACAGGAAAAGAAATAGCATATGGTTCAACCCACCGTACAGCAAAAACGTAAAAACAAACATAAAAAAATATTCTTCAAACTCTTACACAAACACTTCCCAGAATCAAGCACCCTACACAAAATATTCAGCAAAAACACAGTAAAAATCAGCTACAGTTGCACCGAGAACATGGCACAAATAATAAAAAAGCACAACAGGAAAACTATGAACAAACCACACGAACAAATTAAACCCACGTGTAACTGCAGAATAAAGAACGAATGTCTCTTAAACGGTAATTGCTTATAAAACAACGTAATATACCAAGCCACAATAAAATCAAGAGATAACGAAGAAAAAGTATACATAGGAGTAACTGAAGGACCCTGGAAACAAAATTTTGGACATTGTCGTTAGTCGTTTATCCACCGAAACCCTCGATGTTGATTCAAGGATCTCGCCGATGTCCACGTAGAATTCGTGCCAGGCGTGTTTGTCACTGGCTGGGGGCCATTTAATCTTTCTTCAAAATGGAGTAATCGGCACCACTTGAACATCTGCTTGGAGGGACTGGGCACTCTGGTGAGGTTTCCGGTCCTGCACCATCTGCGTCTCACCAGGAGAAATTCACTTTTGCCTGATGGAATTTTAGGCCGCGCATATTTTTGCACATTTTTCCACATGGGCATGTCAGTCTCGTTGTCCGTAGATCCGCATCTTGGTTCGTTTCCATTTTATCCATCCTAATGGGGATCTCATTCTCCCAGAAATACATTTTTGTGGTCTCTGCTCACCATCAATTGGCTTTCAATTTGTCAACCAGTCTATTCCTGTCTGTTCCCGGATGTCACTGTTTGAACAGTAGAAAGAATAATTCAAAAACACGCTCTTAAGTAGGCGCTGGAGGGGGTCGTCAGTGATGTAATTTGACTTGGCTCATCGGGGAGTTTCGGGTCTTTAAACAACATACAAGTCGGCGCAATCAGGGGAGATCAATCCCTGACCCTCGCAAACAGACGCTAACAGCTACTCTGGCTTTTTTAATGAATTAGACGAAGATCACATTTTCCGCACACCCGATTGGATGTTTGTAACAACCAATCCGCTGCGACAACTATCTTTTAAATGGTCCACGGTGGGGACTGGCTTCTTTTCTTTTTTCGGTGGATAACCGAGGAGGTAATCTAACGTTCCCAAATTTAACCCTTTTTTATCCGTATGGTATAGTATCTTACTCTAAATATTTGCCGTTTTTTTTTGTACTATAAGAAATAAAAAAATAAATAAATAAAAAGAAGCAAAATAATTTAACCCAAATAAATGAATAAATAAACAAATAAACGACTTCCGGCAAAATAACCGCCAAAAATAGACTACCAACAATGCACCACTGACCCGCATATATAAATAGCCGAGAAAAAAACAACACTCGTGGCCTGACGATTGCGTCTAGCATGAAACAGCCTGTCGCCTCTAAGTCTTGACTTCAATGTTCACTTTTACATATACAAACTCTCTATCTCTGACTAGCAGTATGGCCCGGCGTTGCTCGTGCTTGATTCAAAAATCGTACGACTCATACAGCAATCGCTATCACTTGACTTAAAATATTTTTGCCCTTCCTTGCCTTTAAAGGAGTGCACTTTGCCGTGATGATTTTGTTACATGCCTTACTTCTTGCCTATCTCACACAGCGAATTTTTTCTAAGCTCTATACTAAACATAAAACCTGTTACGATTAAAGAATTAAACAAAATGAACACAAAACGATCAGCTTTAAAAAAGGACTGGTTACTGGAAAAACCGAATGAAAAAAGAATGTTAATAACAAATACTTTTTCACACCCAACCCAGTTCTGCGGAATCAGAATCAATGTTGACTTTAAGCAAACGAATGAGCCAATTGGAGTAAAGTGCCATGCAGATTTAAATTTTTCCCACTTGTGACAAATGCAGCTATCGATTTTTTTGCATGCTAGTTAACATTCGTGGCAGCCAGCTATAGGCTCTCACTCTTTTCACTAACTTGGAGCATGTGCATGTAAATTTTGGTGCAAATCCGTCGAAAATTGCGGCTGTGCATTCGTTACACACACACACACACACACACACACACACACACACACACACACATCCTGCCTTTTATAGATAGAGACATTGAACACTTTATCCCATAAATATAGCAGACATTGAGAGTATATTTCTTATATATATGTATATGTATATATATATATGTATAAAATAAAATGTATTATGTCCGACAATTATTTAACATATTTTCTGTTTATACGTTATTTTTTATAGCTACAATTTAAGTAAATGCTCTTAGGTTACAAGAAAATGTGTATTTAATATGAATACTATCTCATAAAAAATGAGATGTAGTAGAGTGGGAAGCCTCTTATCTTAAATTTGATAGGAGGGGCACGAGACCCTTGCATCAAGCCTGCTCATGGTTAACCTTTGATATAAACTAAGGTTTGGAACATATGTAATTGCTAATCCTAGCTCTAACTCTAGTTTGGGAAAATACCTAACAGCTTTCACTATCCGATGTTTGGACTATAACTCTTAGCTAACCTAGCTCAAACATTAGGTTACGAATATACCTAATAGATATAATATAGGTAATAGCAGGGCAAGGATTAAAATTTGACTTAAAGTCAACCTGAGCTCTATGCTTATATATGTAATAAACACGCCAAAAAACACTTAATTGCAAGTGAAAAAGGTTAGATTTCAACCATTTTTTCATTATTTTACAAACACAAAATTGTAGTTACTCTAACTTTGTGTAAGCTATATAAACACGCTATGAAAATGGGCTATTCCAGTGCCTCTTACATTTTCTACACAAACCGGATGTTGACCGCTCATAGATCAAAAGTAGACTGCGAAAATACGTTTACTGCGCATAGGCTATACGCATACATCCGCTTTAACCAAAATAAAACGAACAATTTATTGACCTGACAGAGCCACTCCCGCTTCAAAAACCAAAATATAAAATATTAATATGAAACCAACTATATATTCTCTAATTCAAAGAAAACTAACGCAGACAAGCTTCGACGTCAACACGGGCAAGCAGAGAAAGAGAGAGAGAGAGTGGAGAGAGAGAGAGATGATACAGAGAGAGGTGACACAGACTAGCATTCATAACACCGACAAAATTTGCTAAGTTTATCCGGGATTCATGGCACCCTAACACCACAGGAGTCCTTCAACAGTTTCAGGGACTCTAACTGTCGGTAATTAATGTTTGTCTGATATTCGCAGATCTTGTCGTTGTTCCCAATAAGCTCAGACAGGCAGTTCTGAAACAGCTACATTCAGGACACCCATGCATTAACCGGATAAAAGCCATAGCCCGCAGTGTGGTCTACTGGCCTAACATAAACACAGACATAGAAGATGCCGTTAAGAGTTGTATCCAATGCATCGGATTGTTGACTCACACTGGACATACCCCGATAATCAATGGTCTCGAGTGCAGATTAATTTTGCTTGCCCTATCAGTGACCTTAGTTTTCTGGTAGTTGTAGATGCCCATTCCAAATGGCCAGAAATATTTCCGATGCAACAGCCAGACACTCGTTCATTACAATCCTCAGACGACTATTTAGTCAATACGGCCTGCCCGAGATACTGGTCACAATTTACATCGGAGTTGTTTCGTCACTTCTGCATCTCATGCTGTATTACACACACCCGTGCATCACCTACAATCCAACGGTCTAGAATTTCCCTAGACGGGGAAATTACATCACTTCCTATAAGCAACAACAGAGGAGATACTGCACTTTTTTACCGATCATCACCAAATGGAGCAGTGAGGTATGATCATGGGTCGGAATCTCCGTACAACACTGGACGCTTTATAACCAGAACAACATCAACAACAACACCACACAAACAAAAAGCAAGAACATATATTTCCAGTTGGCACACCAGTGTTTGCCAGGAATGGGTTGGTCAGCAGAACTGAACACCTGGCTTCATTCATAAAAGAAAAGGAACAATACATCTTCGATGTACAAGTTAATCAACTCTGGGCGCAGTACAAAAATTAAATACGTCTCAGATACATAAAAAATGACAGCAAAAGTCCAACTATTCCATTTGATTTACTGATGGATTGCCATCTGATGAATTGCCATTTCCTTCACTCCTTATTCATGAAAATCGAAATGAGACCTCACAAACACAGGCAAAAGCGCAATCACACTAGGATGTGAAACATTCAAGTTGATCCTAAGCGTGTGTGATACGAATCAAAGTTGGCCTTAACGAAAATATTTGAGAAAAGTTATCCCCCTTTGACAGGAGGGATGAAAAATAAGGGTTTCAATCCTATTTTTCATGTTCGAAAAACCAAATTTTTTTTAATATAACTTTTTGTAAGTTGTCGAAACTTGTTCAAACCCATTGTTTTCGAACGAAAACATCGATTTTCAATAATTTTAGTAGCTTGCGTATGTTTTCAAAAATGAAATTACTTTTTTAATTTAACGTTGTTAATTAAGTTATGAAAATTATTGGGCTTTGCTTAAAATGGCGTCTCCAGCAAATACATTCTCCATGTATTCATAAGTTTTGAAAAACAATTTTCTTTTAATATAACTTTGTGTGAGCTGTCGAAACTTAGTAAAACCAATGGTTTTCGATCGAAAACAAATCGATTTTCATTAATTACATTTTAAAACAACGGTGTTTAAGGTATCAAAAGTAATTGAAATTGGCGTAACTAAAAGTTTCTTTTCAGTGATTTCATAAGTCTGTACAAAACAATTCTTTTAAAATAAAACTTTTTGTAAAATGTCAAAACTGTTAAAATCAATTGTTTACGAACAAAAAGTAATCGATTTTGAATAATTTTACAGTTTTTCAAACGTTTTCAAACAACAAATTACATTTTAAAATAACGGTTATCAAAAGTAATTGAAATTGGTGTAAATTACGTCAATTTTCAATGTTTTGTAAAAACCAAATTTTTTTAATATATATTCATGTAAGATGCCAAAATTTGTTTTATAGTGGTTTAGTCAATCTGTATTGGTTATAAATACAAATAAAACTGAACCTCTACTATTTTTACTATATCAAATGTAACAAAGACAACAAGAAAAATAATCAAGTAGAAGAAATTGTGCAACAATAAATATTTTTTTATAAACACAACAAATATATAATATATGGTGCTAAAGTTGTTAAAACCCTTCAGAGTTCTTTGGTGTGTAATACTGAAAGAATTTAAGTTGCTGAACTGATTGTACGAAAATGAGAAGGTGTACTTAAGTATATTTGTTGCTGTAGGAAAATTAGACAGTTGTTTTTTTGTATTAAATAGAAACAAAGTATTGTTCTTGACACTGACTTTTACAGAGTTGTCGCTCTTTTACCGGAAATGCTTGTGGAATAGAATATTTTGTGGGAGTGAGCATTCTTTCGCAATGTTAGTAATTAACGTTAAGCCTGGAATTGGTTGACAAAGTTCGTTGACGTGTTGAAGAATTTGGTTCGTCTCCTTTGCTATGTTGATTTCCAATGAAGTCAAATGAACAAGTTGAATATTTTAAGGACTCACTGACCAAGTCGCGTCGAAGTTTCGTTTTTATTAGTTCTCTTGGTCACGTGGGGAGATCGTGAACATGTTTACATTGTGTGACGTCAAGTAGAGGTCAAAATTTGGGTCGGTATCTTCAGTTGTTATATTTGGTTGGGAGCCTCTATGTGTTTAACTTGCACAAAAATTGAGATTTAAAAAATGTAGGAATCTGATTCTACAGTTTTAATATGTAGCTTTCGATCAGCAACGTATCGATTTTCAATAATTTTAGGTGTTTTTGAATGTTTTCAAACGCCAGATTTCATTTTAAAATAACGCTGATTAAGGTTTCAGAAGTAATTGAAATTGGTGCAAATTGCATCAGTTTCAAGTCTATATGCAATGATTTCATAAGTGTGTAAAACCAATTATTTTAAATTTTAACTTTATGTAAGATGTCATAACTTGTTTAAATCAATAGTTTTCGGTCGTAAACATATCGATTTACTATAATTTTAGGGGTTTTTGAACGTTTTCAAACCCCAAATTACATTTTAAAATAACGTTAAGTTACTGAAAAAAAATAGGGTTACCGTAAAATGCCGTCACTAGCCAAAACATTTTCAATGTATTCATAAGCTTTTGAAAACAATTTTTATTTATATTAAGCATTATGTAAGTGTTAGGGCAAAGTTGACCGTAACGAAAATATTTAAGAAAAGAATAATAATGGTTTTGTCACATCCACTTTTTGGAAGGACAGGGCATTCTGTGTACAGGGAGTTCGGCCAAGACACCAAGGTGAGCTAGACAGATCTCCAAGGCCGACATCATTCCGCATCCAGCGGCTCCACTCACCATTCGAATTATATTTCCATTAATAAAGGTTTTTTTTGTTTCACCATTTTATCTTTCTTCACATTTCACCCCACCCCCTAGGAACATAACAAAATTGGCGACGAGGTACGTCTGAACAATGCAGACACAGGCACAATGATGGATTCAACATTTCAGTAACTCTCACAACAACAACAACGCTTGATGGAATTATTCTCTGAGAATTTTTATGCATCCATACCAGCGCCGTCAGAAACAAAAATATCCATTTCAGCAGACGTGGTGGCACGTTCAGTCACGGAGTTCCACTATGACCCAACTGATAAACAGGCTTTCTGCACGATTCGAGTATCTTTTCCGAGTTAAATTTAAAGAACAGGCGGACGATTATTATGGAAACATGGACCCCCTGAACACAACCGCTATACAAACTACATTTTACCGAAACACACGCGTGACAACAATTTCGACGAGACAGATATTCGGTGAGCAAAACTTCTCTTTTTAATATGCGGTTTGATTGCCTTAATATTACAAAGTGTGACTAAATCCATGTTGCCACGTATGCTGGTATCGTGAACAAAGCATGTGAGTGATTTAAAATTACCTCAATCACCGACACACAATTTAAGTATTTAATCTTAAGTTTGAGGTTGGCATGTGATGCGAACATTCTGATAATACACAACACACAACACCCACATAAATACAGTCAGCGTAGGAAAACACGCACAAAAGTCTCCCAAACGATAAGGCGAACCGCAAATATGTGGCGGTAGACCTGAATGGCTGACCCATTCGTCTACAAATTGACACAGCCTCGGATATAACACTCATATCTCAAACACCATGGAAAACTATTGGCCAGCCTTCACTAACGCCAACCAGTCATGTAGCGCAAAGTGTGTCCGGGGATTGCGTCCATATGGGCGAATTTCCACCAACCATCACACTGAAAGATAAAATGGTGTCTGGAATTATTTACGTTTCAGACTCTAGTCAAAACCTACTGGTACTTGCTTTTACTGAGTCACTGGCCTTCTAGACACACACTCAATTCTGTGTGAAATGTGGTATCCAGACCTTTATATCAGGGAACCGTTACCGACCTGACGAAACAGATAATCAGTAAGTTTTCTGCAGTTTTCAACGATGACCTGGGATGCTGCACTCAGGTAAAAGCTACACTCTCATCGGAACCATTCATTACACCTGTCTTCCAGCCCAAACGATCAGTACCATATGCTGCCCTGCCAGTTGTTGATAAAGAATTAAAACGTCTGGAAGAAATGAAAGTTATCACAACTGTAGCATATTCACATTTGGCAGCACCCATTGTAGTGCTTAAAAAAGCCGAAAGCTCAATTCGATTGTGTGCTGATTTTTCAACTGGGCTCAACATGTAACACTATTTAGGAACGGCAGATATAACGAAAGACATACTGAGCGATTACTTAAACCGATAGATATAACGAAAGACATACTGAGCGATATTCTTTTTGTTTTGTTATTTTCCCAAACAGAGTATCGGTGAAAAAAAAAAAAAAGATTTTTTGTTTTGTTATTTTCAAGTGAGATTCAAGGTAACCATTTTACTTTCTCGCTGAAGTTTGATGCTGAGATATGCCAAATTCTCTTCGAGGACAAAGGAAGGAAAAAGAGAAAAAAAAGAAAGAAACAGAGGGACAAGACTTAACAACTTAGATCATAAAAGAAAAAAAGGCCACCCACGAAAATTCTGATGGTCATTGTCGTGAAAATTAGTTGAGGGATACCAGAGCTTCTGGGCAGATAAAACATTGGCTGTGCCAGGATGACGAACTTGTGTTATCAGTAGTTGATGGGTCGTCTGCCGACCGCACACAGGGCCCTGGATTGAGATGTCGCCTGGACAGGACATCTGCATTCTGTTTAAGTTCGTTTGTGATAACGAAGGCTATGTTAGGGTATTATAATTAACCCAATTTCGCCAAAAAGAATTGTCCACTTAATGTTGACGGAAAAAACTTGGTTGAGAAAAAACATATCCCGTGAAGTTGGATAAAAATTGAGATTATCAGTTGACGCCTATTGGCCGAATAGCCA
This sequence comes from Acanthosepion esculentum, assembly GCA_964036315.1. NCBI lineage: Eukaryota > Metazoa > Mollusca > Cephalopoda > Sepiida > Sepiidae > Acanthosepion > Acanthosepion esculentum. Next base: position 74,827,879 of record OZ038495.1, read on the forward strand.
GGCGGAGATGATCATGTGACGCAGAGAGGAGGCCTGCCACCGCCCATTGAGAGGATAGGTATGAGATGTTACTGCGAGGAAGTGGGAAAACCGTTGACGCCCTCTAAAGTATGGTGAGATACCCATATGAGAGCAGAAGAGGGTGGGAGTGGAATAAGATTTCCAAATACGGAAAATGATAATTATTTTTGGCCGAAAACAAAGAAAATCCTTATTGGGGATTTGAAATCAACGTGGTGGCCACACCACGTCCGACCCCACGCCAGGTTTTGATCGGCGTCCATATAAGCAAACATCTACTGGTGTTTCGGAGAGTCGAGTTGAGTCGGGTCGAGTCCAGACAGTGAGTCAGAAGTCGAGACAGAGAGAGTCCAGTCAGTGAGTGAAGAGTACAGCCAGTACAGTAAGAGAGAGACGCGCCTCGCACAGGTGACCGCACGATTCCATGCCTTCCGACTTAGACTTCTAACCAAGAACAAATTTGTTGAAGTCCGACTTTAGATTTGCCACCAAAACAAGTTTCCGACTTAGACTTCTAACCAAGAACAAATTATAGAAGTCTGACTTATATTCGCCATCCAGATATCCAGAACTAGTTAAGGAACGCAAAAGTGTTACAATCCACATTTTTTTTTTCTTCGGGCTGGGAGAGAAAGAGAGAGACGCACTCCTGTAACTCAACAAACCGACATAAAATTAATCACTATTCCTAACCAGTCGCTCGCCTTGAAGTTGTTGTTTGTGCTTTTGTTTTTTTTGTCTACATTTATTGTGCAGTATCACCTTGACACGGATTCGGCTGGCACTACGGCCCGACGTTTGATTGATCTCGTCAACCTAAGATCAAATCACAACGTGGGTAGGTTGAATCGAGATCAAAGCAGTTGCTTCGGTGACCAGGCGTTGGAAGCGAGCCGAGTACGACAAGTTGGTGCTAGAATCCAGCAAGACTTCAACCGATGTCCCAGGGTTAGCCCGTCACAAAGGACCGACGTCACATTTTGGCGTCGTGACTGAAAAAGAAGTCGGGTGTCACAAACGGTGCCCTGACCAGGACAGAGGAGGAGTTGGGTGTCACAAACAGAGCACTTGAAGATATTTTTACCATACTTAATGGCGGAACATGCTTTGCGAAAGTAGACCTCGCAGAGGCCTATTTGGAGGTGGAAGTTTCCATTAACACGCATCGTGGATTATTTCAATTTACGAGACTCCCTTTTGAAGTAAAATCAGCCCCAGCCATATTCAAACAGATCATGGATACAATGTTAACAGGGGTAGATGGTGCAGCTGTGTACATAGACGATATTATAGTTGTCGGTCTATCGAGTAATGTCGTAATGTCCTAACACACATTCAAGACTTTATTTTCCAACTTTGACCGGAAAAATGCAGTATAACTTACCATCAATAAAATAACCGGGCTTTGAAAAAGCTACGAATGCCATCCCCAACATATGTCAGCAGTTTACGCTCATTTCTCGGGTTGGTGAGTCACTATGGTAGTTTTCCAAATTAAGTCACCATTCAACAAACTGCTGGTGAAAAACAACAAATGGTCCTGTCCAACAGTCCTTCCAACAGTCTTTTGTTAAAATAAAATCATTGTTAAACTCGGACATACTCCTCAGACATTTCGACCCAGCACAGAGATTGAGATGGCAGCTGATGCTTCAAGTCATGGTGTAGGCGCAGTAATCTCACACGCATTCGCAGACAGAACTGAGAAAACCACCATGCATACAGCTAGGTCCCTGACAACTGCTGAACGTAACTACAGCCAAGTGGAAAAGGAAGCTCTTGCAACAATTTTTGCTGCGAAGAAATTCCATAACATGCTATTTGGACGTACTTTCACGCTTCTGACTGACCACAAACCATTAGTTTCTATATTTGGCTCAAAACATGATATCTCTGTATACAAGTTTGGGCGACCATATTGTTGGGGTTCGATTTTAACATCCAGTACCGCAATACAACGGAAATTGGTCAAGCAGATGCCTTATCGCACCTCATCAGTACACAAACAGTGCTAGACGACTATGCCATCAGCGTTGAAGACGATTTCAAACGCACGATCACCGTTTGCATCAGAACAATTCCTGTGACAAGTGCTGACATAAAACGGGGAACACAATAAGGCTCAATCATACAAAATTTGTCAAGTTCCTTCGACATTCATGGCACCCTAATACAACAGGAGTCCTTCAACAGTTTCAGTGTCACAGGGACTCTATTGGTAATTGATGATTGCCTGATGTTCGCAGATCGTGTCGTTGATCCCACTAAGCACAGAGAGGCAGTTCTGAAACAACTACATTCAGGACACCTAGGCATTAACCAGATGAAAGCCACCGCTCACAGTGTTGGCCTACTGGTCTAACATAGACAGACACAAAAGATGCCGTTAAAAATTGCATCCAGTGCATGGAAGCACAGGAAAACCTACCATGGATTGTTGACATTCCCCTATAGTCCATGGTCTCGGGTTCACATTGATTTTGCTTACCCTATCAATGGCCTTAGTTTTCTGGTAGTTGATGCCCATTCCAAATGGCCAGAAATCTTTCCAATGCAACAGACTGACACTCGTTCAACAATTGCAATCCTCAGAAGACTATTTAGTCAACACGGCCTACCTGAGACACTTGTCTCTGTCACTGGGTTACAATTTACATCGTTGTTCCGTGACGTCTGCATCTCACCCGTGCACAACCTTATCACCTACAATCCAACGGTCAAGCTGAACGTTTTGTGGGCACGTTCAGACAGGCTCTACTTAAAGCAAAAGGCGAGGAAGCAACAACAGAGAAAACACTGGACGCTTTCCTCCTTTCTTACCGCTCAACACCAAATGGAGCAGTGAGGAAAGATCTATCACCAGCAGAGGCACACATCAACAACAGTACCACATAAACAAAAAGCAAGAACATACATTTCCAGTTGGCACACCAGTGTTTGCCAGGAATTACAGGTCTGGTCCGCAGAACTGAACACCTGGCATCATTCATAAAAGAAAAGGAACAATACATCTTTAGTTAGAAATCAACTCTGGGCACAGCACAAAAATTAAACGTCCCAGATACACCAAAAATAACATAGTTAACAACAGTCCAACTAATCCATTTGATTTACTGATGAATTGCCATCTGCTTCACCCGTCATTCAGGAAAACTGAAATGAGAATGAAAGACCTCAGAGACACAGGCAAAAGCGCGATCACACATTCAATTTGATCCTAAGCGTGCGTGATACGAATAAATGCTTAAAGAGGCACAGGTATTAAAGGCACAGCAACGAAAATATTTAAGTTATCCGGAGAGATGAAAAATAAGGGTTTTTGTTACATCCCTTTTTTGCATTCTGGGTACAGGGAGTTCAACCAAGACACTAAGGTGAGCTAGACAGTTCTTTAAGGCCTACATCTTGTCATTACGCACCCACCGGCTATATTCACCATTCGAATTATATTTCAATTTAATAAAGATTTGTTAATAATTTATCCTCTCGTTTCATCCTTTAATCTTTCTTCGCATAACCTCATTTCACATACCCCAGGAAACATTAGAGGAAGCTGTCGAAATTTGCTAAAATCAATAGCTTTCGATCGAAAACAAATCGATTTTCATCACTATTAGGGGTTTTGGAATGTTTTCTTACATCAAATTTCTTATTAAAATAACGGTGTTTAAGGTTTCAAAAGTAAATGACATTTGCGTAAATTGCGACATTGTTTCATAATTTTGTAAAAACGAAAATTTTTAAATATAACTTTATAAAAGATGTCACAACTAGTTCAGATCAATTGTATCGAACGAAAACAAATCGATTTTTAACAATTTTTGATTTTTTCAAATGTTTTCAAAATTAATACTTTTTAAATTAGCCGTTACTGAAAAATATGGAGGTTGGCGTAAAATGGCGTCTCCAGCCTGTAAATTTTCCATATATTCATAATTGATTTAAAAACAATTATTTTTTATCAATTCAATTTTCATTGTTTTCAAAAGTTTTTATTGAAATCAAATAGATTACAATAATTTTAGTGGTTTTCTGTTTTCAAATACCAAATTAAATTTTAAATCAACAGTGTTTAAGGTATCAAAAGTACTAAAAATTGGCGAAAATAACGTCTATTTCAATTGTTTTTAAAAGTTTGAAATAACAAAAAGTTTTAAATATAACTTAGTGTCAAAACTTGTTAAAATCAATATTTTTCGACCGAAACCAAAGCGATTTTCAATAATTTAAAGTAGTTTTATAACGTAAAAATTCCTGTGTTTAATATTCAAAACTAATTCAAATCTGCAAAAACAGCTTCATTTTCTACGCAATTTTCAATGTTTTCAAAACTTTCTAAATTTTCCAAATTTTTTAATATGACCGTCGAAACTTGTTAAAAACAATATTTTAGATCGAAATCAAATCGATGTTCAATATTTTCATGTGTTTTCTTATGTTTTCCAAAACCAAATTACATTTTAAAATTACTATTTAAGGTTTCATTTTCAACGCAATTTTCAATGATTTCAAAACCTTCTAAAACACCATAATTTTTTAAAATAACTTTGTGTAAGCTGTCGAAACATGTAAAAAAACTAAATTGATGAATAGAGCTTAGTATTAAACGCAATTTTCAATATTTTTAAAATTTTCTAAACCACCATAATTTTTTAATATAACTTTGTGTAAGCTGTCGAAACATGTTAAAACAGTATTTTGAGATTGAAACCAAATCCATTTTCAATAATTTCAAGGTTTTCTAATGCTAACCAACATCAAATTACATTTTAAAATTACTGTCTTTAAGGTTTAAAAACTAATCTAAATCGGCGAAATAAGTTTTATTTTCAACGCGATTTTCATTTTCAAAACTTTCTAAAACCTCGTAATTTCTTTTAATATAACTTTGTATTTCGGTTTTCAAATATTTCAGGGGTCTTCTAAACCAAATCAGCGATAAGTGCTTCATTTAAACGAAAATTTCAATGTTTTCAAAACGAAATATTATATTATTGTTTATTTAAAATATATATTGTTTTTCACACGAAAATTGTGAAAAACAATATATGTAGATCGAAACGTAATCGATTATCAATAATTAAAGGGATTTTCTAATGTTTACCAACACAAAATTACATTTTATAATTACTGTGTTATTGTTTAAGAAGTAATACAAATCGGCGAAAACAGCATCATTTTCAAAGCAATTATTAAAGTTTGCAAAACTTTCAATAACCCCATATTTTTTTTTAAATATAACTTTGTGTAAGTTGTCGAAACGTGTTAAAAACAATATTTTTAGATCGAAACCAAATTGACTCTAAGAATTTCAGTGGTTTTCTAATGTTTACCAACACCAAATTACATTACTGTAATAAAGCTTTAAAACTAATTCAAATCGGCGAAAAGGAATTTTCAAGGTTTTTAAAACTTTATAACACCCCATAATTTGTTAATATAACTTTGTGGAAACTGTAGAACAATTTTAAAAACAATATTAGAAGGTAGAAACCAAAATGATTATCAATAATTGCAGGGATTTTCTAATGTTTACCATCCGAGGAAATTATTGAAAATCCATTTGGTTTCTATTAAAATAGTTATTTTATCAAATTTCAACAGTTTACACAAAGTTAAATTAACAAAATTTTCGTTATACAAAGTTTTGAAAAACATTGTAAATGATGCTCTTAAAGCCAATTTCGAGTAGTTCTTATAGCTTGAAAGCAATTCTTTAAAAATATAATTTGGTGTGTAAAAACATTAGAAAACCAATAAAATTATTGAAAATCGCTTTGGTATCGATCGAAAAATATTGCTTGTAACAAGGTTCAGTAGTGTTCGCAAAGTTATATTAAAATTTTGGGTTTTACAAAGTTTTTAAAAATATTGAAATATACGTTGAAAAACTAGTTGTTTTGGCCAATTCCGAGTAGTTTTTGAACGTTAATCACGTTATAATTTGCTATTTTAAAACATTAGAAAACCAATAAAATAGTTGAAAATCGATTAGGTATCGATCGAAAAATATTGATTTCAATAGGTTTCATTAGTTTAAAAAAATGTATATTGTAGCAGGGGCGATATCATCCCTGAAATAATAATCAATGATAATAAAGTTGGATATGCTGTAAAGGATAATACCTGTGAAAATCTGTTATCAAGAATTCCAGTAAGATTAGAGTCCGAATCCATTAGGTTAGAACCAGGGGTGGACGACAGGGCTTATCAAGTTAATGTGATAAATTCTCACACCCTAAGCAAACGTCCAGTTTGGATGGATGAAGAAGATGAGGAAGAAGAAATTAATAAATTGAGAAGCTATCATGGAGAAGAATCGGGGAGATAGCGAAATTACTTCTCTTAGGATTAAGGTAGAGACAGGAACTACCTCTAAATATGTTATGCGCAATGAAGTGTTGAATTGAATTACATTTCGGGACTAGAGGAAGAAAGAAGTCTCAAAATAGTAGTACAAAAAATGTTAAGACAAGAAATCTTAGCCCAGTGTCATGAAAAGGTAGGACACAGGGGGTTGATAGAACCTATGAATAGTCAGGAATTATTTTTTGCCTAGACTGTATAATGATGTATTGAATTATGTGAACAAGTGCATAACGTGTCATAAGAAAGCACAAACAGTATCAAATATAATTCTTAATAGATTTGCAATCATACGAAGAGTTATTAGCTCGTTTAGAAATTGAAATAACGAAGCTCAGTAGGGCTAGAACACAAGTAGTTCAGGATTATCTACAGAATGAAGAGTACCACCGTATAATGTATCCTTTGGCCCAAGAATCCCTGATACTTGATAGACAATGGAAAGATATGAGTCTATACTTAAAGGAAGTAGAGCTATTACAGACTAGAAGAAAAGAACAAAACTACCTATTGTAGGGAAGGCATTGAGTGTATTATTTGGAACAGTGTCAGAAGATGATATAAGGATGATTAGGAGGAAATTGAAAGATGTGAAAAGGAATCAACAAGTGATAGCTCAAATAGCTAGAGAGAGTGTATCCATTCTTAATGTTACAATGTTGTAATTATCTAAGAACAGAGGTAGCATAAATTGATTAATTTCCCATTTGAAAAGTTTTAGCGAAGAGATGTTCAATGTAATAGGATCCTTAACAGCGAAACTGAGAGGATTAGAGGGGTTTTTACAACAATATTTCTAGTTGTTTTCGATAACAAGTAAAGTCCGTCAGACCTGCCTTTATTACTAGAGCATGTGAGAGCTCAGTTGGATATGCTATGGGAAACCTGTCACCGAGTATAATAACTCCAACCTGGTTAAGTGTTGTTTGGAATACAGGCTAGATTACCTCATCACCTTAGGTAATCTGTAGACCCCACCAAGTAATAAGGTGGTACAGCCCTAGGCTGTACCACCTTATTGGAAAAGAAGAAGTTATTAGTACTAGTATCAGTTCCTCTGTTAGATAGGGATAGTACCTTCGAAATATACCAGGTGATAAATCTTCCTAGTCCATATACTAATGCAAATCAAAAATTAGAAGCTGTGGCTAGGTGGAAGCGGACTTTTTAGCATTGAATTTGGCCAGAACAAAATTTGTGTCGCTAGCAAGTGAAGAAGCGAATAGATGTAAAGTTGATGATCTAAGCACCTGTGTATCCGCAACCCAATTTATGTGACTGGTAGTCATGATCAGTGTGTACTTGAGTTATTTAAGAAAAATAAAAGGGGAATTAAGGAGAATTGTCAAATAGAAGTAGTGTTATATTACCTTCAGCAATTAGCATATCGGACGGCTTTTGGGAGATAGCTACCCAAAGAGATTATCGGAGGTCTGAAAAAAGAAAAGCCCACAAGAAATATAAAAGTGGGGCCACCATTATTTATTGTAGAGTTACCAATGAGGTGTGGCTCCCATGGATCCTCGATGTCACTTCCCCTTTATTACTAGGCAGAAGAAAATTCCGAAGAAAAAGAATCTTTCTTGAAATTAATGACAACCAACGCGAACAGAATTATGGGAACCTATAGTAAAAGAAGTCCCTGAGGTTTCTTTAAAGAAAATGCCTGACTTTGAAGTCCCTTGGAAAAATTAACTTAGAAGAGTTTAAATCTAAATTAAGTGGGGAGAACTATTCCTAGTTGGAAAGAGAATATGGGTGCTATGATAGTTTGAACGACCGTTTTGGGATTCCTATTGATTATTTTAGTAGTAGCAGTAACCTGATCGTGGTTGAAGAGGCGAGCGAAGTTGTCACGCAAAGAGGAACGAACTGGCTGGTAAGTACCCGAACGAAAGAGGGATTCCATTAAGTGAGCTTTATAAGAGCATAACCAATGCGGATGTGAACGGAGCTACCATGGAGTTACCGGTTGAACCAAGGACTGTTGGAGAGAGTCCCAAATCTGCTAAAGAGATCATCAAGCCCCCTGTTAAATCAAGGCAGGACAGAAAAGAGAAGAAGTGAATAAAGACCATGACTGATTGAGCAGTAAGGAGTGTTGAAGGCTCCATGAGTAATTGAAATAGAAATGTGATTGTTATTTTGCTTATTGAATTTTGCATGAATTGAAATATACATACATACACACACACAGACACACACAGACACACACACACACACACACACACACACACACACACACACACACACACATATATATATATATATATATATATATATATATATACATACACCTTACAGGAGAATAATTATCATTCCGCATGTGGAATATCAGAACTGTGCTATGAACTGTTGTGCTATGAACTGACAAGAACTTTAATCATTGAATCGATTTAATCAAACATATGTTCTTTCATTTTTATTTTTGGATGAAGTAATACCTGTATGTGAAAGGTATAATAGACAATTGCATGACAAGAATTAATTTTTTTCTAAATATATAGTCATTGGACTATATATGTCAATTACGAGTAATAGACAAAAATAGGGAGAGATGTGGCAGGGGCGATATCACCCCCTAAATAATAATAATGATAATAAAGGAGGATATGCTGTAAAACAGAAAACACTAAGCGATAGAGAGGTATTTTCGAATAACCAAGATGTTAATATGCTGTAAAGACTTTGAAATGTAAAAAGTTAATTCAGAACACGAAAAACAATCTTTTTGTAAGTGTACAAAGGATATCAGATTACTAATAGAAAATTACTGGAACAATAATAATTTGGAACTTTTCAAAAAAAGAAAGATATGGATTTTGACGCTATAAGAGTGTCTGTAGTTTACAATGAGCGACAGAATAATTAATAACGAGATGATAAACAGTAGCGTCTTGTTGTGAACCTTGGAAACCAATCGATGAAAAAGTAAATTGTTTATTCTCGGAGGAGTGAAGTTGTACTTTGGTAGTATGTCAGTACGTTCGCACTAGAAAAACAGATACGTCACCTGTCTGGGACACGTGAGGCCGATTCTCTTAATAGGCGAGCCAACCGGAGGAGAGAGAGTTTTGGGTTCGTCTGTCTTCGAATGCAGCCAAACTGAGTGGAGAAACGTCAGAGATTGAAAAGGAAGCGTCCACTGTGTATTGATGAAGCTGAGGGCGATGAAGCGAAATACCACCGCTAACATCCAAGTACCGCTACTCCTGCTGCTACTACTACTATTACTACTACTACAGAGAACAGACACATCGAAGGTTTGTAGTAGTTACGCTAAGAACCGACCAAAAAGAGTTAAAACGAATGCCAAATCTCTCCTTACCGAAATTATTCGAAGTATTTGTGTTTTTTTTTGTTATTGTTCACATACAAGAAACATTCAGCCTTGTGCAACAAGAATTATTTTTGTGTGTATGTGTATTTGCTTTTATATATATATATATATATATATATATATATATATATATATAAACTTTTGTCCTTTCAAAATCAAATCGACTTGGTTATTATCTTTCTGTTAATCCGATTCTCACCCGACGAACTTGCAGGTGAACAAACGGAGAACTTCCGGATTTCTACTATCTGATGACCATTCTCCAAGATCAAAACAATCACAACGTGGCTGGAGAGTGACTTCGAATTGACATTGGGAACAGGAGACTTGTGTCTAACCTGTAATACTGGAACATACCGGACCAACGGCCGGTCTTGTGGAGTGCGTGGGTCCAGTGGGGTGAGGATACGATGTTACATTTTGGGTTTTATAAAGTTTTCATATCATTGAAATTTACGTTGAAAAACTAGCTGTTCTGTCCAATTTCGAGTAGTTTTTGAACGTTAACCAAGTTTGCTTGAAAATATAATCTGAAATTTAGGTTTTAAAAAGCTATGAAAAAACACTGAATTTTACGTTAAAAAACTGGCTGTTTTGGCTCATTTCTAGCAATTTTTGACCTTCAAACGCAGTTGTTTGAAAATATAATCTGGTCTTTGAAAACATTAGAAAACCAATTTAATTAATGAAAATCTATTTGATATCGATCAAAAATGTTGATTTTACAAAGTTTCAACCTTTTTCACGAAATTATATTAAAAAATTTGTAATTAAAAAAGTTTTGAAACACATTGAAAATTACATTGAAAATGAAGGTTTTTTTGGCCAGTTTCAATTAGTTTTTATACCTTTAACTCAGTTGATTCAAAATATAATTTGGTTTTTGAAAATATTAGAAAACCAATTTAATTATTGAAAATCGATTTGATATCTATCGAAAAATATTAATTTTAACAAGTTTAAATAGTCTACACAAAGTTATATTAAAAATTGTGGGTTTTACAAATGTTTCAAAAACATTAAAAATTACTTTGAAAATGATGCTGTTTTTCCCAATTTCGTGTACTTTTTGTACATTTACCGCAGTTGATTCAAAATATAATTTGCTTCTTGAAAATATTATAAAACCAGTTTCATTACTGAAAGTCGATTTGGTATCTATCGAAAAATATTAATTTTTGCAGATTTCAACTCTACAAAAATTCATATTAAAAATTTGTGGTTTTTACAAATTTTGAAAACCATTGAAAATTACATCGAAAATGATACCGTTTTGGCCAATTTCGAGTAGATTTTATAACTTCAACGCAGTTGACTCAAAATATAATTTGGTGTTGAACATATTAGACACTCTATTTAATTACGGAAAATCGATCGGAAAATATTTATTTTAATAATTTCAACAGTTTGCACAAAGTTATATTAAAAATTTTGGATTTTACAAAGTTTTGAAAAACATTGAAGATTACATTGTAAATGAGGCTGTTTTGCCCAGTATCAATTAGTTTACCTTTAATGCAGTTGATTCATAAAATAATTTGTTTTTTTAAATATTAGAAAACCAATTTATTAGTGAAAATGGATTTGATATCTATCAAAAATATTGATTTTAACAAGTTTCAACAGTTCACACAAAATTAAAAAATTAACCTTGTTAAAAACACTGAAAATTACATTGAAAATGAAGCTGCTTTGTCCAATTTTGATTATTTTTCATACCTTAAACGCAGTTGACTCAAAATATAATTAATTTTTTGAAAATATTAGAAAACCAATTTAATTGTTGAAAATCGATTTGGTATCGTTCGGAATTTATTGATTTTAGCATTATCAAGAGTTTACACAAAGTTATAATTCAAATTTTGGGCGTAACAAAGTTTTGAAAAAAATTGAAAATTACATTTAAAATGATGCTGTTTAGGCCAATTTTGAGAAGTTTTAATACCTTAAACGCAGTTGTTTCTAAATTTAATTTGCTTTTTGAAAACATTAGAAAACAAATATAATTATTGAAAATCGATTTGATATCGATCGAATAATACTGATTTTAGCAAGTTTACACAAAGTTATATTAACAATTTTTTGGTTTTACAAACCCCATCGTTTTTTAATATATCTGTGTGTAAGCTGTCGAACCTTGTTAAAAACAATATTTTTAGGTCGAAGCAAATCGATTTTCAACATTTTCAGGTTTTTTTTCTAAATTTTACCAACACCAACTTATTTTTTAAAAAAGAATTACTGTGTTTTAGGTTTAAAACCTAAACTAAATCGTCGAAAACAACTTTATTTCCAACGCATTTTTTAATATTTTCAATACTTTCTAAAATCTCATAATTTTTAATATAACTTTGTGTAAGCTGTTGAAGCTTGTCAAAAAACAACAATTTTCGATCGAAGCCAAATCTTTTCTCAACAATTTCATTGCTTCTCTAATGTTACCTAACACCAAACTACATTTTAAATTTACTGTCTTTATGATTAAAAACTAATCAAAATCGGCGAAAACAGCTTCATTATTAATGCAATTCTCAATGTTTTCAAATACCGCATAAGTTTTTAATATAACTTAGTGTAAGCTGGCGCAACTTGAACCATATTATTAATTCGTGTTCAAATCGATTTTCAATAATTTCATCGTTCTGATGTTTACCAACACAAATTACATTTTAAAATTACTGTGTTTAAGGTTTGAAAAATAATCCAAATCATTATTTATCGATCGAGACCAAATCGATTTTGAATAACTTCAGGGGCTTTCTAATGCTTATCTACACCAAATTATATTTTAATATCACTGTTTAAAGTTTCAAAAGTAATCAATATCGGCGAAAAAATCTTCATTTACAACGCAATTTTCAATACTTTCAAAACTTTCTAAAACCCCATAATGTTTTAATATATCTATGTATAACTTGTTAAAAACAAAATATTTAGCTCGAAGCAAATCGATGTTCAATATTTTCAGGGGCTGTCTAAAGTTTACCAACACCAAATTACATTTTAAAATTGTTTAAATCTTATCCAAATCGGGGAAAATAACTTTCTAAAACACCAAAAATTAAAAAAAATAACTTTGTGTAAGCTGTCGAAACTTGTCAAAAACAATATTTTTAGATCAAACCCAAATCGATCTTAGATAATTTTAGGTGTTTTCTAATGATTTCAAACTGCAAATTATATTTTAATTAACGGTATCAAAAGTACTTGAAATTGGCGAACATAGCGTCTATTTTGTTTGAAAATTCATTGTTTTCAAAAGTTTGTAAAAACCAACAGTTTTTAATATAATTTTGTGTAAGCTATCGAAACTTGTTAAAATCAATATGTGTGTCTTCAATCCATATGAGGTGTTATTGTCATCTCTTTGCTCGTAAATTCTCTTCAAATTTTACTCTAGACTCATCCGGATTATCACTGCCTAACTTCCCTCCTGGAACTGAGTCTTAGTTGAGTATATAACCCCTTCCATATTTTCTGCTATCATCCCCACAAAGCATGTTAGCCCGATGATATCCCTGTAATAGTCATTAAGAATGTGCTCCCGAAGTGGCACTGTTCTCTCTAAACTGTATAATAAATGCCTCGCTGCCTCCTGCTTTCTTGCCTGCTGTAAGTAATCATGTGTTGTTCCAGTTTTTAAGAACTCTGGTGAACCGTCCAACCCTTCCAACTATCTGTCTATTAGCGTTCTACCTCTTTTTGGGAAACTCTTAGAGACCCTAATCTATGCTGAATTGGTTCATCATCTTTTACTTCGGGTCCATTTCTTAAACAAGCAATATGGCTTTTGTTTTTCCAGGACAACTTCTGATGTACTGACGATATTTGCAGAAATAGTTTATCATGCTCTAGGTGAAGACCTAGCTGTTGCATTGAACATCTCGAAAGCTTTTGAAAGGGTCTGGAATTCAGGTCTTCTCCACAAGCTAAAAAGTTATCGTGTCTCGGACACTTTTTTGAAATGATCCAGTTTTTCCTATCAAATCCTGAAATGAAAGTTATCCTGAACGGCCACTCGTCTAGATGCTTTCGTACCAACGCACATGTCCTCCAAGGCTCCATTCTACTCTATTTTTAACTTTCATTAATGACATTCCTGATGACATCAGCTCTCAACTAGGTATCTACGTTGACGACACAACAATTTACTCCTGCCTCGATAATAAGGCTTATCAGTCTGAGAATGTCAAAATGGCAGTCGATGTCCAAAACGACGTCAAGTCCGTAGTTAACAGCGGCAAAAGATGGCTTATTAATTTTAACGCCTCCGAAACTAAACTTATCTCAATTAATCATCTAAGAGACCCTTTGCTGCCTTCCACCATCATGGTTGATGCTATCCTCCAGGAAAGTGACTCGTTGCGCCTTCTCAGGCTCACGTTCTCTGATGATATGAAGTGGGAAGACTATATTAAATCCATTGCTAGGTCAACTGCTAAGAAAGTCGGTTCACTATGTCGGGCGAGATAATTTTTATCTCCAGAATCTATCATACATATCTATGTCTACCATTTATTCTTCCATGTTTAGAATATTGCTGCAACATATGATCCGGTTCACATTGAGTTCCTTGATAAGATCCAAAGAAGAATCTGCAATATTATTGGTCCCGATCTGTCGGCTTTCCCTCGCCGTAAGGTTGCATCTTTGTGTCTTTTCTATAAATACTTTCATGGTAATTTGAAGAATTACCATGAAAGTATTTATGTGGTACCTAGTGTTTCTTTTTAATTTAAGCACAGCACTAGACTGGCGTCGAGATCTTATTATTTTACAGTTGATCTGGCTAAATGTAGCCGTAAGTTCTATGTTAACAGTTTCTTTTCTGGCACTTCTAACTTCAGGCGCTTTGTTTTCCAGGCGGCTTTGATCTGCAAAAATTTTAGTGCAATGTCAATCACGATCTGTTGTCCACCTCATTACTCTCTTCCCTTTCTGTTCATTATTATTTCTGTTCCTAATTCTTCCACATCCCTTGTGTTTTAGTGGCATTATTGTTTTGCTTGGGGTGATTGCGATTTAAAATAAAATTATTACGTGTCCTACTTTTCTTCCATTTTAATTTATTTTGTCCTCCTTTGCTATTTTTTCAACCTGATTGTGCCATTTCTTACCTGTTTTCCTATTCTCATTCTATTTCATTATTTTTTGTAGAAGATGGGAAAAATAGTGAAGTATATGATTATCCTTCACAATTTTTCCATCTTTTCCTACTTTGCTCGATTTTATTTTTCTCATTTGGTTTCATCCTGTTTTCATTCTTTTTTACACCTTTTGGTATTTCATCAAATATTTTTCAACATGTTTGTTTCATTTTATGTTTTTGTGAATTTTCTTCACTATTTTCCTTCATATTTACTGCTTTTGTTCCACTTTATTATTTTCTCATTTTCTTCATGATTTCTCTCCCTGTTTGTTTCGGCTTACTCTTTTCTCATGTTTTTCAGTTTTTCTATCTGTTTTCCTACGATAGTTTCCATTTTCATTTTTGTGTCATTTTTCTTCACTATTTTTCTTCATGTTTTCATACTTTTGTTCCATTTTAATAATTTTTCTTCTTTAATATTGTGGTACTTTTCTTTCATTTTCTATTTTTGTCCCTTTTCTATTTTTGTCTATTATCCTACATGGCATTTCTTCACTAATATTTTTTACCAATTTTCTTACATTTGTTTCATTTTAGTATTTTGGGAATCTTATTCACTATTTTTAATTTTATTTTCTACTATTTTTGAATTTTAATATTTTTATCATTTTCTTCATTATTTTTCTTTCATTTTTTCAGCATTTTTTCCATTTTACTCTCTTTGTCATTTTCTTCTCTATTGTTTTTCCACTTTTTATCCATTTTATTATTTATGTCATTTTTTTCATTCTTCTTGATTTCCTACTTTTGTTACATTTCTATAGTCTTCCACTTTTTTCACTATTTTCATATCTGTCTTTCTATGTTTATTCCATTTTATTTTTTGAGAATATTCTTCACTAATTTTGTTCCTGTTTTCCTACTTGTTTTCATTTTCCTACCTCCTTCGGCTATTTTCTTCCATTTACTATTTTTATATTTTTATTCAATCTAAACTGTTTTCCTACTTAATGTCGCAATTTACAAATTTTGTCATATTCTTCACTATTTTGTGACATTTCTTTCTACTATTGTCCCAAAATTTGTTACTCAAAAAAATTGTTACTTCAATTTATAATTTTCCTCACAATTTCTCTTTTCCTACTTTTCTTCCATTTTGCTATATTTGTCATTCTTTACTATTTTACTATTTCTTTCCTAATTTTTTCCATTCTACTTTTTTGCCATTCTCTTCATTTTTTCTGTTTTTTCCATTTTCTTCACTATTTTCCAACTTGTTTTCCTGTTTCATGTTATCATTTTATGAATTCTCTTTCATTTTCTATTTTTGTCTTTTTCTTCATTCAAACCTATTTTCGTAGCTTTTACTATTATTATCATTTTCTTCAATATTTTACTATTGTTTTCTTCCTTTTTCCATTTTACTATTTTTGACATAATCTTCATTATTCTTCATCATTTTCTCCCATTTTACCATTTTCTTCACTATTTTCTTACCTGTTTTCTACTTTTGTTCAATTATACTGTCTTCTCCATTTTCATCACAGTTTCTACACAATTAGATATGACCTCATGCAATAATTCTGCCCAGAAACCAATTGTCTGTTACTTTAAATCTATGTTTGTTATCATTTATATCTGAGTCCTGAAATAACTTGAAATTGATCTACCTTACTAGGTATGGACCTAAAATATCAAACAAAGAATACATTCATATATTCCCTTCCGACAAAGGTGGTGGAATTATAATTATGGACAAACACATTTAGCAACAAAAAAGTGTCACTCTCCGCATGACCCACATGACCCCCATGACCCCCCCAATCTAAGTTTTTCTCTTCGACCTCTTCGCAAATATATCAGTTATAAAAACCCTTAAATAATATTTTCTTCCATGTATTAAAATCAACAAATTCCGCATAAAGGACTCTATCATCGCTTAATGTGGAAAATCTCTTCACTAACGTCTCAGTTGATGAAACAACCAACATAAGTTTTGACTATGTATAAACATTCGTCCATCCCTCCACCCAAAATTCGACCTGTAACTCTTCCGAAACTACTCCTGTGCTACAAAAGCCCCATTCTACGGTCTTAATGCCAAAACCTACATCCAAACTAATGAATTCTCTATGGGAATTACATTAGTTCCTGCCTTCTCTAACATGTCACAATGTGTTTGAACCAACAAACAAATCACAAATCTACATATATATTTTAACAAGATTTTTGTTTTGTTAAAATTTAAGGACGAAATTATAAATCTAAAATCAACTTTCGAAAAAACAAAGCCAAAACAAAAAAAACAAACAAACTCGGCACTAAAATTTTCATACGAACTCATGGTTAATAACAAAAGCCCATTCTTTGGCGTAGATGTAAAACTTGTATGACCGGTGATTGTTAACAGACGTATTTCTGTCCACCGTTTATCCCGAGCCGAATGCTCCTATCGCGAATGTCGTATTGTTGTGAAACGCCTCTCATCATGTGTTAGTTAGGAGGTCTGTTCGTGATGAGCTGATTGACGAGTTCGGTCTTACGAAGCAGTAGGCTCGCTCAATTTGGCCTTGGACGCCCGGGTTGAAATGCCTCAATAACACCTGGCTGGTGATTCGTGGGGCCCTCTGGGTCGCCAAAAGACTGGTCAGCGGGCTTGGAGAAATCTCCAAACTGTGTTCGTTGTGAGGGAGAGATCGAGACACTGTGTCACACCTTTCATTGCAGGATCGTAGCGCCGTTGTACAAAATTGTCGAAGGCCATTGCTCAACAACAAAGAACATTCCGTGCAGCATGCGAACTATGCCGGTTATGCATCAGGATATTGTTCTCCCTGCACTGAATTTAGGCAACCCCGCCCGAAATTAAGTTAGTTTAGTTGAATAGAGCGCGCAGCAGAATCAGGCCAGATACAGGACAAAAACAGTGCGGGTTCGTTAAAGACACTGGAACAAGGAACGCAGTATTCATGCTCAGAATTTTATTAGAAAGAGCAATACAGATGCAGAAGAACGTGTACCTATATTTCATAGACTACACAAAAGCCTTCGACAAAGTACGCTATCTGACGGAACTGCTCAGCAAGCTTGATATATTCGGGAGGGATATCAGAAAAATCAAGAACCTATACTGGCAGCAAACAGCATGCAAACAAGTTCAGTGAATATACAGAAATAGAAAGGGGCGTAAGGCAAGGATGCATCTTCTCACCCGACCTATTCAACCTATACAGCGAGGCAAATCTGAGAGAATTGGAAACCGACCGGAATTAGCATTGGGGGCCACAATCTTAACAACATAAGATACTCAGATGACACAGTACTGATAAACAGACACGGAAAAGAAATTAGAAAATCTCCTACAGAAGGTAGCGACGAAGAGAAGAAAGGACTAAGCATAAACTACAAGAAGACAGATTGCATGGTCATCAGTAAGAAGATGAGCCCGAAATGCGATTTGCAGGTCGGGAACACTAGAATCAAGCAGACGTAGAAGTTTAAATATCTGAAGTGCGACACTGAAATCCGTAGACGCATTGGGGATGGCCAAGGACACATTCCAAAAGTTGATCAGAGTATTGCGAGACAGTAGGATTTCTTTAGTAACAAAGAAAAGAATACTGAGCTGTTACGTGACATCTCCTCTTCTTTACGGCAGCGAATGTTGGACGATTTCCTCAAAGATGAAGAAGAGACTCGAGGCGATGGAGATGTGGTTCTACAGAAGGATGCTAAGGATATGATGGACCGAGCAAGTGAGCAACGATGAGGTCTTAGAGAGGTTGCAAACAAGTAGAAGGCTTATATTTAACACCAGAAAGAGGCAGCTGAAGTTTCCGGGACATAATGAGGAAGGAGGGCCTGGAGAATCTGATACTCACAGGTCGAATAGAGGGAAAGAGAGACAAGAAAAAGCAGCGGGTGACATATCTGACAAGCTTGAGAAGGTGGATGACAGAACGTGGTCGGTGGGAGAGCAGAGGGAAGGAACTTGCTGAGAGCTGCAAGTGATAGAAGGAGGGGGAGAGCCAAGATCGCCTACGTCCTGAAAGGGCATGGCACATAAAAAAGAAAGAAAGACTAGACTGGCGTCGAGATCACATCAATTCACAGTTGAGCTGGCTAGATGTAACCGTAAATTTCATGCTAGCAGTTTCTTCTCTCGCCCTTCTCGCTTGTGGAACTCACTTTCGGCTACTTACTTTACAGTCAACCTTAATCTGTAAGAATTTAAATTCAATGTTAATGAGAGTAGAGAGAATCATGGATAAAGAGCGGTATTTGGCTATTTTTAAAACTAATATAAAACAATGTGCATGAAATCTGTCTTTGGGCCGTCACTGCACGTTCCAACATGACAATGTCCGAAACACACATCACGAATTGTTACAAAATACTTAAATGACAACAAAATTAATGTATTGACGTACAAATTCCTGAGCATTGAGAATTAATGGGCATATTTTGAAGAAAAAGTAAGACGAAGATGTTCTTCAAATTTGGAGTAACTAGAAGTTATTGCCAAGGAAGAATGGATCACAATAACAATCAGTGTGTGTAGTGATCTTGTAAGGAACTATCAAAAATTATTAAAGGCAATAATCAAGAATAAAAGTTACACAACTGATTATTGAGGCAAAAGTGACAATACTTTTGTCCTATCTTAAATATTTTTTGTGTTTTTTATTGCTTGATATTAAAATAAAAAATTTGTTTCCATAAAAATTTGAGGTATTACAGCTTTATTTGTAATTATGGAAGCCGGTTTGCATAATTCTGTCCACTTTTGTTTTTACTATTTTTAAAGATTTCTTTCATATTTGTCTTTCCATTCTTCTTTCCCAAATTATTGTCACTGTCATTTTCTCTTCAGAACGTATTTATTTCCATTATTTTTCTCGTTACATCATTCTTCAACCTTCTGATTTTCAACATTCCTTTAAACTAGATTACTTTTTTTCCTCTCTGGTGAATTCTGCCCTTCTTCTCGCCCATTTCTTTCATCATGTTCTTTCTTACTTCACTTTTCTTTCCTTCCAGTCGTCATTCTCTCATTTTATAACTTATATACTCGCTTTTCTTTCCTTTTCTTACTCTGATTTATTTATTATCCGATTTCTTTGTCCTACTTTATTTTTCTCCTTAAGTCTAATTCTATTTCATCTTTCTTTGTTTCCTTCCTACTTTCTTTGTTTTTCTTTATATTTTGCTTCTTTATCGTGAACGCATGTTGCAAATCCCCTTTCAATTTTTAAATTTTCTGATAAAATTATAAGCTATTGTTGCAAAATACTTGTTGTCATTCTAATGGATAAATATGCATTTATTAAATAATTATATTATGAAACGAGCAATCAAGTCACAATTCAACCCTTAGGAAACAATAAACAAGCAACAAACGAAACAACCAAAAACATACTTCATAATCGTAAATCATATTCTTATTATTTTTGGTAACTAACTCTTGTCTCAATAATATTGTCAACTCTTTTGCACTGGACAACGGAATATGTCGGTTACTGTAATCAAGAAATTGAGGGGGGGGTATTTTTTTTTTATTAAAACCATCGAATAAATCAACGTTTTTACTTACATAATTGTTGTCAGACTATTTACCTACAAGCTGAAAGCCATTTTTATTCCTAATGTTAAGCACATCATGAAATCCTAATCATAGAGCGAAAACTAATTTCTTTTCAGAGAAAAATATTTTTAGTTTGTTTCCGCTATTAATGAAAAAGATTGATATAATACTTCACACAAATGTGATAATTATGTACTACCAAATTCTTCGAATATAATTACCTCAGAAAAGCAAAACTCGATAATGATTTGAAAGTGAAGAATTTTATTTTGCAGATATCTCTTATTCTCTATTTTTTTAAAATTACAAGTGCGTATAGATATAAAATTTGACAAAGCTGTTTTAAGTTTGTGCAAAAGTTTCCAACGTACACCTTTTTGAATTGTTCAAACTGAATATAACGCAGAAAATCGGAAATATTTTTACGCATTTAATATATTATCGATTTTCAAACACAAATGAATTTGAAGAATTTTGAGAAACATCTTAATTAGAATATTTGAGGACTGAACTCAGCTGCATTTTCTATTGAGTCACAATGCGAGCAAAAATTCTTTGACCAGGATTTGATGTTCATTTTTATATGAAGCTATTTAATTTTAATCATACGAAAAATCCTAGGATTTAACACATGATATCTGGTGTCATAAACGAAAATAAGAAAAATCTTTTCATCTTTTCATGTGGAATTGGTCATTTATAACAACGATAAAAAGAATTAATAACAATAATTTAGTTTCCATGATGTGTTAATATAGATGGGATAGACTCTCAAGAGGATGCTTCCCCGATCACTACAATCTTAACTAAGTACCTCCACGAAATGTAAAAAAAAGAGCATAGCTTGATGAAAAAGACGCCAAACTTGACGAAAACAAAATTTTATCGTCTAAATATTTATGTTATTATTAAGAGGAAAGATCAAAGTATTTTTTTTTTTTTACATTTTTTAATCGTTCCTAACACGTCCGAAAATTTCATTAAAAATCTTGTTTTTTTTGAGTCAGCAAAATTGATCATTTTTTCCATTTCATAGAATCAATGAAAATCTCAGTTTGAAAATTTTAAATATCAATTATCATTTTTTAAAAACTTATTTTAAGAAAATCAGAAATTATAATGTTTATTTAAAATATTTTGAACCAAGCTTAACTTAGCTTTTGCGCCGAAAAGATGTAATTTGAAAGCAGGCCATAAACTTTCGCGTCATTTGACAGGTGTTGAATGACCTATTGATGGATTCCGTGAGGATAATTTGTTCTACGGAAGAGAAAAGTGAAATATTTTACATTTATGTGAACAAATTATTTACCTCGTTATTTTTAAGGAAAACTTTCAGCGCTCTATTTTTTTTGTACTTACCTTTACGTTTATGATGCTGAAAAATAATTTAAAAAAATGTAAAATAAAATACCATGATAGAAGTAACTTAATAATTTATGAAATGATAATTTAATTATTATTTAATAAATCAAAATTAAATGTGACTTTCCAATCCAATGTATATAGTTTCTATCTGAAATACACCAGCATTTTTACTTAATGGAAATAATGAATTTAATCATTAAACTTTTAATTAAATCTAAATTTATGTTGGTAAATAGTAGAGGTAGCTATCTGGTAACCTGATTTATATTTTTTATATATTTTTCATGTTATTTCTAATTATTGTTATGACAATTATTTTATTATTAAATTTTATTATTAATTACATAATTACTAAAACTTTTATTAACCCCATAAAAATTACTGAAAAGAAGCTGAACGGAAAATACAACCTGTTGGAAAGCAACTAAGAAGCGAAATGTTATGAAAAGTCCACGTGTTATCCATTTATTACAATAAATGGACAACACTCTTTGATCATGTAACCTTTTTATAATAATGGCAATTTCAGTCTACCATACATAGAAATAATGAATGTATTAATTAAAAAAATACAACATAAAAAATAATTAAGAAATAAAATAGTGCAACTAAAATTATTAATCTTTGCAATTTTGGAATCGTACATTTTGTTTCCGCTTAATTACATCACCTCGAGGAATACAGAGTTTTACACGATTTTAAACTATTATAAATTATTTAATTAAAATTTTAAAAAAAATGAAAAAATTCTTGTAAAACTTAATTATTCATCAGAAAAATTTTATTTCTTCAGACAATAATGTCCTTAATATTACTTATTTACAAAAGCAATTAAAAGCTTCTCTAATTAAGTAATATCAGTTTTATTGGATTCATTTTACAATTCAGAGCCGATTTTCAGTCAGATAGCTCAAATTTGAAAAAAAAAGTAGGTGATTTATTATCTCCAAAGACTTCTTTAAAAAAATTTTTTTTTCAGGAAACCGAAAGGTTTTGGGCGAAATTTCATGAAATTAAGTAAGTGGGGGGTAACATATTTAAAAAAAAAAATTACCAAATTGTGAATAAGTCCTGAAAATTTCATTAAAATTGGACAATTACTTGATTTTTACAAAAATTTCAAAATCAATGTGTTTTCAATGGAAAAAAAGCGCAAAAAAACTGTTATTGTCTCTGACATCGCGATGACGTAAACAAAAGAAGACTTTAACCAAAATTTCGAATGTGTTAGAAAATATTAAAAATTAAAAAAAAATAATTAAAAAATACTTTGGTCTTTCATCTTAATAATAACATAAGTATTTTGACGTTAAAAATTTATTTTTGTTAAGTTTGTGGCATTTTTCATTACGCTATCTGTTTTCCCGCGAAAACAGTGAAGACGCCTAATCTTAACCTGTCCAAGTCTCGGGATAACCGTTTTCTTCCCCACAGGCTCACATAAATTGTGCCTTTTACGCTGTAACCCTCTACCTCTAGTGGCTCCCGGGCCTTGTACACGGTGAACATCATTGTAAAAAAATAATCCCTAAAATAATTTTGTGTAATAGTTTGTCTTCATTTTAGACTGCGGTGTCTGAAATCGCACGTTTCCTTGCAGCTATACGAGACAGGTGTCCTTTATTTTTGAATAAGTGGTGAGAATATTTTAGTCTAAAATTTTTGAATAAGTGGTGAGAGTATTTTAGTCTAATTGCCATTATGCTGTACATCTTATATTGATGAACTGGGAAATATGAGTATTTGATACCAGATGACTCGACCAGCTCGTTTCTCTTTACATTTAAACAGTGGGTTCAGAAGAGATCCGTCGACCTTTATAACAAACACACTATTATTACAAGCGGAATCATAAGTATTATGCTGTGAGAACACTCTTCATTCTGGAGAGGCGAGAATGTAATTTAATGTCTCTTCTTTGTAATGTTACGGAGAATTATCGCAGTACAAATTTTAAAAGAAAAGATAAAAAAAACATCTTGTCAAAGGAAATGACCCGGTTTACCACTCCGTTGTGAAAGGATTCTTTGCATGTTCAAATACACAAATGAGGAAAAGCAACCAACAGTAACGAACAACAATCGCCATTATAGAAATTAACAAGATTTAATCATAACGAGTCGATACATGAAAACATTAATGCAAGGCAATGTGTGGAAAGGTGTGCGTTATACATTTCTGTATGGAAAGATGCATGTCTGAACTGGAAAATCGAAATTCACTTAGCTTTGGCTATTCGCCCGAAATAAAATAGGGTTTTCTCTTTTCCCTTTTTTCTCTCTTTCTTTTGTTTTATATGTCTCTTTGTTCTTTTTACTTTTAGTTTATTTCTTTTTGCTGGGGCAGCGATATCTTTCGGTATATTGTTCTTCCTTCAATGTCATGAGTTTTGACTCCAAGAGCTGGTCGTTTATACTATTCTTCACAAATTCAGAAATGTAGAATTGATCATTCGGGTAGAACGATTCGGCGCTGTCCAGTTGAGTGGGCCGCATATGCCTGGGGATTATCACACTTAGTAATTCACCCGTGCATTTGGGGTATGCAGCATGGTAAGTTGGATCTTGTCTTCGTTGTGCGATTTACTTTGCTTGACGGTAACAAGTAAAAAGAGATGTTACTCGCACAGGACTCGGATTCCAACTAACTTCTGCCGATATTTTCCCGTTCAACGTTATTATTTGATCACGTGATTCTGCACGTGTGTGAGAATCTATTTTTAGCTTTCACTCGGACACGTCAGCCTGCCTGACTTAATTGTTCTACTATTACAGATTGAAAGTGAGAGGGGGAGTTAATGTATTATATTATTAGAGAGATGGAAAGACAGATGGTTTGTTAAGTGCAAAATATGTGTGATTTAGGGGTTTTGCTTGCGTTAGGATATAAGAGCTGCCATAAATCACGTAAACGAGAAATCATGATCTTTTGTCGCCGTTAAGGCTCAATAGAATTATGCTCTCTGTGTGCATTTACGTGCATTATTTACTAAGTTCATGTGCAAGCGTTTAAATAATTGTGTGATGACGTGTGCTTGTATGGAAAGTTGAAATAAGATACTTATTTTGTATCGCTCTTTAAGGGATTCAGTTCCCTACTAAATTAATAATTTTATGTTGTATTTATGCAGTTTCAAACTGATTTTTGACTACAAATATGGGTGGCTATAGCTATGGATTTTATGACTTGACTTAATTCTTATTTCTCTCAATGCACGCATTTCCAGTTACTGAATTCTGTTTACAGTCAATATATCTCGGGTCCTTAAGACTTTGGAAAAGTACAAAATTCTTCTTGGCTATAGTAAATTTACTTAAACATAGCATGGGACTGTGGACATTATATCTTAATCACATAAAAAACACTGACTTTTCCAATTGGTTAAAATGCAACGAGGAATTTTTCATTAGGAGATTCTTTATCACCCCCTCCTATATCGTCTGTCACTAATCCTCCTCTTACATGAACTAAATAACAATCACTATGGATACAAAATAAAGAACAATGTTTTTTTATCACTTATTGTACATGGATGACTTCATAGGCGAAAATAAGTTGAAAGGAAAGGTCTACTTAAGAATTTAAAATGTTTCAGTATAGACGTCGGATTAGATACATGTGCAAAAGTAAAATTCAAGAAAGGAAGAATTACCGAAATACAATCAATAGATCTCGATTTCGTTACAATAATTAGGGAACTGGAGCAAGAAGAGCGCATTAATACCTAGGAGTCAACAAAGGAGATGGTATACAGGATATCCAAATGAAGGTGAAAGTAAGAAAAGAATACTGCATGCGTGTGTGTTTGGTGTTAATTACCGAGGTGAATTCACAAAACAGAATAAACACTTTCGTTGATCCTTTCGTGCAATACAGTTTCAACATTCTTAAACCAGAAAAAGCTTCTCACTTGCCACAGCATGCATCATTTTAAAGCCAATATTGATCATCTGTAACTGTCCAGATACAAAGGAGGCAGGAGATTGGTTCGATTAGAACTTGTCTTACAGCAATCGGTCTTCAAAGATACCTGAAATCTACAGAAGATTGGATGATGGTCTGTATCAAAGAAAATGAAAGAGATAAAAAAACTCTATTCTGTAATAAAGGAAGCCAATAAATTCAAAATGGAATTTTAAGTGAATGAAGAAGAGCAAGTAAGTCAAAATTCCCCTACTGAAGCGTCAAAGAACCTAAAAAGGATGGCAAGAACAAATGCAATATATAAAATGCAGAAAGATAAACCTCAGGTCTATACAGGCTCTGTATGTGCTAAACAAGATGATGTAGACAAATCCCACTAACAACACCCATTCGTGATATTAACTGCGTATACCCTCAGTGGTTGCGTAGTACAGAATTAAAAACTGAAACTGAAGGTTTTATTCTTGCTGCACAGATGAAATGTTTGCTAACGAGAAATTATCAAGCAAACATACTGAAAAATTGTGTTGACATATTCTGTGAAGAATACTCAGAAACAATTCATCAGTATTACCGTTCACCAAATATAAAACTTGACAGGAGAGGGTGGATCAATATCAGAAACTCTGTAACTTTTATGGGTAGTGTTATACTACTTTAATCAAGATCTCTTTCAGATTCACAAATACATTTCACTAGCACGATGTCATACACCACACACTATCAGTAGCCCTGTGTTCAAAATAAAATTGGATGTTCTCTAGAGTACTGCTTCTCAAAGTGTGCCAGTGCCGGTACGCGAGTCATCATCTAGCAGTATGCGGGGAGTGTCCAGGGAAAAAGAAACAGTAGTCAGATTCCACGCTACGGGAGACTGCTGATTCGGTTTTTAACATTTTAATTTTATATTTATTATGGTCTCATATTTTCAATTATTCTCTCAGTCATTGCTATATACAACTAATGAACGAACAGCAAAAAACAGAGAACTGAAATACGTATGACAGCACCGTGGCATGTGACAGTGTGGAAACCACACAGGAATACCAAAAGGCCAATTTTATTGACATATATTTCTATAAAATCAATATAAAATTTAAAAAAAAAGATGCATTGCTTTCTGGTATGAATGAATAATATCACGAATGTTTAAACAATATTTTCTAGGATCGTTTAATCAAGATCTCTTTCAGGGATATAATTATATGGCACAAATATGGTACCGGACCCTGGCACAAATATGGAACCAGTCCCTGGCACAATGGGAAGACCTGTTACGTCAATGAAGACTGGCCTTGGAATGACTAAGACATAATGTCCCTATGTTTAGTACTGATAGTCCCAAATGACCCTGAAATAGGACATATCTAAAGAAAACAAAAAAAAAGCAACCAAAACATAGCTGGATTGGAAAGCTTCACTCGTCGGTCCCTCGCACGTTGAAAAAATAAACTGCCGGTTACCTCACATCAGATAGTTTGAGAATCACGAGGGCAAAAATAAAAATAAAAAAATGAGGATGTACACGACGAGTTCCACGCATATTTCCGGTTGAGATATTCTCGTGTACGAAATTCTTTTTCGTCCTTTTCAACGGATTCGGAACATTCCCAGCCAAAACTAAAACTCAAAGCCAGGAGACATCAACTGTTAAACTGCTTCTATGAAAATGGCACGCCTCGCCGACAAGCGATAGTTCGGCTTAACAGCGCGATGATGTGATTTAGACCTTGAAGATAGACGAATTAACCCAGCCAAAGACACCTCACCCATTCTAACAACTGTGTATGCTACAGGAACTTATACTAGTGAATCCACAGCAGATAAGTCCTTTTCAGACAAATACTTATGTTGGTATTGGATATTATGTATATATTTTGAAAATTGATCAATACACACTCGTTGAAATTTTAATCCTTGTTTATTCTTTCCTTTGCAACCATACACTGCAAAGAGCAGTAGGAAACTGCAAGAAATTTTTATGAACACAATCCGGTTACAGACATAGGACATGTAACAATTTTATCTGAAAGCTAATCACCCAACGATCTCTAAAATAAAATGTGCTTTCTTAATGAGATAGCATTTCCCGCAAAACGTAATTTATCTTTGGCGATCTTCCAAAAATGGTAAAATACAAGGATAAGGAACAGAAAATTTAAAAATATGTAGCACAATGAACACATCAATTGGGACTAGATTTTACTGGAAAAGATTGTGATACTTATTGAGGGATACCTGACAGCCTATGCCTTAAAGAAACAGAAAAAGATCTTCTCACAAGCACAGCTCACACACCCCGAAAGGCTTTATCTATGTAAAATATGTACAGTTTTAGGTTGTTTCAATTTTATTTCATATTTTTCCCAAATGTGCAGTGGAAAATGTCATGATGATATTTCAAACCTTAAGTCTGGATCAGTTCATGTAATTTTCATATTACCTTGTAAATATAATTATGTTAATTTGTATAATTTCTTAAGTTTACTTTTGAACTTACTAGTTCAGTTCCTCCTTTTTATCGTTTTGAAAAAGGAAAAATTGTATAGATGAAGTAAAAATAATTTATTGTGACCGAAAAACGTCGGTCAATGAAAAAATAAAACTTTTGGGGCTTCCTTCAAAACAGTCTCCCCTAAACCCTAAAAAATCAACAGCGAAACAGTTAATTAGGGAAAACGTTTAGAAAATTAAACAAATCAAAGTAATAATTAAATAATTAAAAAAAGATGTAAATTATGGTGGCCACAAATAGCCAAAACATGTAGGACAAAAAAAGAGTGGAGGCTCCCCCACTCACAAAAAAAAAAGTAAAAATAGTGACAGCGTTCACGCAAAATTTGTCGTCCCACAAAAGACACCGTGATCAAACCCCCGGCATCGCCCGTTGTTAAGCCGCAGAAGATTAAGAGTATGGGCTAGTTCATGAGGGACATTCTGCTACAAGAGCCGGAAGAGTGCATGGGTGTCGTTTCAAGAGAACTAATAACCAACATAAGAACCGAACATGAGTGCAGGCGTGGGACCGCAATATTTGAGGTCCCTCTTCTTTGAAAGGGGAACAGTAGCTCTGTACGATATGGTCAAATATTGGGTGTTGCCGCCGACCACATGGACGAAGAACGGATGTTTGACATAATGTTAGATGGGAAAACCTTCCTTTCCAACTGTCGGGAAATGCGAAATCGAAAACCAACTTGCTGGGAATGTTGTGTAACTGGTCACCGCGTCTCTTCCTTTGCAGAGAAGAAAGCCTCTGGAGTTCCTGAACCAGCTAACCAAAATCACCCTGTGCTAGTTTCTCAGCGCCTGTAATGGACATACCAGCGACCCGAGCCGGTTTGGTGTTCACATTTCCCAATACTCCTTCGCCCACAGACGTGGGGAATGGCTGGTCGTTGTTAGGGAAAGAGGGAAGCGCTACACAGCGGGGCCTAAGTCCTGAAACCCTCAGCGGTAAAGACACATGTAGCCCAGTTTCCTCTACTAGTGCTAAGAGTGACGTACTCACAGAAAGGAAGGCCCTTAAAAAAGTATGACCCGGAATATGAAAAAAATTGAGAAACTCAAAATCCTCAAGAAAAAAAAAAAATCTTCCCCGTTCTACCCAGTCTTCCCCAAATATTAAAAAGCAATCCATTACATCCCTCCAATTCGCTTACAACAACACCTTCCTAAATGGCCACTTCAAAAGTGTCTCCATTCGAAGTGATAAAACCCCTTCCATTAAATTTATACCTGTCTCGACCAATGTGCCATCACCTGAACAAACTGCCTTATAATCCTGCAAAAAGGTCGATAAGTAAAAGAGTGAACGTAATACGACGACTGATTAATGAGTATGAAAAAAGAAAGAAACAAAACAACTTTACTATTCTGGGGAAGATGTGTGCCGTGTTCCCTCAGAATAAATTGAGAGAACTCTGGCACAAACTAAAAACCTAAGAGACCTAAAATTTTACTAAACCTTAAAAGAATCACCGACAAATAATGTTGAATAACCCTCCATCAATTATCCAAAGGCAAAATGGGTGAAAACCTGGTAAGAGCACGTTCGAGTACACCAGCGTCATGATCAAGAAAGTCAATTGTGACTTCAACATCTCGCTCCCACTGACTTACTTTGACGATGATAGGTACAAATCATGAACCAATATTGTTCTCGGAGGACCCTGCTATTTGTTTACCTCTCCCTCTATAAAAATTTAAAACTCACTCCGTCGCTCGATGGCACCATAAAAAGTTAAATAGGCCAAGAATAGATGGGACAGATGGTCGGTGTCTTATCCCTGGCCATATTCCGTGCGGGAACTGACAATGGCACTTTGATTAGCTAGTGTGAATGCTTGTTTGCGATTTCCAGCGTCTCGGAGTGGATATGTGCTGTGTACAGGAGACCCGGTTTTCAGCTCGCGTCCATGAGTATATTCTGACGTAGAAGTTTAAACTTTACTCAGCTCGATGGCGGCTCGAGAGGAGTTTCCTGACTAGTGAGCAAGTACCCGACAACGGCGCGTGATTTCATTTTCGCAGATCTTTGCACACAGACTTTGCATGCTAGATGTTAACCATAAAGGATTAGGTACTTCGTTTCATCAGAGTTTGTGCGCCCAATGATCATGCAAAGCGGTTTAGTTTGTTTTGGTGGATTGAGCCGTTTTTTTTCCCAGGTAGTTTAGCGGAGGCCTGGACCTCCTATTTAGATTGTATAGAGGAAAGATTTGGTACTAAGAACCTGGACGTAAAGGCATTTTGGTACTTCATCAATAGATGTGAACTTGACAATAAATATTGAAATGAACAATTCCGGTATTTAGTATTTGAATTTATAGGGGCGCACAGTTTCGTTGTTGCGAACTAGTTAGACGAGTCTACGTAGAGATCTTAGTTTGTCAAGGTTTCCATTCTATAGTTTACATGGATCATAGATTCGTCCGTGTTCGTGCAAACTTAGATAGGTCGAAGGTTAGAATGGCTGGAAATTGAAAACATCATTTGTTCTTCTTGGGTTAAAGCCGTCATGAATACTTTTGTGCCTTGGTTCACATCTGACTGTTCAGTCGCTATAGCCCACAGGAATCATTTTTCCACCTGTGTCAGCGTTATAGAGTCGATCATAACAGATGCCTCTTTGTGTCTGCTCGTAATAATTGTAAATATGTTCTCAGAGAGGCTACGTCTGTATTTGCTGACAGAATGAGGCCACGTATAGCCTCTAAGAAGTCTGGTTCTTGTGACTACTGAAGGCTCGGTGAGGTGATAAAACAGAATGTTGTGCTCCGAATCGGTTGAAAAGGACGAAAAAGAATTTCGTACACGAGAATATCTCAAATCTGTTCAAATTCTACTCTTTACACTTTAGGAGTATCTTTGCATTCCATACCCTTCGAACTGAGTGTATATTGAGTGATATGCCTATAACTCCGTCCAGAGTTTCTACTATCATCTTTATGCTGGATCCCCACAAACATATGGACTTGATGGTATCCCTGCAATAGTCCTTAAGAAATGTGCTCCTGAACTGGTTCTTGTTCGCTCTAAACTTTACAATAAATGCCTTACTGATTCTTGTTTTCCTGTTTATTGGAAATCCTCTTCCAGTCTTTAAGAACTCCCGCGAACCGTTTAATCTTTCTAAATATTAGATTCCTATCTCTTTTTGGCAAAATACTAGAGCTTTTAATAAACTGTGAATTGGTCAGGGTCTTCTTTTAGTTCAACAATAGGGCTTTCACTTCTCTAGGCTAAATTCTGAATAGAGGCAAAGCGTTTGCGCCTACTATTATGACTAACCAAGAATCATCCCTTCCTCCTCAGATAAGGCAAAGCTCTTCGCCCCAATCTTTGCCTCTAACTCAACATTAGAAGATAAAAGGCATTCTGAATTCACTTGTATCACTGAGCACAATCTCAGTAGTATTTTTATTACAACCCGGGAAATATCAAGATTTATCAAAAGTCTTGACCCTAGCAACGTTGATATTAGTGAAATTATTTAAAGGCTAAGGAAACATCGTTCCCAAGTTTGTGGAACGTGTCAAGCGTATATCCGGCTTTCATGGACTCGACTGAAACGTTCATTCGCCTCTCAGTACAGACTTATCAGACTCCTGGGTATCATTGGCAAACTTTCTGAGGCTATAATCAACAAGAAGGTTGTTGATCACTGAAATAGGAACAACCTCTTGTGTTTCAGGTCTAATAGGCATGGGGGCTTCCTGAGGGAACATTTATTTAGTAATAGTTCAGGTTCCGATTGTTGATGTCGGAATGTAACTAGTTTGGTTTTCAAATCATTGAATGTAACTACTGAGATGTTAGAGCTAGATCGGAAGAGTGATCAGCTGCCAATATCTGGTCATCAAGAATTTTGAAGGCGCACACATATACCAAAAAGTAGCCAAACCAGCTTAATTTTATTGGTATTCTAATGATTCAAGTTGCAAATTAAATTTTACAACAAACGTTTTTAACGTTCAAAAACGAGCCAAACCAGCTTGATTATACACATAACAGTTTACACAAAGTTATATTAAAAATTATAACTTTGACAAAAATTTTGAAAAACATTGAAATTTAATTGTAAAATCGAATTGATTTGTCAACATTTTGAATGTTAAAGACGTTTGACATTTGAAAACATTAGAAAACCAATAAAATTATTGAAAATCGAAAAATATAGATAGAAATTTAAATTCAAAAGCAAGGTTTTCGAGCTACTTACGAATGTTAAACACGGTTGTATGAAAATTGAATTTGCTCTTTGCAAACTTTAGAAAACCAATAACATTATTGAAAATCGATATGGTATCGATCGAAAAATATAGATTTTGACAAGTTTCAACAGTTATGTTACAAATGTTAAATTTAACAAACATTTGAAAAATATTGAAATTTCAATATAAAAGAAGCTATTATCGATCGAAATATATTGATTTTTTTAACTAACCTATATTGCAAATGATATGTTTTACAAGTATTTAATTTTCAATGCAGAAGCAAGAGGTAAGAGATACTATTTAAACTTTAAACACGGTTGTTTGAAAATTTAATTTCCTCTTTGCTCACTTTAGAAAACCATTATAATTTTTGAAAATCGATATGGTATCGATCGAAAAATATCGATTTTGACAAGTTTCAACAGTTTTCTCAAAGTTATATTGCAAATGTTTAGTTTTACAAACATTTGAAAAATATTGAAATTTCAATGCAAAAGCAAGCTGTTAGAGCTACTTTTAGAATGTTAAACACGATTGTTTGAAAATTTAATTTGCTGTTTGAAAACTATAGTAAACCAATAAAATTATTGAAAATTGACATGGTATCAATCGAAAAATATTAATTTTGACAAGTTTCAAAAGGTTTCACAAAGTTATATTACAAATGTTACGTTTTACCAACATTTGAAATTTCAATGCAGAAGCAAGCTGTAACAGCTTGCCTTAGCTTATAAGTTTCAATATTTTTATATATAAATTTTCAATATGTTTGTAAAACTTAACATTTCTAATATAACATTGTGAAAACTGGTGAAACTGGTTAAAATCCATATTTTTCGATCGATAACATATTGATTTTCAATAATTTTATTTGTTTACTTAAGTTTTCAACAGCAAATTTAAATGTCAAACACCCGTGATTAACGTTCAAAAAGTTGCTCGAACAGCTGGCTTTTGCAATATGTTTGCAAAACATTTGTAATATAACTTTGTGAAAACTGTTGAAACTTGTCAAAATCAAAATTTTTCGATCAATTCCATTTCGATCTTCACTAGTTTTATCGGTTTAGTAAAGTTTTCAAAAACATAAAAATTTAAAACCGTGTTTAACGTTCAAAAACAGCCCAATATTTTTGAAATGTTTGAAAAATTAAACATTTGTAATATAAGTTTGAGAAAACTGTTGAAACTGGTCAAAATCAATATCTTACGATCGATATCATGTCTATTTTTAATAATTTTATTATTTTTCTAAAGTTCAAACAGGAAATTAAATTTTCATACAAAAATACAAAAATAAAATGTCGAGTTTCGTGTTGATTGGTTAAAACTGATTCCAATGGAAGAGTGTATTTTTTACGGAGGTGAGTAGAAAATATGGAAGATTCTATAATAAAATGTCTAACGTGTTTAACGTTCAAAAAGTAGCTCTAACAGCTTACTTTTGCATTGAAATTTCAATATTTTTCAAATGTTTGTAAAGGTTATCCTTTTGTAATATAACTTTGTGAAAACTGTTGAAACTTGTCAAAATCAATATTTTTCGATCGATAACATCGATTTTAAATAATTTTATTAGTTTTCAAAGAGCAATTACATTTTTATACAACCGTGTTTAACGTTCAAAATGTAGATCTAACAGCTTGCTGTTGCATTGAAATTTCAATATTATTCAAATGATTGTAAAACAAAACATTTGTAATATAACTTTGAGAAAACTGTTGAAACTTGTCAAAATCAATATTATACGATCGATACCACGTTTAATTTCAATAATTTTATTGGTTTTCTAAAGTTTTCGAACAGGAAATTAAATTTTCAAACAAGCGTGTTTCACGTTCAAAAAGTAGCTAGAACAGCTTGCATTTGCATTGAAATTTCAAAATTTCAATATTTTTGACATGTGAGTAAAACAAAACTTTTGTAATTTCACTGTGTGAAATCTATTGAAACTTGTCATAATCAGTATTTTAAGATCGATACCATCTCTATTTTCAATAATTTCATTCGTATTCTAAATACGTATTTGTAATATAACTTTGAGAAAACTGATAAAACTTGTCAAAATCAATATTTTGCGATCGATAACATGTCTATTTTCAATAATTTCATTGGTTTTCTAAAGTTTTCAAAGAGCAAATTAAATGTTCATACAACCATGTTTAACGTTCAAAAAGTAGCCTGAACAGTTTGCTTTTGCATTGAAATTTCAATATTTTTCAAATATTTGTAAAACATATCATTTGTAATATAACTTTGTGAAAACTGTTGAAACTTGTCAAAATCAATATTTTCGATCGATATCTTATCGATTTTCAAAAATTTTATTGGTTTTCTAAAGTTTGGAAAGAGCAAATTAAATTTTCATACAACCATGTTAAAGAGCTAGCTTTTGCAATGAAAGTTCAATATTTGGGAAATGTGAGTAAAACAAAACTTTTGTAATTTCGAACAGCTTGATTTGCATTGAAATTTCACTATTTTTCAAATATTTGTAAAACTTAAAACGTAATATAACATTGACAAAACTGATGAAATTTGTCAAAATTCATATTTTCCGATCAATACCATATCGATTTTCAATAATTTCATTGGTTTATTATAGTTTTCAAAGAGCAAATTTAATTGTCATACAGCCGTGTTTAACGTTCAAAAAGTAGCTCTAACAGCTTGATTGTGCATTGAAATTTCAATATTTTTCAAATGATTGTAAAACATAACATTTGTAATATAACTTTGTGAAAAATATTGAAACTTGCCAAAATCAATGTTTTTTGATCGATACCATATCTACTTTCAATAATTTAATTGGTTTACTAAAGTTTTCATAGAGCAAATTAACTTTTCAAACAACCGTGTTTAACGTTCAAAAAGTAGTTCGAACATCTTGCATTGCATTGAAATTTCAATATTTTTGAAATGTTTTAAAACTTAATGTTTGTAATATAACTTTGCGAAAACTGTTGAAACTTGTCAAAATCAATATTTGTCGATCGATACCATATCGATTTTCAATAATTTTATTGTTTTCCTAAAGTTTGCAAAGAGCAAATTAACATTTCAAACAACCGTGTTTAACGTTGAAAAAGTAGCTCGAAGAGATTGGTTTTGAATTAAAATTTCAATTTTTTTCAAATGTTTCTAAAACTTAACATTTGTAATATAACTTTATGAAACTGTTGAAACTTGTCAAAATCAATATTTGCGATCGATACCATATCGATTTTCAATAATATTATTTTCATTGAAATTTCAATATTTTTCAAATGTCTGTAAAACTTAATATTTGCAATATAATTTTGAAAAAACTGTTGAAACTTGTCAAAATCAATGTTTTTCGATCGATACCATATCGATTTTCAATAATTTAACTGGTTTCCTAAAGTTTTCAAAGAGCAAATTAAATTATCATACAACCCTGTTTAACGTTGAAAAAGTTGCTCAAACAGCTTGATTTTGCATTGAAATGTCAATATTTTTCAAATGATTGTAAAACTTAACATTTGTACTATAACTTTGTGAAAATTGTCGCAACTAGTTAAAATCAATTTTTTTCGATCGACAACATGTCTATTTTCAATAATTTAACCAGTTTGCTAAAGTTTTCAAAGAGCAAATTAACTTTCCAAACAACCGTGTTTAATGTTCAAAAAGTAGCTCGTAGAGGTTGGTTTTGAATTGAAATTTCAATATTTTTCAAATATTTGTAAAACTTAATATTTGTATTATAACTTTGCGAAAACTGTTGAAACTTGTCAAACTCAATATTTTTCGTTCGATACCATATCGATTTTTCAAACAACTGTGTTTAACGTTCAGAAATGTGGCACAAAGCTGATGTGGGGGGTTGGGTTTTCTTCTGTCTTAACTCTAACTTATCTAGTCGCAAATACTGATCCAATCGTACGAACAATTTCCTACAACCACCATAATACCTCATCTTCTCTATGAAATTACTAATTAGTCCCCATATTTAAAATTCGTTGTCTGTGGGGGGAGGGGAGTAAAATAACAATTCTAAAATCTAGCCCCAATGAGTATTTACAATATGCATATGACACTATTTACAAGAAACTAAATAAAATAATATTAGTAATAAAACCCCCCACATTCACTAAATGTGGCAGAAATACTAGTTCACTGGCCGAAATCAATGCGTGATTATAATAGTATAAAACATTCATTCATCCCAATCACACACACTGACATGCACTCATTCAAACACGACAACAAATACGAAAACACTCACACGAAACGAAAGGCGCCCCGCATCCACCTGCGAACTGACATCACTAACCACCTAACGAGGGAATGAGGATTTAAACTGAAAGAAAAATAGGGACAGAAATAAAAGGGGCCAATGAGGATACATACCCTAGCTAAGTTAACTGAAAAAGGAAACTAAGACATCAAAAGTAAACCTAACCTAGCCTATTTTCGGGATGGGTTGCACTAGTTCAACCCAGGAAGAGCAATATCCTGATGCCTCAAAGTGCCACTCAAGGTCAGCCCCTTTCACACGATACAAGCGCGCAAGATGCCCCCACCTTTTGCTCAATTCTGATGAAGTGAGCCGCCACCTTTCCGTCCTAATCTTGACTTTAAGCTGATGCACAAGTACAAGATCAGTTGGGAAGAGGTGAACTTCTCGCCTCCATAGAATTCCTTCTGACGTGTCGTCCAAATCACGACTCTCATAACACCTAGCAAGCAGTGGACACACATATTGTTCAGCCTTCGTCAGCGGCGGTGCCACATTGCTACAAACGGAAGAGGCTTCAAGGACAAAGAACATTCCCTGCAGCATGCAGACCATGAGGCCTTCAACTAACTTGCACAACGGCACTACCAGGTTGCACTGAAAGAAGGCGTGACCCAGGGTCTCGACCTCCCCACCATAGCGTCGGCAGTTTGGAGATTTCTCCAAGCCAGCTGAACAAAGATTTTTGGCGACCCAGAGGGCCCTACGAATCACCAGCCAGGTGAGTGATGCCTCATCGTTATTGAGACATTTCAACTCAGGCGCCCAAGCCTCCTGCTTTGTAAGTCCGAGCTCGTCAATCAGCTCATCATGAACGGACCCCCTGACTAACATTTGATATAATGCCCTACGAGACAACATATGGACGTTGGAGAGGCCATCCGACGCCCGTAAGAGGCACTTCAGAGCAATAAGACATTCGCGACAGAAGGAGCATTCGGCTCGGTGCACACTTCTCAGGGATGGGAAGTTTTTACGGGCGTCTTCCTTCCAGAAGGTGCCGTCCCCATCCGGTTCGCGACACATTCGATTTAGAAAGCCGATGCGAAGCATATATTAACGAATCTCAATGCTTGGCATGTCCAGACCTCCTTCAGAGGAATGACGACAACAGATCTCCCGAGTGACGCTGGCGGCCTTGCCTCTCCACAAGAAAGAGAACAAGAGCCTCACACATGCCAGCAAAGTGTCATACGGAAGTGAAAGCATCGAGAGTCGGTAAAGGAGAATCGGGTAGATGTGTGAAACACATACTTCCGCCCTTCTCTTTAAGGAAAGATTCCTCCGAGACCTCAAATTAATTGCGATTTCGGTCTTCCCTCGCACCTCCGACCAATTCCTTTCCAACTGGAGATCAGGACCGAGAAACTCCCTTCCATGCACCCAACCGCAAGCCAACAGACTAATCGCGGTTGATCTTGGCCCCTGTCACCATCTCATAACAACTGATTTCTTTGCTGACTTCGTCAATCTTGGCTCTGCTCGACACAAGAGCCGAAACGTCGTCAGCATAGTCAAAATACATGGCCGATGTGGTAGCACCGGGCAGGGCAAATCCGCGTAGGACCGGATTTGCCTTTAACTTGCGAAGGAAAGGTCCCAACGCAAGAACGTAAAGCAACGGCGAAAGCGGACAACCTTGACGAATGGAGCGAGACAATAGGAAAGGCTCGATTGTACCCCATTCACCTCAACCAGCGCACAGGGAGTCGCATACAGAAGTCGTATTCAGGTACGAAAGTACGGCACGAAACAGGCCGCCGAAAGAACAGCCTCCAGAAACCGATGGACAACACTATCGAAGGCCTTGGGCTGATCTAAATTGATCAGCGCGGCTTCACTGTGGACTTGCAAAATGATCAGGCGTACCATACGAAGATTGTCCTGAATGGTCCTACCCTTCACAGCACAAGTCTGTTCAGAGCCAATCAGACTAGACAAGACAACCTGCAAACGGTTGGCCAAGATCTTATCCAAA
This sequence comes from Acanthosepion esculentum, assembly GCA_964036315.1. Taxonomy (NCBI): domain Eukaryota; kingdom Metazoa; phylum Mollusca; class Cephalopoda; order Sepiida; family Sepiidae; genus Acanthosepion; species Acanthosepion esculentum. The sequence goes on from OZ038495.1 coordinate 74,866,529, forward strand.
ATCTTTAAATCTGTGTTTAACATAGTTAAAGGGCGAAAGTTACCTAACCCATCCCCACCGTTTTTGATCTTGCGTAACAACTTGATCACGCCCTGGTGAAGTGTTGGGGTATAGACCCCTGCTTCATCCAGATGCCGAAAATCAGTGCCAGCAGCGGAATAAAAACAGGCGACTGCCTCAAGTACACATCGTGCGGAAGACCATCTAATGCCGGAGATTTGTCCAGGCCAAACTGTTCAAACGCTTCTCAGATTTCACAATGTTATATTGCAAATATGAAGTTTTACAAACTTTTGAAAAATATTGTAATTTCAATGCAAAACAAAGCAGTTAGAGCTAATTTTTCAACGTTAAACACGGATGTTTGAAAATTTAATTTGCTGTCTGAAAACTTTAGAAAACAAACAAAATGATAGAAAATCGATATGGTATCGAACGATAAATATTGATTTTGACATGTTTCAACAGTTTACACAAAGCTATATTGCAAGTATTAAGTTTTACAAAAATTGAAAAATATTGAAATTTCAATGCAAAACCAAGCAGTTAGAGCTATTTTTCAACTTTAAACACGGTTCTATGAAAGTTTAATTTGCAGACTGAAAACTTTAGAAAACCAATAAAATTATTGAAAATCGATATGTTATCGATCGATAAATATTGATTTTGACGTTTACACAGTTTACACAAAGATCTATTGCAAATATTAAGTTTTACAAACATTTGAAAAATATTGAAATTTAAATGCAAAACCAAGCAGTTAGAGCTACTCTTTCAACGTTAAACACGGTTGTTTGAAAATTTAATTTGCTCTCTGAAAACATTATAAAACAATTAAATTATTGAAAATCGATATGGTATCGATCGATAAATATTGATTTTGACATGTTTCAACAATTTACAAAAAGTTATGTTGTAAATATTATGTTTTAAAAACATTTGAAAAATATTGAAATTTCAATGAAAAACAAAAAAGTTAGAGCTAGTTTTTCAACGTTAAACACGATAGTTTGAAATTTTAATATGCTGTTTGAAATCATTAGAAAACCAATAAAATTATTGAAAATCGATATGGTATCGATCAGAAAATATAGTTTTTGATAATTTCCAACAGTTTACACAAATTTTTATTGCAAATATTAAGTTTTACAAACTTTTGAAAAATATTGAAATTTCAATGCAAAAACAAACATTTGGAGCTAATTTTCAACGTTAAACACGGTAGTTTGCAATTTTAATATGCTGTTTAAAATAATTAGAAAACCAATAAAATTATTGAAAATCGATATGGTATCGATCAGAAAATATAGTTTTTGATCATTTCCAACAGTTTACAAAAAGTTTTATTGCAAATATTAAGTTTTACAAACTTTTGAAAAATATTGAAATTTCAATGCAAAAGCAAGCATTTCGACCTAGTTTTTCAACGTTAAACACGGTAGTTTCAAATTTTAATTTGCTGTGTGAAATCATTAGAAAACCAATAAAATTATTGAAAATCGATATGGTATCGATCAGAAAATATAGTTTTTGATAATTTCAAACAGTTTACGAAAAGTTTTATTGCAAATATTAAGTTTTACAAACTTTTGAAAAATATTGAAATTTCAATGCAAAAGCAAGAATTTGGAGCTAATTTTCAACGTTAAACACGGTAGTTTGAAATTTTAATATGCTGTTTGAAATCATTAGAAAACCAATAAAATTATTGAAAATCGATATGGTATCGATCAGAAAATATAGTTTTTGATAATTTCCAACAGTTTACAAAAAGTTTTATTGCAAATATTAAGTTTTACAAACTTTTGAAAAATATTGAAATTTCAATGCAAAAGCAAGCATTTGGAGCTAGTTTTTCAACGTTAAACACGGTAGTTTGAAATTTTAATATGCTGTTTGAAATCATTAGAAAACCAATAAAATTATTGAAGATCGATTTGGTATCGATCAGAAAATATTGATTTTGACCATTTCCAACAGTTTACAAAAAGTTTTATTGCAAATATTAAGTTTAACAAACTTTTGAAAAATATTAAAATTTCAATACAAAAACAAACATTTGGAGCTAATTTTCAACGTTAAACACGGTAGTTTGCAATTTTAATATGCTGTTTAAAATAATTAGAAAAGCAATAAAATTATTGAAAATCGATATGGTATCGATCAGAAAATATAGTTTTTGATCATTTCCAACAGTTTACAAAAAGTTTTATTGCAAATATTAAGTTTTACAAACTTTTGAAAAATATTGAAATTTCAATGCAAAAGCAAGTATTTCGAGCTAGTTTTTCAACGTTAAACACGGTAGATTGAAATTTAAATTTGCTGTTTGAAATCATTAGAAAACCAATAAAATTATTGAAAATCGATATGGTATCGATCAGAAAATATTGATTTTTACCATTTCCAACAGTTTACAAAATGTTTTATTGCAAATATTAAGTTTTACACACTTTTGAAAAATATTGAAATTTCAATGCAAAAGCAAGCATTTGGAGCTAATATTTCAACGTTAAACACGGAAGTTTGAAATTTTAATTTGCTGTTTGAAATCATTAGAAAACCAATAAAATAATTGCAAATCGATATTGTATCGATCAGAAAATATAGTTTTTGATAATGTCCAACAGTGTACACAAAGTTTTATTGCAAATATTAAGTTTTACAAACTTTAGAAAAATATTGAAATTTAAATGCAAAAGCAAGCATTTCCAGCTAGTTTTTAAACGTTAAACACGGTAGTTTGAAATTTTAATTTGCTGTTTGAAATCATTAGAAAACCAATAAAATTATTGAAAATCGATATGGTATCGATCAGAAAATATTGATTTTGACCATGTCCAACAGTTTACAAAAAGTTTTATTGCATATATTAAGTTTCGCAAACTTTGGAAAAATATTGAAATTTCAATGCAAAAGCAATCATTTCGAGCTAGTTTTTCAACGTTAAACACGGCATTTGAAATTTTAATATGCTGTTTGATATCATTAGAAATCCAATAAAATTATTGAAAATCGATATGGTATCGATCAGAAAATATTGATTTTTACCATTTCCAACAGTTTACACAAAGTTTTATTGCAAATATTAACTTTTACAAACTTTTGAAAAATATTGAAATTTCAATGCAAAAGCAAGCATTTGGAGCTAATTTTCAATGTTAAACACGGTAGTATGAAATTTTAATTTGCAGTTTGAAATCATTAGAAAACCAATAACATTATTGAAAATCGATATGGTATCGATCAGATAATATAGTTTTTGATAATTTCCAACAGTTTACACAAAGTTTTATTGCAAATATTAAGTTTTACAAAATTTCGAAAAATATTGAAATTTCAATGCAAAAGTAATCATTTCAAGCTACTTTTTCAACGTTAAAAACGTTAGATTAAAAATTGATTTTGGTTTTTGAAATTATTAGAAAACCATGAAATTATTTAAAATCGATATGGTATCGATCAGAAAATATTGATTTCGACAATTTCCAACAGTTTACAGACCGTTTGATTGCAAATATTAAGTTTTACAAAGTTTTGAAAAATATTGAAATTTCAATGCAAAAGTAAGCATTTCAAGCTACTTTTTCAACGGTAGTTTGAAAATTGATTTTGGTTTTTGAAATCATTAGAAAACCAATAAAATTATTGAAAATCTTTATGGTATCGATCAGAAAATATTGATTTTGACAATTTCCAACACTTTACACAAAGTTTTATTGCAAATAATAAGTTTTACAAACTTTTGAAAAATATTGAAATTTCAATGCAAGAGCAAGCATTTCAAGCTACTTTTCCAACGTTAAACACGGTAGATTCAAAATTGAATATGCAGTTTGAAATCATTAGAAAGCCAATAAAATTATTGAAAATCGTTATGGCATCGATCACAAAATATTGATTTTGACAATTTCCAACAGTTTACATAAAGTTTTATTGCAAATATGAAATTTTACAAACCTTTGAAAAATATTGAAATTTCAATGCAAAAGCAAGCATTTCAAGCTAGTTTTTAAACTTAAACACGGTAATTTCAAATTTGAATATGCTGTTTGAAATCATTAGAAAACCAATAAAATTATTGACAATCGTTATGCTATCGATCAGAAAATATTGATTTTGACCATTTCCAACAGTTTACACAAAGTTTTATTTCAAATATTAAGTTTTACAAACATTTGAAAAATATTGAAATTTCAATGCAAAAGCAAGCAATTCAAGCTACTTTTTCAACGTTAAACACGGTAATTTCAAATTTGAATATGCTGTTTGAAATCATTTGAAAAACGAATAAATTTATTGAAAATCGATATGGTATCGATCAGAAAATATTGATATTGACAATTTCCAACAGTTTACACAATGTTATATTGCAAATATCAAGATTTACAAACTTTTGTAAAATTATTGAAATTTTACTGCAAAAGCAAGCACTTCAAGCTAGTTTTTCAACGTTAAACACGGTAATTTCAAATTTGAATATGCTGTTTGAAATCATATGAAAACGAAAAAATTATTGAATATCGTAATGGTATCGATCAGAAAATATTGATTTTGAAAATTTCCAACAGTTTACACAAAGTTTTATTGCAAATATCAAGTTTTACAAACTTTTGAAAAATATTGAAATTTCAATGCAAAAGCAAGCATTTCAAGCTACTTTTTCAACGTTAAACACGGTATTTGCAAATTTGAATATGTTGTTTGAAATCATTAGAAAACCAATAAAATTATTGAAAATCGATATGGTATCGATCAGAAAATATTGATTTTGACAATTTCCAACAGTTTACACAAAGTTTTATTGCAAATATTAAGTTTTACAAAGTTTTGAAAAATATTGAAATTTCAATGCAAAAGCAAGCATTTCAAGCTAGTTTTTCCACGTTAAACACGGTATTTTCATATTTGAATATGCTGTTTGAAATCATTAGAAAACCAATAAAATTATTGACAATCGTTATGGTATCGATCAGAAAATATTGATTTTGACAATTTCCAACAGTTTACCCAAAGTTTTATTGCAAATATTAAGTCTTACAAAGTTTTGAAATATATTGAAATTTCAATGCAAAAGCAAGCAATTCAAGCTACTTTTTCAACGTTAAACCCGGTATTTTCAAATTTGAATATGCTGTTTGAAATCATTAGAAAACCAACAACATTATTGAAAATCGTTATGGTATCGATCAGAAACTATTGATTTTGACAATTTCCAAGAGTTTAGACAAAGTTATATTGCAAATATTAAGTTTTACAAAGTTTTGAAAAATATTGAGATTTCAATGCAAAAGCAAGCAATTCAAGCTACTTTTTCAACGTTAAAACACGGTATTTTCAAATTTGAATATGCTGTTTGAAATCATTAGAAAACCAATAAAATTATTGAAAATCGTTATGGTATCGATCAGAAAATATTGATTTTGACAATTTCCAACAGTTTACACAAAGTTATATTGCAAATATTAAGTTTTACAAAGTTTTGAAAAATATTGTCTTTTCAATGCAAAAGCAAGCAATTCAAGCTACTTTTTCAACGTTAAACACGGTATTTTTAAATTTGAAAATGCTGTTTGAAATCATTAGAAAACCAATAAAATTATTGAAAATCGTTATGGTATCGATCAGAAAATATTGATTTTGACAATTTCCAACAGTTTACACAAAGTTATATTGCAAATATTAAGTTTTACAAACTTTTGATAAATATTGAAATTTCAATGCACAAGCAAGTATTTCAAGCTAATTTTTCAACGTTAAACACGGTAATTTCAAATTTGAATATGCTGTTTGAAATCATTAGAAAACCAATAAAATTATTGAAAATCGATATGGTATCGATCGGAAAATATTGATTTTGACAATTTCCAACAGTTTACACAAAGTTATATTGCAAATATTAAGTTTTACAAAGTTTTGAAAAATATTGAATATTCAATGCAAAAGCAATCAATTCAAGCTACTTTTTCAACGTTAAACACGGTAATTTCAAATTTGAGTATGCTGTTTGAAATCATTAGAAAACCAACAACATTATTGAAAATCTTTATGGTATCGATCAGAAACTATTGATTTTGACAATTTCCAAGAGTTTAGACAAAGTTATATTGCAAGTATTAAGTTTTACAAAGTTTTGAAAAGTATTGAGATTTCAATGCAAAAGCAAGCAATTCAAGCTACTTTTTCAACGTTAAAACACGGTATTTTCAAATTTGAATATGCTGTTTGAAATCATTAGAAAACCAATAAAATTATTGAAAATCGTTATGGTATCGATCAGAAAATATTGATTTTGACAATTTCCAACAGTTTACACAAAGTTATATTGTAAATATTAAGTTTTACAAAGTTTTGAAAAATATTGAGATTTCAATGCAAAAGCAACCATTTCAAGCTACTTTTTCAACGTTAAACACGGTAATTTCAAATTTGAATATGCTGTTTGAAATAATTAGAAACCAATAAAATTATTGAAAATCGATATGGTATCGATCAGAAAATATTGATTTTGACAATTTCCAACAGTTTACACAAAGTTATATTGCAAATATTAAGTTTTTATAATGTTTTGAAAAATATTGAAATTTCAATGCAAAAGCAAGCATTTCAAGCTAGTTTTTCAACTTTAAACACGGTAATTTCAAATTTGAATATGCTGTTTGAAATCATTAGAAAACCAACAACATTATTGAAAATCGTTATGGTATCGATCAGAAAATATTGATTTTGACAATTTCCAACAATTTACACAAAGTTATATTGCAAATATTAAGTTTTACAAAGTTTTGAAAAATATTGAGATTTCAATGCAAAAGCAAGCAATTCAAGCTACTTTTTCAACGTTAAACACGGTATTTTCAAATTTGAATATGCTGTTTGAAATCATTAGAAAACCAATAAAATTATTGAAAATCGTTATGGTATCGATCAGAAAATATTGATTTTGACAATTTCCAACAGTTTACACAAAGTTATATTGCAAATATTAAGTTTTACAAAGTTTTGAAAAATATTGAGATTTCAATGCAAAAGCAAGCAATTCAAGCTACTTTTTCAACGTTAAACACGGTATTTTCAAATTTGAATATGCTGTTTGAAATCATTAGAAAACCAATATAATAATTGAAAATCGATATGGTATCGATCGGAAAATATTGATTTTGACAATTTCCAACAGTTTACACAAATTTATATTGCAAATATTAAGTTTTACAAAGTTTTGAAAAATATTGAAATTTCAATGCAAAAGCAAGCATTACAAGCTAGTTTTTCAACGTTAAACACGGTAATTTCAAATTTGAGTATGCTGTTTGAAATCATTAGAAAACCAATAAAATTATTGAAAATCGTTATGGTATCGATCAGAAAATATTGATTTTGACAATTTCCAACAGTTTACACAAATTATATTGCAAATATTAAGTTTACAAAGTTTTGAAAAATATTGAGATTTCAATGCAAAAGCAAGCAATTCAAGCTACTTTTTCAACGTTAAACACGGTATTTTCAAATTTGAATATGCTGTTTGAAATCATTAGAAAACCAATATAATAATTGAAAATCGATATTTTATCGATCGGAAAATATTGATTTTGACAATTTCCAACAGTTTACACAAAGTTATATTGCAAATATTAAGTTTTACTAAGTTTTGAAAAATATTGAATATTCAATGCAAAAGCAATCAATTCAAGCTACTTTTTCAACGTTAAACACGGTATTTTCAAATTTGAATATGCTGTTTGAAATCATTAGAAAACCAATAAAATTATTGAAAATCGTTATGGTATCGATCAGAAAATATTGATTTTGACAATTTCCAACAGTTTACACAAAGTTATATTGCAAATATTAAGTTTTAGAAACTTTTGAAAAATATTGAGATTTCAATGCAAAAGCAAGCAATTCAAGCTAGTTTTTCAACGTTAAACACGGTATTTTCAAATTTGAATATGCTGTTTGAAATCATTAGAAAACCAATAAAATTATTGAAAATCGTTATGGTATCGATCAGAAAATATTGATTTTGAAAATTTCCAACAGTTAACACAAAGTTATATTGCAAATATTAAGTTTTACAAACTTTTGATAAATATTGAAATTTCAATGCAAAAGCAAGCATTTCAAGCTAGTTTTTCAACGTTAAACACGGTAATTTCAAATTTGAATATGCTGTTTGAAATAATTAGAAAACCAATAAAATTATTGAAAATCGTTATGGTATCGATCAGAAAATATTGATGTTGACAATTTCCAACAGTTTACACAAAGTTATATTGCAAATATTAAGTTTATATAATGTTTTGAAAAATATTGAAATTTCAATGCAAAAGCAAGCAATTCAAGCTACTTTTTCAACGTTAAACACGGTATTTTCAAATTTGAATATGCTGTTTGAAATCATTAGAAAACCAATAAAATTATTGAAAATCTTTATGGTATCGATCAGAAAATATTGATTTTGACAATTTCCAACAGTTTACACAAAGTTATATTGCAAACATTAAGTTTTACAAACTTTTGAAAAATATTGAAATTTCAATGCAAAAGCAAGCAATTCAAGCTACTTTTTCAACGTTAAATACGGTATTTTCCAATTTGAATATGCTGTTTGAAATCATTAGAAAACCAATAAAGTTATTGAAAATCTTTATGGTATCGATCAGAAAATATTGATTTTGACAATTTCCAACAGTTTACACAAAGTTATATTGCAAATATTAAGTTTTACAAACTTTTGATAAATATTGAAATTTCAATGCAAAAGCAAGCATTTCAAGCTAGTTTTTCAACGTTAAACACGGTAATTTCAAATTTGAATATGCTGTTTGAAATAATTAGAAAACCAACAAAATTATTGAAAATCTTTATGGTATCGATCAGAAAACATTGATTTTGACAATTTCCAACAGTTTACACAAAGTTTTATTGCAAATATTAAGTTTTACAAAGTTTTGATAAATATTGAAATTTCAATGCAAAAAAAGCAAGCATTTCAAGCTAGTTTTTCAACGTTAAACACGGTAATTTCAAATTTGAATATGCTGTTTGAAATAATTAGAAAACCAATAAAATTATTGAAATTCGTTATGGTATCGATCAGAAAATATTGATTTTGACAATTTCCAACAGTTTACACAAAGTTATATTGCAAATATTAAGTTTTACAAACTTTTGATAAATATTGAAATTTCAATGCAAAAGCAAGCAATTCAAGCTACTTTTTCAACGTTAAACACGGTATTTTCAAATTTGAATATGCTGTTTGAAATCATTAGAAAACCAATAAAATTATTGAAAATCGTTATGGCATCGATCAGAAAATATTGATTTTGACAATTTCCAGCATTTTACACAAAGTTATATTGCAAATATTAAGTTTTACAAACTTTTGATAAATATTGAAATTTCAATGCAAAAGCAAGCATTTCAAGCTAGTTTATCAACGTTAAACACGGTAATTTCAAATTTGAATATGCAGTTTGAAATCATTAGAAAACCAATAAAATTATTGAAATTGTTATCGTATCGATGAGAAAATATTGATTTTGACAATTTCCAACAGTTTACACAAAGTTATATTGCAAATATTAAGTTTTACAAACTTTTGATAAATATTGAAATTTCAATGCAAAAGCAAGCATTTCAAGCTAGTTTTTCAACGTTAAACACGGTAATTTCAAATTTGAATATGCTGTTTGAAATAATTAGAAAACCAATAAAATTATTGAAAATCGTTATGGTATCGATCAGAAAATATTGATTTTGACAATTTCCCACAGTTTACACAAAGTTATATTGCAAATATTAAGTTTTACAAACTTTTGATAAATATTGAAATTTCAATGCGAAAGCAAGCATTTCAAGCTAGTTTTTCAACGTTAAACACGGTAATTTCAAATTTGAATATGCTGTTTGAAATAATTAGAAAACCAATAAAATTATTGAAAATCGTTATGGTATCGATCAGAAAATATTGATTTTGACAATTTCCAACAGTTTACACAAATTATATTGCAAATATTAAGTTTACAAAGTTTTGAAAAATATTGAGATTTCAATGCAAAAGCAAGCAATTCAAGCTACTTTTTCAACGTTAAACAAGGTATTTTCAAATTTGAATATGCTGTTTGAAATCATTAGAAAACCAATATAATAATTGAAAATCGATATTTTATCAATCGGAAAATATTGATTTTGACAATTTCCAACAGTTTACACAAAGTTATATTGCAAATATTAAGTTTTACTAAGTTTTGAAAAATATTGAATATTCAATGCAAAAGCAATCAATTCAAGCTACTTTTTCAACGTTAAACACGGTATTTTCAAATTTGAATATGCTGTTTGAAATCATTAGAAAACCAATAAAATTATTGAAAATCGTTATGGTATCGATCAGAAAATATTGATTTTGACAATTTCCAACAGTTTACACAAAGTTATATTGCAAATATTAAGTTTTAGAAACTTTTGAAAAATATTGAGATTTCAATGCAAAAGCAAGCAATTCAAGCTAGTTTTTCAACGTTAAACACGGTATTTTCAAATTTGAATATGCTGTTTGAAATCATTAGAAAACCAATAAAATTATTGAAAATCGTTATGGTATCGATCAGAAAATATTGATTTTGACAATTTCCAACAGTTAACACAAAGTTATATTGCAAATATTAAGTTTTACAAACTTTTGATAAATATTGAAATTTCAATGCAAAAGCAAGCATTTCAAGCTAGTTTTTCAACGTTAAACACGGTAATTTCAAATTTGAATATGCTGTTTGAAATAATTAGAAAACCAATAAAATTATTGAAAATCGTTATGGTATCGATCAGAAAATATTGATGTTGACAATTTCCAACAGTTTACACAAAGTTATATTGCAAATATTAAGTTTATATAATGTTTTGAAAAATATTGAAATTTCAATGCAAAAGCAAGCAATTCAAGCTACTTTTTCAACGTTAAACACGGTATTTTCAAATTTGAATATGCTGTTTGAAATCATTAGAAAACCAATAAAATTATTGAAAATCTTTATGGTATCGATCAGAAAATATTGATTTTGACAATTTCCAACAGTTTACACAAAGTTATATTGCAAACATTAAGTTTTACAAACTTTTGAAAAATATTGAAATTTCAATGCAAAAGCAAGCATTTCAAGCTAGTTTTTCCACGTTAAACACGGTATTTTCATATTTGAATATGCTGTTTGAAATCATTAGAAAACCAATAAAATTATTGACAATCGTTATGGTATCGATCAGAAAATATTGATTTTGACAATTTCCAACAGTTTACCCAAAGTTTTATTGCAAATATTAAGTCTTACAAAGTTTTGAAATATATTGAAATTTCAATGCAAAAGCAAGCAATTCAAGCTACTTTTTCAACGTTAAACCCGGTATTTTCAAATTTGAATATGCTGTTTGAAATCATTAGAAAACCAACAACATTATTGAAAATCGTTATGGTATCGATCAGAAACTATTGATTTTGACAATTTCCAAGAGTTTAGACAAAGTTATATTGCAAATATTAAGTTTTACAAAGTTTTGAAAAATATTGAGATTTCAATGCAAAAGCAAGCAATTCAAGCTACTTTTTCAACGTTAAAACACGGTATTTTCAAATTTGAATATGCTGTTTGAAATCATTAGAAAACCAATAAAATTATTGAAAATCGTTATGGTATCGATCAGAAAATATTGATTTTGACAATTTCCAACAGTTTACACAAAGTTATATTGCAAATATTAAGTTTTACAAAGTTTTGAAAAATATTGTCTTTTCAATGCAAAAGCAAGCAATTCAAGCTACTTTTTCAACGTTAAACACGGTATTTTTAAATTTGAAAATGCTGTTTGAAATCATTAGAAAACCAATAAAATTATTGAAAATCGTTATGGTATCGATCAGAAAATATTGATTTTGACAATTTCCAACAGTTTACACAAAGTTATATTGCAAATATTAAGTTTTACAAACTTTTGATAAATATTGAAATTTCAATGCACAAGCAAGTATTTCAAGCTAATTTTTCAACGTTAAACACGGTAATTTCAAATTTGAATATGCTGTTTGAAATCATTAGAAAACCAATAAAATTATTGAAAATCGATATGGTATCGATCGGAAAATATTGATTTTGACAATTTCCAACAGTTTACACAAAGTTATATTGCAAATATTAAGTTTTACAAAGTTTTGAAAAATATTGAATATTCAATGCAAAAGCAATCAATTCAAGCTACTTTTTCAACGTTAAACACGGTAATTTCAAATTTGAGTATGCTGTTTGAAATCATTAGAAAACCAACAACATTATTGAAAATCTTTATGGTATCGATCAGAAACTATTGATTTTGACAATTTCCAAGAGTTTAGACAAAGTTATATTGCAAGTATTAAGTTTTACAAAGTTTTGAAAAGTATTGAGATTTCAATGCAAAAGCAAGCAATTCAAGCTACTTTTTCAACGTTAAAACACGGTATTTTCAAATTTGAATATGCTGTTTGAAATCATTAGAAAACCAATAAAATTATTGAAAATCGTTATGGTATCGATCAGAAAATATTGATTTTGACAATTTCCAACAGTTTACACAAAGTTATATTGTAAATATTAAGTTTTACAAAGTTTTGAAAAATATTGAGATTTCAATGCAAAAGCAACCATTTCAAGCTACTTTTTCAACGTTAAACACGGTAATTTCAAATTTGAATATGCTGTTTGAAATAATTAGAAACCAATAAAATTATTGAAAATCGATATGGTATCGATCAGAAAATATTGATTTTGACAATTTCCAACAGTTTACACAAAGTTTTATTGCAAATATTAAGTTTTACAAATTTTGATAAATATTGAAATTTCAATGCAAAAGCAAGCAATTCAAGCTACTTTTTCAACGTTAGACTCGGTATTTTCAAATTTGAATATGCTGTTTGTAATCATTAGAAAACCAATAAAATTATTGAAAATCGTTATGGTATCGATCAGAAAATATTGATTTTGACAATATCCAACAGTTCACACAAAGTTATATTGCAAATATAAAGTTTTACAAACTTTTGAAAAATATTGAAATTTCAATGCAAATGCAAGCAATTCAAGCTACTTTTTCAACGTTAAACACGGTATTTTCAAATTTGAATATGCTGTTTGAAATCATTAGAAAACCAATAAAATTATTGAAAATCGTTATGGTATCGATCAGAAAATATTGATTTTGACAATTTCCCACAGTTTACACAAAGTTATATTGCAAATATTAAGTTTTTATAATGTTTTGAAAAATATTGAAATTTCAATGCAAAAGCAAGCATTTCAAGCTAGTTTTTCAACTTTAAACACGGTAATTTCAAATTTGAATATGCTGTTTGAAATCATTAGAAAACCAACAACATTATTGAAAATCGTTATGGTATCGATCAGAAAATATTGATTTTGACAATTTCCAACAATTTACACAAAGTTATATTGCAAATATTAAGTTTTACAAAGTTTTGAAAAATATTGAGATTTCAATGCAAAAGCAAGCAATTCAAGCTACTTTTTCAACGTTAAACACGGTATTTTCAAATTTGAATATGCTGTTTGAAATCATTAGAAAACCAATAAAATTATTGAAAATCGTTATGGTATCGATCAGAAAATATTGATTTTGACAATTTCCAACAGTTTACACAAAGTTATATTGCAAATATTAAGTTTTACAAAGTTTTGAAAAATATTGAGATTTCAATGCAAAAGCAAGCAATTCAAGCTACTTTTTCAACGTTAAACACGGTATTTTCAAATTTGAATATGCTGTTTGAAATCATTAGAAAACCAATATAATAATTGAAAATCGATATTTTATCGATCGGAAAATATTGATTTTGACAATTTCCAACAGTTTACACAAAGTTATATTGCAAATATTAAGTTTTACTAAGTTTTGAAAAATATTGAATATTCAATGCAAAAGCAATCAATTCAAGCTACTTTTTCAACGTTAAACACGGTATTTTCAAATTTGAATATGCTGTTTGAAATCATTAGAAAACCAATAAAATTATTGAAAATCGTTATGGTATCGATCAGAAAATATTGATTTTGACAATTTCCAACAGTTTACACAAAGTTATATTGCAAATATTAAGTTTTAGAAACTTTTGAAAAATATTGAGATTTCAATGCAAAAGCAAGCAATTCAAGCTAGTTTTTCAACGTTAAACACGGTATTTTCAAATTTGAATATGCTGTTTGAAATCATTAGAAAACCAATAAAATTATTGAAAATCGTTATGGTATCGATCAGAAAATATTGATTTTGACAATTTCCAACAGTTAACACAAAGTTATATTGCAAATATTAAGTTTTACAAACTTTTGATAAATATTGAAATTTCAATGCAAAAGCAAGCATTTCAAGCTAGTTTTTCAACTTTAAACACGGTAATTTCAAATTTGAATATGCTGTTTGAAATAATTAGAAAACCAATAAAATTATTGAAAATCGTTATGGTATCGATCAGAAAATATTGATTTTGACAATTTCCAACAGTTTACACAAAGTTATATTGCAAATATTAAGTTTTTATAATGTTTTGAAAAATATTGAAATTTCAATGCAAAAGCAAGCATTTCAAGCTAGTTTTTCAACTTTAAACACGGTAATTTCAAATTTGAATATGCTGTTTGAAATCATTAGAAAACCAACAACATTATTGAAAATCGTTATGGTATCGATCAGAAAATATTGATTTTGACAATTTCCAACAATTTACACAAAGTTATATTGCAAATATTATGTTTTTATAACGTTTTGAAAAATATTGAGATTTCAATGCAAAAGCAAGCAATTCAAGCTACTTTTTCAACGTTAAACACGGTATTTTCAAATTTGAATATGCTGTTTGAAATCATTAGAAAACCAATAAAATTATTGAAAATCGTTATGGTATCGATCAGAAAATATTGATTTTGACAATTTCCAACAGTTTACACAAAGTTATATTGCAAATATTAAGTTTTACAAACTTTTGATAAATATTGAAATTTCAATGCACAAGCAAGTATGTCAAGCTAGTTTTTCAACGTTAAACACGGTAATTTCAAATTTGAATATGCTGTTTGAAATCATTAGAAAACCAATAAAATTATTGAAAATCGATATGGTATCGATCGGAAAATATTGATTTTGACAATTTCCAACAGTTTACACAAATTTATATTGCAAATATTAAGTTTTACAAAGTTTTGAAAAATATTGAAATTTCAATGCAAAAGCAAGCATTACAAGCTAGTTTTTCAACGTTAAACACGGTAATTTCAAATTTGAGTATGCTGTTTGAAATCATTAGAAAACCAATAAAATTATTGAAAATCGTTATGGTATCGATCAGAAAATATTGATTTTGACAATTTCCAACAGTTTACACAAATTATATTGCAAATATTAAGTTTACAAAGTTTTGAAAAATATTGAGATTTCAATGCAAAAGCAAGCAATTCAAGCTACTTTTTCAACGTTAAACACGGTATTTTCAAATTTGAATATGCTGTTTGAAATCATTAGAAAACCAATATAATAATTGAAAATCGATATTTTATCGATCGGAAAATATTGATTTTGACAATTTCCAACAGTTTACACAAAGTTATATTGCAAATATTAAGTTTTACTAAGTTTTGAAAAATATTGAATATTCAATGCAAAAGCAATCAATTCAAGCTACTTTTTCAACGTTAAACACGGTATTTTCAAATTTGAATATGCTGTTTGAAATCATTAGAAAACCAATAAAATTATTGAAAATCGTTATGGTATCGATCAGAAAATATTGATTTTGACAATTTCCAACAGTTTACACAAAGTTATATTGCAAATATTAAGTTTTAGAAACTTTTGAAAAATATTGAGATTTCAATGCAAAAGCAAGCAATTCAAGCTAGTTTTTCAACGTTAAACACGGTATTTTCAAATTTGAATATGCTGTTTGAAATCATTAGAAAACCAATAAAATTATTGAAAATCGTTATGGTATCGATCAGAAAATATTGATTTTGAAAATTTCCAACAGTTAACACAAAGTTATATTGCAAATATTAAGTTTTACAAACTTTTGATAAATATTGAAATTTCAATGCAAAAGCAAGCATTTCAAGCTAGTTTTTCAACGTTAAACACGGTAATTTCAAATTTGAATATGCTGTTTGAAATAATTAGAAAACCAATAAAATTATTGAAAATCGTTATGGTATCGATCAGAAAATATTGATGTTGACAATTTCCAACAGTTTACACAAAGTTATATTGCAAATATTAAGTTTATATAATGTTTTGAAAAATATTGAAATTTCAATGCAAAAGCAAGCAATTCAAGCTACTTTTTCAACGTTAAACACGGTATTTTCAAATTTGAATATGCTGTTTGAAATCATTAGAAAACCAATAAAATTATTGAAAATCTTTATGGTATCGATCAGAAAATATTGATTTTGACAATTTCCAACAGTTTACACAAAGTTATATTGCAAACATTAAGTTTTACAAACTTTTGAAAAATATTGAAATTTCAATGCAAAAGCAAGCAATTCAAGCTACTTTTTCAACGTTAAATACGGTATTTTCCAATTTGAATATGCTGTTTGAAATCATTAGAAAACCAATAAAGTTATTGAAAATCTTTATGGTATCGATCAGAAAATATTGATTTTGACAATTTCCAACAGTTTACACAAAGTTATATTGCAAATATTAAGTTTTACAAACTTTTGATAAATATTGAAATTTCAATGCAAAAGCAAGCATTTCAAGCTAGTTTTTCAACGTTAAACACGGTAATTTCAAATTTGAATATGCTGTTTGAAATAATTAGAAAACCAACAAAATTATTGAAAATCTTTATGGTATCGATCAGAAAACATTGATTTTGACAATTTCCAACAGTTTACACAAAGTTTTATTGCAAATATTAAGTTTTACAAAGTTTTGATAAATATTGAAATTTCAATGCAAAAAAAGCAAGCATTTCAAGCTAGTTTTTCAACGTTAAACACGGTAATTTCAAATTTGAATATGCTGTTTGAAATAATTAGAAAACCAATAAAATTATTGAAAATCGTTATGGTATCGATCAGAAAATATTGATTTTGACAATTTCCAACAGTTTACACAAAGTTATATTGCAAATATTAAGTTTTACAAACTTTTGATAAATATTGAAATTTCAATGCAAAAGCAAGCAATTCAAGCTACTTTTTCAACGTTAAACACGGTATTTTCAAATTTGAATATGCTGTTTGAAATCATTAGAAAACCAATAAAATTATTGAAAATCGTTATGGCATCGATCAGAAAATATTGATTTTGACAATTTCCAGCATTTTACACAAAGTTATATTGCAAATATTAAGTTTTACAAACTTTTGATAAATATTGAAATTTCAATGCAAAAGCAAGCATTTCAAGCTAGTTTATCAACGTTAAACACGGTAATTTCAAATTTGAATATGCAGTTTGAAATCATTAGAAAACCAATAAAATTATTGAAATTGTTATCGTATCGATGAGAAAATATTGATTTTGACAATTTCCAACAGTTTACACAAAGTTATATTGCAAATATTAAGTTTTACAAACTTTTGATAAATATTGAAATTTCAATGCAAAAGCAAGCATTTCAAGCTAGTTTTTCAACGTTAAACACGGTAATTTCAAATTTGAATATGCTGTTTGAAATAATTAGAAAACCAATAAAATTATTGAAAATCGTTATGGTATCGATCAGAAAATATTGATTTTGACAATTTCCCACAGTTTACACAAAGTTATATTGCAAATATTAAGTTTTACAAACTTTTGATAAATATTGAAATTTCAATGCGAAAGCAAGCATTTCAAGCTAGTTTTTCAACGTTAAACACGGTAATTTCAAATTTGAATATGCTGTTTGAAATAATTAGAAAACCAATAAAATTATTGAAAATCGTTATGGTATCGATCAGAAAATATTGATTTTGACAATTTCCAACAGTTTACACAAATTATATTGCAAATATTAAGTTTACAAAGTTTTGAAAAATATTGAGATTTCAATGCAAAAGCAAGCAATTCAAGCTACTTTTTCAACGTTAAACAAGGTATTTTCAAATTTGAATATGCTGTTTGAAATCATTAGAAAACCAATATAATAATTGAAAATCGATATTTTATCAATCGGAAAATATTGATTTTGACAATTTCCAACAGTTTACACAAAGTTATATTGCAAATATTAAGTTTTACTAAGTTTTGAAAAATATTGAATATTCAATGCAAAAGCAATCAATTCAAGCTACTTTTTCAACGTTAAACACGGTATTTTCAAATTTGAATATGCTGTTTGAAATCATTAGAAAACCAATAAAATTATTGAAAATCGTTATGGTATCGATCAGAAAATATTGATTTTGACAATTTCCAACAGTTTACACAAAGTTATATTGCAAATATTAAGTTTTAGAAACTTTTGAAAAATATTGAGATTTCAATGCAAAAGCAAGCAATTCAAGCTAGTTTTTCAACGTTAAACACGGTATTTTCAAATTTGAATATGCTGTTTGAAATCATTAGAAAACCAATAAAATTATTGAAAATCGTTATGGTATCGATCAGAAAATATTGATTTTGACAATTTCCAACAGTTAACACAAAGTTATATTGCAAATATTAAGTTTTACAAACTTTTGATAAATATTGAAATTTCAATGCAAAAGCAAGCATTTCAAGCTAGTTTTTCAACGTTAAACACGGTAATTTCAAATTTGAATATGCTGTTTGAAATAATTAGAAAACCAATAAAATTATTGAAAATCGTTATGGTATCGATCAGAAAATATTGATGTTGACAATTTCCAACAGTTTACACAAAGTTATATTGCAAATATTAAGTTTATATAATGTTTTGAAAAATATTGAAATTTCAATGCAAAAGCAAGCAATTCAAGCTACTTTTTCAACGTTAAACACGGTATTTTCAAATTTGAATATGCTGTTTGAAATCATTAGAAAACCAATAAAATTATTGAAAATCTTTATGGTATCGATCAGAAAATATTGATTTTGACAATTTCCAACAGTTTACACAAAGTTATATTGCAAACATTAAGTTTTACAAACTTTTGAAAAATATTGAAATTTCAATGCAAAAGCAAGCAATTCAAGCTACTTTTTCAACGTTAAATACGGTATTTTCCAATTTGAATATGCTGTTTGAAATCATTAGAAAACCAATAAAATTATTGAAAATCTTTATGGTATCGATCAGAAAATATTGATTTTGACAATTTCCAACAGTTTACACAAAGTTATATTGCAAATATTAAGTTTTACAAACTTTTGATAAATATTGAAATTTCAATGCAAAAGCAAGCATTTCAAGCTAGTTTTTCAACGTTAAACACGGTAATTTCAAATTTGAATATGCTGTTTGAAATAATTAGAAAACCAACAAAATTATTGAAAATCTTTATGGTATCGATCAGAAAACATTGATTTTGACAATTTCCAACAGTTTACACAAAGTTTTATTGCAAATATTAAGTTTTACAAAGTTTTGATAAATATTGAAATTTCAATGCAAAAAAAGCAAGCATTTCAAGCTAGTTTTTCAACGTTAAACACGGTAATTTCAAATTTGAATATGCTGTTTGAAATAATTAGAAAACCAATAAAATTATTGAAAATCGTTATGGTATCGATCAGAAAATATTGATTTTGACAATTTCCAACAGTTTACACAAAGTTATATTGCAAATATTAAGTTTTACAAACTTTTGATAAATATTGAAATTTCAATGCAAAAGCAAGCAATTCAAGCTACTTTTTCAACGTTAAACACGGTATTTTCAAATTTGAATATGCTGTTTGAAATCATTAGAAAACCAATAAAATTATTGAAAATCGTTATGGCATCGATCAGAAAATATTGATTTTGACAATTTCCAGCATTTTACACAAAGTTATATTGCAAATATTAAGTTTTACAAACTTTTGATAAATATTGAAATTTCAATGCAAAAGCAAGCATTTCAAGCTAGTTTATCAACGTTAAACACGGTAATTTCAAATTTGAATATGCAGTTTGAAATCATTAGAAAACCAATAAAATTATTGAAATTGTTATCGTATCGATGAGAAAATATTGATTTTGACAATTTCCAACAGTTTACACAAAGTTATATTGCAAATATTAAGTTTTACAAACTTTTGATAAATATTGAAATTTCAATGCAAAAGCAAACATTTCAAGCTAGTTTTTCAACGTTAAACACGGTAATTTCAAATTTGAATATGCTGTTTGAAATAATTAGAAAACCAATAAAATTATTGAAAATCGTTATGGTATCGATCAGAAAATATTGATTTTGACAATTTCCCACAGTTTACACAAAGTTATATTGCAAATATTAAGTTTTACAAACTTTTGATAAATATTGAAATTTCAATGCGAAAGCAAGCATTTCAAGCTAGTTTTTCAACGTTAAACACGGTAATTTCAAATTTGAATATGCTGTTTGAAATAATTAGAAAACCAATAAAATTATTGAAAATCGTTATGGTATCGATCAGAAAATATTGATTTTGACAATTTCCAACAGTTTACACAAAGTTATATTGCAAATATTAAGTTTTACAAAGTTTTGAAAAATATTGAGATTTCAATGCAAAAGCAAGCAATTCAAGCTACTTTTTCAACGTTAAACACGGTATTTTCAAATTTGAATATGCTCTTTGAAATCATTAGAAAACCAACAACATTATTGAAAATCGTTATGGTATCGATCAGAAAATATTGATTTTGAGAATTTCCAAGAGTTTACACAAAGTTATATTGTAAATATTATGGTTTACAAAGTTTTGAAAAATATTGAGATTTCAATGCAATGCTACTTTTTCAACGTTAAACACGGTATTTTCAAATTTGAATATGCTGTTTGAAATCATTAGAAAACCAATAAAATTATTGAAAATCTTTATGGTATCGATCAGAAAATATTGATTTTGACAATTTCCAACAGTTTACACAAAGTTATATTGCAAACATTAAGTTTTACAAACTTTTGAAAAATATTGAAATTTCAATGCAAAAGCAAGCAATTCAAGCTACTTTTTCAACGTTAAATACGGTATTTTCCAATTTGAATATGCTGTTTGAAATCATTAGAAAACCAATAAAATTATTGAAAATCTTTATGGTATCGATCAGAAAATATTGATTTTGACAATTTCCAACAGTTTACACAAAGTTATATTGCAAATATTAAGTTTTACAAACTTTTGATAAATATTGAAATTTCAATGCGAAAGCAAGCATTTCAAGCTAGTTTTTCAACGTTAAACACGGTAATTTCAAATTTGAATATGCTGTTTGAAATAATTAGAAAACCAACAAAATTATTGAAAATCTTTATGGTATCGATCAGAAAACATTGATTTTGACAATTTCCAACAGTTTACACAAAGTTTTATTGCAAATATTAAGTTTTACAAAGTTTTGATAAATATTGAAATTTCAATGCAAAAAAAGCAAGCATTTCAAGCTAGTTTTTCAACGTTAAACACGGTAATTTCAAATTTGAATATGCTGTTTGAAATAATTAGAAAACCAATAAAATTATTGAAAATCGTTATGGTATCGATCAGAAAATATTGATTTTGACAATTTCCAACAGTTTACACAAAGTTATATTGCAAATATTAAGTTTTACAAACTTTTGATAAATATTGAAATTTCAATGCAAAAGCAAGCAATTCAAGCTACTTTTTCAACGTTAAACACGGTATTTTCAAATTTGAATATGCTGTTTGAAATCATTAGAAAACCAATAAAATTATTGAAAATCGTTATGGTATCGATCAGAAAATATTGATTTTGACAATTTCCAGCATTTTACACAAAGTTATATTGCAAATATTAAGTTTTACAAACTTTTGATAAATATTGAAATTTCAATGCAAAAGCAAGCATTTCAAGCTAGTTTTTCAACGTTAAACACGGTAATTTCAAATTTGAATATGCAGTTTGAAATCATTAGAAAACCAATAAAATTATTGAAATTGTTATCGTATCGATGAGAAAATATTGATTTTGACAATTTCCAACAGTTTACACAAAGTTATATTTCAATTATTAAGTTTTACAAACTTTTGATAAATATTGAAATTTCAATGCAAAAGCAAGCATTTCAAGCTACTTTTTCAACGTTAAACACGGTAATTTCAAATTTGAATATGCTGTTTGAAATCATTAGAAAACCAATAAAATTATTGAAAATCGATATGGTATCGATCAGAAAATATTGATTTTGACAATTTCCAACAGTTTACACAAAGTTATATTGCAAATATTATGTTTTTATAACGTTTTGAAAAATATTGAGATTTCAATGCAAAAGCAAGCAATTCAAGCTACTTTTTCAACGTTAAACACGGTATTTTCAAATTTGAATATGCTGTTTGAAATCATTAGAAAACCAATAAAATTATTGAAAATCGTTATGGTATCGATCAGAAAATATTGATTTTGACAATTTCCAACAGTTTACACAAAGTTATATTGCAAATATTAAGTTTTACAAAGTTTTGAAAAATATTGAGATTTCAATGCAAAAGCAAGCAATTCAAGCTACTTTTTCAACGTTAAACACGGTATTTTCAAATTTGAATATGCTGTTTGAAATCATTAGAAAACCAACAACATTATTGAAAATCGTTATGGTATCGATCAGAAAATATTGATTTTGACAATTTCCAAGAGTTTACACAAAGTTATATTGTAAATATTATGGTTTACAAAGTTTTGCAAAATATTGAGATTTCAATGCAATGCTACTTTTTCAACGTTAAACACGGTATTTTCAAATTTGAATATGCTGTTTGAAATCATTAGAAAACCAATAAAATTATTGAAAATCTTTATGGTATCGATCAGAAAATATTGATTTTGACAATTTCCAACAGTTTACTCAAAGTTATATTGCAATTATTATGTTTTTAGAACGTTTTGAAAAATATTGAGATTTCAATGCAAAAGCAAGCAATTCAAGCTACTTTTTCAACGTTAAACACGGTATTTTCAAATTTGAATATGCTGTTTGAAATCATTAGAAAACCAATAAAATTATTGAAAATCGTTATGGTATCGATCAGAAAATATTGATTTTGACAATTTCCAAGAGTTAACACAAAGTTATATTGCAAATATTAAGTTTTACAAACTTTTGATAAATATTTAGATTTCAATGCAAAAGCAAGCAATTTAAGCTACTTTTTCAACGTTAAACACGGTATTTTCAAATTTGAATATGCTGTTTGAAATAATTAGAAAACCAACAAAATTATTGAAAATCGTTATGGTATCGATCAGAAAATATTGATTTTGACAATTTCCAACAGTTTACACAAAGTTTTATTGCAAATATTAAGTTTTACAAATTTTGATAAATATTGAAATTTCAATGCAAAAGCAAGCAATTCAAGCTACTTTTTCAACGTTAGACTCGGTATTTTCAAATTTGAATATGCTGTTTGTAATCATTAGAAAACCAATAAAATTATTGAAAATCGTTATGGTATCGATCAGAAAATATTGATTTTGACAATATCCAACAGTTCACACAAAGTTATATTGCAAATATAAAGTTTTACAAACTTTTGAAAAATATTGAAATTTCAATGCAAATGCAAGCAATTCAAGCTACTTTTTCAACGTTAAACACGGTATTTTCAAATTTGAATATGCTGTTTGAAATCATTAGAAAACCAATAAAATTATTGAAAATCGTTATGGTATCGATCAGAAAATATTGATTTTGACAATTTCCCACAGTTTACACAAAGTTATATTGCAAATATTAAGTTTTACAAACTTTTGAAAAATATTGAAATTTCAATGCAAAAGCAAGCAATTCAAGCTACTTTTTCAACGTTAAACACGGTATTTTCAAATTTGAATATGCTGTTTGAAATCATTAGAAAACCAATAAAATTATTGAAAATCCTTATGGTATCGATCACAAAATATTGATTTTGACAATTTCCAACAGTTTACACAAAGTTATATTGCCAATATTGAGTTTTACAAACTTTTGATAAATATTGAAATTTCAATGCAAAAGTAAGCAATTCAATGTAGTTTTTCAACGTTAAACACGGTATTTTCAAATTTGAATATGCTGTTTGTAATCATTAGAAAACCAATAAAATTATTGAAAATCGATATGGTATCGATCGGAAAATATTGATTTTGACAATTTCCAACAGTTTACACAAAGTTATATTGCAAATATTATGTTTTACAAATTTTGATAAATATTGAAATTTCAATGCAAAAGCAAGCAATTCAAGCTACTTTTTCAACGTTAAACACGGTATTTTCAAATTTGAATATGCTGTTTGAAATCATTAGAAAACCAATAAAATTATTGAAAATCGTTATGGTATCGATCAGAAAATATTGATTTTGACAATTTCCCACAGTTTACACAAAGTTTTATAGCAAATATTAAGTTTTACAAACTTTTGAAAAATATTGAAATTTCAATGCAAAAGCAAGCAATTCAAGCTACTTTTTCAACGTTAAACACGGTATTTTCAAATTTGAATATGCTGTTTGAAATCATTAGAAAACCAATAAAATTATTGAAAATCTTTATGGTATCGATCAGAAAATATAAAATTTTGACAATTTCCAAGAATTTACACAAAGTTATATTGCAAATATTAAGCTTTACAAACTTTTGAAAAATATTGAGAGTTCAATGCAAAAGCAAGCAATTCAAGCTACTTTTTCAACGTTAAACACGGTATTTTCAAATTTGAATATGCTGTTTGAAATCATTAGAAAACCAATAAAATTACTGAAAATCGTTATGGTATCGATCAGAAAATATTGATTTTGACAATGTCCCACAGTTTACACAAAGTTTTATTGCAAATATTAAGTTTTACAAACTTTTGAAAAATATTGAAATTTCAATGCAAAAGCAAGCAATTCAAGCTACTTTTTCAACGTTAAACACGGTATTTTCAAATTTGAATATGCTGTTTGAAATCATTAGAAAACCAATAAAATTATTGAAAATCCTTATGGTATCGATCACAAAATATTGATTTTGACAATTTCCAACAGTTTACACAAAGTTATATTGCCAATATTAAGTTTTACAAACTTTTGATAAATATTGAAATTTCAATGCAAAAGTAAGCAATTCAATGTAGTTTTTCAACGTTAAACACGGTATTTTCAAATTTGAATATGCTGTTTGTAATCATTAGAAAACCAATAAAATTATTGAAAATCGATATGGTATCGATCGGAAAATATTGATTTTGACAATTTCCAACAGTTTACACAAAGTTTTATTGCAAATATTAAGTTTTACAAACTTTTGAAAAATATTGGAATTTCAATGCAAAAGCTAGCATTTCAAGCTAGTTTTTCAACGTTAAACACGGTAATTTCAAATTTGAATATGCTGTGTGAAATCATTAGAAAACCAATAAAATTATTGAAAATCGATATGGTATCGATCAGAAAATGTTGATTTTGACATTTTCCAACAGTTTACACAAAGTTTTATTGCAAATATTAAGTTTTACAAACTTGTGAAAAATATTGGAATTTCAATGCAAAAGCAAGCATTTCAAGCTAGTTTTTCAACGTTAAACACGGTAATTTCAAATTTGAATATGCTGTGTGAAATCATTAGAAAACCAATAAAATTATTGAAAATCGATATGGTATCGATCAGAAAATGTTGATTTTGACAATTTCCAACAGTTTACACAAAGTTTTATTGCAAATATTATGTTTTACAAACTTTTGAAAAATATTGGAATTTCAATGCAAAAGCTAGCATTTCAAGCTAGTTTTTCAACGTTAAACACGGTAATTTCAAATTTGAATATGCTGTGTGAAATCATTAGAAAACCAATAAAATTATTGAAAATCGATATGGTATCGATCAGAAAATGTTGATTTTGACAATTTCCAACAGTTTACACAAAGTTTTATTGCAAATATTAAGTTTTACAAACTTTTGAAAAATATTGGAATTTCAATGCAAAAGCTAGCATTTCAAGCTAGTTTTTCAACGTTAAACACGGTAATTTCAAATTTGAATATGCTGTGTGAAATCATTAGAAAACCAATAAAATTATTGAAAATCGATATGGTATCGATCAGAAAATGTTGATTTTGACAATTTCCAACAGTTTACACAAAGTTTTATTGCAAATATTAAGTTTTACAAACTTTTGAAAAATATTGGAATTTCAATGCAAAAGCTAGCATTTCAAGCTAGTTTTTCAACGTTAAACACGGTAATTTCAAATTTGAATATGCTGTGTGAAATCATTAGAAAACCAATAAAATTATTGAAAATCGATATGGTATCGATCAGAAAATGTTGATTTTGACAATTTCCAACAGTTTACACAAAGTTTTATTGCAAATATTAAGTTTTACAAACTTTTGAAAAATATTGGAATTTCAATGCAAAAGCTAGCATTTCAAGCTAGTTTTTCAACGTTAAACACGGTAATTTCAAATTTGAATATGCTGTGTGAAATCATTAGAAAACCAATAAAATTATTGAAAATCGATATGGTATCGATCAGAAAATGTTGATTTTGACAATTTCCAACAGTTTACACAAAGTTTTATTGCAAATATTAAGTTTTACAAACTTTTGAAAAATATTGGAATTTCAATGCAAAAGCTAGCATTTCAAGCTAGTTTTTCAACGTTAAACACGGTAATTTTAAATTTGAATATGCTGTGTGAAATCATTAGAAAAACAATAAAATTATTGAAAATCGATATGGTATCGATCAGAAAATGTTGATTTTGACAATTTCCAACAGTTTACACAAAGTTTTATTGCAAATATTATGTTTTACAAACTTTTGAAAAATATTGGAATTTCAATGCAAAAGCTAGCATTTCAAGCTAGTTTTTCAACGTTAAACACGGTAATTTCAAATTTGAATATGCTGTGTGAAATCATTAGAAAACCAATAAAATTATTGAAAATCGATATGGTATCGATCAGAAAATGTTGATTTTGACAATTTCCAACAGTTTACACAAAGTTTTATTGCAAATATTAAGTTTTACAAACTTTTGAAAAATATTGGAATTTCAATGCAAAAGCTAGCATTTCAAGCTAGTTTTTCAACGTTAAACACGGTAATTTCAAATTTGAATATGCTGTGTGAAATCATTAGAAAACCAATAAAATTATTGAAAATCGATATGGTATCGATCAGAAAATGTTGATTTTGACAATTTCCTACAGTTTACAGAAAGTTTTATTGCAAATATTAAGTTTTACAAACTTTTGAAAAATATTGGAATTTCAATGCAAAAGCAAGCAATTCAAGGTAGTTTTTCAACGTTAAACACGGTATTTTCAAATTTGAATATGCTGTTTGTAATCATTAGAAAACCAATATAATTAATGAAAATCGATATGGTATCGATCGGAAAATATTGATTTTGAAAATTTCCAACAGTTTACACAAAGTTATATTGCAAATATTATGTTTTACAAATTTTGATAAATATTGAAATTTCAATGCAAAAGCAAGCATTTCAAGCTAGTTTTTCAACGTTAAACACGGTAATTTCAAATTTGAATATGCTGTTTGAAATCATTAGAAAACCAATAAAATTATTGAAAATCGTTATGGTATCGATCAGAAAATATTGATTCTGACAATTTCCAACAGTTTACCCAAAGTTATATTGCAAATATTAAGTTTTACAAAGTTTTGAAAAATATTGAAATTTCAAGCTACGTTTTCAACGTTAAACACGGTATTTTCAAATTTGAATATGCTGTTGAAATCATTAGAAAACCAATAAAATTATTGAAAATCGTCATGGTATCGATCAGAAAATATTGATTTTGACAATTTCCAACAGTTTACACAAAGTTATATTGCAAATATTAAGTTTTACAAACTTTTGAAAAATATTGAAATTTCAATGCAAAAGCAAGCAATTCAAGCTACTTTTTCAACGTTAAACACGGTATTTTCAAATTTGAATATGCTGTTTGAAATCATTAGAAAACCAATAAAATTATTGAAAATCGTTATGGTATCGATCAGAAAATGTTGATTTTGACAATTTCCAACAGTTTACACAAAGTTTTATTGCAAATATTAAGTTTTACAAACTTTTGAAAAATATTGGAATTTCAATGCAAAAGCAAGCATTTCTAGCTAGTTTTTCAACGTTAAACACGGTAATTTCAAATTTGAATATGCTGTGTGAAATCATTAGAAAACCAATAAAATTATTGAAAATCGATATGGTATCGATCAGAAAATGTTGATTTTGACAATTTCCAACAGTTTACACAAAGTTTTATTGCAAATATTAAGTTTTACAAACTTTTGAAAAATATTGGAATTTCAATGCAAAAGCTAGCATTTCAAGCTAGTTTTTCAACGTTAAACACGGTAATTTCAAATTTGAATATGCTGTGTGAAATCATTAGAAAACCAATAAAATTATTGAAAATCGATATGGTATCGATCAGAAAATGTTGATTTTGACAATTTCCAACAGTTTACACAAAGTTTTATTGCAAATATTAAGTTTTACAAACTTTTGAAAAATATTGGAATTTCAATGCAAAAGCTAGCATTTCAAGCTAGTTTTTCAACGTTAAACACGGTAATTTCAAATTTGAATATGCTGTGTGAAATCATTAGAAAACCAATAAAATTATTGAAAATCGATATGGTATCGATCAGAAAATGTTGATTTTGACAATTTCCAACAGTTTACACAAAGTTTTATTGCAAATATTAAGTTTTACAAACTTGTGAAAAATATTGGAATTTCAATGCAAAAGCAAGCATTTCAAGCTAGTTTTTCAACGTTAAACACGGTAATTTCAAATTTGAATATGCTGTGTGAAATCATTAGAAAACCAATAAAATTATTGAAAATCGATATGGTATCGATCAGAAAATGTTGATTTTGACAATTTCCAACAGTTTACACAAAGTTTTATTGCAAATATTATGTTTTACAAACTTTTGAAAAATATTGGAATTTCAATGCAAAAGCTAGCATTTCAAGCTAGTTTTTCAACGTTAAACACGGTAATTTCAAATTTGAATATGCTGTGTGAAATCATTAGAAAACCAATAAAATTATTGAAAATCGATATGGTATCGATCAGAAAATGTTGATTTTGACAATTTCCAACAGTTTACACAAAGTTTTATTGCAAATATTAAGTTTTACAAACTTTTGAAAAATATTGGAATTTCAATGCAAAAGCTAGCATTTCAAGCTAGTTTTTCAACGTTAAACACGGTAATTTCAAATTTGAATATGCTGTGTGAAATCATTAGAAAACCAATAAAATTATTGAAAATCGATATGGTATCGATCAGAAAATGTTGATTTTGACAATTTCCAACAGTTTACACAAAGTTTTATTGCAAATATTAAGTTTTACAAACTTTTGAAAAATATTGGAATTTCAATGCAAAAGCTAGCATTTCAAGCTAGTTTTTCAACGTTAAACACGGTAATTTCAAATTTGAATATGCTGTGTGAAATCATTAGAAAACCAATAAAAATATTGAAAATCGATATGGTATCGATCAGAAAATGTTGATTTTGACAATTTCCAACAGTTTACACAAAGTTTTATTGCAAATATTAAGTTTTACAAACTTTTGAAAAATATTGGAATTTCAATGCAAAAGCTAGCATTTCAAGCTAGTTTTTCAACGTTAAACACGGTAATTTCAAATTTGAATATGCTGTGTGAAATCATTAGAAAACCAATAAAATTATTGAAAATCGATATGGTATCGATCAGAAAATGTTGATTTTGACAATTTCCAACAGTTTACACAAAGTTTTATTGCAAATATTAAGTTTTACAAACTTTTGAAAAATATTGGAATTTCAATGCAAAAGCTAGCATTTCAAGCTAGTTTTTCAACGTTAAACACGGTAATTTCAAATTTGAATATGCTGTGTGAAATCATTAGAAAACCAATAAAATTATTGAAAATCGATATGGTATCGATCAGAAAATGTTGATTTTGACAATTTCCAACAGTTTACACAAAGTTTTATTGCAAATATTAAGTTTTACAAACTTTTGAAAAATATTGGAATTTCAATGCAAAAGCTAGCATTTCAAGCTAGTTTTTCAACGTTAAACACGGTAATTTCAAATTTGAATATGCTGTGTGAAATCATTAGAAAACCAATAAAATTATTGAAAATCGATATGGTATCGATCAGAAAATGTTGATTTTGACAATTTCCAACAGTTTACACAAAGTTTTATTGCAAATATTAAGTTTTACAAACTTTTGAAAAATATTGGAATTTCAATGCAAAAGCTAGCATTTCAAGCTAGTTTTTCAACGTTAAACACGGTAATTTTAAATTTGAATATGCTGTGTGAAATCATTAGAAAAACAATAAAATTATTGAAAATCGATATGGTATCGATCAGAAAATGTTGATTTTGACAATTTCCAACAGTTTACACAAAGTTTTATTGCAAATATTATGTTTTACAAACTTTTGAAAAATATTGGAATTTCAATGCAAAAGCTAGCATTTCAAGCTAGTTTTTCAACGTTAAACACGGTAATTTCAAATTTGAATATGCTGTGTGAAATCATTAGAAAACCAATAAAATTATTGAAAATCGATATGGTATCGATCAGAAAATGTTGATTTTGACAATTTCCAACAGTTTACACAAAGTTTTATTGCAAATATTAAGTTTTACAAACTTTTGAAAAATATTGGAATTTCAATGCAAAAGCTAGCATTTCAAGCTAGTTTTTCAACGTTAAACACGGTAATTTCAAATTTGAATATGCTGTGTGAAAACATTAGAAAACCAATAAAATTATTGAAAATCGATATGGTATCGATCAGAAAATGTTGATTTTGACAATTTCCAATAGTTTACAGAAAGTTTTATTGCAAATATTAAGTTTTACAAACTTTTGAAAAATATTGGAATTTCAATGCAAAAGCTAGCATTTCAAGCTAGTTTTTCAACGTTAAACACGGTAATTTCAAATTTGAATATGCTGTGTGAAATCATTAGAAAAACAATAAAATTATTGAAAATCGATATGGTATCGATCAGAAAATGTTGATTTTGACAATTTCCAACAGTTTACACAAAGTTTGATTGCAAATATTAAGTTTTACAAACTTTTGAAAAATATTGGAATTTCAATGCAAAAGCAAGCATTTCAAGCTAGTTTTTCAACGTTAAACACGGTAATTTCAAATTTGAATATGCTGTGTGAAATCATTAGAAAACCAATAAAATTATTGAAAATCGATATGGTATCGATCAGAAAATGTTGATTTTGACAATTTCCAACAGTTTACACAAAGTTTTATTGCAAATATTAAGTTTTACAAACTTTTGAAAAATATTGGAATTTCAATGCAAAAGCTAGCATTTCAAGCTAGTTTTTCAACGTTAAACACGGTAATTTCAAATTTGAATATGCTGTGTGAAATCATTAGAAAACCAATAAAATTATTGAAAATCGATATGGTATCGATCAGAAAATGTTGATTTTGACAATTTCCAACAGTTTACACAAAGTTTTATTGCAAATATTAAGTTTTACAAACTTTTGAAAAATATTGGAATTTCAATGCAAAAGCTAGCATTTCAAGCTAGTTTTTCAACGTTAAACACGGTAATTTCAAATTTGAATATGCTGTGTGAAATCATTAGAAAAACAATAAAATTATTGAAAATCGATATGGTATCGATCAGAAAATGTTGATTTTGACAATTTCCAACAGTTTACACAAAGTTTGATTGCAAATATTATGTTTTACAAACTTTTGAAAAATATTGGAATTTCAATGCAAAAGCTAGCATTTCAAGCTAGTTTTTCAACGTTAAACACGGTAATTTCAAATTTGAATATGCTGTGTGAAATCATTAGAAAACCAATAAAATTATTGAAAATCGATATGGTATCGATCAGAAAATGTTGATTTTGACAATTTCCAACAGTTTACACAAAGTTTTATTGCAAATATTAAGTTTTACAAACTTTTGAAAAATATTGGAATTTCAATGCAAAAGCTAGCATTTCAAGCTAGTTTTTCAACGTTAAACACGGTAATTTCAAATTTGAATATGCTGTGTGAAATCATTAGAAAACCAATAAAATTATTGAAAATCGATATGGTATCGATCAGAAAATGTTGATTTTGACAATTTCCAACAGTTTACACAAAGTTTTATTGCAAATATTAAGTTTTACAAACTTTTGAAAAATATTGGAATTTCAATGCAAAAGCTAGCATTTCAAGCTAGTTTTTCAACGTTAAACACGGTAATTTCAAATTTGAATATGCTGTGTGAAATCATTAGAAAACCAATAAAATTATTGAAAATCGATATGGTATCGATCAGAAAATGTTGATTTGGACAATTTCCAACAGTTTACACAAAGTTTTATTGCAAATATTAAGTTTTACAAACTTTTGAAAAATATTGGAATTTCAATGCAAAAGCTAGCATTTCAAGCTAGTTTTTCAACGTTAAACACGGTAATTTCAAATTTGAATATGCTGTGTGAAATCATTAGAAAACCAATAAAATTATTGAAAATCGATATGGTATCGATCAGAAAATGTTGATTTTGACAATTTCCAACAGTTTACCCAAAGTTTTATTGCAAATATTAAGTTTTACAAACTTTTGAAAAATATTGGAATTTCAATGCAAAAGCAAGCATTTCAAGCTAGTTTTTCAACGTTAAACACGGTAATTTCAAATTTGAATATGCTGTGTGAAATCATTAGAAAACCAATAAAATTATTGAAAATCGATATGGTATCGATCAGAAAATGTTGATTTTGACAATTTCCAACAGTTTACACAAAGTTTTATTGCAAATATTAAGTTTTACAAACTTTTGAAAAATATTGGAATTTCAATGCAAAAGCTAGCATTTCACGCTAGTTTTTCAACGTTAAACACGGTAATTTCAAATTTGAATATGCTGTGTGAAATCATTAGAAAACCAATAAAATTATTGAAAATCGATATGGTATCGATCAGAAAATGTTGATTTTGACAATTTCCAACAGTTTACACAAAGTTTTATTGCAAATATTATGTTTTACAAACTTTTGAAAAATATTGGAATTTCAATGCAAAAGCAAGCATATCAAGCTAGTTTTTAAACGTTAAACACGGTAATTTCAAATTTGAATATGCTGTGTGAAATCATTAGAAAACCAATAAAATTATTGAAAATCGATATGGTATGGATCAGAAAATGTTGATTTTGACAATTTCCAACAGTTTACACAAAGTTTTATTGCAAATATTAAGTTTTACAAACTTTTGAAAAATATTGGAATTTCAATGCAAAAGCAAGCATTTCAAGCTAGTTTTTCAACGTTAAACACGGTAATTTCAAATTTGAATATGCTGTGTGAAATCATTAGAAAACCAATAAAATTATTGAAAATCGATATGGTATCGATCAGAAAATGTTGATTTTGACAATTTCCAAGAGTTTACACAAAGTTTGATTGCAAATATTAAGTTTTACAAACTTTTGAAAAATATTGGAATTTCAATGCAAAAGCTAGCATTTCAAGCTAGTTTTTCAACGTTAAACACGGTAATTTCAAATTTGAATATGCTGTGTGAAATCATTAGAAAACCAATAAAATTATTGAAAATCTATATGGTATCGATCAGAAAATGTTGATTTTGACAATTTCCAACAGTTTACACAAAGTTTTATTGCAAATATTAAGTTTTACAAACTTTTGTAAAATATTGGAATTTCAATGCAAAAGCTAGCATTTCAAGCTAGTTTTTCAACGTTAAACACGGTAATTTCAAATTTGAATATGCTGTGTGAAATCATTAGAAAACCAATAAAATTATTGAAAATCGATATGGTATCGATCAGAAAATGTTGATTTTGACAATTTCCAACAGTTTACACAAAGTTTTATTGCAAATATTAAGTTTTACAAACTTTTGAAAAATATTGGAATTTCAATGCAAAAGCTAGCATTTCAAGCTAGTTTTTCAACGTTAAACACGGTAATTTCAAATTTGAATATGCTGTGTGAAATCATTAGAAAACCAATAAAATTATTGAAAATCGATATGGTATCGATCAGAAAATGTTGATTTTGACAATTTCCAACAGTTTACACAAAGTTTTATTGCAAATATTAAGTTTTACAAACTTTTGAAAAATATTGGAATTTCAATGCAAAAGCTAGCATTTCAAGCTAGTTTTTCAACGTTAAACACGGTAATTTCAAATTTGAATATGCTGTGTGAAATCATTAGAAAACCAATAAAATTATTGAAAATCGATATGGTATCGATCAGAAAATGTTGATTTTGACAATTTCCAACAGTTTACACAAAGTTTTATTGCAAATATTATGTTTTACAAACTTTTGAAAAATATTGGAATTTCAATGCAAAAGCAAGCATATCAAGCTAGTTTTTAAACGTTAAACACGGTAATTTCAAATTTGAATATGCTGTGTGAAATCATTAGAAAACCAATAAAATTATTGAAAATCGATATGGTATCGATCAGAAAATGTTGATTTTGACAATTTCCAACAGTTTACACAAAGTTTTATTGCAAATATTAAGTTTTACAAACTTTTGAAAAATATTGGAATTTCAATGCAAAAGCAAGCATTTCAAGCTAGTTTTTCAACGTTAAACACGGTAATTTCAAATTTGAATATGCTGTGTGAAATCATTAGAAAACCAATAAAATTATTGAAAATCGATATGGTATCGATCAGAAAATGTTGATTTTGACAATTTCCAAGAGTTTACACAAAGTTTGATTGCAAATATTAAGTTTTACAAACTTTTGAAAAATATTGGAATTTCAATGCAAAAGCTAGCATTTCAAGCTAGTTTTTCAACGTTAAACACGGTAATTTCAAATTTGAATATGCTGTGTGAAATCATTAGAAAACCAATAAAATTATTGAAAATCTATATGGTATCGATCAGAAAATGTTGATTTTGACAATTTCCAACAGTTTACACAAAGTTTTATTGCAAATATTAAGTTTTACAAACTTTTGTAAAATATTGGAATTTCAATGCAAAAGCTAGCATTTCAAGCTAGTTTTTCAACGTTAAACACGGTAATTTCAAATTTGAATATGCTGTGTGAAATCATTAGAAAACCAATAAAATTATTGAAAATCGATATGGTATCGATCAGAAAATGTTGATTTTGACAATTTCCAACAGTTTACACAAAGTTTTATTGCAAATATTAAGTTTTACAAACTTTTGAAAAATATTGGAATTTCAATGCAAAAGCTAGCATTTCAAGCTAGTTTTTCAACGTTAAACACGGTAATTTCAAATTTGAATATGCTGTGTGAAATCATTAGAAAACCAATAAAATTATTGAAAATCGATATGGTATCGATCAGAAAATGTTGATTTTGACAATTTCCAACAGTTTACACAAAGTTTTATTGCAAATATTAAGTTTTACAAACTTTTGAAAAATATTGGAATTTCAATGCAAAAGCTAGCATTTCAAGCTAGTTTTTCAACGTTAAACACGGTAATTTCAAATTTGAATATGCTGTGTGAAATCATTAGAAAACCAATAAAATTATTGAAAATCTATATGGTATCGATCAGAAAATGTTGATTTTGACAATTTCCAACAGTTTACACAAAGTTTGATTGCAAATATTAAGTTTTACAAACTTTTGTAAAATATTGGAATTTCAATGCAAAAGCTAGCATTTCAAGCTAGTTTTTCAACGTTAAACACGGTAATTTCAAATTTGAATATGCTGTGTGAAATCATTAGAAAACCAATAAAATTATTGAAAATCGATATGGTATCGATCAGAAAATGTTGATTTTGACAATTTCCAACAGTTTACACAAAGTTTTATTGCAAATATTAAGTTTTACAAACTTTTGAAAAATATTGGAATTTCAATGCAAAAGCTAGCATTTCAAGCTAGTTTTTCAACGTTAAACACAGTAATTTCAAATTTGAATATGCTGTGTGAAATCATTAGAAAACCAATAAAATTATTGAAAATCGATATGGTATCGATCAGAAAATGTTGATTTTGACAATTTCCAACAGTTTACACAAAGTTTGATTGCAAATATTAAGTTTTACAAACTTTTGAAAAATATTGGAATTTCAATGCAAAAGCTAGCATTTCAAGCTAGTTTTTCAACGTTAAACACGGTAATTTCAAATTTGAATATGCTGTGTGAAATCATTAGAAAAACAATAAAATTATTGAAAATCGATATGGTATCGATCAGAAAATGTTGATTTTGACAATTTCCAACAGTTTACACAAAGTTTGATTGCAAATATTAAGTTTTACAAACTTTTGAAAAATATTGGAATTTCAATGCAAAAGCTAGCATTTCAAGCTAGTTTTTCAACGTTAAACACGCTAATTTCAAATTTGAATATGCTGTCTGAAATCATTAGAAAACCAATAAAATTATTGAAAATCGATATGGTATCGATCAGAAAATGTTGATTTTGACAATTTCCAACAGTTTACACAAAGTTTTATTGCAAATATTAAGTTTTACAAATTTTGAAAAATATTGGAATTTCAATGCAAAAGCTAGCATTTCAAGGTAGTTTTTCAACGTTAAACACGGTAATTTCAAATTTGAATATGCTGTGTGAAATCATTAGAAAACCAATAAAATTATTGAAAATCGATATGGTATCGATCAGAAAATGTTGATTTTGTCAATTTCCAACAGTTTACACAAAGTTTGATTGCAAATATTAAGTTTTACAAACTTTTGAAAAATATTGGAATTTCAATGCAAAAGCTAGCATTTCAACCTAGTTTTTCAACGTTAAACACGGTAATTTCAAATTTGAATATGCTGTGTGAAATCATTAGAAAACCAATAAAATTATTGAAAATCGATATGGTATCGATCAGAAAATGTTGATTTTGACAATTTCCAACAGTTTACACAAAGATTTATTGCAAATATTAAGTTTTACAAACTTTTGAAAAATATTGGAATTTCAATGCAAAAGCTAGCATTTCAAGCTAGTTTTTCAACGTTAAACACGGTAATTTCAAATTTGAATATGCTGTGTGAAATCATTAGAAAACCAATAAAATTATTGAAAATCGATATGGTATCGATCAGAAAATGTTGATTTTGACAATTTCCAACTGTTTACACAAAGTTTTATTGCAAATATTATGTTTTACAAACTTTTGAAAAATATTGGAATTTCAATGCAAAAGCTAGCATTTCAAGCTAGTTTTTCAACGTTAAATACGGTAATTTCAAATTTGAATATGCTGTGTGAAATCATTAGAAAACCAATAAAATTATTGAAAATCGATATGGTATCGATCAGAAAATGTTGATTTTGACAATTTCCAACAGTTTACACAAAGTTTTATTGCAAATATTAAGTTTTACAAACTTTTGAAAAATATTGGAATTTCAATGCAAAAGCAAGCATTTCAAGCTAGTTTTTCAACGTTAAACACGGTAATTTCAAATTTTAATATGCTGTGTGAAATCATTAGAAAACCAATAAAATTATTGAAAATCGATATGGTATCGATCAGAAAATGTTGATTTTGACAATTTCCAACAGTTTACACAAAGTTTTATTGCAAATATTAAGTTTTACAAACTTTTGAAAAATATTGGAATTTCAATGCAAAAGCAAGCATTTCAAGCTAGTTTTTCAACGTTAAACACGGTAATTTCAAATTTGAATATGCTGTGTGAAATCATTAGAAAACCAATAAAATTATTGAAAATCGATATGGTATCGATCAGAAAATGTTGATTTTGACAATTTCCAACAGTTTACACAAAGTTTTATTGCAAATATTAAGTTTTACAAACTTTTGAAAAATATTGGAATTTCAATGCAAAAGCAAGCATTTCAAGCTAGTTTTTCAACGTTAAACACGGTAATTTCAAATTTTAATATGCTGTGTGAAATCATTAGAAAACCAATAAAATTATTGAAAATCGATATGGTATCGATCAGAAAATGTTGATTTTGACAATTTCCAACAGTTTACACAAAGTTTTATTGCAAATATTAAGTTTTACAAACTTTTGAAAAATATTGGAATTTCAATGCAAAAGCAAGCATTTCAAGCTAGTTTTTCAACGTTAAACACGGTAATTTCAAATTTGAATATGCTGTGTGAAATCATTAGAAAACCAATAAAATTATTGAAAATCGATATGGTATCGATCAGACAATGTTGATTTTGACAATTTCCAACAGTTTACACAAAGTTTTATTGCAAATATTAAGTTTTACAAACTTTTGAAAAATATTGGAATTTCAATGCAAAAGCTAGCATTTCAAGCTAGTTTTTCAACGTTAAACACGGTAATTTCAAATTTGAATATGCTGTGTGAAATCATTAGAAAACCAATAAAATTATTGAAAATCGATATGGTATCGATCAGAAAATGTTGATTTTGACAATTTCCAACAGTTTACACAAAGTTTTATTGCAAATATTAAGTTTTACAAACTTTTGAAAAATATTGGAATTTCAATGCAAAAGCTAGCATTTCAAGCTAGTTTTTCAACGTTAAACACGGTAATTTCAAATTTGAATATGCTGTGTGAAATCATTAGAAAACCAATAAAATTATTGAAAATCGATATGGTATCGATCAGAAAATGTTGATTTTGACAATTTCCAAGAGTTTACACAAAGTTTGATTGCAAATATTAAGTTTTACAAACTTTTGAAAAATATTGGAATTTCAATGCAAAAGCTAGCATTTCAAGCTAGTTTTTCAACGTTAAACACGGTAATTTCAAATTTGAATATGCTGTGTGAAATCATTAGAAAACCAATAAAATTATTGAAAATCTATATGGTATCGATCAGAAAATGTTGATTTTGACAATTTCCAACAGTTTACACAAAGTTTTATTGCAAATATTAAGTTTTACAAACTTTTGTAAAATATTGGAATTTCAATGCAAAAGCTAGCATTTCAAGCTAGTTTTTCAACGTTAAACACGGTAATTTCAAATTTGAATATGCTGTGTGAAATCATTAGAAAACCAATAAAATTATTGAAAATCGATATGGTATCGATCAGAAAATGTTGATTTTGACAATTTCCAACAGTTTACACAAAGTTTTATTGCAAATATTAAGTTTTACAAACTTTTGAAAAATATTGGAATTTCAATGCAAAAGCTAGCATTTCAAGCTAGTTTTTCAACGTTAAACACGGTAATTTCAAATTTGAATATGCTGTGTGAAATCATTAGAAAACCAATAAAATTATTGAAAATCGATATGGTATCGATCAGAAAATGTTGATTTTGACAATTTCCAACAGTTTACACAAAGTTTTATTGCAAATATTAAGTTTTACAAACTTTTGAAAAATATTGGAATTTCAATGCAAAAGCTAGCATTTCAAGCTAGTTTTTCAACGTTAAACACGGTAATTTCAAATTTGAATATGCTGTGTGAAATCATTAGAAAACCAATAAAATTATTGAAAATCGATATGGTATCGATCAGAAAATGTTGATTTTGACAATTTCCAATAGTTTACACAAAGTTTGATTGCAAATATTAAGTTTTACAAACTTTTGAAAAATATTGGAATTTCAATGCAAAAGCTAGCATTTCAAGCTAGTTTTTCAACGTTAAACACGCTAATTTCAAATTTGAATATGCTGTCTGAAATCATTAGAAAACCAATAAAATTATTGATAATCGATATGGTATCGATCAGAAAATGTTGATTTTGACAATTTCCAACAGTTTACACAAAGTTTTATTGCAAATATTAAGTTTTACAAATTTTGAAAAATATTGGAATTTCAATGCAAAAGCTAGCATTTCAAGCTAGTTTTTCAACGTTAAACACGGTAATTTCAAATTTGAATATGCTGTGTGAAATCATTAGAAAACCAATAAAATTATTGAAAATCGATATGGTATCGATCAGAAAATGTTGATTTTGTCAATTTCCAACAGTTTACACAAAGTTTGATTGCAAATATTAAGTTTTACAAACTTTTGAAAAATATTGGAATTTCAATGCAAAAGCTAGCATTTCAACCTAGTTTTTCAACGTTAAACACGGTAATTTCAAATTTGAATATGCTGTGTGAAATCATTAGAAAACCAATAAAATTATTGAAAATCGATATGGTATCGATCAGAAAATGTTGATTTTGACAATTTCCAACAGTTTACACAAAGATTTATTGCAAATATTAAGTTTTACAAACTTTTGAAAAATATTGGAATTTCAATGCAAAAGCTAGCATTTCAAGCTAGTTTTTCAACGTTAAACACGGTAATTTCAAATTTGAATATGCTGTGTGAAATCATTAGAAAACCAATAAAATTATTGAAAATCGATATGGTATCGATCAGAAAATGTTGATTTTGACAATTTCCAACTGTTTACACAAAGTTTTATTGCAAATATTATGTTTTACAAACTTTTGAAAAATATTGGAATTTCAATGCAAAAGCTAGCATTTCAAGCTAGTTTTTCAACGTTAAATACGGTAATTTCAAATTTGAATATGCTGTGTGAAATCATTAGAAAACCAATAAAATTATTGAAAATCGATATGGTATCGATCAGAAAATGTTGATTTTGACAATTTCCAACAGTTTACACAAAGTTTTATTGCAAATATTAAGTTTTACAAACTTTTGAAAAATATTGGAATTTCAATGCAAAAGCAAGCATTTCAAGCTAGTTTTTCAACGTTAAACACGGTAATTTCAAATTTTAATATGCTGTGTGAAATCATTAGAAAACCAATAAAATTATTGAAAATCGATATGGTATCGATCAGAAAATGTTGATTTTGACAATTTCCAACAGTTTACACAAAGTTTTATTGCAAATATTAAGTTTTACAAACTTTTGAAAAATATTGGAATTTCAATGCAAAAGCAAGCATTTCAAGCTAGTTTTTCAACGTTAAACACGGTAATTTCAAATTTGAATATGCTGTGTGAAATCATTAGAAAACCAATAAAATTATTGAAAATCGATATGGTATCGATCAGAAAATGTTGATTTTGACAATTTCCAACAGTTTACACAAAGTTTTATTGCAAATATTAAGTTTTACAAACTTTTGAAAAATATTGGAATTTCAATGCAAAAGCAAGCATTTCAAGCTAGTTTTTCAACGTTAAACACAGTAATTTCAAATTTTAATATGCTGTGTGAAATCATTAGAAAACCAATAAAATTATTGAAAATCGATATGGTATCGAACAGAAAATGTTGATTTTGACAATTTCCAACAGTTTACACAAAGTTTTATTGCAAATATTAAGTTTTACAAACTTTTGAAAAATATTGGAATTTCAATGCAAAAGCAAGCATTTCAAGCTAGTTTTTCAACGTTAAACACGGTAATTTCAAATTTGAATATGCTGTGTGAAATCATTAGAAAACCAATAAAATTATTGAAAATCGATATGGTATCGATCAGAAAATGTTGATTTTGACAATTTCCAACAGTTTACACAAAGTTTTATTGCAAATATTAAGTTTTACAAACTTTTGAAAAATATTGGAATTTCAATGCAAAAGCTAGCATTTCAAGCTAGTTTTTCAACGTTAAACACGGTAATTTCAAATTTGAATATGCTGTGTGAAATCATTAGAAAACCAATAAAATTATTGAAAATCGATATGGTATCGATCAGAAAATGTTGATTTTGACAATTTCCAACAGTTTACACAAAGTTTTATTGCAAATATTAAGTTTTACAAACTTTTGAAAAATATTGGAATTTCAATGCAAAAGCAAGCATTTCAAGCTAGTTTTTCAACGTTAAACACGGTAATTTCAAATTTTAATATGCTGTGTGAAATCATTAGAAAACCAATAAAATTATTGAAAATCGATATGGTATCGATCAGAAAATATTGATTTTGACAATTTCCAACAGTTTACACAAAGTTTTATTGCAAATATTAAGTTTTACACACTTTTGAAAAATATTGGAATTTCAATGCAAAAGCAAGCATTTCAAGCTAGTTTTTCAACGTTAAACACGGTAATTTCAAATTTGAATATGCTGTGTGAAATCATTAGAAAACCAATAAAATTATTGAAAATCGATATGGTATCGATCAGAAAATGTTGATTTTGACAATTTCCAACAGTTTACACAAAGTTTTATTGCAAATATTAAGTTTTACAAACTTTTGAAAAATATTGGAATTTCAATGCAAAAGCTAGCATTTCAAGCTAGTTTTTCAACGTTAAACACGGTAATTTCAAATTTGAATATGCTGTGTGAAATCATTAGAAAACCAATAAAATTATTGAAAATCGATATGGTATCGATCAGAAAATGTTGATTTTGACAATTTCCAACAGTTTACACAAAGTTTTATTGCAAATATTAAGTTTTACAAACTTTTGAAAAATATTGGAATTTCAATGCAAAAGCTAGCATTTCAAGCTAGTTTTTCAACGTTAGACACGGTAATTTCAAATTTGAATATGCTGTGTGAAATC
The DNA here is from genome assembly GCA_964036315.1 of Acanthosepion esculentum. Classification (NCBI taxonomy): domain Eukaryota; kingdom Metazoa; phylum Mollusca; class Cephalopoda; order Sepiida; family Sepiidae; genus Acanthosepion; species Acanthosepion esculentum. Next base: position 74,909,174 of record OZ038495.1, read on the forward strand.
ATTAGAAAACCAATAAAATTATTGAAAATCGATATGGTATCGATCAGAAAATGTTGATTTTGACAATTTCCAACAGTTTACACAAAGTTTTATTGCAAATATTAAGTTTTACAAACTTTTGAAAAATATTGGAATTTCAATGCAAAAGCAAGCATTTCAAGCTAGTTTTTCAACGTTAAACACGGTAATTTCAAATTTTAATATGCTGTGTGAAATCATTAGAAAACCAATAAAATTATTGAAAATCGATATGGTATCGATCAGAAAATGTTGATTTTGACAATTTCCAACAGTTTACACAAAGTTTTATTGCAAATATTAAGTTTTACAAACTTTTGAAAAATATTGGAATTTCAATGCAAAAGCAAGCATTTCAAGCTAGTTTTTCAACGTTAAACACGGTAATTTCAAATTTGAATATGCTGTGTGAAATCATTAGAAAACCAATAAAATTATTGAAAATCGATATGGTATCGATCAGAAAATGTTGATTTTGACAATTTCCAACAGTTTACACAAAGTTTTATTGCAAATATTAAGTTTTACAAACTTTTGAAAAATATTGGAATTTCAATGCAAAAACAAGCATTTCAAGCTAGTTTTTCAACGTTAAACACGGTAATTTCAAATTTTAATATGCTGTGTGAAATCATTAGAAAACCAATAAAATTATTGAAAATCGATATGGTATCGATCAGAAAATGTTGATTTTGACAATTTCCAACAGTTTACACAAAGTTTTATTGCAAATATTAAGTTTTACAAACTTTTGAAAAATATTGGAATTTCAATGCAAAAGCAAGCATTTCAAGCTAGTTTTTCAACGTTAAACACGGTAATTTCAAATTTGAATATGCTGTGTGAAATCATTAGAAAACCAATAAAATTATTGAAAATCGATATGGTATCGATCAGAAAATGTTGATTTTGACAATTTCCAACAGTTTACACAAAGTTTTATTGCAAATATTAAGTTTTACAAACTTTTGAAAAATATTGGAATTTCAATGCAAAAGCTAGCATTTCAAGCTAGTTTTTCAACGTTAAACACGGTAATTTCAAATTTGAATATGCTGTGTGAAATCATTAGAAAACCAATAAAATTATTGAAAATCGATATGGTATCGATCAGAAAATGTTGATTTTGACAATTTCCAACAGTTTACACAAAGTTTTATTGCAAATATTAAGTTTTACAAACTTTTGAAAAATATTGGAATTTCAATGCAAAAGCTAGCATTTCAAGCTAGTTTTTCAACGTTAAACACGGTAATTTCAAATTTGAATATGCTGTGTGAAATCATTAGAAAACCAATAAAATTATTGAAAATCGATATGGTATCGATCAGAAAATGTTGATTTTGACAATTTCCAACAGTTTACACAAAGTTTTATTGCAAATATTAAGTTTTACAAACTTTTGAAAAATATTGGAATTTCAATGCAAAAGCAAGCATTTCAAGCTAGTTTTTCAACGTTCAACACGGTAATTTCAAATTTGAATATGCTGTGTGAAATCATTAGAAAACCAATAAAATTATTGAAAATCGATATGGTATCGATCAGAAAATGTTGATTTTGACAATTTCCAACAGTTTACACAAAGTTTTATTGCAAATATTAAGTTTTACAAACTTTTGAAAAATATTGGAATTTCAATGCAAAAGCTAGCATTTCAAGCTAGTTTTTCAACGTTAAACACGGTAATTTTAAATTTGAATATGCTGTGTGAAATCATTAGAAAAACAATAAAATTATTGAAAATCGATATGGTATCGATCAGAAAATGTTGATTTTGACAATTTCCAACAGTTTACACAAAGTTTTATTGCAAATATTATGTTTTACAAACTTTTGAAAAATATTGGAATTTCAATGCAAAAGCTAGCATTTCAAGCTAGTTTTTCAACGTTAAACACGGTAATTTCAAATTTGAATATGCTGTGTGAAATCATTAGAAAACCAATAAAATTATTGAAAATCGATATGGTATCGATCAGAAAATGTTGATTTTGACAATTTCCAACAGTTTACACAAAGTTTTATTGCAAATATTAAGTTTTACAAACTTTTGAAAAATATTGGAATTTCAATGCAAAAGCTAGCATTTCAAGCTAGTTTTTCAACGTTAAACACGGTAATTTCAAATTTGAATATGCTGTGTGAAATCATTAGAAAACCAATAAAATTATTGAAAATCGATATGGTATCGATCAGAAAATGTTGATTTTGACAATTTCCAACAGTTTACACAAAGTTTTATTGCAAATATTAAGTTTTACAAACTTTTGAAAAATATTGGAATTTCAATGCAAAAGCAAGCATTTCAAGCTAGTTTTTCAACGTTAAACACGGTAATTTCAAATTTGAATATGCTGTGTGAAATCATTAGAAAACCAATAAAATTATTGAAAATCGATATGGTATCGATCAGAAAATGTTGATTTTGACAATTTCCAACAGTTTACACAAAGTTTTATTGCAAATATTAAGTTTTACAAACTTTTGAAAAATATTGGAATTTCAATGCAAAAGCTAGCATTTCAAGCTAGTTTTTCAACGTTAAACACGGTAATTTCAAATTTGAATATGCTGTGTGAAATCATTAGAAAACCAATAAAATTATTGAAAATCGATATGGTATCGATCAGAAAATGTTGATTTTGACAATTTCCAACAGTTTACACAAAGTTTTATTGCAAATATTAAGTTTTACAAACTTTTGAAAAATATTGGAATTTCAATGCAAAAGCTAGCATTTCAAGCTAGTTTTTCAACGTTAAACACGGTAATTTCAAATTTGAATATGCTGTGTGAAATCATTAGAAAACCAATAAAATTATTGAAAATCGATATGGTATCGATCAGAAAATGTTGATTTTGACAATTTCCAACAGTTTACACAAAGTTTTATTGCAAATATTATGTTTTACAAACTTTTGAAAAATATTGGAATTTCAATGCAAAAGCTAGCATTTCAAGCTAGTTTTTCAACGTTAAACACGGTAATTTCAAATTTGAATATGCTGTGTGAAATCATTAGAAAACCAATAAAATTATTGAAAATCGATATGGTATCGATCAGAAAATGTTGATTTTGACAATTTCCAACAGTTTACACAAAGTTTTATTGCAAATATTAAGTTTTACAAACTTTTGAAAAATATTGGAATTTCACTGCAAAAGCAAGCATTTCAAGCTAGTTTTTCAACGTTAAACACGGTAATTTCAAATTTGAATAGGCTGTGTGAAATCATTAGAAAACCAATAAAATTATTGAATATCGATATGGTATCGATCAGAAAATGTTGATTTTGACAATTTCCAACAGTTTACACAAAGTTTTATTGCAAATATTATGTTTTACAAACTTTTGAAAAATATTGGAATTTCAATGCAAAAGCTAGCATTTCAAGCTAGTTTTTCAACGTTAAACACGGTAATTTCAAATTTGAATATGCTGTGTGAAATCATTAGAAAACCAATAAAATTATTGAAAATCGATATGGTATCGATCAGAAAATGTTGATTTTGACAATTTCCAACAGCTTACACAAAGTTTTATTGCAAATATTAAGTTTTACAAACTTTTGAAAAATATTGGAATTTCAATGCAAAAGCAAGCATTTCAAGCTAGTTTTTCAACGTTAAACACGGTAATTTCAAATTTGAATATGCTGTGTGAAATCATTAGAAAACCAATAAAATTATTGAAAATCGATATGGTATCGATCAGAAAATGTTGATTTTGACAATTTCCAACAGTTTACACAAAGTTTTATTGCAAATATTAAGTTTTACAAACTTTTGAAAAATATTGGAATTTCAATGCAAAAGCTAGCATTTCAAGCTAGTTTTTCAACGTTAAACACGGTAATTTCAAATTTGAATATGCTGTGTGAAATCATTAGAAAACCAATAAAATTATTGAAAATCGATATGGTATCGATCAGAAAATGTTGATTTTGACAATTTCCAACTGTTTACACAAAGTTTTATTGCAAATATTATGTTTTACAAACTTTTGAAAAATATTGGAATTTCAAGCAAAAGCTAGCATTTCAAGCTAGTTTTTCAACGTTAAACACGGTAATTTCAAATTTGAATATGCTGTGTGAAATCATTAGAAAACCAATAAAATTATTGAAAATCGATATGGTATCGATCAGAAAATGTTGATTTTGACAATTTCCAACAGTTTACACAAAGTTTTATTGCAAATATTAAGTTTTACAAACTTTTGAAAAATATTGGAATTTCAATGCAAAAGCTAGCATTTCAAGCTAGTTTTTCAACGTTAAACACGGTAATTTCAAATTTGAATATGCTGTGTGAAATCATTAGAAAACCAATAAAATTATTGAAAATCGATATGGTATCGATCAGAAAATGTTGATTTTGACAATTTCCAACAGTTTACACAAAGTTTTATTGCAAATATTAAGTTTTACAAACTTTTGAAAAATATTGGAATTTCAATGCAAAAGCAAGCATTTCAAGCTAGTTTTTCAACGTTAAACACGGTAATTTCAAATTTGAATATGCTGTGTGAAATCATTAGAAAACCAATAAAATTATTGAAAATCGATATGGTATCGATCAGAAAATGTTGATTTTGACAATTTCCAACAGTTTACACAAAGTTTTATTGCAAATATTAAGTTTTACAAACTTTTGAAAAATATTGGAATTTCAATGCAAAAGCAAGCATTTCAAGCTAGTTTTTCAACGTTAAACACGGTAATTTCAAATTTGAATATGCTGTGTGAAATCATTAGAAAACCAATAAAATTATTGAAAATCGATATGGTATCGATCAGAAAATGTTGATTTTGACAATTTCCAACAGTTTACACAAAGTTTTATTGCAAATATTAAGTTTTACAAACTTTTGAAAAATATTGGAATTTCAATGCAAAAGCTAGCATTTCAAGCTAGTTTTTCAACGTTAAACACGGTAATTTCAAATTTGAATATGCTGTGTGAAATCATTAGAAAACCAATAAAATTATTGAAAATCGATATGGTATCGATCAGAAAATGTTGATTTTGACAATTTCCAACTGTTTACACAAAGTTTTATTGCAAATATTATGTTTTACAAACTTTTGAAAAATATTGGAATTTCAAGCAAAAGCTAGCATTTCAAGCTAGTTTTTCAACGTTAAACACGGTAATTTCAAATTTGAATATGCTGTGTGAAATCATTAGAAAACCAATAAAATTATTGAAAATCGATATGGTATCGATCAGAAAATGTTGATTTTGACAATTTCCAACAGTTTACACAAAGTTTTATTGCAAATATTAAGTTTTACAAACTTTTGAAAAATATTGGAATTTCAATGCAAAAGCTAGCATTTCAAGCTAGTTTTTCAACGTTAAACACGGTAATTTCAAATTTGAATATGCTGTGTGAAATCATTAGAAAACCAATAAAATTATTGAAAATCGATATGGTATCGATCAGAAAATGTTGATTTTGACAATTTCCAACAGTTTACACAAAGTTTTATTGCAAATATTAAGTTTTACAAACTTTTGAAAAATATTGGAATTTCAATGCAAAAGCAAGCATTTCAAGCTAGTTTTTCAACGTTAAATACGGTAATTTCAAATTTGAATATGCTGTGTGAAATCATTAGAAAACCAATAAAATTATTGAAAATCGATATGGTATCGATCAGAAAATGTTGATTTTGACAATTTCCAACAGTTTACACAAAGTTTTATTGCAAATATTAAGTTTTACAAACTTTTGAAAAATATTGGAATTTCAATGCAAAAGCTAGCATTTCAAGCTAGTTTTTCAACGTTAAACACGGTAATTTCAAATTTGAATATGCTGTGTGAAATCATTAGAAAACCAATAAAATTATTGAAAATCGATATGGTATCGATCAGAAAATGTTGATTTTGACAATTTCCAACAGTTTACACAAAGTTTTATTGCAAATATTAAGTTTTACAAACTTTTGAAAAATATTGGAATTTCAATGCAAAAGCTAGCATTTCAAGCTAGTTTTTCAACGTTAAACACGGTAATTTCAAATTTGAATATGCTGTGTGAAATCATTAGAAAAACAATAAAATTATTGAAAATCGATATGGTATCGATCAGAAAATGTTGATTTTGACAATTTCCAACTGTTTACACAAAGTTTTATTGCAAATATTATGTTTTACAAACTTTTGAAAAATATTGGAATTTCAAGCAAAAGCTAGCATTTCAAGCTAGTTTTTCAACGTTAAACACGGTAATTTCAAATTTGAATATGCTGTGTGAAATCATTAGAAAACCAATAAAATTATTGAAAATCGATATGGTATCGATCAGAAAATGTTGATTTTGACAATTTCCAACAGTTTACACAAAGTTTTATTGCAAATATTAAGTTTTACAAACTTTTGAAAAATATTGGAATTTCAATGCAAAAGCTAGCATTTCAAGCTAGTTTTTCAACGTTAAACACGGTAATTTCAAATTTGAATATGCTGTGTGAAATCATTAGAAAACCAATAAAATTATTGAAAATCGATATGGTATCGATCAGAAAATGTTGATTTTGACAATTTCCAACAGTTTACACAAAGTTTTATTGCAAATATTAAGTTTTACAAACTTTTGAAAAATATTGGAATTTCAATGCAAAAGCAAGCATTTCAAGCTAGTTTTTCAACGTTAAACACGGTAATTTCAAATTTGAATATGCTGTGTGAAATCATTAGAAAACCAATAAAATTATTGAAAATCGATATGGTATCGATCAGAAAATGTTGATTTTGACAATTTCCAACAGTTTACACAAAGTTTTATTGCAAATATTAAGTTTTACAAACTTTTGAAAAATATTGGAATTTCAATGCAAAAGCTAGCATTTCAAGCTATTATTGAAAATCGATATGGTATCGATCAGAAAATGTTGATTTTGACAATTTCCAACAGTTTACACAAAGTTTTATTGCAAATATTAAGTTTTACAAACTTTTGAAAAATATTGGAATTTCAATGCAAAAGCTAGCATTTCAAGCTAGTTTTTCAACGTTAAACACGGTAATTTCAAATTTGAATATGCTGTGTGAAATCATTAGAAAAACAATAAAATTATTGAAAATCGATATGGTATCGATCAGAAAATGTTGATTTTGACAATTTCCAACAGTTTACACAAAGTTTTATTGCAAATATTATGTTTTACAAACTTTTGAAAAATATTGGAATTTCAATGCAAAAGCTAGCATTTCAAGCTAGTTTTTCAACGTTAAACACGGTAATTTCAAATTTGAATATGCTGTGTCAAATCATTAGAAAAACAATAAAATTATTGAAAATCGATATGGTATCGATCAGAAAATGTTGATTTTGACAATTTCCAACAGTTTACACAAAGTTTTATTGCAAATATTAAGTTTTACAAACTTTTGAAAAATATTGGAATTTCACTGCAAAAGCAAGCATTTCAAGCTAGTTTTTCAACGTTAAACACGGTAATTTCAAATTTGAATAGGCTGTGTGAAATCATTAGAAAACCAATAAAATTATTGAAAATCGATATGGTATCGATCAGAAAATGTTGATTTTGACAATTTCCAACAGTTTACACAAAGTTTTATTGCAAATATTATGTTTTACAAACTTTTGAAAAATATTGGAATTTCAAGCAAAAGCTAGCATTTCAAGCTAGTTTTTCAACGTTAAACACGGTAATTTCAAATTTGAATATGCTGTGTGAAATCATTAGAAAACCAATAAAATTATTGAAAATCGATATGGTATCGATCAGAAAATGTTGATTTTGACAATTTCCAACAGTTTACACAAAGTTTTATTGCAAATATTAAGTTTTACAAACTTTTGAAAAATATTGGAATTTCAATGCAAAAGCTAGCATTTCAAGCTAGTTTTTCAACGTTAAACACGGTAATTTCAAATTTGAATATGCTGTGTGAAATCATTAGAAAACCAATAAAATTATTGAAAATCGATATGGTATCGATCAGAAAATGTTGATTTTGACAATTTCCAACAGTTTACACAAAGTTTTATTGCAAATATTAAGTTTTACAAACTTTTGAAAAATATTGGAATTTCAATGCAAAAGCAAGCATTTCAAGCTAGTTTTTCAACGTTAAATACGGTAATTTCAAATTTGAATATGCTGTGTGAAATCATTAGAAAACCAATAAAATTATTGAAAATCGATATGGTATCGATCAGAAAATGTTGATTTTGACAATTTCCAACAGTTTACACAAAGTTTTATTGCAAATATTAAGTTTTACAAACTTTTGAAAAATATTGGAATTTCAATGCAAAAGCTAGCATTTCAAGCTAGTTTTTCAACGTTAAACACGGTAATTTCAAATTTGAATATGCTGTGTGAAATCATTAGAAAACCAATAAAATTATTGAAAATCGATATGGTATCGATCAGAAAATGTTGATTTTGACAATTTCCAACAGTTTACACAAAGTTTTATTGCAAATATTAAGTTTTACAAACTTTTGAAAAATATTGGAATTTCAATGCAAAAGCTAGCATTTCAAGCTAGTTTTTCAACGTTAAACACGGTAATTTCAAATTTGAATATGCTGTGTGAAATCATTAGAAAAACAATAAAATTATTGAAAATCGATATGGTATCGATCAGAAAATGTTGATTTTGACAATTTCCAACTGTTTACACAAAGTTTTATTGCAAATATTATGTTTTACAAACTTTTGAAAAATATTGGAATTTCAAGCAAAAGCTAGCATTTCAAGCTAGTTTTTCAACGTTAAACACGGTAATTTCAAATTTGAATATGCTGTGTGAAATCATTAGAAAACCAATAAAATTATTGAAAATCGATATGGTATCGATCAGAAAATGTTGATTTTGACAATTTCCAACAGTTTACACAAAGTTTTATTGCAAATATTAAGTTTTACAAACTTTTGAAAAATATTGGAATTTCAATGCAAAAGCTAGCATTTCAAGCTAGTTTTTCAACGTTAAACACGGTAATTTCAAATTTGAATATGCTGTGTGAAATCATTAGAAAACCAATAAAATTATTGAAAATCGATATGGTATCGATCAGAAAATGTTGATTTTGACAATTTCCAACAGTTTACACAAAGTTTTATTGCAAATATTAAGTTTTACAAACTTTTGAAAAATATTGGAATTTCAATGCAAAAGCAAGCATTTCAAGCTAGTTTTTCAACGTTAAACACGGTAATTTCAAATTTGAATATGCTGTGTGAAATCATTAGAAAACCAATAAAATTATTGAAAATCGATATGGTATCGATCAGAAAATGTTGATTTTGACAATTTCCAACAGTTTACACAAAGTTTTATTGCAAATATTAAGTTTTACAAACTTTTGAAAAATATTGGAATTTCAATGCAAAAGCTAGCATTTCAAGCTAGTTTTTCAACGTTAAACACGGTAATTTCAAATTTGAATATGCTGTGTGAAATCATTAGAAAACCAATAAAATTATTGAAAATCGATATGGTATCGATCAGAAAATGTTGATTTTGACAATTTCCAACAGTTTACACAAAGTTTTATTGCAAATATTAAGTTTTACAAACTTTTGAAAAATATTGGAATTTCAATGCAAAAGCTAGCATTTCAAGCTAGTTTTTCAACGTTAAACACGGTAATTTCAAATTTGAATATGCTGTGTGAAATCATTAGAAAACCAATAAAATTATTGAAAATCGATATGGTATCGATCAGAAAATGTTGATTTTGACAATTTCCAACAGTTTACACAAAGTTTTATTGCAAATATTAAGTTTTACAAACTTTTGAAAAATATTGGAATTTCAATGCAAAAGCAAGCATTTCAAGCTAGTTTTTCAACGTTAAATACGGTAATTTCAAATTTGAATATGCTGTGTGAAATCATTAGAAAACCAATAAAATTATTGAAAATCGATATGGTATCGATCAGAAAATGTTGATTTTGACAATTTCCAACAGTTTACACAAAGTTTTATTGCAAATATTAAGTTTTACAAACTTTTGAAAAATATTGGAATTTCAATGCAAAAGCTAGCATTTCAAGCTAGTTTTTCAACGTTAAACACGGTAATTTCAAATTTGAATATGCTGTGTGAAATCATTAGAAAACCAATAAAATTATTGAAAATCGATATGGTATCGATCAGAAAATGTTGATTTTGACAATTTCCAACAGTTTACACAAAGTTTTATTGCAAATATTAAGTTTTACAAACTTTTGAAAAATATTGGAATTTCAATGCAAAAGCTAGCATTTCAAGCTAGTTTTTCAACGTTAAACACGGTAATTTCAAATTTGAATAAGCTGTGTGAAATCATTAGAAAAACAATAAAATTATTGAAAATCGATATGGTATCGATCAGAAAATGTTGATTTTGACAATTTCCAACTGTTTACACAAAGTTTTATTGCAAATATTATGTTTTACAAACTTTTGAAAAATATTGGAATTTCAAGCAAAAGCTAGCATTTCAAGCTAGTTTTTCAACGTTAAACACGGTAATTTCAAATTTGAATATGCTGTGTGAAATCATTAGAAAACCAATAAAATTATTGAAAATCGATATGGTATCGATCAGAAAATGTTGATTTTGACAATTTCCAACAGTTTACACAAAGTTTTATTGCAAATATTAAGTTTTACAAACTTTTGAAAAATATTGGAATTTCAATGCAAAAGCTAGCATTTCAAGCTAGTTTTTCAACGTTAAACACGGTAATTTCAAATTTGAATATGCTGTGTGAAATCATTAGAAAACCAATAAAATTATTGAAAATCGATATGGTATCGATCAGAAAATGTTGATTTTGACAATTTCCAACAGTTTACACAAAGTTTTATTGCAAATATTAAGTTTTACAAACTTTTGAAAAATATTGGAATTTCAATGCAAAAGCAAGCATTTCAAGCTAGTTTTTCAACGTTAAACACGGTAATTTCAAATTTGAATATGCTGTGTGAAATCATTAGAAAACCAATAAAATTATTGAAAATCGATATGGTATCGATCAGAAAATGTTGATTTTGACAATTTCCAACAGTTTACACAAAGTTTTATTGCAAATATTAAGTTTTACAAACTTTTGAAAAATATTGGAATTTCAATGCAAAAGCTAGCATTTCAAGCTAGTTTTTCAACGTTAAACACGGTAATTTCAAATTTGAATATGCTGTGTGAAATCATTAGAAAACCAATAAAATTATTGAAAATCGATATGGTATCGATCAGAAAATGTTGATTTTGACAATTTCCAACAGTTTACACAAAGTTTTATTGCAAATATTAAGTTTTACAAACTTTTGAAAAATATTGGAATTTCAATGCAAAAGCTAGCATTTCAAGCTAGTTTTTCAACGTTAAACACGGTAATTTCAAATTTGAATATGCTGTGTGAAATCATTAGAAAACCAATAAAATTATTGAAAATCGATATGGTATCGATCAGAAAATGTTGATTTTGACAATTTCCAACAGTTTACACAAAGTTTTATTGCAAATATTATGTTTTACAAACTTTTGAAAAATATTGGAATTTCAATGCAAAAGCTAGCATTTCAAGCTAGTTTTTCAACGTTAAACACGGTAATTTCAAATTTGAATATGCTGTGTCAAATCATTAGAAAAACAATAAAATTATTGAAAATCGATATGGTATCGATCAGAAAATGTTGATTTTGACAATTTCCAACAGTTTACACAAAGTTTTATTGCAAATATTAAGTTTTACAAACTTTTGAAAAATATTGGAATTTCACTGCAAAAGCAAGCATTTCAAGCTAGTTTTTCAACGTTAAACACGGTAATTTCAAATTTGAATAGGCTGTGTGAAATCATTAGAAAACCAATAAAATTATTGAAAATCGATATGGTATCGATCAGAAAATGTTGATTTTGACAATTTCCAACAGTTTACACAAAGTTTTATTGCAAATATTATGTTTTACAAACTTTTGAAAAATATTGGAATTTCAATGCAAAAGCTAGCATTTCAAGCTAGTTTTTCAACGTTAAACACGGTAATTTCAAATTTGAATATGCTGTGTGAAATCATTAGAAAACCAATAAAATTATTGAAAATCGATATGGTATCGATCAGAAAATGTTGATTTTGACAATTTCCAACAGTTTACACAAAGTTTTATTGCAAATATTAAGTTTTACAAACTTTTGAAAAATATTGGAATTTCAATGCAAAAGCAAGCATTTCAAGCTAGTTTTTCAACGTTAAACACGGTAATTTCAAATTTGAATATGCTGTGTGAAATCATTAGAAAACCAATAAAATTATTGAAAATCGATATGGTATCGATCAGAAAATGTTGATTTTGACAATTTCCAACAGTTTACACAAAGTTTTATTGCAAATATTAAGTTTTACAAACTTTTGAAAAATATTGGAATTTCAATGCAAAAGCTAGCATTTCAAGCTAGTTTTTCAACGTTAAACACGGTAATTTCAAATTTGAATATGCTGTGTGAAATCATTAGAAAACCAATAAAATTATTGAAAATCGATATGGTATCGATCAGAAAATGTTGATTTTGACAATTTCCAACTGTTTACACAAAGTTTTATTGCAAATATTATGTTTTACAAACTTTTGAAAAATATTGGAATTTCAAGCAAAAGCTAGCATTTCAAGCTAGTTTTTCAACGTTAAACACGGTAATTTCAAATTTGAATATGCTGTGTGAAATCATTAGAAAACCAATAAAATTATTGAAAATCGATATGGTATCGATCAGAAAATGTTGATTTTGACAATTTCCAACAGTTTACACAAAGTTTTATTGCAAATATTAAGTTTTACAAACTTTTGAAAAATATTGGAATTTCAATGCAAAAGCTAGCATTTCAAGCTAGTTTTTCAACGTTAAACACGGTAATTTCAAATTTGAATATGCTGTGTGAAATCATTAGAAAACCAATAAAATTATTGAAAATCGATATGGTATCGATCAGAAAATGTTGATTTTGACAATTTCCAACAGTTTACACAAAGTTTTATTGCAAATATTAAGTTTTACAAACTTTTGAAAAATATTGGAATTTCAATGCAAAAGCAAGCATTTCAAGCTAGTTTTTCAACGTTAAACACGGTAATTTCAAATTTGAATATGCTGTGTGAAATCATTAGAAAACCAATAAAATTATTGAAAATCGATATGGTATCGATCAGAAAATGTTGATTTTGACAATTTCCAACAGTTTACACAAAGTTTTATTGCAAATATTAAGTTTTACAAACTTTTGAAAAATATTGGAATTTCAATGCAAAAGCTAGCATTTCAAGCTAGTTTTTCAACGTTAAACACGGTAATTTCAAATTTGAATATGCTGTGTGAAATCATTAGAAAACCAATAAAATTATTGAAAATCGATATGGTATCGATCAGAAAATGTTGATTTTGACAATTTCCAACAGTTTACACAAAGTTTTATTGCAAATATTAAGTTTTACAAACTTTTGAAAAATATTGGAATTTCAATGCAAAAGCTAGCATTTCAAGCTAGTTTTTCAACGTTAAACACGGTAATTTCAAATTTGAATATGCTGTGTGAAATCATTAGAAAACCAATAAAATTATTGAAAATCGATATGGTATCGATCAGAAAATGTTGATTTTGACAATTTCCAACAGTTTACACAAAGTTTTATTGCAAATATTAAGTTTTACAAACTTTTGAAAAATATTGGAATTTCAATGCAAAAGCTAGCATTTCAAGCTAGTTTTTCAACGTTAAACACGGTAATTTCAAATTTGAATATGCTGTGTGAAATCATTAGAAAACCAATAAAATTATTGAAAATCGATATGGTATCGATCAGAAAATGTTGATTTTGACAATTTCCAACAGTTTACACAAAGTTTTATTGCAAATATTAAGTTTTACAAACTTTTGAAAAATATTGGAATTTCAATGCAAAAGCTAGCATTTCAAGCTAGTTTTTCAACGTTAAACACGGTAATTTTAAATTTGAATATGCTGTGTGAAATCATTAGAAAAACAATAAAATTATTGAAAATCGATATGGTATCGATCAGAAAATGTTGATTTTGACAATTTCCAACAGTTTACACAAAGTTTGATTGCAACTATTAAGTTTTACAAACTTTTGAAAAATATTGGAATTTCAATGCAAAAGCAAGCATTTCAAGCTAGTTTTTCAACGTTAAACACGGTAATTTCAAATTTGAATATGCTGTGTGAAATCATTAGAAAACCAATAAAATTATTGAAAATCGATATGGTATCGATCAGAAAATGTTGATTTTGACAATTTCCAACAGTTTACACAAAGTTTGATTGCAAATATTAAGTTTTACAAACTTTTGAA
>OZ038495.1:74923740-75228740 GCA_964036315.1 Acanthosepion esculentum
GACAATTTCCAACAGTTTACACAAAGTTTTATTGCAAATATTAAGTTTTACAAACTTTTGTAAAATATTGGAATTTCAATGCAAAAGCTAGCATTTCAAGCTAGTTTTTCAACGTTAAACACGGTAATTTCAAATTTGAATATGCTGTGTGAAATCATTAGAAAACCAATAAAATTATTGAAAATCGATATGGTATCGATCAGAAAATGTTGATTTTGACAATTTCCAACAGTTTACACAAAGTTTTATTGCAAATATTAAGTTTTACAAACTTTTGAAAAATATTGGAATTTCAATGCAAAAGCTAGCATTTCAAGCTAGTTTTTCAACGTTAAACACGGTAATTTCAAATTTGAATATGCTGTGTGAAATCATTAGAAAAACAATAAAATTATTGAAAATCGATATGGTATCGATCAGAAAATGTTGATTTTGACAATTTCCAACAGTTTACACAATGTTTGATTGCAAATATTAAGTTTTACAAACTTTTGAAAAATATTGGAATTTCAATGCAAAAGCTAGCATTTCAAGCTAGTTTTTCAACGTTAAACACGGTAATTTCAAATTTGAATATGCTGTGTGAAATCATTAGAAAACCCATAAAATTATTGAAAATCGATATGGTATCGATCAGAAAATGTTGATTTTGACAATTTCCAACAGTTTACACAAAGTTTTATTGCAAATATTAAGTTTTACAAACTTTTGTAAAATATTGGAATTTCAATGCAAAAGCTAGCATTTCAAGCTAGTTTTTCAACGTTAAACACGGTAATTTCAAATTTGAATATGCTGTGTGAAATCATTAGAAAACCAATAAAATTATTGAAAATCGATATGGTATCGATCAGAAAATGTTGATTTTGACAATTTCCAACAGTTTACACAAAGTTTTATTGCAAATATTAAGTTTTACAAACTTTTGAAAAATATTGGAATTTCAATGCAAAAGCTAGCATTTCAAGCTAGTTTTTCAACGTTAAACACGGTAATTTCAAATTTGAATATGCTGTGTGAAATCATTAGAAAAACAATAAAATTATTGAAAATCGATATGCTATCGATCAGAAAATGTTGATTTTGACAATTTCCAACAGTTTACACAAAGTTTTATTGCAAATATTAAGTTTTACAAACTTTTGAAAAATATTGGAATTTCAATGCAAAAGCTAGCATTTCAAGCTAGTTTTTCAACGTTAAACACGGTAATTTCAAATTTGAATATGCTGTGTGAAATCATTAGAAAAACAATAAAATTATTGAAAATCGATATGGTATCGATCAGAAAATGTTGATTTTGACAATTTCCAACAGTTTACACAATGTTTGATTGCAAATATTAAGTTTTACAAACTTTTGAAAAATATTGGAATTTCAATGCAAAAGCTAGCATTTCAAGCTAGTTTTTCAACGTTAAACACGGTAATTTCAAATTTGAATATGCTGTGTGAAATCATTAGAAAACCCATAAAATTATTGAAAATCGATATGGTATCGATCAGAAAATGTTGATTTTGACAATTTCCAACAGTTTACACAAAGTTTTATTGCAAATATTAAGTTTTACAAACTTTTGTAAAATATTGGAATTTCAATGCAAAAGCTAGCATTTCAAGCTAGTTTTTCAACGTTAAACACGGTAATTTCAAATTTGAATATGCTGTGTGAAATCATTAGAAAACCAATAAAATTATTGAAAATCGATATGGTATCGATCAGAAAATGTTGATTTTGACAATTTCCAACAGTTTACACAAAGTTTTATTGCAAATATTAAGTTTTACAAACTTTTGAAAAATATTGGAATTTCAATGCAAAAGCTAGTTCCCAAGCTAGTTTTTCAACGTTAAACACGGTAATTTCAAATTTGAATATGCTGTGTGAAATCATTAGAAAAACAATAAAATTATTGAAAATCGATATGCTATCGATCAGAAAATGTTGATTTTGACAATTTCCAACAGTTTACACAAAGTTTTATTGCAAATATTAAGTTTTACAAACTTTTGAAAAATATTGGAATTTCAATGCAAAAGCTAGCATTTCAAGCTAGTTTTTCAACGTTAAACACGGTAATTTCAAATTTGAATATGCTGTGTGAAATCATTAGAAAACCCATAAAATTATTGAAAATCGATATGGTATCGATCAGAAAATGTTGATTTTGACAATTTCCAACAGTTTACACAAAGTTTGATTGCAAATATTAAGTTTTACAAACTTTTGAAAAATATTGGAATTTCAATGCAAAAGCTAGCATTTCAAGCTAGTTTTTCAACGTTAAACACGGTAATTTCAAATTTGAATATGCTGTGTGAAATCATTAGAAAACCAATAAAATTATTGAAAATCGATATGGTATCGATCAGAAAATGTTGATTTTGACAATTTCCAACAGTTTACACAAAGTTTTATTGCAAATATTAAGTTTTACAAACTTTTGTAAAATATTGGAATTTCAATGCAAAAGCTAGCATTTCAAGCTAGTTTTTCAACGTTAAACACGGTAATTTCAAATTTGAATATGCTGTGTGAAATCATTAGAAAAACAATAAAATTATTGAAAATCGATATGGTATCGATCAGAAAATGTTGATTTTGACAATTTCCAACAGTTTACACAATGTTTGATTGCAAATATTAAGTTTTACAAACTTTTGAAAAATATTGGAATTTTCAATGCAAAAGCTAGCATTTCAAGCTAGTTTTTCAACGTTAAACACGGTAATTTCAAATTTGAATATGCTGTGTGAAATCATTAGAAAACCCATAAAATTATTGAAAATCGATATGGTATCGATCAGAAAATGTTGATTTTGACAATTTCCAACAGTTTACACAAAGTTTTATTGCAAATATTAAGTTTTACAAACTTTTGTAAAATATTGGAATTTCAATGCAAAAGCTAGCATTTCAAGCTAGTTTTTCAACGTTAAACACGGTAATTTCAAATTTGAATATGCTGTGTGAAATCATTAGAAAACCAATAAAATTATTGAAAATCGATATGGTATCGATCAGAAAATGTTGATTTTGACAATTTCCAACAGTTTACACAAAGTTTTATTGCAAATATTAAGTTTTACAAACTTTTGAAAAATATTGGAATTTCAATGCAAAAGCTAGCATTTCAAGCTAGTTTTTCAACGTTAAACACGGTAATTTCAAATTTGAATATGCTGTGTGAAATCATTAGAAAAACAATAAAATTATTGAAAATCGATATGGTATCGATCAGAAAATGTTGATTTTGACAATTTCCAACAGTTTACACAAAGTTTTATTGCAAATATTAAGTTTTACAAACTTTTGAAAAATATTGGAATTTCAATGCAAAAGCTAGCATTTCAAGCTAGTTTTTCAACGTTAAACACGGTAATTTCAAATTTGAATATGCTGTGTGAAATCATTAGAAAACCCATAAAATTATTGAAAATCGATATGGTATCGATCAGAAAATGTTGATTTTGACAATTTCCAACAGTTTACACAAAGTTTGATTGCAAATATTAAGTTTTACAAACTTTTGAAAAATATTGGAATTTCAATGCAAAAGCTAGCATTTCAAGCTAGTTTTTCAACGTTAAACACGGTAATTTCAAATTTGAATATGCTGTGTGAAATCATTAGAAAACCAATAAAATTATTGAAAATCGATATGGTATCGATCAGAAAATGTTGATTTTGACAATTTCCAACAGTTTACACAAAGTTTTATTGCAAATATTAAGTTTTACAAACTTTTGAAAAATATTGGAATTTCAATGCAAAAGCTAGCATTTCAAGCTAGTTTTTCAACGTTAAACACGGTAATTTCAAATTTGAATATGCTGTGTGAAATCATTAGAAAAACAATAAAATTATTGAAAATCGATATGGTATCGATCAGAAAATGTTGATTTTGACAATTTCCAACAATTTGCACAAAGTTTGATTGCAAATATTAAGTTTTACAAACTTTTGAAAAATATTGGAATTTCAATGCAAAAGCTAGCATTTCAAGCAAGTTTTTCAACGTTAAACACGGTAATTTCAAATTTGAATATGCTGTGTGAAATCATTAGAAAACCAATAAAATTATTGAAAATCTATATGGTATCGATCAGAAAATGTTGATTTTGACAATTTCCAACAGTTTACACAAAGTTTTATTGCAAATATTAAGTTTTACAAACTTTTGTAAAATATTGGAATTTCAATGCAAAAGCTAGCATTTCAAGCTAGTTTTTCAACGTTAAACACGGTAATTTCAAATTTGAATATGCTGTGTGAAATCATTAGAAAACCAATAAAATTATTGAAAATCGATATGGTATCGATCAGAAAATGTTGATTTTGACAATTTCCAACAGTTTACACAAAGTTTTATTGCAAATATTAAGTTTTACAAACTTTTGAAAAATATTGGAATTTCAATGCAAAAGCTAGCATTTCAAGCTAGTTTTTCAACGTTAAACACGGTAATTTCAAATTTGAATATGCTGTGTGAAATCATTAGAAAACCAATAAAATTATTGAAAATCGATATGGTATCGATCAGAAAATGTTGATTTTGACAATTTCCAACAGTTTACACAAAGTTTTATTGCAAATATTAAGTTTTACAAACTTTTGTAAAATATTGGAATTTCAATGCAAAAGCTAGCATTTCAAGCTAGTTTTTCAACGTTAAACACGGTAATTTCAAATTTGAATATGCTGTGTGAAATCATTAGAAAACCAATAAAATTATTGAAAATCGATATGGTATCGATCAGAAAATGTTGATTTTGACAATTTCCAACAGTTTACACAAAGTTTTATTGCAAATATTAAGTTTTACAAACTTTTGAAAAATATTGGAATTTCAATGCAAAAGCTAGCATTTCAAGCTAGTTTTTCAACGTTAAACACGGTAATTTCAAATTTGAATATGCTGTGTGAAATCATTAGAAAAACAATAAAATTATTGAAAATCGATATGGTATCGATCAGAAAATGTTGATTTTGACAATTTCCAACAGTTTACACAATGTTTGATTGCAAATATTAAGTTTTACAAACTTTTGAAAAATATTGGAATTTCAATGCAAAAGCTAGCATTTCAAGCTAGTTTTTCAACGTTAAACACGGTAATTTCAAATTTGAATATGCTGTGTGAAATCATTAGAAAACCCATAAAATTATTGAAAATCGATATGGTATCGATCAGAAAATGTTGATTTTGACAATTTCCAACAGTTTACACAAAGTTTTATTGCAAATATTAAGTTTTACAAACTTTTGTAAAATATTGGAATTTCAATGCAAAAGCTAGCATTTCAAGCTAGTTTTTCAACGTTAAACACGGTAATTTCAAATTTGAATATGCTGTGTGAAATCATTAGAAAACCAATAAAATTATTGAAAATCGATATGGTATCGATCAGAAAATGTTGATTTTGACAATTTCCAACAGTTTACACAAAGTTTTATTGCAAATATTAAGTTTTACAAACTTTTGAAAAATATTGGAATTTCAATGCAAAAGCTAGCATTTCAAGCTAGTTTTTCAACGTTAAACACGGTAATTTCAAATTTGAATATGCTGTGTGAAATCATTAGAAAAACAATAAAATTATTGAAAATCGATATGCTATCGATCAGAAAATGTTGATTTTGACAATTTCCAACAGTTTACACAAAGTTTTATTGCAAATATTAAGTTTTACAAACTTTTGAAAAATATTGGAATTTCAATGCAAAAGCTAGCATTTCAAGCTAGTTTTTCAACGTTAAACACGGTAATTTCAAATTTGAATATGCTGTGTGAAATCATTAGAAAACCCATAAAATTATTGAAAATCGATATGGTATCGATCAGAAAATGTTGATTTTGACAATTTCCAACAGTTTACACAAAGTTTGATTGCAAATATTAAGTTTTACAAACTTTTGAAAAATATTGGAATTTCAATGCAAAAGCTAGCATTTCAAGCTAGTTTTTCAACGTTAAACACGGTAATTTCAAATTTGAATATGCTGTGTGAAATCATTAGAAAACCAATAAAATTATTGAAAATCGATATGGTATCGATCAGAAAATGTTGATTTTGACAATTTCCAACAGTTTACACAAAGTTTTATTGCAAATATTAAGTTTTACAAACTTTTGAAAAATATTGGAATTTCAATGCAAAAGCTAGCATTTCAAGCTAGTTTTTCAACGTTAAACACGGTAATTTCAAATTTGAATATGCTGTGTGAAATCATTAGAAAACCAATAAAATTATTGAAAATCGATATGGTATCGATCAGAAAATGTTGATTTTGACAATTTCCAACAGTTTACACAAAGTTTTATTGCAAATATTAAGTTTTACAAACTTTTGAAAAATATTGGAATTTCAATGCAAAAGCTAGCATTTCAAGCTAGTTTTTCAACGTTAAACACGGTAATTTCAAATTTGAATATGCTGTGTGAAATCATTAGAAAACCAATAAAATTATTGAAAATCGATATGGTATCGATCAGAAAATGTTGATTTTGACAATTTCCAACAGTTTACACAAAGTTTTATTGCAAATATTAAGTTTTACAAACTTTTGTAAAATATTGGAATTTCAATGCAAAAGCTAGCATTTCAAGCTAGTTTTTCAACGTTAAACACGGTAATTTCAAATTTGAATATGCTGTGTGAAATCATTAGAAAACCAATAAAATTATTGAAAATCGATATGGTATCGATCAGAAAATGTTGATTTTGACAATTTCCAACAGTTTACACAAAGTTTTATTGCAAATATTAAGTTTTACAAACTTTTGAAAAATATTGGAATTTCAATGCAAAAGCTAGCATTTCAAGCTAGTTTTTCAACGTTAAACACGGTAATTTCAAATTTGAATATGCTGTGTGAAATCATTAGAAAAACAATAAAATTATTGAAAATCGATATGGTATCGATCAGAAAATGTTGATTTTGACAATTTCCAACAGTTTACACAAAGTTTTATTGCAAATATTAAGTTTTACAAAGTTTTGTAAAATATTGGAATTTCAATGCAAAAGCTAGCATTTCAAGCTAGTTTTTCAACGTTAAACACGGTAATTTCAAATTTGAATATGCTGTGTGAAATCATTAGAAAACCAATAAAATTATTGAAAATCGATATGGTATCGATCAGAAAATGTTGATTTTGACAATTTCCAACAGTTTACACAAAGTTTTATTGCAAATATTAAGTTTTACAAACTTTTGAAAAATATTGGAATTTCAATGCAAAAGCTAGCATTTCAAGCTAGTTTTTCAACGTTAAACACGGTAATTTCAAATTTGAATATGCTGTGTGAAATCATTAGAAAACCAATAAAATTATTGAAAATCGATATGGTATCGATCAGAAAATGTTGATTTTGACAATTTCCAACAGTTTACACAAAGTTTTATTGCAAATATTAAGTTTTACAAACTTTTGAAAAATATTGGAATTTCAATGCAAAAGCTAGCATTTCAAGCTAGTTTTTCAACGTTAAACACGGTAATTTCAAATTTGAATATGCTGTGTGAAATCATTAGAAAAACAATAAAATTATTGAAAATCGATATGGTATCGATCAGAAAATGTTGATTTGGCAATTTCCAACAATTTACACAAAGTTTGATTGCAAATATTAAGTTTTACAAACTTTTGAAAAATATTGGAATTTCAATGCAAAAGCTAGCATTTCAAGCAAGTTTTTCAACGTTAAACACGGTAATTTCAAATTTGAATATGCTGTGTGAAATCATTAGAAAACCAATAAAATTATTGAAAATCTATATGGTATCGATCAGAAAATGTTGATTTTGACAATTTCCAACAGTTTACACAAAGTTTTATTGCAAATATTAAGTTTTACAAACTTTTGTAAAATATTGGAATTTCAATGCAAAAGCTAGCATTTCAAGCTAGTTTTTCAACGTTAAACACGGTAATTTCAAATTTGAATATGCTGTGTGAAATCATTAGAAAACCAATAAAATTATTGAAAATCGATATGGTATCGATCAGAAAATGTTGATTTTGACAATTTCCAACAGTTTACACAAAGTTTTATTGCAAATATTAAGTTTTACAAACTTTTGAAAAATATTGGAATTTCAATGCAAAAGCTAGCATTTCAAGCTAGTTTTTCAACGTTAAACACGGTAATTTCAAATTTGAATATGCTGTGTGAAATCATTAGAAAACCAATAAAATTATTGAAAATCGATATGGTATCGATCAGAAAATGTTGATTTTGACAATTTCCAACAGTTTACACAAAGTTTTATTGCAAATATTAAGTTTTACAAAGTTTTGTAAAATATTGGAATTTCAATGCAAAAGCTAGCATTTCAAGCTAGTTTTTCAACGTTAAACACGGTAATTTCAAATTTGAATATGCTGTGTGAAATCATTAGAAAACCAATAAAATTATTGAAAATCGATATGGTATCGATCAGAAAATGTTGATTTTGACAATTTCCAACAGTTTACACAAAGTTTTATTGCAAATATTAAGTTTTACAAACTTTTGAAAAATATTGGAATTTCAATGCAAAAGCTAGCATTTCAAGCTAGTTTTTCAACGTTAAACACGGTAATTTCAAATTTGAATATGCTGTGTGAAATCATTAGAAAACCAATAAAATTATTGAAAATCGATATGGTATCGATCAGAAAATGTTGATTTTGACAATTTCCAACAGTTTACACAAAGTTTTATTGCAAATATTAAGTTTTACAAACTTTTGTAAAATATTGGAATTTCAATGCAAAAGCTAGCATTTCAAGCTAGTTTTTCAACGTTAAACACGGTAATTTCAAATTTGAATATGCTGTGTGAAATCATTAGAAAAACAATAAAATTATTGAAAATCGATATGGTATCGATCAGAAAATGTTGATTTTGACAATTTCCAACAGTTTACACAAAGTTTGATTGCAAATATTAAGTTTTACAAACTTTTGAAAAATATTGGAATTTCAATGCAAAAGCTAGCATTTCAAGCTAGTTTTTCAACGTTAAACACGGTAATTTCAAATTTGAATATGCTGTGTGAAATCATTAGAAAACCCATAAAATTATTGAAAATCGATATGGTATCGATCAGAAAATGTTGATTTTGACAATTTCCAACAGTTTACACAAAGTTTGATTGCAAATATTAAGTTTTACAAACTTTTGAAAAATATTGGAATTTCAATGCAAAAGCTAGCATTTCAAGCTAGTTTTTCAACGTTAAACACGGTAATTTCAAATTTGAATATGCTGTGTGAAATCATTAGAAAACCAATAAAATTATTGAAAATCGATATGGTATCGATCAGAAAATGTTGATTTTGACAATTTCCAACAGTTTACACAAAGTTTTATTGCAAATATTAAGTTTTACAAACTTTTGAAAAATATTGGAATTTCAATGCAAAAGCTAGCATTTCAAGCTAGTTTTTCAACGTTAAACACGGTAATTTCAAATTTGAATATGCTGTGTGAAATCATTAGAAAACCAATAAAATTATTGAAAATCGATATGGTATCGATCAGAAAATGTTGATTTTGACAATTTCCAACAGTTTACACAAAGTTTTATTGCAAATATTAAGTTTTACAAACTTTTGAAAAATATTGGAATTTCAATGCAAAAGCTAGCATTTCAAGCTAGTTTTTCAACGTTAAACACGGTAATTTCAAATTTGAATATGCTGTGTGAAATCATTAGAAAACCAATAAAATTATTGAAAATCGATATGGTATCGATCAGAAAATGTTGATTTTGACAATTTCCAACAGTTTACACAAAGTTTTATTGCAAATATTAAGTTTTACAAACTTTTGAAAAATATTGGAATTTCAATGCAAAAGCTAGCATTTCAAGCTAGTTTTTCAACGTTAAACACGGTAATTTCAAATTTGAATATGCTGTGTGAAATCATTAGAAAACCAATAAAATTATTGAAAATCGATATGGTATCGATCAGAAAATGTTGATTTTGACAATTTCCAACAGTTTACACAAAGTTTTATTGCAAATATTAAGTTTTACAAACTTTTGAAAA
Organism: Acanthosepion esculentum; assembly: GCA_964036315.1. Classification (NCBI taxonomy): domain Eukaryota; kingdom Metazoa; phylum Mollusca; class Cephalopoda; order Sepiida; family Sepiidae; genus Acanthosepion; species Acanthosepion esculentum. The sequence goes on from OZ038495.1 coordinate 74,933,786, forward strand.
ATATTGGAATTTCAATGCAAAAGCTAGCATTTCAAGCTAGTTTTTCAACGTTAAACACGGTAATTTCAAATTTGAATATGCTGTGTGAAATCATTAGAAAACCAATAAAATTATTGAAAATCGATATGGTATCGATCAGAAAATGTTGATTTTGACAATTTCCAAAAGTTTACACAAAGTTTGATTGCAAATATTAAGTTTTACAAACTTTTGAAAAATATTGGAATTTCAATGCAAAAGCTAGCATTTCAAGCTAGTTTTTCAACGTTAAACACGGTAATTTCAAATTTGAATATGCTGTGTGAAATCATTAGAAAACCAATAAAATTATTGAAAATCGATATGGTATCGATCAGAAAATGTTGATTTTGACAATTTCCAACAGTTTACACAAAGTTTGATTGCAAATATTAAGTTTTACAAACTTTTGAAAAATATTGGAATTTCAATGCAAAAGCTAGCATTTCAAGCTAGTTTTTCAACGTTAAACACGGTAATTTCAAATTTGAATATGCTGTGTGAAATCATTAGAAAAACAATAAAATTATTGAAAATCGATATGGTATCGATCAGAAAATGTTGATTTTGACAATTTCCAACAATTTACACAAAGTTTGATTGCAAATATTAAGTTTTACAAACTTTTGAAAAATATTGGAATTTCAATGCAAAAGCTAGCATTTCAAGCAAGTTTTTCAACGTTAAACACGGTAATTTCAAATTTGAATATGCTGTGTGAAATCATTAGAAAACCAATAAAATTATTGAAAATCTATATGGTATCGATCAGAAAATGTTGATTTTGACAATTTCCAACAGTTTACACAAAGTTTTATTGCAAATATTAAGTTTTACAAACTTTTGTAAAATATTGGAATTTCAATGCAAAAGCTAGCATTTCAAGCTAGTTTTTCAACGTTAAACACGGTAATTTCAAATTTGAATATGCTGTGTGAAATCATTAGAAAACCAATAAAATTATTGAAAATCGATATGGTATCGATCAGAAAATGTTGATTTTGACAATTTCCAACAGTTTACACAAAGTTTTATTGCAAATATTAAGTTTTACAAAGTTTTGTAAAATATTGGAATTTCAATGCAAAAGCTAGCATTTCAAGCTAGTTTTTCAACGTTAAACACGGTAATTTCAAATTTGAATATGCTGTGTGAAATCATTAGAAAACCAATAAGATTATTGAAAATCGATATGGTATCGATCAGAAAATGTTGATTTTGACAATTTCCAACAGTTTACACAAAGTTTGATTGCAAATATTAAGTTTTACAAACTTTTGAAAAATATTGGAATTTCAATGCAAAAGCTAGCATTTCAAGCTAGTTTTTCAACGTTAAACACGGTAATTTCAAATTTGAATATGCTGTGTGAAATCATTAGAAAAACAATAAAATTATTGAAAATCGATATGGTATCGATCAGAAAATGTTGATTTTGACAATTTCCAACAATTTACACAAAGTTTGATTGCAAATATTAAGTTTTACAAACTTTTGAAAAATATTGGAATTTCAATGCAAAAGCTAGCATTTCAAGCTAGTTTTTCAACGTTAAACACGGTAATTTCAAATTTGAATATGCTGTGTGAAATCATTAGAAAACCAATAAAATTATTGAAAATCTATATGGTATCGATCAGAAAATGTTGATTTTGACAATTTCCAACAGTTTACACAAAGTTTTATTGCAAATATTAAGTTTTACAAACTTTTGTAAAATATTGGAATTTCAATGCAAAAGCTAGCATTTCAAGCTAGTTTTTCAACGTTAAACACGGTAATTTCAAATTTGAATATGCTGTGTGAAATCATTAGAAAACCAATAAAATTATTGAAAATCGATATGGTATCGATCAGAAAATGTTGATTTTGACAATTTCCAACAGTTTACACAAAGTTTTATTGCAAATATTAAGTTTTACAAACTTTTGAAAAATATTGGAATTTCAATGCAAAAGCTAGCATTTCAAGCTAGTTTTTCAACGTTAAACACGGTAATTTCAAATTTGAATATGCTGTGTGAAATCATTAGAAAAACAATAAAATTATTGAAAATCGATATGGTATCGATCAGAAAATGTTGATTTTGACAATTTCCAACAGTTTACACAAAGTTTTATTGCAAATATTAAGTTTTACAAAGTTTTGTAAAATATTGGAATTTCAATGCAAAAGCAAGCATTTCAAGCTAGTTTTTCAACGTTAAACACGGTAATTTCAAATTTGAATATGCTGTGTGAAATCATTAGAAAACCAATAAAATTATTGAAAATCGATATGGTATCGATCAGAAAATGTTGATTTTGACAATTTCCAACAGTTTACACAAAGTTTTATTGCAAATATTAAGTTTTACAAACTTTTGAAAAATATTGGAATTTCAATGCAAAAGCTAGCATTTCAAGCTAGTTTTTCAACGTTAAACACGGTAATTTCAAATTTGAATATGCTGTGTGAAATCATTAGAAAAACAATAAAATTATTGAAAATCTATATGGTATCGATCAGAAAATGTTGATTTTGACAATTTCCAACAGTTTACACAAAGTTTTATTGCAAATATTAAGTTTTACAAACTTTTGAAAAATATTGGAATTTCAATGCAAAAGCTAGCATTTCAAGCTAGTTTTTCAACGTTAAACACGGTAATTTCAAATTTGAATATGCTGTGTGAAATCATTAGAAAACCAATAAAATTATTGAAAATCGATATGGTATCGATCAGAAAATGTTGATTTTGACAATTTCCAACAGTTTACACAAAGTTTTATTGCAAATATTAAGTTTTACAAACTTTTGAAAAATATTGGAATTTCAATGCAAAAGCTAGCATTTCAAGCTAGTTTTTCAACGTTAAACACGGTAATTTCAAATTTGAATATGCTGTGTGAAATCATTAGAAAACCAATAAAATTATTGAAAATCGATATGGTATCGATCAGAAAATGTTGATTTTGACAATTTCCAACAGTTTACACAAAGTTTTATTGCAAATATTAAGTTTTACAAACTTTTGAAAAATATTGGAATTTCAATGCAAAAGCTAGCATTTCAAGCTAGTTTTTCAACGTTAAACACGGTAATTTCAAATTTGAATATGCTGTGTGAAATCATTAGAAAACCAATAAAATTATTGAAAATCGATATGGTATCGATCAGAAAATGTTGATTTTGACAATTTCCAACAGTTTACACAAAGTTTGATTGCAAATATTAAGTTTTACAAACTTTTGAAAAATATTGGAATTTCAATGCAAAAGCTAGCATTTCAAGCTAGTTTTTCAACGTTAAACACGGTAATTTCAAATTTGAATATGCTGTGTGAAATCATTATAAAACCAATAAAATTATTGAAAATCGATATGGTATCGATCAGAAAATGTTGATTTTGACAATTTCCAACAGTTTACACAAAGTTTGATTGCAAATATTAAGTTTTACAAACTTTTGAAAAATATTGGAATTTCAATGCAAAAGCTAGCATTTCAAGCTAGTTTTTCAACGTTAAACACGGTAATTTCAAATTTGAATATGCTGTGTGAAATCATTAGAAAACCAATAAAATTATTGAAAATCGATATGGTATCGATCAGAAAATGTTGATTTTGACAATTTCCAACAGTTTACACAAAGTTTTATTGCAAATATTAAGTTTTACAAACTTTTGAAAAATATTGGAATTTCAATGCAAAAGCTAGCATTTCAAGCTAGTTTTTCAACGTTAAACACGGTAATTTCAAATTTGAATATGCTGTGTGAAATCATTAGAAAACCAATAAAATTATTGAAAATCGATATGGTATCGATCAGAAAATGTTGATTTTGACAATTTCCAACAGTTTACACAAAGTTTTATTGCAAATATTAAGTTTTACAAACTTTTGAAAAATATTGGAATTTCAATGCAAAAGCTAGCATTTCAAGCTAGTTTTTCAACGTTAAACACGGTAATTTCAAATTTGAATATGCTGTGTGAAATCATTAGAAAACCAATAAAATTATTGAAAATCGATATGGTATCGATCAGAAAATGTTGATTTTGACAATTTCCAACAGTTTACACAAAGTTTTATTGCAAATATTAAGTTTTACAAACTTTTGAAAAATATTGGAATTTCAATGCAAAAGCTAGCATTTCAAGCTAGTTTTTCAACGTTAAACACGGTAATTTCAAATTTGAATATGCTGTGTGAAATCATTAGAAAAACAATAAAATTATTGAAAATCGATATGGTATCGATCAGAAAATGTTGATTTTGACAATTTCCAACAGTTTACACAAAGTTTGATTGCAAATATTAAGTTTTACAAACTTTTGAAAAATATTGGAATTTCAATGCAAAAGCTAGCATTTCAAGCTAGTTTTTCAACGTTAAACACGGTAATTTCAAATTTGAATATGCTGTGTGAAATCATTAGAAAACCAATAAAATTATTGAAAATCTATATGGTATCGATCAGAAAATGTTGATTTTGACAATTTCCAACAGTTTACACAAAGTTTTATTGCAAATATTAAGTTTTACAAACTTTTGTAAAATATTGGAATTTCAATGCCAAAGCTAGCATTTCAAGCTAGTTTTTCAACGTTAAACACGGTAATTTCAAATTTGAATATGCTGTGTGAAATCATTAGAAAACCAATAAAATTATTGAAAATCGATATGGTATCGATCAGAAAATGTTGATTTTGACAATTTCCAACAGTTTACACAAAGTTTTATTGCAAATATTAAGTTTTACAAACTTTTGAAAAATATTGGAATTTCAATGCAAAAGCTAGCATTTCAAGCTAGTTTTTCAACGTTAAACACGGTAATTTCAAATTTGAATATGCTGTGTGAAATCATTAGAAAACCAATAAAATTATTGAAAATCGATATGGTATCGATCAGAAAATGTTGATTTTGACAATTTCCAACAGTTTACACAAAGTTTTATTGCAAATATTAAGTTTTACAAACTTTTGAAAAATATTGGAATTTCAATGCAAAAGCTAGCATTTCAAGCTAGTTTTTCAACGTTAAACACGGTAATTTCAAATTTGAATATGCTGTGTGAAATCATTAGAAAACCAATAAAATTATTGAAAATCGATATGGTATCGATCAGAAAATGTTGATTTTGACAATTTCCAACAGTTTACACAAAGTTTTATTGCAAATATTAAGTTTTACAAACTTTTGAAAAATATTGGAATTTCAATGCAAAAGCTAGCATTTCAAGCTAGTTTTTCAACGTTAAACACGGTAATTTCAAATTTGAATATGCTGTGTGAAATCATTAGAAAACCAATAAAATTATTGAAAATCGATATGGTATCGATCAGAAAATGTTGATTTTGACAATTTCCAACAGTTTACACAAAGTTTTATTGCAAATATTAAGTTTTACAAACTTTTGAAAAATATTGGAATTTCAATGCAAAAGCTAGCATTTCAAGCTAGTTTTTCAACGTTAAACACGGTAATTTCAAATTTGAATATGCTGTGTGAAATCATTAGAAAACCAATAAAATTATTGAAAATCGATATGGTATCGATCAGAAAATGTTGATTTTGACAATTTCCAACAGTTTACACAAAGTTTGATTGCAAATATTAAGTTTTACAAACTTTTGAAAAATATTGGAATTTCAATGCAAAAGCTAGCATTTCAAGCTAGTTTTTCAACGTTAAACACGGTAATTTCAAATTTGAATATGCTGTGTGAAATCATTATAAAACCAATAAAATTATTGAAAATCGATATGGTATCGATCAGAAAATGTTGATTTTGACAATTTCCAACAGTTTACACAAAGTTTGATTGCAAATATTAAGTTTTACAAACTTTTGAAAAATATTGGAATTTCAATGCAAAAGCTAGCATTTCAAGCTAGTTTTTCAACGTTAAACACGGTAATTTCAAATTTGAATATGCTGTGTGAAATCATTAGAAAACCAATAAAATTATTGAAAATCGATATGGTATCGATCAGAAAATGTTGATTTTGACAATTTCCAACAGTTTACACAAAGTTTTATTGCAAATATTAAGTTTTACAAACTTTTGAAAAATATTGGAATTTCAATGCAAAAGCTAGCATTTCAAGCTAGTTTTTCAACGTTAAACACGGTAATTTCAAATTTGAATATGCTGTGTGAAATCATTAGAAAAACAATAAAATTATTGAAAATCGATATGGTATCGATCAGAAAATGTTGATTTTGACAATTTCCAACAGTTTACACAAAGTTTGATTGCAAATATTAAGTTTTACAAACTTTTGAAAAATATTGGAATTTCAATGCAAAAGCTAGCATTTCAAGCTAGTTTTTCAACGTTAAACACGGTAATTTCAAATTTGAATATGCTGTGTGAAATCATTAGAAAACCAATAAAATTATTGAAAATCTATATGGTATCGATCAGAAAATGTTGATTTTGACAATTTCCAATAGTTTACACAAAGTTTTATTGCAAATATTAAGTTTTACAAACTTTTGTAAAATATTGGAATTTCAATGCAAAAGCTAGCATTTCAAGCTAGTTTTTCAACGTTAAACACGGTAATTTCAAATTTGAATATGCTGTGTGAAATCATTAGAAAACCAATAAAATTATTGAAAATCGATATGGTATCGATCAGAAAATGTTGATTTTGACAATTTCCAACAGTTTACACAAAGTTTTATTGCAAATATTAAGTTTTACAAACTTTTGAAAAATATTGGAATTTCAATGCAAAAGCTAGCATTTCAAGCTAGTTTTTCAACGTTAAACACGGTAATTTCAAATTTGAATATGCTGTGTGAAATCATTAGAAAAACAATAAAATTATTGAAAATCGATATGGTATCGATCAGAAAATGTTGATTTTGACAATTTCCAACAGTTTACACAAAGTTTTATTGCAAATATTAAGTTTTACAAAGTTTTGTAAAATATTGGAATTTCAATGCAAAAGCAAGCATTTCAAGCTAGTTTTTCAACGTTAAACACGGTAATTTCAAATTTGAATATGCTGTGTGAAATCATTAGAAAACCAATAAAATTATTGAAAATCGATATGGTATCGATCAGAAAATGTTGATTTTGACAATTTCCAACAGTTTACACAAAGTTTTATTGCAAATATTAAGTTTTACAAACTTTTGAAAAATATTGGAATTTCAATGCAAAAGCTAGCATTTCAAGCTAGTTTTTCAACGTTAAACACGGTAATTTCAAATTTGAATATGCTGTGTGAAATCATTAGAAAACCAATAAAATTATTGAAAATCGATATGGTATCGATCAGAAAATGTTGATTTTGACAATTTCCAACAGTTTACACAAAGTTTGATTGCAAATATTAAGTTTTACAAACTTTTGAAAAATATTGGAATTTCAATGCAAAAGCTAGCATTTCAAGCTAGTTTTTCAACGTTAAACACGGTAATTTCAAATTTGAATATGCTGTGTGAAATCATTATAAAACCAATAAAATTATTGAAAATCGATATGGTATCGATCAGAAAATGTTGATTTTGACAATTTCCAACAGTTTACACAAAGTTTGATTGCAAATATTAAGTTTTACAAACTTTTGAAAAATATTGGAATTTCAATGCAAAAGCTAGCATTTCAAGCTAGTTTTTCAACGTTAAACACGGTAATTTCAAATTTGAATATGCTGTGTGAAATCATTAGAAAACCAATAAAATTATTGAAAATCGATATGGTATCGATCAGAAAATGTTGATTTTGACAATTTCCAACAGTTTACACAAAGTTTTATTGCAAATATTAAGTTTTACAAACTTTTGAAAAATATTGGAATTTCAATGCAAAAGCTAGCATTTCAAGCTAGTTTTTCAACGTTAAACACGGTAATTTCAAATTTGAATATGCTGTGTGAAATCATTAGAAAACCAATAAAATTATTGAAAATCGATATGGTATCGATCAGAAAATGTTGATTTTGACAATTTCCAACAGTTTACACAAAGTTTGATTGCAAATATTAAGTTTTACAAACTTTTGAAAAATATTGGAATTTCAATGCAAAAGCTAGCATTTCAAGCTAGTTTTTCAACGTTAAACACGGTAATTTCAAATTTGAATATGCTGTGTGAAATCATTAGAAAACCAATAAAATTATTGAAAATCGATATGGTATCGATCAGAAAATGTTGATTTTGACAATTTCCAACAGTTTACACAAAGTTTGATTGCAAATATTAAGTTTTACAAACTTTTGAAAAATATTGGAATTTCAATGCAAAAGCTAGCATTTCAAGCTAGTTTTTCAACGTTAAACACGGTAATTTCAAATTTGAATATGCTGTGTGAAATCATTAGAAAACCAATAAAATTATTGAAAATCGATATGGTATCGATCAGAAAATGTTGATTTTGACAATTTCCAACAGTTTACACAAAGTTTTATTGCAAATATTAAGTTTTACAAACTTTTGAAAAATATTGGAATTTCAATGCAAAAGCTAGCATTTCAAGCTAGTTTTTCAACGTTAAACACGGTAATTTCAAATTTGAATATGCTGTGTGAAATCATTAGAAAACCAATAAATTTATTGAAAATCTATATGGTATCGATCAGAAAATGTTGATTTTGACAATTTCCAACAGTTTACACAAAGTTTTATTGCAAATATTAAGTTTTACAAACTTTTGTAAAATATTGGAATTTCAATGCAAAAGCTAGCATTTCAAGCTAGTTTTTCAACGTTAAACACGGTAATTTCAAATTTGAATATGCTGTGTGAAATCATTAGAAAACCAATAAAATTATTGAAAATCGATATGGTATCGATCAGAAAATGTTGATTTTGACAATTTCCAACAGTTTACACAAAGTTTTATTGCAAATATTAAGTTTTACAAACTTTTGAAAAATATTGGAATTTCAATGCAAAAGCTAGCATTTCAAGCTAGTTTTTCAACGTTAAACACGGTAATTTCAAATTTGAATATGCTGTGTGAAATCATTAGAAAAACAATAAAATTATTGAAAATCGATATGGTATCGATCAGAAAATGTTGATTTTGACAATTTCCAACAGTTTACACAAAGTTTTATTGCAAATATTAAGTTTTACAAAGTTTTGTAAAATATTGGAATTTCAATGCAAAAGCTAGCATTTCAAGCTAGTTTTTCAACGTTAAACACGGTAATTTCAAATTTGAATATGCTGTGTGAAATCATTAGAAAACCAATAAAATTATTGAAAATCGATATGGTATCGATCAGAAAATGTTGATTTTGACAATTTCCAACAGTTTACACAAAGTTTGATTGCAAATATTAAGTTTTACAAACTTTTGAAAAATATTGCAATTTCAATGCAAAAGCTAGCATTTCAAGCTAGTTTTTCAACGTTAAACACGGTAATTTCAAATTTGAATATGCTGTGTGAAATCATTAGAAAACCAATAAAATTATTGAAAATCTATATGGTATCGATCAGAAAATGTTGATTTTGACAATTTCCAACAGTTTACACAAAGTTTTATTGCAAATATTAAGTTTTACAAACTTTTGTAATATATTGGAATTTCAATGCAAAAGCTAGCATTTCAAGCTAGTTTTTCAACGTTAAACACGGTAATTTCAAATTTTAATATGCTGTGTGAAATCATTAGAAATCCAATAAAATTATTGAAAATCGATATGGTATCGATCAGAAAATGTTGATTTTGACAATTTCCAACAGTTTACACAAAGTTTTATTGCAAATATTAAGTTTTACAAACTTTTGAAAAATATTGGAATTTCAATGCAAAAGCTAGCATTTCAAGCTAGTTTTTCAACGTTAAACACGGTAATTTCAAATATGAATATGCTGTGTGAAATCATTAGAAAACCAATAAAATTATTGAAAATCGATATGGTATCGATCAGAAAATGTTGATTTTGACAATTTCCAACAGTTTACACAAAGTTTTATTGCAAATATTAAGTTTTACAAAGTTTTGTAAAATATTGGAATTTCAATGCAAAAGCTAGCATTTCAAGCTAGTTTTTCAACGTTAAACACGGTAATTTCAAATTTGAATATGCTGTGTGAAATCATTAGAAAACCAATAAAATTATTGAAAATCGATATGGTATCGATCAGAAAATGTTGATTTTGACAATTTCCAACAGTTTACACAAAGTTTTATTGCAAATATTAAGTTTTACAAACTTTTGAAAAATATTGGAATTTCAATGCAAAAGCTAGCATTTCAAGCTAGTTTTTCAACGTTAAACACGGTAATTTCAAATTTGAATATGCTGTGTGAAATCATTAGAAAACCAATAAAATTATTGAAAATCGATATGGTATCGATCAGAAAATGTTGATTTTGACAATTTCCAACAGTTTACACATAGTTTTATTGCAAATATTAAGTTTTACAAACTTTTGAAAAATATTGGAATTTCAATGCAAAAGCTAGCATTTCAAGCTAGTTTTTCAACGTTAAACACGGTAATTTCAAATTTGAATATGCTGTGTGAAATCATTAGAAAACCAATAAAATTATTGAAAATCGATATGGTATCGATCAGAAAATGTTGATTTTGACAATTTCCAACAGTTTACACAAAGTTTTATTGCAAATATTAAGTTTTACAAACTTTTGAAAAATATTGGAATTTCAATGCAAAAGCTAGCATTTCAAGCTAGTTTTTCAACGTTAAACACGGTAATTTCAAATTTGAATATGCTGTGTGAAATCATTAGAAAACCAATAAAATTATTGAAAATCGATATGGTATCGATCAGAAAATGTTGATTTTGACAATTTCCAACAGTTTACACAAAGTTTTATTGCAAATATTAAGTTTTACAAACTTTTGTAAAATATTGGAATTTCAATGCAAAAGCTAGCATTTCAAGCTAGTTTTTCAACGTTAAACACGGTAATTTCAAATTTGAATATGCTGTGTGAAATCATTAGAAAACCAATAAAATTATTGAAAATCTATATGGTATCGATCAGAAAATGTTGATTTTGACAATTTCCAACAGTTTACACAAAGTTTTATTGCAAATATTAAGTTTTACAAACTTTTGTAATATATTGGAATTTCAATGCAAAAGCTAGCATTTCAAGCTAGTTTTTCAACGTTAAACACGGTAATTTCAAATTTGAATATGCTGTGTGAAATCATTAGAAAACCAATAAAATTATTGAAAATCGATATGGTATCGATCAGAAAATGTTGATTTTGACAATTTCCAACAGTTTACACAAAGTTTTATTGCAAATATTAAGTTTTACAAACTTTTGAAAAATATTGGAATTTCAATGCAAAAGCTAGCATTTCAAGCTAGTTTTTCAACGTTAAACACGGTAATTTCAAATATGAATATGCTGTGTGAAATCATTAGAAAACCAATAAAATTATTGAAAATCGATATGGTATCGATCAGAAAATGTTGATTTTGACAATTTCCATCAGTTTACACAAAGTTTTATTGCAAATATTAAGTTTTACAAAGTTTTGTAAAATATTGGAATTTCAATGCAAAAGCTAGCATTTCAAGCTAGTTTTTCAACGTTAAACACGGTAATTTCAAATTTGAATATGCTGTGTGAAATCATTAGAAAACCAATAAAATTATTGAAAATCGATATGGTATCGATCAGAAAATGTTGATTTTGACAATTTCCAACAGTTTACACAAAGTTTTATTGCAAATATTAAGTTTTACAAACTTTTGAAAAATATTGGAATTTCAATGCAAAAAAGCTAGCATTTCAAGCTAGTTTTTCAACGTTAAACACGGTAATTTCAAATTTGAATATGCTGTGTGAAATCATTAGAAAACCAATAAAATTATTGAAAATCGATATGGTATCGATCAGAAAATGTTGATTTTGACAATTTCCAACAGTTTACACATAGTTTTATTGCAAATATTAAGTTTTACAAACTTTTGAAAAATATTGGAATTTCAATGCAAAAGCTAGCATTTCAAGCTAGTTTTTCAACGTTAAACACGGTAATTTCAAATTTGAATATGCTGTGTGAAATCATTAGAAAACCAATAAAATTATTGAAAATCGATATGGTATCGATCAGAAAATGTTGATTTTGACAATTTCCAACAGTTTACACAAAGTTTTATTGCAAATATTAAGTTTTACAAACTTTTGAAAAATATTGGAATTTCAATGCAAAAGCTAGCATTTCAAGCTAGTTTTTCAACGTTAAACACGGTAATTTCAAATTTGAATATGCTGTGTGAAATCATTAGAAAACCAATAAAATTATTGAAAATCTATATGGTATCGATCAGAAAATGTTGATTTTGACAATTTCCAACAGTTTACACAAAGTTTTATTGCAAATATTAAGTTTTACAAACTTTTGTAAAATATTGGAATTTCAATGCAAAAGCTAGCATTTCAAGCTAGTTTTTCAACGTTAAACACGGTAATTTCAAATTTGAATATGCTGTGTGAAATCATTAGAAAACCAATAAAATTATTGAAAATCGATATGGTATCGATCAGAAAATGTTGATTTTGACAATTTCCAACAGTTTACACAAAGTTTTATTGCAAATATTAAGTTTTACAAACTTTTGAAAAATATTGGAATTTCAATGCAAAAGCTAGCATTTCAAGCTAGTTTTTCAACGTTAAACACGGTAATTTCAAATTTGAATATGCTGTGTGAAATCATTAGAAAAACAATAAAATTATTGAAAATCGATATGGTATCGATCAGAAAATGTTGATTTTGACAATTTCCAACAGTTTACACAAAGGTTGATTGCAAATATTAAGTTTTACAAACTTTTGAAAAATATTGGAATTTCAATGCAAAAGCTAGCATTTCAAGCTAGTTTTTCAACGTTAAACACGGTAATTTCAAATTTGAATATGCTGTGTGAAATCATTAGAAAACCCATAAAATTATTGAAAATCGATATGGTATCGATCAGAAAATGTTGATTTTGACAATTTCCAACAGTTTACACAAAGTTTGATTGCAAATATTAAGTTTTACAAACTTTTGAAAAATATTGGAATTTCAATGCAAAAGCTAGCATTTCAAGCTAGTTTTTCAACGTTAAACACGGTAATTTCAAATTTGAATATGCTGTGTGAAATCATTAGAAAACCCATAAAATTATTGAAAATCGATATGGTATCGATCAGAAAATGTTGATTTTGACAATTTCCAACAGTTTACACAAAGTTTTATTGCAAATATTAAGTTTTACAATCTTTTGAAAAATATTGGAATTTCAATGCAAAAGCTAGCATTTCAAGCTAGTTTTTCAACGTTAAACACGGTAATTTCAAATTTGAATATGCTGTGTGAAATCATTAGAAAAACAATAAAATTATTGAAAATCGATATGGTATCGATCAGAAAATGTTGATTTTGACAATTTCCAACAGTTTACACAAAGGTTGATTGCAAATATTAAGTTTTACAAACTTTTGAAAAATATTGGAATTTCAATGCAAAAGCTAGCATTTCAAGCTAGTTTTTCAACGTTAAACACGGTAATTTCAAATTTGAATATGCTGTGTGAAATCATTAGAAAACCCATAAAATTATTGAAAATCGATATGGTATCGATCAGAAAATGTTGATTTTGACAATTTCCAACAGTTTACACAAAGTTTGATTGCAAATATTAAGTTTTACAAACTTTTGAAAAATATTGGAATTTCAATGCAAAAGCTAGCATTTCAAGCTAGTTTTTCAACGTTAAACACGGTAATTTCAAATTTGAATATGCTGTGTGAAATCATTAGAAAACCCATAAAATTATTGAAAATCGATATGGTATCGATCAGAAAATGTTGATTTTGATAATTTCCAACAGTTTACACAAAGTTTGATTGCAAATATTAAGTTTTACAAACTTTTGAAAAATATTGGAATTTCAATGCAAAAGCTAGCATTTCAAGCTAGTTTTTCAACGTTAAACACGGTAATTTCAAATTTGAATATGCTGTGTGAAATCATTAGAAAACCCATAAAATTATTGAAAATCGATATGGTATCGATCAGAAAATGTTGATTTTGACAATTTCCAACAGTTTACACAAAGTTTGATTGCAAATATTAAGTTTTACAAACTTTTGAAAAATATTGGAATTTCAATGCAAAAGCTAGCATTTCAAGCTAGTTTTTCAACGTTAAACACGGTAATTTCAAATTTGAATATGCTGTGTGAAATCATTAGAAAACCAATAAAATTATTGAAAATCGATATGGTATCGATCAGAAAATGTTGATTTTGACAATTTCCAACAGTTTACACAAAGTTTTATTGCAAATATTAAGTTTTACAAACTTTTGAAAAATATTGGAATTTCAATGCAAAAGCTAGCATTTCAAGCTAGTTTTTCAACGTTAAACACGGTAATTTCAAATTTGAATATGCTGTGTGAAATCATTAGAAAACCAATAAAATTATTGAAAATCGATATGGTATCGATCAGAAAATGTTGATTTTGACAATTTCCAACAGTTTACACAAAGTTTTATTGCAAATATTAAGTTTTACAAACTTTTGAAAAATATTGGAATTTCAATGCAAAAGCTAGCATTTCAGGCTAGTTTTTCAACGTTAAACACGGTAATTTCAAATTTGAATATGCTGTGTGAAATCATTAGAAAACCAATAAAATTATTGAAAATCGATATGGTATCGATCAGAAAATGTTGATTTTGACAATTTCCAACAGTTTACACAAAGTTTTATTGCAAATATTAAGTTTTACAAACTTTTGAAAAATATTGGAATTTCAATGCAAAAGCTAGCATTTCAAGCTAGTTTTTCAACGTTAAACACGGTAATTTCAAATTTGAATATGCTGTGTGAAATCATTAGAAAACCAATAAAATTATTGAAAATCGATATGGTATCGATCAGAAAATGTTGATTTTGACAATTTCCAACAGTTTACACAAAGTTTGATTGCAAATATTAAGTTTTACAAACTTTTGAAAAATATTGGAATTTCAATGCAAAAGCTAGCATTTCAAGCTAGTTTTTCAACGTTAAACAGGGTAATTTCAAATTTGAATATGCTGTGTGAAATCATTAGAAAACCAATAAAATTATTGAAAATCGATATGGTATCGATCAGAAAATGTTGATTTTGACAATTTCCAACAGTTTACACAAAGTTTTATTGCAAATATTAAGTTTTACAAACTTTTGAAAAATATTGGAATTTCAATGCAAAAGCTAGCATTTCAAGCTAGTTTTTCAACGTTAAACACGGTAATTTCAAATTTGAATATGCTGTGTGAAATCATTAGAAAACCAATAAAATTATTGAAAATCTATATGGTATCGATCAGAAAATGTTGATTTTGACAATTTCCAACAGTTTACACAAAGTTTTATTGCAAATATTAAGTTTTACAAACTTTTGAAAAATATTGGAATTTCAATGCAAAAGCAAGCATTTCAAGCTAGTTTTTCAACGTTAAACACGGTAATTTCAAATTTGAATATGCTGTGTGAAATCATTACAAAACCAATAAAATTATTGAAAATCGATATGGTATCGATCAGAAAATGTTGATTTTGACAATTTCCAACAGTTTACACAAAGTTTTATTGCAAATATTAAGTTTTACAAACTTTTGAAAAATATTGGAATTTCAATGCAAAAGCTAGCATTTCAAGCTAGTTTTTCAACGTTAAACACGGTAATTTCAAATTTGAATATGCTGTGTGAAATCATTAGAAAACCAATAAAATTATTGAAAATCGATATGGTATCGATCAGAAAATGTTGATTTTGACAATTTCCAACAGTTTACACAAAGTTTTATTGCAAATATTAAGTTTTACAAACTTTTGAAAAATATTGGAATTTCAATGCAAAAGCTAGCATTTCAAGCTAGTTTTTCAACGTTAAACACGCTAATTTCAAATTTGAATATGCTGTGTGAAATCATTAGAAAACCAATAAAATTATTGAAAATCGATATGGTATCGATCAGAAAATGTTGATTTTGAAAATTTCCAACAGTTTACACAAAGTTTTATTGCAAATATTAAGTTTTACAAACTTTTGTAAAATATTGGAATTTCAATGCAAAAGCTAGCATTTCAAGCTAGTTTTTCAACGTTAAACACGGTAATTTCAAATTTGAATATGCTGTGTGAAATCATTAGAAAAACAATAAAATTATTGAAAATCGATATGGTATCGATCAGAAAATGTTGATTTTGACAATTTCCAACAGTTTACACAAAGTTTGATTGCAAATATTAAGTTTTACAAACTTTTGAAAAATATTGGAATTTCAATGCAAAAGCTAGCATTTCAAGCTAGTTTTTCAACGTTAAACACGGTAATTTCAAATTTGAATATGCTGTGTGAAATCATTAGAAAACCCATAAAATTATTGAAAATCGATATGGTATCGATCAGAAAATGTTGATTTTGACAATTTCCAACAGTTTACACAAAGTTTGATTGCAAATATTAAGTTTTACAAACTTTTGAAAAATATTGGAATTTCAATGCAAAAGCTAGCATTTCAAGCTAGTTTTTCAACGTTAAACACGGTAATTTCAAATTTGAATATGCTGTGTGAAATCATTAGAAAAACAATAAAATTATTGAAAATCGATATGGTATCGATCAGAAAATGTTGATTTTGACAATTTCCAACAGTTTACACAAAGTTTGATTGCAAATATTAAGTTTTACAAACTTTTGAAAAATATTGGAATTTCAATGCAAAAGCTAGCATTTCAAGCTAGTTTTTCAACGTTAAACACGGTAATTTCAAATTTGAATATGCTGTGTGAAATCATTAGAAAACCCATAAAATTATTGAAAATCGATATGGTATCGATCAGAAAATGTTGATTTTGACAATTTCCAACAGTTTACACAAAGTTTGATTGCAAATATTAAGTTTTACAAACTTTTGAAAAATATTGGAATTTCAATGCAAAAGCTAGCATTTCAAGCTAGTTTTTCAACGTTAAACACGGTAATTTCAAATTTGAATATGCTGTGTGAAATCATTAGAAAACCAATAAAATTATTGAAAATCGATTAGAAAATGTTCATTTTGACAATTTCCAACAGTTTACACAAAGTTTGATTGCAAATATTAAGTTTTACAAACTTTTGAAAAATATTGGAATTTCAATGCAAAAGCTAGCATTTCAAGCTAGTTTTTCAACGTTAAACACGGTAATTTCAAATTTGAATATGCTGTGTGAAATCATTAGAAAAACAATAAAATTATTGAAAATCGATATGGTATCGATCAGAAAATGTTGATTTTGAAATTTCCAACAGTTTACACAAAGTTTGATTGCAAATATTAAGTTTTACAAACTTTTGAAAAATATTGGAATTTCAATGCAAACGCTAGCATTTCAAGCTAGTTTTTCAACGTTAAACACGGTAATTTCAAATTTGAATATGCTGTGTGAAATCATTAGAAAACCAATAAAATTATTGAAAATCTATATGGTATCGATCAGAAAATGTTGATTTTGACAATTTCCAACAGTTTACACAAAGTTTTATTGCAAATATTAAGTTTTACAAACTTTTATAAAATATTGGAATTTCAATGCAAAAGCTAGCATTTCAAGCTAGTTTTTCAACGTTAAACACGGTAATTTCAAATTTGAATATGCTGTGTGAAATCATTAGAAAAACAATAAAATTATTGAAAATCGATATGGTATCGATCAGAAAATGTTGATTTTGACAATTTCCAACAGTTTACACAAAGTTTTATTGCAAATATTAAGTTTTACAAACTTTTGAAAAATATTGGAATTTCAATGCAAAAGCTAGCATTTCAAGCTAGTTTTTCAACGTTAAACACGGTAATTTCAAATTTGAATATGCTGTGTGAAATCATTAGAAAACCAATAAAATTATTGAAAATCTATATGGTATCGATCAGAAAATGTTGATTTTGACAATTTCCAACAGTTTACACAAAGTTTTATTGCAAATATTAAGTTTTACAAACTTTTGTAAAATATTGGAATTTCAATGCCAAAGCTAGCATTTCAAGCTAGTTTTTCAACGTTAAACACGGTAATTTCAAATTTGAATATGCTGTGTGAAATCATTAGAAAACCAATAAAATTATTGAAAATCGATATGGTATCGATCAGAAAATGTTGATTTTGACAATTTCCAACAGTTTACACAAAGTTTTATTGCAAATATTAAGTTTTACAAACTTTTGAAAAATATTGGAATTTCAATGCAAAAGCTAGCATTTCAAGCTAGTTTTTCAACGTTAAACACGGTAATTTCAAATTTGAATATGCTGTGTGAAATCATTAGAAAACCAATAAAATTATTGAAAATCGATATGGTATCGATCAGAAAATGTTGATTTTGACAATTTCCAACAGTTTACACAAAGTTTTATTGCAAATATTAAGTTTTACAAACTTTTGAAAAATATTGGAATTTCAATGCAAAAGCTAGCATTTCAAGCTAGTTTTTCAACGTTAAACACGGTAATTTCAAATTTGAATATGCTGTGTGAAATCATTAGAAAACCAATAAAATTATTGAAAATCGATATGGTATCGATCAGAAAATGTTGATTTTGACAATTTCCAACAGTTTACACAAAGTTTTATTGCAAATATTAAGTTTTACAAACTTTTGAAAAATATTGGAATTTCAATGCAAAAGCTAGCATTTCAAGCTAGTTTTTCAACGTTAAACACGGTAATTTCAAATTTGAATATGCTGTGTGAAATCATTAGAAAACCAATAAAATTATTGAAAATCGATATGGTATCGATCAGAAAATGTTGATTTTGACAATTTCCAACAGTTTACACAAAGTTTGATTGCAAATATTAAGTTTTACAAACTTTTGAAAAATATTGGAATTTCAATGCAAAAGCTAGCATTTCAAGCTAGTTTTTCAACGTTAAACACGGTAATTTCAAATTTGAATATGCTGTGTGAAATCATTAGAAAACCAATAAAATTATTGAAAATCGATATGGTATCGATCAGAAAATGTTGATTTTGAAATTTCCAACAGTTTACACAAAGTTTTATTGCAAATATTAAGTTTTACAAACTTTTGAAAAATATTGGAATTTCAATGCAAACGCTAGCATTTCAAGCTAGTTTTTCAACGTTAAACACGGTAATTTCAAATTTGAATATGCTGTGTGAAATCATTAGAAAACCAATAAAATTATTGAAAATCTATATGGTATCGATCAGAAAATGTTGATTTTGACAATTTCCAACAGTTTACACAAAGTTTTATTGCAAATATTAAGTTTTACAAACTTTTATAAAATATTGGAATTTCAATGCAAAAGCTAGCATTTCAAGCTAGTTTTTCAACGTTAAACACGGTAATTTCAAATTTGAATATGCTGTGTGAAATCATTAGAAAACCAATAAAATTATAGAAAATCGATATGGTATCGATCAGAAAATGTTGATTTTGACAATTTCCAACAGTTTACACAAAGTTTTATTGCAAATATTAAGTTTTACAAACTTTTGAAAAATATTGGAATTTCAATGCAAAAGCTAGCATTTCAAGCTAGTTTTTCAACGTTAAACACGGTAATTTCAAATTTGAATATGCTGTGTGAAATCATTAGAAAAACAATAAAATTATTGAAAATCGATATGGTATCGATCAGAAAATGTTGATTTTGACAATTTCCAACAGTTTACACAAAGTTTGATTGCAAATATTAAGTTTTACAAACTTTTGAAAAATATTGGAATTTCAATGCAAAAGCTAGCATTTCAAGCTAGTTTTTCAACGTTAAACACGGTAATTTCAAATTTGAATATGCTGTGTGAAATCATTAGAAAACCAATAAAATTATTGAAAATCTATATGGTATCGATCAGAAAATGTTGATTTTGACAATTTCCAACAGTTTACACAAAGTTTTATTGCAAATATTAAGTTTTACAAACTTTTGTAAAATATTGGAATTTCAATGCCAAAGCTAGCATTTCAAGCTAGTTTTTCAACGTTAAACACGGTAATTTCAAATTTGAATATGCTGTGTGAAATCATTAGAAAACCAATAAAATTATTGAAAATCGATATGGTATCGATCAGAAAATGTTGATTTTGACAATTTCCAACAGTTTACACAAAGTTTTATTGCAAATATTAAGTTTTACAAACTTTTGAAAAATATTGGAATTTCAATGCAAAAGCTAGCATTTCAAGCTAGTTTTTCAACGTTAAACACGGTAATTTCAAATTTGAATATGCTGTGTGAAATCATTAGAAAACCAATAAAATTATTGAAAATCGATATGGTATCGATCAGAAAATGTTGATTTTGACAATTTCCAACAGTTTACACAAAGTTTTATTGCAAATATTAAGTTTTACAAACTTTTGAAAAATATTGGAATTTCAATGCAAAAGCTAGCATTTCAAGCTAGTTTTTCAACGTTAAACACGGTAATTTCAAATTTGAATATGCTGTGTGAAATCATTAGAAAACCAATAAAATTATTGAAAATCGATATGGTATCGATCAGAAAATGTTGATTTTGACAATTTCCAACAGTTTACACAAAGTTTTATTGCAAATATTAAGTTTTACAAACTTTTGAAAAATATTGGAATTTCAATGCAAAAGCTAGCATTTCAAGCTAGTTTTTCAACGTTAAACACGGTAATTTCAAATTTGAATATGCTGTGTGAAATCATTAGAAAACCAATAAAATTATTGAAAATCGATATGGTATCGATCAGAAAATGTTGATTTTGACAATTTCCAACAGTTTACACAAAGTTTGATTGCAAATATTAAGTTTTACAAACTTTTGAAAAATATTGGAATTTCAATGCAAAAGCTAGCATTTCAAGCTAGTTTTTCAACGTTAAACACGGTAATTTCAAATTTGAATATGCTGTGTGAAATCATTAGAAAACCAATAAAATTATTGAAAATCGATATGGTATCGATCAGAAAATGTTGATTTTGACAATTTCCAACAGTTTACACAAAGTTTTATTGCAAATATTAAGTTTTACAAACTTTTGAAAAATATTGGAATTTCAATGCAAAAGCTAGCATTTCAAGCTAGTTTTTCAACGTTAAACACGGTAATTTCAAATTTGAATATGCTGTGTGAAATCATTAGAAAACCAATAAAATTATTGAAAATCGATATGGTATCGATCAGAAAATGTTGATTTTGACAATTTCCAACAGTTTACACAAAGTTTGATTGCAAATATTAAGTTTTACAAACTTTTGAAAAATATTGGAATTTCAATGCAAAAGCTAGCATTTCAAGCTAGTTTTTCAACGTTAAACACGGTAATTTCAAATTTGAATATGCTGTGTGAAATCATTATAAAACCAATAAAATTATTGAAAATCGATATGGTATCGATCAGAAAATGTTGATTTTGACAATTTCCAACAGTTTACACAAAGTTTGATTGCAAATATTAAGTTTTACAAACTTTTGAAAAATATTGGAATTTCAATGCAAAAGCTAGCATTTCAAGCTAGTTTTTCAACGTTAAACACGGTAATTTCAAATTTGAATATGCTGTGTGAAATCATTAGAAAACCAATAAAATTATTGAAAATCGATATGGTATCGATCAGAAAATGTTGATTTTGACAATTTCCAACAGTTTACACAAAGTTTTATTGCAAATATTAAGTTTTACAAACTTTTGAAAAATATTGGAATTTCAATGCAAAAGCTAGCATTTCAAGCTAGTTTTTCAACGTTAAACACGGTAATTTCAAATTTGAATATGCTGTGTGAAATCATTAGAAAACCAATAAAATTATTGAAAATCTATATGGTATCGATCAGAAAATGTTGATTTTGACAATTTCCAATAGTTTACACAAAGTTTTATTGCAAATATTAAGTTTTACAAACTTTTGTAAAATATTGGAATTTCAATGCAAAAGCTAGCATTTCAAGCTAGTTTTTCAACGTTAAACACGGTAATTTCAAATTTGAATATGCTGTGTGAAATCATTAGAAAACCAATAAAATTATTGAAAATCGATATGGTATCGATCAGAAAATGTTGATTTTGACAATTTCCAACAGTTTACACAAAGTTTTATTGCAAATATTAAGTTTTACAAACTTTTGAAAAATATTGGAATTTCAATGCAAAAGCTAGCATTTCAAGCTAGTTTTTCAACGTTAAACACGGTAATTTCAAATTTGAATATGCTGTGTGAAATCATTAGAAAAACAATAAAATTATTGAAAATCGATATGGTATCGATCAGAAAATGTTGATTTTGACAATTTCCAACAGTTTACACAAAGTTTTATTGCAAATATTAAGTTTTACAAAGTTTTGTAAAATATTGGAATTTCAATGCAAAAGCAAGCATTTCAAGCTAGTTTTTCAACGTTAAACACGGTAATTTCAAATTTGAATATGCTGTGTGAAATCATTAGAAAACCAATAAAATTATTGAAAATCGATATGGTATCGATCAGAAAATGTTGATTTTGACAATTTCCAACAGTTTACACAAAGTTTTATTGCAAATATTAAGTTTTACAAACTTTTGAAAAATATTGGAATTTCAATGCAAAAGCTAGCATTTCAAGCTAGTTTTTCAACGTTAAACACGGTAATTTCAAATTTGAATATGCTGTGTGAAATCATTAGAAAACCAATAAAATTATTGAAAATCGATATGGTATCGATCAGAAAATGTTGATTTTGACAATTTCCAACAGTTTACACAAAGTTTGATTGCAAATATTAAGTTTTACAAACTTTTGAAAAATATTGGAATTTCAATGCAAAAGCTAGCATTTCAAGCTAGTTTTTCAACGTTAAACACGGTAATTTCAAATTTGAATATGCTGTGTGAAATCATTATAAAACCAATAAAATTATTGAAAATCGATATGGTATCGATCAGAAAATGTTGATTTTGACAATTTCCAACAGTTTACACAAAGTTTGATTGCAAATATTAAGTTTTACAAACTTTTGAAAAATATTGGAATTTCAATGCAAAAGCTAGCATTTCAAGCTAGTTTTTCAACGTTAAACACGGTAATTTCAAATTTGAATATGCTGTGTGAAATCATTAGAAAACCAATAAAATTATTGAAAATCGATATGGTATCGATCAGAAAATGTTGATTTTGACAATTTCCAACAGTTTACACAAAGTTTTATTGCAAATATTAAGTTTTACAAACTTTTGAAAAATATTGGAATTTCAATGCAAAAGCTAGCATTTCAAGCTAGTTTTTCAACGTTAAACACGGTAATTTCAAATTTGAATATGCTGTGTGAAATCATTAGAAAACCAATAAAATTATTGAAAATCGATATGGTATCGATCAGAAAATGTTGATTTTGACAATTTCCAACAGTTTACACAAAGTTTGATTGCAAATATTAAGTTTTACAAACTTTTGAAAAATATTGGAATTTCAATGCAAAAGCTAGCATTTCAAGCTAGTTTTTCAACGTTAAACACGGTAATTTCAAATTTGAATATGCTGTGTGAAATCATTAGAAAACCAATAAAATTATTGAAAATCGATATGGTATCGATCAGAAAATGTTGATTTTGACAATTTCCAACAGTTTACACAAAGTTTGATTGCAAATATTAAGTTTTACAAACTTTTGAAAAATATTGGAATTTCAATGCAAAAGCTAGCATTTCAAGCTAGTTTTTCAACGTTAAACACGGTAATTTCAAATTTGAATATGCTGTGTGAAATCATTAGAAAACCAATAAAATTATTGAAAATCGATATGGTATCGATCAGAAAATGTTGATTTTGACAATTTCCAACAGTTTACACAAAGTTTTATTGCAAATATTAAGTTTTACAAACTTTTGAAAAATATTGGAATTTCAATGCAAAAGCTAGCATTTCAAGCTAGTTTTTCAACGTTAAACACGGTAATTTCAAATTTGAATATGCTGTGTGAAATCATTAGAAAACCAATAAAATTATTGAAAATCTATATGGTATCGATCAGAAAATGTTGATTTTGACAATTTCCAACAGTTTACACAAAGTTTTATTGCAAATATTAAGTTTTACAAACTTTTGTAAAATATTGGAATTTCAATGCAAAAGCTAGCATTTCAAGCTAGTTTTTCAACGTTAAACACGGTAATTTCAAATTTGAATATGCTGTGTGAAATCATTAGAAAACCAATAAAATTATTGAAAATCGATATGGTATCGATCAGAAAATGTTGATTTTGACAATTTCCAACAGTTTACACAAAGTTTTATTGCAAATATTAAGTTTTACAAACTTTTGAAAAATATTGGAATTTCAATGCAAAAGCTAGCATTTCAAGCTAGTTTTTCAACGTTAAACACGGTAATTTCAAATTTGAATATGCTGTGTGAAATCATTAGAAAAACAATAAAATTATTGAAAATCGATATGGTATCGATCAGAAAATGTTGATTTTGACAATTTCCAACAGTTTACACAAAGTTTTATTGCAAATATTAAGTTTTACAAAGTTTTGTAAAATATTGGAATTTCAATGCAAAAGCTAGCATTTCAAGCTAGTTTTTCAACGTTAAACACGGTAATTTCAAATTTGAATATGCTGTGTGAAATCATTAGAAAACCAATAAAATTATTGAAAATCGATATGGTATCGATCAGAAAATGTTGATTTTGACAATTTCCAACAGTTTACACAAAGTTTGATTGCAAATATTAAGTTTTACAAACTTTTGAAAAATATTGCAATTTCAATGCAAAAGCTAGCATTTCAAGCTAGTTTTTCAACGTTAAACACGGTAATTTCAAATTTGAATATGCTGTGTGAAATCATTAGAAAACCAATAAAATTATTGAAAATCTATATGGTATCGATCAGAAAATGTTGATTTTGACAATTTCCAACAGTTTACACAAAGTTTTATTGCAAATATTAAGTTTTACAAACTTTTGTAATATATTGGAATTTCAATGCAAAAGCTAGCATTTCAAGCTAGTTTTTCAACGTTAAACACGGTAATTTCAAATTTGAATATGCTGTGTGAAATCATTAGAAAACCAATAAAATTATTGAAAATCGATATGGTATCGATCAGAAAATGTTGATTTTGACAATTTCCAACAGTTTACACAAAGTTTTATTGCAAATATTAAGTTTTACAAACTTTTGAAAAATATTGGAATTTCAATGCAAAAGCTAGCATTTCAAGCTAGTTTTTCAACGTTAAACACGGTAATTTCAAATATGAATATGCTGTGTGAAATCATTAGAAAACCAATAAAATTATTGAAAATCGATATGGTATCGATCAGAAAATGTTGATTTTGACAATTTCCAACAGTTTACACAAAGTTTTATTGCAAATATTAAGTTTTACAAAGTTTTGTAAAATATTGGAATTTCAATGCAAAAGCTAGCATTTCAAGCTAGTTTTTCAACGTTAAACACGGTAATTTCAAATTTGAATATGCTGTGTGAAATCATTAGAAAACCAATAAAATTATTGAAAATCGATATGGTATCGATCAGAAAATGTTGATTTTGACAATTTCCAACAGTTTACACAAAGTTTTATTGCAAATATTAAGTTTTACAAACTTTTGAAAAATATTGGAATTTCAATGCAAAAGCTAGCATTTCAAGCTAGTTTTTCAACGTTAAACACGGTAATTTCAAATTTGAATATGCTGTGTGAAATCATTAGAAAACCAATAAAATTATTGAAAATCGATATGGTATCGATCAGAAAATGTTGATTTTGACAATTTCCAACAGTTTACACATAGTTTTATTGCAAATATTAAGTTTTACAAACTTTTGAAAAATATTGGAATTTCAATGCAAAAGCTAGCATTTCAAGCTAGTTTTTCAACGTTAAACACGGTAATTTCAAATTTGAATATGCTGTGTGAAATCATTAGAAAACCAATAAAATTATTGAAAATCGATATGGTATCGATCAGAAAATGTTGATTTTGACAATTTCCAACAGTTTACACAAAGTTTTATTGCAAATATTAAGTTTTACAAACTTTTGAAAAATATTGGAATTTCAATGCAAAAGCTAGCATTTCAAGCTAGTTTTTCAACGTTAAACACGGTAATTTCAAATTTGAATATGCTGTGTGAAATCATTAGAAAACCAATAAAATTATTGAAAATCGATATGGTATCGATCAGAAAATGTTGATTTTGACAATTTCCAACAGTTTACACAAAGTTTTATTGCAAATATTAAGTTTTACAAACTTTTGTAAAATATTGGAATTTCAATGCAAAAGCTAGCATTTCAAGCTAGTTTTTCAACGTTAAACACGGTAATTTCAAATTTGAATATGCTGTGTGAAATCATTAGAAAACCAATAAAATTATTGAAAATCTATATGGTATCGATCAGAAAATGTTGATTTTGACAATTTCCAACAGTTTACACAAAGTTTTATTGCAAATATTAAGTTTTACAAACTTTTGTAATATATTGGAATTTCAATGCAAAAGCTAGCATTTCAAGCTAGTTTTTCAACGTTAAACACGGTAATTTCAAATTTGAATATGCTGTGTGAAATCATTAGAAAACCAATAAAATTATTGAAAATCGATATGGTATCGATCAGAAAATGTTGATTTTGACAATTTCCAACAGTTTACACAAAGTTTTATTGCAAATATTAAGTTTTACAAACTTTTGAAAAATATTGGAATTTCAATGCAAAAGCTAGCATTTCAAGCTAGTTTTTCAACGTTAAACACGGTAATTTCAAATATGAATATGCTGTGTGAAATCATTAGAAAACCAATAAAATTATTGAAAATCGATATGGTATCGATCAGAAAATGTTGATTTTGACAATTTCCAACAGTTTACACAAAGTTTTATTGCAAATATTAAGTTTTACAAAGTTTTGTAAAATATTGGAATTTCAATGCAAAAGCTAGCATTTCAAGCTAGTTTTTCAACGTTAAACACGGTAATTTCAAATTTGAATATGCTGTGTGAAATCATTAGAAAACCAATAAAATTATTGAAAATCGATATGGTATCGATCAGAAAATGTTGATTTTGACAATTTCCAACAGTTTACACAAAGTTTTATTGCAAATATTAAGTTTTACAAACTTTTGAAAAATATTGGAATTTCAATGCAAAAAAGCTAGCATTTCAAGCTAGTTTTTCAACCTTAAACACGGTAATTTCAAATTTGAATATGCTGTGTGAAATCATTAGAAAACCAATAAAATTATTGAAAATCGATATGGTATCGATCAGAAAATGTTGATTTTGACAATTTCCAACAGTTTACACATAGTTTTATTGCAAATATTAAGTTTTACAAACTTTTGAAAAATATTGGAATTTCAATGCAAAAGCTAGCATTTCAAGCTAGTTTTTCAACGTTAAACACGGTAATTTCAAATTTGAATATGCTGTGTGAAATCATTAGAAAACCAATAAAATTATTGAAAATCGATATGGTATCGATCAGAAAATGTTGATTTTGACAATTTCCAACAGTTTACACAAAGTTTTATTGCAAATATTAAGTTTTACAAACTTTTGAAAAATATTGGAATTTCAATGCAAAAGCTAGCATTTCAAGCTAGTTTTTCAACGTTAAACACGGTAATTTCAAATTTGAATATGCTGTGTGAAATCATTAGAAAAACAATAAAATTATTGAAAATCGATATGGTATCGATCAGAAAATGTTGATTTTGACAATTTCCAACAGTTTACACAAAGTTTTATTGCAAATATTAAGTTTTACAAAGTTTTGTAAAATATTGGAATTTCAATGCAAAAGCTAGCATTTCAAGCTAGTTTTTCAACGTTAAACACGGTAATTTCAAATTTGAATATGCTGTGTGAAATCATTAGAAAACCAATAAAATTATTGAAAATCGATATGGTATCGATCAGAAAATGTTGATTTTGACAATTTCCAACAGTTTACACAAAGTTTGATTGCAAATATTAAGTTTTACAAACTTTTGAAAAATATTGCAATTTCAATGCAAAAGCTAGCATTTCAAGCTAGTTTTTCAACGTTAAACACGGTAATTTCAAATTTGAATATGCTGTGTGAAATCATTAGAAAACCAATAAAATTATTGAAAATCTATATGGTATCGATCAGAAAATGTTGATTTTGACAATTTCCAACAGTTTACACAAAGTTTTATTGCAAATATTAAGTTTTACAAACTTTTGTAATATATTGGAATTTCAATGCAAAAGCTAGCATTTCAAGCTAGTTTTTCAACGTTAAACACGGTAATTTCAAATTTGAATATGCTGTGTGAAATCATTAGAAAACCAATAAAATTATTGAAAATCGATATGGTATCGATCAGAAAATGTTGATTTTGACAATTTCCAACAGTTTACACAAAGTTTTATTGCAAATATTAAGTTTTACAAACTTTTGAAAAATATTGGAATTTCAATGCAAAAGCTAGCATTTCAAGCTAGTTTTTCAACGTTAAACACGGTAATTTCAAATATGAATATGCTGTGTGAAATCATTAGAAAACCAATAAAATTATTGAAAATCGATATGGTATCGATCAGAAAATGTTGATTTTGACAATTTCCAACAGTTTACACAAAGTTTTATTGCAAATATTAAGTTTTACAAAGTTTTGTAAAATATTGGAATTTCAATGCAAAAGCTAGCATTTCAAGCTAGTTTTTCAACGTTAAACACGGTAATTTCAAATTTGAATATGCTGTGTGAAATCATTAGAAAACCAATAAAATTATTGAAAATCGATATGGTATCGATCAGAAAATGTTGATTTTGACAATTTCCAACAGTTTACACAAAGTTTTATTGCAAATATTAAGTTTTACAAACTTTTGAAAAATATTGGAATTTCAATGCAAAAGCTAGCATTTCAAGCTAGTTTTTCAACGTTAAACACGGTAATTTCAAATTTGAATATGCTGTGTGAAATCATTAGAAAACCAATAAAATTATTGAAAATCGATATGGTATCGATCAGAAAATGTTGATTTTGACAATTTCCAACAGTTTACACATAGTTTTATTGCAAATATTAAGTTTTACAAACTTTTGAAAAATATTGGAATTTCAATGCAAAAGCTAGCATTTCAAGCTAGTTTTTCAACGTTAAACACGGTAATTTCAAATTTGAATATGCTGTGTGAAATCATTAGAAAACCAATAAAATTATTGAAAATCGATATGGTATCGATCAGAAAATGTTGATTTTGACAATTTCCAA
This sequence comes from Acanthosepion esculentum, assembly GCA_964036315.1. Lineage (NCBI taxonomy): Eukaryota > Metazoa > Mollusca > Cephalopoda > Sepiida > Sepiidae > Acanthosepion > Acanthosepion esculentum. Next base: position 74,963,020 of record OZ038495.1, read on the forward strand.
CAGTTTACACAAAGTTTTATTGCAAATATTAAGTTTTACAAACTTTTGAAAAATATTGGAATTTCAATGCAAAAGCTAGCATTTCAAGCTAGTTTTTCAACGTTAAACACGGTAATTTCAAATTTGAATATGCTGTGTGAAATCATTAGAAAACCAATAAAATTATTGAAAATCGATATGGTATCGATCAGAAAATGTTGATTTTGACAATTTCCAACAGTTTACACAAAGTTTTATTGCAAATATTAAGTTTTACAAACTTTTGTAAAATATTGGAATTTCAATGCAAAAGCTAGCATTTCAAGCTAGTTTTTCAACGTTAAACACGGTAATTTCAAATTTGAATATGCTGTGTGAAATCATTAGAAAACCAATAAAATTATTGAAAATCTATATGGTATCGATCAGAAAATGTTGATTTTGACAATTTCCAACAGTTTACACAAAGTTTTATTGCAAATATTAAGTTTTACAAACTTTTGTAATATATTGGAATTTCAATGCAAAAGCTAGCATTTCAAGCTAGTTTTTCAACGTTAAACACGGTAATTTCAAATTTGAATATGCTGTGTGAAATCATTAGAAAACCAATAAAATTATTGAAAATCGATATGGTATCGATCAGAAAATGTTGATTTTGACAATTTCCAACAGTTTACACAAAGTTTTATTACTAATATTAAGTTTTACAAACTTTTGAAAAATATTGGAATTTCAATGCAAAAGCTAGCATTTCAAGCTAGTTTTTCAACGTTAAACACGGTAATTTCAAATATGAATATGCTGTGTGAAATCATTAGAAAACCAATAAAATTATTGAAAATCGATATGGTATCGATCAGAAAATGTTGATTTTGACAATTTCCAACAGTTTACACAAAGTTTTATTGCAAATATTAAGTTTTACAAAGTTTTGTAAAATATTGGAATTTCAATGCAAAAGCTAGCATTTCAAGCTAGTTTTTCAACGTTAAACACGGTAATTTCAAATTTGAATATGCTGTGTGAAATCATTAGAAAACCAATAAAATTATTGAAAATCGATATGGTATCGATCAGAAAATGTTGATTTTGACAATTTCCAACAGTTTACACAAAGTTTTATTGCAAATATTAAGTTTTACAAACTTTTGAAAAATATTGGAATTTCAATGCAAAAAAGCTAGCATTTCAAGCTAGTTTTTCAACGTTAAACACGGTAATTTCAAATTTGAATATGCTGTGTGAAATCATTAGAAAACCAATAAAATTATTGAAAATCGATATGGTATCGATCAGAAAATGTTGATTTTGACAATTTCCAACAGTTTACACATAGTTTTATTGCAAATATTAAGTTTTACAAACTTTTGAAAAATATTGGAATTTCAATGCAAAAGCTAGCATTTCAAGCTAGTTTTTCAACGTTAAACACGGTAATTTCAAATTTGAATATGCTGTGTGAAATCATTAGAAAACCAATAAAATTATTGAAAATCGATATGGTATCGATCAGAAAATGTTGATTTTGACAATTTCCAACAGTTTACACAAAGTTTTATTGCAAATATTAAGTTTTACAAACTTTTGAAAAATATTGGAATTTCAATGCAAAAGCTAGCATTTCAAGCTAGTTTTTCAACGTTAAACACGGTAATTTCAAATTTGAATATGCTGTGTGAAATCATTAGAAAACCAATAAAATTATTGAAAATCTATATGGTATCGATCAGAAAATGTTGATTTTGACAATTTCCAACAGTTTACACAAAGTTTTATTGCAAATATTAAGTTTTACAAACTTTTGTAAAATATTGGAATTTCAATGCAAAAGCTAGCATTTCAAGCTAGTTTTTCAACGTTAAACACGGTAATTTCAAATTTGAATATGCTGTGTGAAATCATTAGAAAACCAATAAAATTATTGAAAATCGATATGGTATCGATCAGAAAATGTTGATTTTGACAATTTCCAACAGTTTACACAAAGTTTTATTGCAAATATTAAGTTTTACAAACTTTTGAAAAATATTGGAATTTCAATGCAAAAGCTAGCATTTCAAGCTAGTTTTTCAACGTTAAACACGGTAATTTCAAATTTGAATATGCTGTGTGAAATCATTAGAAAAACAATAAAATTATTGAAAATCGATATGGTATCGATCAGAAAATGTTGATTTTGACAATTTCCAACAGTTTACACAAAGGTTGATTGCAAATATTAAGTTTTACAAACTTTTGAAAAATATTGGAATTTCAATGCAAAAGCTAGCATTTCAAGCTAGTTTTTCAACGTTAAACACGGTAATTTCAAATTTGAATATGCTGTGTGAAATCATTAGAAAACCCATAAAATTATTGAAAATCGATATGGTATCGATCAGAAAATGTTGATTTTGACAATTTCCAACAGTTTACACAAAGTTTGATTGCAAATATTAAGTTTTACAAACTTTTGAAAAATATTGGAATTTCAATGCAAAAGCTAGCATTTCAAGCTAGTTTTTCAACGTTAAACACGGTAATTTCAAATTTGAATATGCTGTGTGAAATCATTAGAAAACCCATAAAATTATTGAAAATCGATATGGTATCGATCAGAAAATGTTGATTTTGACAATTTCCAACAGTTTACACAAAGTTTTATTGCAAATATTAAGTTTTACAATCTTTTGAAAAATATTGGAATTTCAATGCAAAAGCTAGCATTTCAAGCTAGTTTTTCAACGTTAAACACGGTAATTTCAAATTTGAATATGCTGTGTGAAATCATTAGAAAAACAATAAAATTATTGAAAATCGATATGGTATCGATCAGAAAATGTTGATTTTGACAATTTCCAACAGTTTACACAAAGGTTGATTGCAAATATTAAGTTTTACAAACTTTTGAAAAATATTGGAATTTCAATGCAAAAGCTAGCATTTCAAGCTAGTTTTTCAACGTTAAACACGGTAATTTCAAATTTGAATATGCTGTGTGAAATCATTAGAAAACCCATAAAATTATTGAAAATCGATATGGTATCGATCAGAAAATGTTGATTTTGACAATTTCCAACAGTTTACACAAAGTTTGATTGCAAATATTAAGTTTTACAAACTTTTGAAAAATATTGGAATTTCAATGCAAAAGCTAGCATTTCAAGCTAGTTTTTCAACGTTAAACACGGTAATTTCAAATTTGAATATGCTGTGTGAAATCATTAGAAAACCCATAAAATTATTGAAAATCGATATGGTATCGATCAGAAAATGTTGATTTTGATAATTTCCAACAGTTTACACAAAGTTTGATTGCAAATATTAAGTTTTACAAACTTTTGAAAAATATTGGAATTTCAATGCAAAAGCTAGCATTTCAAGCTAGTTTTTCAACGTTAAACACGGTAATTTCAAATTTGAATATGCTGTGTGAAATCATTAGAAAACCCATAAAATTATTGAAAATCGATATGGTATCGATCAGAAAATGTTGATTTTGACAATTTCCAACAGTTTACACAAAGTTTGATTGCAAATATTAAGTTTTACAAACTTTTGAAAAATATTGGAATTTCAATGCAAAAGCTAGCATTTCAAGCTAGTTTTTCAACGTTAAACACGGTAATTTCAAATTTGAATATGCTGTGTGAAATCATTAGAAAACCAATAAAATTATTGAAAATCGATATGGTATCGATCAGAAAATGTTGATTTTGACAATTTCCAACAGTTTACACAAAGTTTTATTGCAAATATTAAGTTTTACAAACTTTTGAAAAATATTGGAATTTCAATGCAAAAGCTAGCATTTCAAGCTAGTTTTTCAACGTTAAACACGGTAATTTCAAATTTGAATATGCTGTGTGAAATCATTAGAAAACCAATAAAATTATTGAAAATCGATATGGTATCGATCAGAAAATGTTGATTTTGACAATTTCCAACAGTTTACACAAAGTTTTATTGCAAATATTAAGTTTTACAAACTTTTGAAAAATATTGGAATTTCAATGCAAAAGCTAGCATTTCAAGCTAGTTTTTCAACGTTAAACACGGTAATTTCAAATTTGAATATGCTGTGTGAAATCATTAGAAAACCAATAAAATTATTGAAAATCGATATGGTATCGATCAGAAAATGTTGATTTTGACAATTTCCAACAGTTTACACTAAGTTTTATTGCAAATATTAAGTTTTACAAACTTTTGAAAAATATTGGAATTTCAATGCAAAAGCTAGCATTTCAAGCTAGTTTTTCAACGTTAAACACGGTAATTTCAAATTTGAATATGCTGTGTGAAATCATTAGAAAACCAATAAAATTATTGAAAATCGATATGGTATCGATCAGAAAATGTTGATTTTGACAATTTCCAACAGTTTACACAAAGTTTTATTGCAAATATTAAGTTTTACAAACTTTTGAAAAATATTGGAATTTCAATGCAAAAGCTAGCATTTCAAGCTAGTTTTTCAACGTTAAACACGGTAATTTCAAATTTGAATATGCTGTGTGAAATCATTAAAAAACCAATAAAATTATTGAAAATCGATATGGTATCGATCAGAAAATGTTGATTTTGACAATTTCCAACAGTTTACACAAAGTTTTATTGCAAATATTAAGTTTTACAAACTTTTGAAAAATATTGGAATTTCAATGCAAAAGCTAGCATTTCAAGCTAGTTTTTCAACGTTAAACACGCTAATTTCAAATTTGAATATGCTGTGTGAAATCATTAGAAAACCAATAAAATTATTGAAAATCGATATGGTATCGATCAGAAAATGTTGATTTTGAAAATTTCCAACAGTTTACACAAAGTTTTATTGCAAATATTAAGTTTTACAAACTTTTGTAAAATATTGGAATTTCAATGCAAAAGCTAGCATTTCAAGCTAGTTTTTCAACGTTAAACACGGTAATTTCAAATTTGAATATGCTGTGTGAAATCATTAGAAAAACAATAAAATTATTGAAAATCGATATGGTATCGATCAGAAAATGTTGATTTTGACAATTTCCAACAGTTTACACAAAGTTTGATTGCAAATATTAAGTTTTACAAACTTTTGAAAAATATTGGAATTTCAATGCAAAAGCTAGCATTTCAAGCTAGTTTTTCAACGTTAAACACGGTAATTTCAAATTTGAATATGCTGTGTGAAATCATTAGAAAACCCATAAAATTATTGAAAATCGATATGGTATCGATCAGAAAATGTTGATTTTGACAATTTCCAACAGTTTACACAAAGTTTGATTGCAAATATTAAGTTTTACAAACTTTTGAAAAATATTGGAATTTCAATGCAAAAGCTAGCATTTCAAGCTAGTTTTTCAACGTTAAACACGGTAATTTCAAATTTGAATATGCTGTGTGAAATCATTAGAAAACCAATAAAATTATTGAAAATCGATTAGAAAATGTTCATTTTGACAATTTCCAACAGTTTACACAAAGTTTGATTGCAAATATTAAGTTTTACAAACTTTTGAAAAATATTGGAATTTCAATGCAAAAGCTAGCATTTCAAGCTAGTTTTTCAACGTTAAACACGGTAATTTCAAATTTGAATATGCTGTGTGAAATCATTAGAAAAACAATAAAATTATTGAAAATCTATATGGTATCGATCAGAAAATGTTGATTTTGACAATTTCCAACAGTTTACACAAAGTTTTATTGCAAATATTAAGTTTTACAAACTTTTATAAAATATTGGAATTTCAATGCAAAAGCTAGCATTTCAAGCTAGTTTTTCAACGTTAAACACGGTAATTTCAAATTTGAATATGCTGTGTGAAATCATTAGAAAACCAATAAAATTATAGAAAATCGATATGGTATCGATCAGAAAATGTTGATTTTGACAATTTCCAACAGTTTACACAAAGTTTTATTGCAAATATTAAGTTTTACAAACTTTTGAAAAATATTGGAATTTCAATGCAAAAGCTAGCATTTCAAGCTAGTTTTTCAACGTTAAACACGGTAATTTCAAATTTGAATATGCTGTGTGAAATCATTAGAAAACCAATAAAATTATTGAAAATCGATATGGTATCGATCAGAAAATGTTGATTTTGACAATTTCCAACAGTTTACACAAAGTTTTATTGCAAATATTAAGTTTTACAAACTTTTGAAATATATTGGAATTTCAATGCAAAAGCTAGCATTTCAAGCTAGTTTTTCAACGTTAAACACGGTAATTTCAAATTTGAATATGCTGTGTGAAATCATTAGAAAACCAATAAAATTATTGAAAATCTATATGGTATCGATCAGAAAATGTTGATTTTGACAATTTCCAACAGTTTACACAAAGTTTTATTGCAAATATTAAGTTTTACAAACTTTTGTAAAATATTGGAATTTCAATGCAAAAGCTAGCATTTCAAGCTAGTTTTTCAACGTTAAACACGGTAATTTCAAATTTGAATATGCTGTGTGAAATCATTAGAAAAACAATAAAATTATTGAAAATCGATATGGTATCGATCAGAAAATGTTGATTTTGACAATTTCCAACAGTTTACACAAAGTTTGATTGCAAATATTAAGTTTTACAAACTTTTGAAAAATATTGGAATTTCAATGCAAAAGCTAGCATTTCAAGCTAGTTTTTCAACGTTAAACACGGTAATTTCAAATTTGAATATGCTGTGTGAAATCATTAGAAAACCAATAAAATTATTGAAAATCTATATGGTATCGATCAGAAAATGTTGATTTTGACAATTTCCAACAGTTTACACAAAGTTTTATTGCAAATATTAAGTTTTACAAACTTTTGAAAAATATTGGAATTTCAATGCAAAAGCTAGCATTTCAAGCTAGTTTTTCAACGTTAAACACGGTAATTTCAAATTTGAATATGCTGTGTGAAATCATTAGAAAAACAATAAAATTATTGAAAATCGATATGGTATCGATCAGAAAATGTTGATTTTGACAATTTCCAACAGTTTACACAAAGTTTGATTGCAAATATTAAGTTTTACAAACTTTTGAAAATATTGGAATTTCAATGCAAAGGCTAGCATTTCAAGCTAGTTTTTCAACGTTAAACACGGTAATTTCAAATTTGAATATGCTGTGTGAAATCATTAGAAAACCCATAAAATTATTGAAAATCGATATGGTATCGATCAGAAAATGTTGATTTTGACAATTTCCAACAGTTTACACAAAGTTTGATTGCAAATATTAAGTTTTACAAACTTTTGAAAAATATTGGAATTTCAATGCAAAAGCTAGCATTTCAAGCTAGTTTTTCAACGTTAAACACGGTAATTTCAAATTTGAATATGCTGTGTGAAATCATTAGAAAACCAATAAAATTATTGAAAATCTATATGGTATCGATCAGAAAATGTTGATTTTGACAATTTCCAACAGTTTACACAAAGTTTTATTGCAAATATTAAGTTTTACAAACTTTTGTAAAATATTGGAATTTCAATGCAAAAGCTAGCATTTCAAGCTAGTTTTTCAACGTTAAACACGGTAATTTCAAATTTGAATATGCTGTGTGAAATCATTAGAAAACCAATAAAATTATTGAAAATCGATATGGTATCGATCAGAAAATGTTGATTTTGACAATTTCCAACAGTTTACACAAAGTTTTATTGCAAATATTAAGTTTTACAAACTTTTGAAAAATATTGGAATTTCAATGCAAAAGCTAGCATTTCAAGCTAGTTTTTCAACGTTAAACACGGTAATTTCAAATTTGAATATGCTGTGTGAAATCATTAGAAAACCAATAAAATTATTGAAAATCGATATGGTATCGATCAGAAAATGTTGATTTTGACAATTTCCAACAGTTTACACAAAGTTTTATTGCAAATATTAAGTTTTACAAACTTTTGAAAAATATTGGAATTTCAATGCAAAAGCTAGCATTTCAAGCTAGTTTTTCAACGTTAAACACGGTAATTACAAATTTGAATATGCTGTGTGAAATCATTAAAAAACCAATAAAATTATTGAAAATCGATATGGTATCGATCAGAAAATGTTGATTTTGACAATTTCCAACAGTTTACACAAAGTTTTATTGCAAATATTAAGTTTTACAAACTTTTGAAAAATATTGGAATTTCAATGCAAAAGCTAGCATTTCAAGCTAGTTTTTCAACGTTAAACAGGGTAATTTCAAATTTGAATATGCTGTGTGAAATCATTAGAAAACCAATAAAATTATTGAAAATCTATATGGTATCGATCAGAAAATGTTGATTTTGACAATTTCCAACAGTTTACACAAAGTTTTATTGCAAATATTAAGTTTTACAAACTTTTGTAAAATATTGGAATTTCAATGCAAAAGCTAGCATTTCAAGCTAGTTTTTCAACGTTAAACACGGTAATTTCAAATTTGAATATGCTGTGTGAAATCATTAGAAAACCAATAAAATTATTGAAAATCGATATGGTATCGATCAGAAAATGTTGATTTTGACAATTTCCAACAGTTTACACAAAGTTTTATTGCAAATATTAAGTTTTACAAACTTTTGAAAAATATTGGAATTTCAATGCAAAAGCTAGCATTTCAAGCTAGTTTTTCAACGTTAAACACGGTAATTTCAAATTTGAATATGCTGTGTGAAATCATTAGAAAACCAATAAAATTATTGAAAATCGATATGGTATCGATCAGAAAATGTTGATTTTGACAATTTCCAACAGTTTACACAAAGTTTTATTGCAAATATTAAGTTTTACAAACTTTTGAAAAATATTGGAATTTCAATGCAAAAGCTAGCATTTCAAGCTAGTTTTTCAACGTTAAACACGGTAATTTCAAATTTGAATATGCTGTGTGAAATCATTAGAAAACCAATAAAATTATTGAAAATCGATATGGTATCGATCAGAAAATGTTGATTTTGACAATTTCCAACAGTTTACACAAAGTTTTATTGCAAATATTAAGTTTTACAAACTTTTGAAAAATATTGGAATTTCAATGCAAAAGCTAGCATTTCAAGCTAGTTTTTCAACGTTAAACACGGTAATTACAAATTTGAATATGCTGTGTGAAATCATTAAAAAACCAATAAAATTATTGAAAATCGATATGGTATCGATCAGAAAATGTTGATTTTGACAATTTCCAACAGTTTACACAAAGTTTTATTGCAAATATTAAGTTTTACAAACTTTTGAAAAATATTGGAATTTCAATGCAAAAGCTAGCATTTCAAGCTAGTTTTTCAACGTTAAACAGGGTAATTTCAAATTTGAATATGCTGTGTGAAATCATTAGAAAACCAATAAAATTATTGAAAATCTATATGGTATCGATCAGAAAATGTTGATTTTGACAATTTCCAACAGTTTACACAAAGTTTTATTGCAAATATTAAGTTTTACAAACTTTTGTAAAATATTGAAATTTCAATGCAAAAGCTAGCATTTCAAGCTAGTTTTTCAACGTTAAACACGGTAATTTCAAATTTGAATATGCTGTGTGAAATCATTAGAAAACCAATAAAATTATTGAAAATCGATATGGTATCGATCAGAAAATGTTGATTTTGACAATTTCCAACAGTTTACACAAAGTTTTATTGCAAATATTAAGTTTTACAAACTTTTGAAAAATATTGGAATTTCAATGCAAAAGCTAGCATTTCAAGCTAGTTTTTCAACGTTAAACACGGTAATTTCAAATTTGAATATGCTGTGTGAAATCATTAGAAAAACAATAAAATTATTGAAAATCGATATGGTATCGATCAGAAAATGTTGATTTTGACAATTTCCAACAGTTTACACAAAGTTTGATTGCAAATATTAAGTTTTACAAACTTTTGAAAAATATTGGAATTTCAATGCAAAAGCTAGCATTTCAAGCTAGTTTTTCAACGTTAAACACGGTAATTTCAAATTTGAATATGCTGTGTGAAATCATTAGAAAACCCATAAAATTATTGAAAATCGATATGGTATCGATCAGAAAATGTTGATTTTGACAATTTCCAACAGTTTACACAAAGTTTGATTGCAAATATTACGTTTTACAAACTTTTGAAAAATATTGGAATTTCAATGCAAAAGCTAGCATTTCAAGCTAGTTTTTCAACGTTAAACACGGTAATTTCAAATTTGAATATGCTGTGTGAAATCATTAGAAAACCAATAAAATTATTGAAAATCGATATGGTATCGATCAGAAAATGTTGATTTTGACAATTTCCAACAGTTTACACAAAGTTTGATTGCAAATATTAAGTTTTACAAACTTTTGAAAAATATTGGAATTTCAATGCAAAAGCTAGCATTTCAAGCTAGTTTTTCAACGTTAAACACGGTAATTTCAAATTTGAATATGCTGTGTGAAATCATTAGAAAAACAATAAAATTATTGAAAATCGATATGGTATCGATCAGAAAATGTTGATTTTGACAATTTCCAACAGTTTACACAAAGTTTGATTGCAAATATTAAGTTTTACAAACTTTTGAAAAATATTGGAATTTCAATGCAAAAGCTAGCATTTCAAGCTAGTTTTTCAACGTTAAACACGGTAATTTCAAATTTGAATATGCTGTGTGAAATCATTAGAAAACCAATAAAATTATTGAAAATCGATATGGTATCGATCAGAAAATGTTGATTTTGACAATTTCCAACAGTTTACACAAAGTTTTATTGCAAATATTAAGTTTTACAAACTTTTGAAAAATATTGGAATTTCAATGCAAAAGCTAGCATTTCAAGCTAGTTTTTCAACGTTAAACACGGTAATTACAAATTTGAATATGCTGTGTGAAATCATTAAAAAACCAATAAAATTATTGAAAATCGATATGGTATCGATCAGAAAATGTTGATTTTGACAATTTCCAACAGTTTACACAAAGTTTTATTGCAAATATTAAGTTTTACAAACTTTTGAAAAATATTGGAATTTCAATGCAAAAGCTAGCATTTCAAGCTAGTTTTTCAACGTTAAACAGGGTAATTTCAAATTTGAATATGCTGTGTGAAATCATTAGAAAACCAATAAAATTATTGAAAATCTATATGGTATCGATCAGAAAATGTTGATTTTGACAATTTCCAACAGTTTACACAAAGTTTTATTGCAAATATTAAGTTTTACAAACTTTTGTAAAATATTGGAATTTCAATGCAAAAGCTAGCATTTCAAGCTAGTTTTTCAACGTTAAACACGGTAATTTCAAATTTGAATATGCTGTGTGAAATCATTAGAAAACCAATAAAATTATTGAAAATCGATATGGTATCGATCAGAAAATGTTGATTTTGACAATTTCCAACAGTTTACACAAAGTTTTATTGCAAATATTAAGTTTTACAAACTTTTGAAAAATATTGGAATTTCAATGCAAAAGCTAGCATTTCAAGCTAGTTTTTCAACGTTAAACACGGTAATTTCAAATTTGAATATGCTGTGTGAAATCATTAGAAAACCAATAAAATTATTGAAAATCGATATGGTATCGATCAGAAAATGTTGATTTTGACAATTTCCAACAGTTTACACAAAGTTTTATTGCAAATATTAAGTTTTACAAACTTTTGAAAAATATTGGAATTTCAATGCAAAAGCTAGCATTTCAAGCTAGTTTTTCAACGTTAAACACGGTAATTTCAAATTTGAATATGCTGTGTGAAATCATTAGAAAACCAATAAAATTATTGAAAATCGATATGGTATCGATCAGAAAATGTTGATTTTGACAATTTCCAACAGTTTACACAAAGTTTTATTGCAAATATTAAGTTTTACAAACTTTTGAAAAATATTGGAATTTCAATGCAAAAGCTAGCATTTCAAGCTAGTTTTTCAACGTTAAACACGGTAATTACAAATTTGAATATGCTGTGTGAAATCATTAAAAAACCAATAAAATTATTGAAAATCGATATGGTATCGATCAGAAAATGTTGATTTTGACAATTTCCAACAGTTTACACAAAGTTTTATTGCAAATATTAAGTTTTACAAACTTTTGAAAAATATTGGAATTTCAATGCAAAAGCTAGCATTTCAAGCTAGTTTTTCAACGTTAAACAGGGTAATTTCAAATTTGAATATGCTGTGTGAAATCATTAGAAAACCAATAAAATTATTGAAAATCTATATGGTATCGATCAGAAAATGTTGATTTTGACAATTTCCAACAGTTTACACAAAGTTTTATTGCAAATATTAAGTTTTACAAACTTTTGTAAAATATTGGAATTTCAATGCAAAAGCTAGCATTTCAAGCTAGTTTTTCAACGTTAAACACGGTAATTTCAAATTTGAATATGCTGTGTGAAATCATTAGAAAACCAATAAAATTATTGAAAATCGATATGGTATCGATCAGAAAATGTTGATTTTGACAATTTCCAACAGTTTACACAAAGTTTTATTGCAAATATTAAGTTTTACAAACTTTTGAAAAATATTGGAATTTCAATGCAAAAGCTAGCATTTCAAGCTAGTTTTTCAACGTTAAACACGGTAATTTCAAATTTGAATATGCTGTGTGAAATCATTAGAAAAACAATAAAATTATTGAAAATCGATATGGTATCGATCAGAAAATGTTGATTTTGACAATTTCCAACAGTTTACACAAAGTTTGATTGCAAATATTAAGTTTTACAAACTTTTGAAAAATATTGGAATTTCAATGCAAAAGCTAGCATTTCAAGCTAGTTTTTCAACGTTAAACACGGTAATTTCAAATTTGAATATGCTGTGTGAAATCATTAGAAAACCCATAAAATTATTGAAAATCGATATGGTATCGATCAGAAAATGTTGATTTTGACAATTTCCAACAGTTTACACAAAGTTTGATTGCAAATATTACGTTTTACAAACTTTTGAAAAATATTGGAATTTCAATGCAAAAGCTAGCATTTCAAGCTAGTTTTTCAACGTTAAACACGGTAATTTCAAATTTGAATATGCTGTGTGAAATCATTAGAAAACCAATAAAATTATTGAAAATCGATATGGTATCGATCAGAAAATGTTGATTTTGACAATTTCCAACAGTTTACACAAAGTTTGATTGCAAATATTAAGTTTTACAAACTTTTGAAAAATATTGGAATTTCAATGCAAAAGCTAGCATTTCAAGCTAGTTTTTCAACGTTAAACACGGTAATTTCAAATTTGAATATGCTGTGTGAAATCATTAGAAAAACAATAAAATTATTGAAAATCGATATGGTATCGATCAGAAAATGTTGATTTTGACAATTTCCAACAGTTTACACAAAGTTTGATTGCAAATATTAAGTTTTACAAACTTTTGAAAAATATTGGAATTTCAATGCAAAAGCTAGCATTTCAAGCTAGTTTTTCAACGTTAAACACGGTAATTTCAAATTTGAATATGCTGTGTGAAATCATTAGAAAACCAATAAAATTATTGAAAATCTATATGGTATCGATCAGAAAATGTTGATTTTGACAATTTCCAACAGTTTACACAAAGTTTTATTGCAAATATTAAGTTTTACAAACTTTTGTAAAATATTGGAATTTCAATGCAAAAGCTAGCATTTCAAGCTAGTTTTTCAACGTTAAACACGGTAATTTCAAATTTGAATATGCTGTGTGAAATCATTAGAAAACCAATAAAATTATTGAAAATCGATATGGTATCGATCAGAAAATGTTGATTTTGACAATTTCCAACAGTTTACACAAAGTTTTATTGCAAATATTAAGTTTTACAAACTTTTGAAAAATATTGGAATTTCAATGCAAAAGCTAGCATTTCAAGCTAGTTTTTCAACGTTAAACACGGTAATTTCAAATTTGAATATGCTGTGTGAAATCATTAGAAAACCAATAAAATTATTGAAAATCGATATGGTATCGATCAGAAAATGTTGATTTTGACAATTTCCAACAGTTTACACAAAGTTTTATTGCAAATATTAAGTTTTACAAACTTTTGAAAAATATTGGAATTTCAATGCAAAAGCTAGCATTTCAAGCTAGTTTTTCAACGTTAAACACGGTAATTTCAAATTTGAATATGCTGTGTGAAATCATTAAAAAACCAATAAAATTATTGAAAATCGATATGGTATCGATCAGAAAATGTTGATTTTGACAATTTCCAACAGTTTACACAAAGTTTTATTGCAAATATTAAGTTTTACAAACTTTTGAAAAATATTGGAATTTCAATGCAAAAGCTAGCATTTCAAGCTAGTTTTTCAACGTTAAACAGGGTAATTTCAAATTTGAATATGCTGTGTGAAATCATTAGAAAACCAATAAAATTATTGAAAATCGATATGGTATCGATCAGAAAATGTTGATTTTGACAATTTCCAACAGTTTACACAAAGTTTTATTGCAAATATTAAGTTTTACAAACTTTTGAAAAATATTGGAATTTCAATGCAAAAGCTAGCATTTCAAGCTAGTTTTTCAACGTTAAACACGGTAATTTCAAATTTGAATATGCTGTGTGAAATCATTAGAAAAACAATAAAATTATTGAAAATCGATATGGTATCGATCAGAAAATGTTGATTTTGACAATTTCCAACAGTTTACACAAAGTTTGATTGCAAATATTAAGTTTTACAAACTTTTGAAAAATATTGGAATTTCAATGCAAAAGCTAGCATTTCAAGCTAGTTTTTCAACGTTAAACACGGTAATTTCAAATTTGAATATGCTGTGTGAAATCATTAGAAAACCAATAAAATTATTGAAAATCGATATGGTATCGATCAGAAAATGTTGATTTTGACAATTTCCAACAATTTACACAAAGTTTTATTGCAAATATTAAATTTTACAAACTTTTGAAAAATATTGGAATTTCAATGCAAAAGCTAGCATTTCAAGCTAGTTTTTCAACGTTAAACACGGTAATTTCAAATTTGAATATGCTGTGTGAAATCATTAGAAAACCAATAAAATTATGGAAAATCTATATGGTATCGATCAGAAAATGTTGATTTTGACAATTTCCAACAGTTTACACAAAGTTTAATTGCAAATATTAAGTTTTACAAACTTTTGAAAAATATTGGAATTTCAATGCAAAAGCTAGCATTTCAAGCTAGTTTTTCAACGTTAAACACGGTAATTTCAAATTTGAATATGCTGTGTGAAATCATTAGAAAACCAATAAAATTATTGAAAATCGATATGGTATCGATCAGAAAATGTTGATTTTGACAATTTCCAACAGTTTACACAAAGTTTTATTGCAAATATTAAGTTTTACAAACTTTTGAAAAATATTGGAATTTCAATGCAAAAGCTAGCATTTCAAGCTAGTTTTTCAACGTTAAACACGGTAATTTCAAATTTGAATATGCTGTGTGAAATCATTAGAAAACCAATAAAATTATTGAAAATCGATATGGTATCGATCAGAAAATGTTGATTTTGACAATTTCCAACAGTTTACACAAAGTTTTATTGCAAATATTAAGTTTTACAAACTTTTGAAAAATATTGGAATTTCAATGCAAAAGCTAGCATTTCAAGCTAGTTTTTCAACGTTAAACACGGTAATTTCAAATTTGAATATGCTGTGTGAAATCATTAGAAAACCAATAAAATTATTGAAAATCGATATGGTATCGATCAGAAAATGTTGATTTTGACAATTTCCAACAGTTTACACAAAGTTTTATTGCAAATATTAAGTTTTACAAACTTTTGAAAAATATTGGAATTTCAATGCAAAAGCTAGCATTTCAACCTAGTTTTTCAACGTTAAACACGGTAATTTCAAATTTGAATATGCTGTGTGAAATCATTAGAAAACCAATAAAATTATTGAAAATCGATATGGTATCGATCAGAAAATGTTGATTTTGACAATTTCCAACAGTTTACACAAAGTTTTATTGCAAATATTAAGTTTTACAAACTTTTGAAAAATATTGGAATTTCAATGCAAAAGCTAGCATTTCAAGCTAGTTTTTCAACGTTAAACACGGTAATTTCAAATTTGAATATGCTGTGTGAAATCATTAGAAAACCAATAAAATTATGGAAAATCTATATGGTATCGATCAGAAAATGTTGATTTTGACAATTTCCAACAGTTTACACAAAGTTTAATTGCAAATATTAAGTTTTACAAACTTTTGAAAAATATTGGAATTTCAATGCAAAAGCTAGCATTTCAAGCTAGTTTTTCAACGTTAAACACGGTAATTTCAAATTTGAATATGCTGTGTGAAATCATTAGAAAACCAATAAAATTATTGAAAATCGATATGGTATCGATCAGAAAATGTTGATTTTGACAATTTCCAACAGTTTACACAAAGTTTTATTGCAAATATTAAGTTTTACAAACTTTTGAAAAATATTGGAATTTCAATGCAAAAGCTAGCATTTCAAGCTAGTTTTTCAACGTTAAACACGGTAATTTCAAATTTGAATATGCTGTGTGAAATCATTAGAAAAACAATAAAATTATTGAAAATCGATATGGTATCGATCAGAAAATGTTGATTTTGACAATTTCCAACAGTTTACACA
Organism: Acanthosepion esculentum; assembly: GCA_964036315.1. Taxonomy (NCBI): domain Eukaryota; kingdom Metazoa; phylum Mollusca; class Cephalopoda; order Sepiida; family Sepiidae; genus Acanthosepion; species Acanthosepion esculentum. The sequence continues at coordinate 74,979,513 of OZ038495.1, forward strand.
AAGTTTTATTGCAAATATTAAGTTTTACAAACTTTTGAAAAATATTGGAATTTCAATGCAAAAGCTAGCATTTCAACCTAGTTTTTCAACGTTAAACACGGTAATTTCAAATTTGAATATGCTGTGTGAAATCATTAGAAAACCAATAAAATTATTGAAAATCGATATGGTATCGATCAGAAAATGTTGATTTTGACAATTTCCAACAGTTTACACAAAGTTTTATTGCAAATATTAAGTTTTACAAACTTTTGAAAAATATTGGAATTTCAATGCAAAAGCTAGCATTTCAAGCTAGTTTTTCAACGTTAAACACGGTAATTTCAAATTTGAATATGCTGTGTGAAATCATTAGAAAAACAATAAAATTATTGAAAATCGATATGGTATCGATCAGAAAATGTTGATTTTGACAATTTCCAACAGTTTACACAAAGTTTTATTGCAAATATTAAGTTTTACAAACTTTTGAAAAATATTGGAATTTCAATGCAAAAGCTAGCATTTCAACCTAGTTTTTCAACGTTAAACACGGTAATTTCAAATTTGAATATGCTGTGTGAAATCATTAGAAAACCAATAAAATTATTGAAAATCGATATGGTATCGATCAGAAAATGTTGATTTTGACAATTTCCAACAGTTTACACAAAGTTTTATTGCAAATATTAAGTTTTACAAACTTTTGAAAAATATTGGAATTTCAATGCAAAAGCTAGCATTTCAAGCTAGTTTTTCAACGTTAAACACGGTAATTTCAAATTTGAATATGCTGTGTGAAATCATTAGAAAACCAATAAAATTATTGAAAATCGATATGGTATCGATCAGAAAATGTTGATTTTGACAATTTCCAACAGTTTACACAAAGTTTTATTGCAAATATTAAGTTTTACAAACTTTTGAAAAATATTGGAATTTCAATGCAAAAGCTAGCATTTCAAGCTAGTTTTTCAACTTTAAACACGGCAATTTCAAATTTGAATATGCTGTGTGAAATCATTAGAAAAACAATAAAATTATTGAAAATCGATATGGTATCGATCAGAAAATGTTGATTTTGACAATTTCCAACAGTTTACACAAAGTTTGATTGCAAATATTAAGTTTTACAAACTTTTGAAAAATATTGGAATTTCAATGCAAAAGCTAGCATTTCAACCTAGTTTTTCAACGTTAAACACGGTAATTTCAAATTTCAATATGCTGTGTGAAATCATTAGAAAACCAATAAAATTATTGAAAATCGATATGGTATCGATCAGAAAATGTTGATTTTGACAATTTCCAACAGTTTACACAAAGTTTTATTGCAAATATTAAGTTTTACAAACTTTTGAAAAATATTGGAATTTCAATGCAAAAGCTAGCATTTCAAGCTAGTTTTTCAACGTTAAACACGGTAATTTCAAATTTGAATATGCTGTGTGAAATCATTAGAAAACCAATAAAATTATTGAAAATCGATATGGTATCGATCAGAAAATGTTGATTTTGACAATTTCCAACAGTTTACACAAAGTTTTATTGCAAATATTAAGTTTTACAAACTTTTGAAAAATATTGGAATTTCAATGCAAAAGCTAGCATTTCAAGCTAGTTTTTCAACGTTAAACACGGTAATTTCAAATTTGAATATGCTGTGTGAAATCATTAGAAAAACAATAAAATTATTGAAAATCGATATGGTATCGATCAGAAAATGTTGATTTTGACAATTTCCAACAGTTTACACAAAGTTTGATTGCAAATATTAAGTTTTACAAACTTTTGAAAAATATTGGAATTTCAATGCAAAAGCTAGCATTTCAAGCTAGTTTTTCAACGTTAAACACGGTAATTTCAAATTTGAATATGCTGTGTGAAATCATTAGAAAACCAATAAAATTATTGAAAATCGATATGGTATCGATCAGAAAATGTTGATTTTGACAATTTCCAACAGTTTACACAAAGTTTTATTGCAAATATTAAGTTTTACAAACTTTTGAAAAATATTGGAATTTCAATGCAAAAGCTAGCATTTCAAGCTAGTTTTTCAACGTTAAACACGGTAATTTCAAATTTGAATATGCTGTGTGAAATCATTAGAAAACCAATAAAATTATTGAAAATCGATATGGTATCGATCAGAAAATGTTGATTTTGACAATTTCCAACAGTTTACACAAAGTTTGATTGCAAATATTAAGTTTTACAAACTTTTGAAAAATATTGGAATTTCAATGCAAAAGCTAGCATTTCAAGCTAGTTTTTCAACGTTAAACACGGTAATTTCAAATTTGAATATGCTGTGTGAAATCATTAGAAAACCAATAAAATTATTGAAAATCGATATGGTATCGATCAGAAAATGTTGATTTTGACAATTTCCAACAGTTTACACAAAGTTTTATTGCAAATATTAAGTTTTACAAACTTTTGAAAAATATTGGAATTTCAATGCAAAAGCAAGCATTTCAAGCTAGTTTTTCAACGTTAAACACGGTAATTTCAAATTTGAATATGCTGTGTGAAATCATTAGAAAAACAATAAAATTATTGAAAATCGATATGGTATCGATCAGAAAATGTTGATTTTGACAATTTCCAACAGTTTACACCAAGTTTTATTGCAAATATTAAGTTTTACAAACTTTTGAAAAATATTGGAATTTCAATGCAAAAGCAAGCATTTCAAGCTAGTTTTTCAACGTTAAACACGGTAATTTCAAATTTGAATATGCTGTGTGAAATCATTAGAAAACCAATAAAATTATTGAAAATCGACATGGTATCGATCAGAAAATGTTGATTTTGACAATTTCCAACAGTTTACACAAAGTTTTATTGCAAATATTAAGTTTTACAAACTTTTGAAAAATATTGGAATTTCAATGCAAAAGCTAGCATTTCAAGCTAGTTTTTCAACGTTAAACACGGTAATTTCAAATTTGAATATGCTGTGTGAAATCATTAGAAAACCAATAAAATTATTGAAAATCGATATGGTATCGATCAGAAAATGTTGATTTTGACAATTTCCAACAGTTTACACAAAGTTTTATTGCAAATATTAAGTTTTAAAAACTTTTGAAAAATATTGGAATTTCAATGCAAAAGCTAGCATTTCAAGCTAGTTTTTCAACGTTAAACACGGTAATTTCAAATTTGAATATGCTGTGTGAAATCATTAGAAAAACAATAAAATTATTGAAAATCGATATGGTATCGATCAGAAAATGTTGATTTTGACAATTTCCAAAAGTTTACACAAAGTTTGATTGCAATTATTAAGTTTTACAAACTTTTGAAAAATATTGGAATTTCAATGCAAAAGCTAGCATTTCAAGCTAGTTTTTCAACGTTAAACACGGTAATTTCAAATTTGAATATGCTGTGTGAAATCATTAGAAAACCAATAAAATTATTGAAAATCGATATGGTATCGATCAGAAAATGTTGATTTTGACAATTTCCAACAGTTTACACAAAGTTTTATTGCAAATATTAAGTTTTACAAACTTTTGAAAAATATTGGAATTTCAATTCAAAAGCTAGCATTTCAAGCTAGTTTTTCAACGTTAAACACGGTAATTTCAAATTTGAATATGCTGTGTGAAATCATTAGAAAAACAATAAAATTATTGAAAATCGATATGGTATCGATCAGAAAATGTTGATTTTGACAATTTCCAACAGTTTACACAAAGTTTTATTGCAAATATTAAGTTTTACAAACTTTTGAAAAATATTGGAATTTCAATGCAAAAGCTAGCATTTCAAGCTAGTTTTTCAACGTTAAACACGGTAATTTCAAATTTGAATATGCTGTGTGAAATCATTAGAAAACCAATAAAATTATTGAAAATCGATATGGTATCGATCAGAAAATGTTGATTTTGACAATTTCCAACAGTTTACACAAAGTTTGATTGCAAATATTAAGTTTTACAAACTTTTGAAAAATATTGGAATTTCAATGCAAAAGCTAGCATTTCAAGCTAGTTTTTCAACGTTAAACACGGTAATTTCAAATTTGAATATGCTGTGTGAAATCATTAGAAAACCAATAAAATTATTGAAAATCGATATGGTATCGATCAGAAAATGTTGATTTTGACAATTTCCAACAGTTTACACAAAGTTTTATTGCAAATATTAAGTTTTACAAACTTTTGAAAAATATTGGAATTTCAATGCAAAAGCTAGCATTTCAAGCTAGTTTTTCAACGTTAAACACGGTAATTTCAAATTTGAATATGCTGTGTGAAATCATTAGAAAACCAATAAAATTATTGAAAATCGATATGGTATCGATCAGAAAATGTTGATTTTGACAATTTCCAACAGTTTACACAAAGTTTTATTGCAAATATTAAGTTTTACAAACTTTTGAAAAATATTGGAATTTCAATGCAAAAGCTAGCATTTCAAGCTAGTTTTTCAACGTTAAACACGGTAATTTCAAATTTGAATATGCTGTGTGAAATCATTAGAAAACCAATAAAATTATTGAAAATCGATATGGTATCGATCAGAAAATGTTGATTTTGACAATTTCCAACAGTTTACACAAAGTTTTATTGCAAATATTAAGTTTTACAAACTTTTGAAAAATATTGGAATTTCAATGCAAAAGCTAGCATTTCAAGCTAGTTTTTCAACGTTAAACACGGTAATTTCAAATTTGAATATGCTGTGTGAAATCATTAGAAAACCAATAAAATTATTGAAAATCGATATGGTATCGATCAGAAAATGTTGATTTTGACAATTTCCAACAGTTTACACAAAGTTTTATTGCAAATATTAAGTTTTACAAACTTTTGAAAAATATTGGAATTTCAATGCAAAAGCTAGCATTTCAAGCTAGTTTTTCAACGTTAAACACGGTAATTTCAAATTTGAATATGCTGTGTGAAATCATTAGAAAACCAATAAAATTATTGAAAATCGATATGGTATCGATCAGAAAATGTTGATTTTGACAATTTCCAACAGTTTACACAAAGTTTTATTGCAACTATTAAGTTTTACAAACTTTTGAAAAATATTGGAATTTCAATGCAAAAGCAAGCATTTCAAGCTAGTTTTTCAACGTTAAACACGGTAATTTCAAATTTGAATATGCTCTGTGAAATCATTAGAAAAACAATAAAATTATTGAAAATCGATATGGTATCGATCAGAAAATGTTGATTTTGACAATTTCCAACAGTTTACACAAAGTTTTATTGCAAATATTAAGTTTTACAAACTTTTGAAAAATATTGGAATTTCAATGCAAAAGCAAGCATTTCAAGCTAGTTTTTCAACGTTAAACACGGTAATTTCAAATTTGAATATGCTGTGTGAAATCATTAGAAAACCAATAAAATTATTGAAAATCGATATGGTATCGATCAGAAAATGTTGATTTTGACAATTTCCAACAGTTTACACAAAGTTTTATTGCAAATATTAAGTTTTACAAACTTTTGAAAAATATTGGAATTTCAATGCAAAAGCTAGCATTTTCAAGCTAGTTTTTCAACGTTAAACACGGTAATTTTAAATTTGAATATGCTGTGTGAAATCATTAGAAAACCAATAAAATTATTGAAAATCGATATGGTATCGATCAGAAAATGTTGATTTTGACAATTTCCAACAGTTTACACAAAGTTTTATTGCAAATATTAAGTTTTACAAACTTTTGAAAAATATTGGAATTTCAATGCAAAAGCAAGCATTTCAAGCTAGTTTTTCAACGTTAAACACGGTAATTTCAAATTTGAATATGCTGTGTGAAATCATTAGAAAACCAATAAAATTATTGAAAATCGATATGGTATCGATCAGAAAATGTTGATTTTGACAATTTCCAACAGTTTACACAAAGTTTTATTGCAAATATTAAGTTTTACAAACTTTTGAAAAATATTGGAATTTCAATGCAAAAGCTAGCATTTTCAAGCTAGTTTTTCAACGTTAAACACGGTAATTTTAAATTTGAATATGCTGTGTGAAATCATTAGAAAACCAATAAAATTATTGAAAATCGATATGGTATCGATCAGAAAATGTTGATTTTGACAATTTCCAACAGTTTACACAAAGTTTTATTGCAAATATTATGTTTTACAAACTTTTGAAAAATATTGGAATTTCAATGCAAAAGCTAGCATTTCAAGCTAGTTTTTCAACGTTAAACACGGTAATTTCAAATTTGAATATGCTGTGTGAAATCATTAGAAAACCAATAAAATTATGGAAAATCGATATGGTATCGATCAGAAAATGTTGATTTTGACAATTTCCAACAGTTTACACAAAGTTTTATTGCAAATATCAAGTTTTACAAACTTTTGAAAAATATTGGAATTTCAATGCAAAAGCTAGCATTTCAAGCTAGTTTTTCAACGTTAAACACGGTAATTTCAAATTTGAATATGCTGTGTGAAATCATTAGAAAACCAATAAAATTATTGAAAATCGATATGGTATCGATCAGAAAATGTTGATTTTGACAATTTCCAACAGTTTACACAAAGTTTTATTGCAAATATTAAGTTTTACAAACTTTTGAAAAATATTGGAATTTCAATGCAAAAGCAAGCATTTCAAGCTAGTTTTTCAACGTTAAACACGGTAATTTCAAATTTGAATATGCTGTGTGAAATCATTAGAAAACCAATAAAATTATTGAAAATCTATATGGTATCGATCAGAAAATGTTGATTTTGACAATTTCCAACAGTTTACACAAAGTTTTATTGCAAATATTAAGTTTTACAAACTTTTGAAAAATATTGGAATTTCAATGCAAAAGCTAGCATTTCAAGCTAGTTTTTCAACGTTAAACACGGTAATTTCAAATTTGAATATGCTGTGTGAAATCATTAGAAAACCAATAAAATTATGGAAAATCGATATGGTATCGATCAGAAAATGTTGATTTTGACAATTTCCAACAGTTTACACAAAGTTTTATTGCAAATATCAAGTTTTACAAACTTTTGAAAAATATTGGAATTTCAATGCAAAAGCTAGCATTTCAAGCTAGTTTTTCAACGTTAAACACGGTAATTTCAAATTTGAATATGCTGTGTGAAATCATTAGAAAACCAATAAAATTATTGAAAATCGATATGGTATCGATCAGAAAATGTTGATTTTGACAATTTCCAACAGTTTACACAAAGTTTTATTGCAAATATTAAGTTTTACAAACTTTTGAAAAATATTGGAATTTCAATGCAAAAGCAAGCATTTCAAGCTAGTTTTTCAACGTTAAACACGGTAATTTCAAATTTGAATATGCTGTGTGAAATCATTAGAAAACCAATAAAATTATTGAAAATCTATATGGTATCGATCAGAAAATGTTGATTTTGACAATTTCCAACAGTTTACACAAAGTTTTATTGCAAATATTAAGTTTTACAAACTTTTGAAAAATATTGGAATTTCAATGCAAAAGCTAGCATTTCAAGCTAGTTTTTCAACGTTAAACACGGTAATTTCAAATTTGAATATGCTGTGTGAAATCATTAGAAAACCAATAAAATTATTGAAAATCGATATGGTATCGATGAGAAAATGTTGATTTTGACAATTTCCAACATTTTACACAAAGTTTTATTGCAAATATTAAGTTTTACAAACTTTTGAAAAATATTGGAATTTCAATGCAAAAGCAAGCATTTCAAGCTAGTTTTTCAACGTTAAACACGGTAATTTCAAATTTGAATATGCTGTGTGAAATCATTAGAAAACCAATAAAATTATTGAAAATCGATATGGTATCGATCAGAAAATGTTGATTTTGACAATTTCCAACAGTTTACACAAAGTTTTATTGCAAATATTAAGTTTTACAAACTTTTGAAAAATATTGGAATTTCAATGCAAAAGCAAGCATTTCAAGCTAGTTTTTCAACGTTAAACACGGTAATTTCAAATTTGAATATGCTGTGTGAAATCATTAGAAAACCAATAAAATTATTGAAAATCGATATGGTATCGATCAGAAAATGTTGATTTTGACAATTTCCAACAGTTTACACAAAGTTTTATTGCAAATATTAAGTTTTACAAACTTTTGAAAAATATTGGAATTCCAATGCAAAAGCTAGCATTTCAAGCTAGTTTTTCAACGTTAAACACGGTAATTTCAAATTTGAATATGCTGTGTGAAATCATTAGAAAACCCATAAAATTATTGAAAATCGATATGGTATCGATCAGAAAATGTTGATTTTGACAATTTCCAACAGTTTACACAAAGTTTTATTGCAAATATTAAGTTTTACAAACTTTTGAAAAATATTGGAATTTCAATGCAAAAGCTAGCATTTCAAGCTAGTTTTTCAACGTTAAACACGGTAATTTCAAATTTGAATATGCTGTGTGAAATCATTAGAAAACCAATAAAATTATTGAAAATCGATATGGTATCGATCAGAAAATGTTGATTTTGACAATTTCCAACAGTTTACACAAAGTTTTATTGCAAATATTAAGTTTTACAAACTTTTGAAAAATATTGGAATTTCAATGCAAAAGCTAGCATTTTCAAGCTAGTTTTTCAACGTTAAACACGGTAATTTTAAATTTGAATATGCTGTGTGAAATCATTAGAAAACCAATAAAATTATTGAAAATCGATATGGTATCGATCAGAAAATGTTGATTTTGACAATTTCCAACAGTTTACACAAAGTTTTATTGCAAATATTAAGTTTTACAAACTTTTGAAAAATATTGGAATTTCAATGCAAAAGCTAGCATTTCAAGCTAGTTTTTCAACGTTAAACACGGTAATTTCAAATTTGAATATGCTGTGTGAAATCATTAGAAAACCAATAAAATTATTGAAAATCGATATGGTATCGATGAGAAAATGTTGATTTTGACAATTTCCAACATTTTACACAAAGTTTTATTGCAAATATTAAGTTTTACAAACTTTTGAAAAATATTGGAATTTCAATGCAAAAGCAAGCATTTCAAGCTAGTTTTTCAACGTTAAACACGGTAATTTCAAATTTGAATATGCTGTGTGAAATCATTAGAAAACCAATAAAATTATTGAAAATCGATATGGTATCGATCAGAAAATGTTGATTTTGACAATTTCCAACAGTTTACACAAAGTTTTATTGCAAATATTAAGTTTTACAAACTTTTGAAAAATATTGGAATTTCAATGCAAAAGCAAGCATTTCAAGCTAGTTTTTCAACGTTAAACACGGTAATTTCAAATTTGAATATGCTGTGTGAAATCATTAGAAAACCAATAAAATTATTGAAAATCGATATGGTATCGATCAGAAAATGTTGATTTTGACAATTTCCAACAGTTTACACAAAGTTTTATTGCAAATATTAAGTTTTACAAACTTTTGAAAAATATTGGAATTCCAATGCAAAAGCTAGCATTTCAAGCTAGTTTTTCAACGTTAAACACGGTAATTTCAAATTTGAATATGCTGTGTGAAATCATTAGAAAACCCATAAAATTATTGAAAATCGATATGGTATCGATCAGAAAATGTTGATTTTGACAATTTCCAACAGTTTACACAAAGTTTTATTGCAAATATTAAGTTTTACAAACTTTTGAAAAATATTGGAATTTCAATGCAAAAGCTAGCATTTCAAGCTAGTTTTTCAACGTTAAACACGGTAATTTCAAATTTGAATATGCTGTGTGAAATCATTAGAAAACCAATAAAATTATTGAAAATCGATATGGTATCGATCAGAAAATGTTGATTTTGACAATTTCCAACAGTTTACACAAAGTTTTATTGCAAATATTAAGTTTTACAAACTTTTGAAAAATATTGGAATTTCAATGCAAAAGCTAGCATTTTCAAGCTAGTTTTTCAACGTTAAACACGGTAATTTTAAATTTGAATATGCTGTGTGAAATCATTAGAAAACCAATAAAATTATTGAAAATCGATATGGTATCGATCAGAAAATGTTGATTTTGACAATTTCCAACAGTTTACACAAAGTTTTATTGCAAATATTAAGTTTTACAAACTTTTGAAAAATATTGGAATTTCAATGCAAAAGCAAGCATTTCAAGCTAGTTTTTCAACGTTAAACACGGTAATTTCAAATTTGAATATGCTGTGTGAAATCATTAGAAAACCAATAAAATTATTGAAAATCGATATGGTATCGATCAGAAAATGTTGATTTTGACAATTTCCAACAGTTTACACAAAGTTTTATTGCAAATATTAAGTTTTACAAACTTTTGAAAAATATTGGAATTTCAATGCAAAAGCTAGCATTTTCAAGCTAGTTTTTCAACGTTAAACACGGTAATTTTAAATTTGAATATGCTGTGTGAAATCATTAGAAAACCAATAAAATTATTGAAAATCGATATGGTATCGATCAGAAAATGTTGATTTTGACAATTTCCAACAGTTTACACAAAGTTTTATTGCAAATATTATGTTTTACAAACTTTTGAAAAATATTGGAATTTCAATGCAAAAGCTAGCATTTCAAGCTAGTTTTTCAACGTTAAACACGGTAATTTCAAATTTGAATATGCTGTGTGAAATCATTAGAAAACCAATAAAATTATGGAAAATCGATATGGTATCGATCAGAAAATGTTGATTTTGACAATTTCCAACAGTTTACACAAAGTTTTATTGCAAATATCAAGTTTTACAAACTTTTGAAAAATATTGGAATTTCAATGCAAAAGCTAGCATTTCAAGCTAGTTTTTCAACGTTAAACACGGTAATTTCAAATTTGAATATGCTGTGTGAAATCATTAGAAAACCAATAAAATTATTGAAAATCGATATGGTATCGATCAGAAAATGTTGATTTTGACAATTTCCAACAGTTTACACAAAGTTTTATTGCAAATATTATGTTTTACAAACTTTTGAAAAATATTGGAATTTCAATGCAAAAGCTAGCATTTCAAGCTAGTTTTTCAACGTTAAACACGGTAATTTCAAATTTGAATATGCTGTGTGAAATCATTAGAAAACCAATAAAATTATGGAAAATCGATATGGTATCGATCAGAAAATGTTGATTTTGACAATTTCCAACAGTTTACACAAAGTTTTATTGCAAATATCAAGTTTTACAAACTTTTGAAAAATATTGGAATTTCAATGCAAAAGCTAGCATTTCAAGCTAGTTTTTCAACGTTAAACACGGTAATTTCAAATTTGAATATGCTGTGTGAAATCATTAGAAAACCAATAAAATTATTGAAAATCGATATGGTATCGATCAGAAAATGTTGATTTTGACAATTTCCAACAGTTTACACAAAGTTTTATTGCAAATATTAAGTTTTACAAACTTTTGAAAAATATTGGAATTTCAATGCAAAAGCAAGCATTTCAAGCTAGTTTTTCAACGTTAAACACGGTAATTTCAAATTTGAATATGCTGTGTGAAATCATTAGAAAACCAATAAAATTATTGAAAATCTATATGGTATCGATCAGAAAATGTTGATTTTGACAATTTCCAACAGTTTACACAAAGTTTTATTGCAAATATTAAGTTTTACAAACTTTTGAAAAATATTGGAATTTCAATGCAAAAGCTAGCATTTCAAGCTAGTTTTTCAACGTTAAACACGGTAATTTCAAATTTGAATATGCTGTGTGAAATCATTAGAAAACCAATAAAATTATTGAAAATCGATATGGTATCGATGAGAAAATGTTGATTTTGACAATTTCCAACATTTTACACAAAGTTTTATTGCAAATATTAAGTTTTACAAACTTTTGAAAAATATTGGAATTTCAATGCAAAAGCAAGCATTTCAAGCTAGTTTTTCAACGTTAAACACGGTAATTTCAAATTTGAATATGCTGTGTGAAATCATTAGAAAACCAATAAAATTATTGAAAATCGATATGGTATCGATCAGAAAATGTTGATTTTGACAATTTCCAACAGTTTACACAAAGTTTTATTGCAAATATTAAGTTTTACAAACTTTTGAAAAATATTGGAATTTCAATGCAAAAGCAAGCATTTCAAGCTAGTTTTTCAACGTTAAACACGGTAATTTCAAATTTGAATATGCTGTGTGAAATCATTAGAAAACCAATAAAATTATTGAAAATCGATATGGTATCGATCAGAAAATGTTGATTTTGACAATTTCCAACAGTTTACACAAAGTTTTATTGCAAATATTAAGTTTTACAAACTTTTGAAAAATATTGGAATTTCAATGCAAAAGCTAGCATTTCAAGCTAGTTTTTCAACGTTAAACACGGTAATTTCAAATTTGAATATGCTGTGTGAAATCATTAGAAAACCCATAAAATTATTGAAAATCGATATGGTATCGATCAGAAAATGTTGATTTTGACAATTTCCAACAGTTTACACAAAGTTTTATTGCAAATATTAAGTTTTACAAACTTTTGAAAAATATTGGAATTTCAATGCAAAAGCTAGCATTTCAAGCTAGTTTTTCAACGTTAAACACGGTAATTTCAAATTTGAATATGCTGTGTGAAATCATTAGAAAACCAATAAAATTATTGAAAATCGATATGGTATCGATCAGAAAATGTTGATTTTGACAATTTCCAACAGTTTACACAAAGTTTGATTGCAAATATGAAGTTTTACAAACTTTTGAAAAATATTGGAATTTCAATGCAAAAGCTAGCATTTCAAGCTAGTTTTTCAACGTTAAACACGGTAATTTCAAATTTGAATATGCTCTGTGAAATCATTAGAAAAACAATAAAATTATTGAAAATCGATATGGTATCGATCAGAAAATGTTGATTTTGACAATTTCCAACAGTTTACACAAAGTTTTATTGCAAATATTAAGTTTTACAAACATTTGAAAAATATTGGGATTTCAATGCAAAAGCTAGCATTTCAAGATAGTTTTTCAACGTTAAACACGGTAATTTCAAATTTGAATATGCTGTGTGAAATCATTAGAAAACCAATAAAATTATTGAAAATCGATATGGTATCGATCAGAAAATGTTGATTTTGACAATTTCCAACAGTTTACACAAAGTTTTATTGCAAATATTAAGTTTTACAAACTTTTGAAAAATATTGGAATTTCAATGCAAAAGCAAGCATTTCAAGCTAGTTTTTCAACGTTAAACACGGTAATTTCAAATTTGAATATGCTGTGTGAAATCATTAGAAAACCAATAAAATTATTGAAAATCGATATGGTATCGATCAGAAAATGTTGATTTTGACAATTTCCAACAGTTTACACAAAGTTTTATTGCAAATATTAAGTTTTACAAACTTTTGAAAAATATTGGAATTTCAATGCAAAAGCTAGCATTTTCAAGCTAGTTTTTCAACGTTAAACACGGTAATTTTAAATTTGAATATGCTGTGTGAAATCATTAGAAAACCAATAAAATTATTGAAAATCGATATGGTATCGATCAGAAAATGTTGATTTTGACAATTTCCAACAGTTTACACAAAGTTTTATTGCAAATATTAAGTTTTACAAACTTTTGAAAAATATTGGAATTTCAATGCAAAAGCAAGCATTTCAAGCTAGTTTTTCAACGTTAAACACGGTAATTTCAAATTTGAATATGCTGTGTGAAATCATTAGAAAACCAATAAAATTATTGAAAATCGATATGGTATCGATCAGAAAATGTTGATTTTGACAATTTCCAACAGTTTACACAAAGTTTTATTGCAAATATTAAGTTTTACAAACTTTTGAAAAATATTGGAATTTCAATGCAAAAGCTAGCATTTTCAAGCTAGTTTTTCAACGTTAAACACGGTAATTTTAAATTTGAATATGCTGTGTGAAATCATTAGAAAACCAATAAAATTATTGAAAATCGATATGGTATCGATCAGAAAATGTTGATTTTGACAATTTCCAACAGTTTACACAAAGTTTTATTGCAAATATTATGTTTTACAAACTTTTGAAAAATATTGGAATTTCAATGCAAAAGCTAGCATTTCAAGCTAGTTTTTCAACGTTAAACACGGTAATTTCAAATTTGAATATGCTGTGTGAAATCATTAGAAAACCAATAAAATTATGGAAAATCGATATGGTATCGATCAGAAAATGTTGATTTTGACAATTTCCAACAGTTTACACAAAGTTTTATTGCAAATATCAAGTTTTACAAACTTTTGAAAAATATTGGAATTTCAATGCAAAAGCTAGCATTTCAAGCTAGTTTTTCAACGTTAAACACGGTAATTTCAAATTTGAATATGCTGTGTGAAATCATTAGAAAACCAATAAAATTATTGAAAATCGATATGGTATCGATCAGAAAATGTTGATTTTGACAATTTCCAACAGTTTACACAAAGTTTTATTGCAAATATTAAGTTTTACAAACTTTTGAAAAATATTGGAATTTCAATGCAAAAGCAAGCATTTCAAGCTAGTTTTTCAACGTTAAACACGGTAATTTCAAATTTGAATATGCTGTGTGAAATCATTAGAAAAACAATAAAATTATTGAAAATCGATATGGTATCGATCAGAAAATGTTGATTTTGACAATTTCCAACAGTTTACACAAAGTTTTATTGCAAATATTAAGTTTTACAAACTTTTGAAAAATATTGGAATTTCAATGCAAAAGCTAGCATTTCAAGCTAGTTTTTCAACGTTAAACACGGTAATTTCAAATTTGAATATGCTGTGTGAAATCATTAGAAAACCAATAAAATTATTGAAAATCGATATGGTATCGATCAGAAAATGTTGATTTTGACAATTTCCAACAGTTTACACAAAGTTTTATTGCAAATATTAAGTTTTACAAACTTTTGAAAAATATTGGAATTTCAATGCAAAAGCAAGCATTTCAAGCTAGTTTTTCAACGTTAAACACGGTAATTTCAAATTTGAATATGCTGTGTGAAATCATTAGAAAACCAATAAAATTATTGAAAATCTATATGGTATCGATCAGAAAATGTTGATTTTGACAATTTCCAACAGTTTACACAAAGTTTTATTGCAAATATTAAGTTTTACAAACTTTTGAAAAATATTGGAATTTCAATGCAAAAGCTAGCATTTCAAGCTAGTTTTTCAACGTTAAACACGGTAATTTCAAATTTGAATATGCTGTGTGAAATCATTAGAAAACCAATAAAATTATTGAAAATCGATATGGTATCGATCAGAAAATGTTGATTTTGACAATTTCCAACAGTTTACACAAAGTTTTATTGCAAATATTAAGTTTTACAAACTTTTGAAAAATATTGGAATTTCAATGCAAAAGCAAGCATTTCAAGCTAGTTTTTCAACGTTAAACACGGTAATTTCAAATTTGAATATGCTGTGTGAAATCATTAGAAAACCAATAAAATTATTGAAAATCTATATGGTATCGATCAGAAAATGTTGATTTTGACAATTTCCAACAGTTTACACAAAGTTTTATTGCAAATATTAAGTTTTACAAACTTTTGAAAAATATTGGAATTTCAATGCAAAAGCTAGCATTTCAAGCTAGTTTTTCAACGTTAAACACGGTAATTTCAAATTTGAGTATGCTGTGTGAAATCATTAGAAAACCAATAAAATTATTGAAAATCGATATGGTATCGATGAGAAAATGTTGATTTTGACAATTTCCAACATTTTACACAAAGTTTTATTGCAAATATTAAGTTTTACAAACTTTTGAAAAATATTGGAATTTCAATGCAAAAGCAAGCATTTCAAGCTAGTTTTTCAACGTTAAACACGGTAATTTCAAATTTGAATATGCTGTGTGAAATCATTAGAAAACCAATAAAATTATTGAAAATCGATATGGTATCGATCAGAAAATGTTGATTTTGACAATTTCCAACAGTTTACACAAAGTTTTATTGCAAATATTAAGTTTTACAAACTTTTGAAAAATATTGGAATTTCAATGCAAAAGCTAGCATTTCAAGCTAGTTTTTCAACGTTAAACACGGTAATTTCAAATTTGAATATGCTGTGTGAAATCATTAGAAAACCCATAAAATTATTGAAAATCGATATGGTATCGATCAGAAAATGTTGATTTTGACAATTTCCAACAGTTTACACAAAGTTTTATTGCAAATATTAAGTTTTACAAACTTTTGAAAAATATTGGAATTTCAATGCAAAAGCTAGCATTTCAAGCTAGTTTTTCAACGTTAAACACGGTAATTTCAAATTTGAATATGCTGTGTGAAATCATTAGAAAACCAATAAAATTATTGAAAATCGATATGGTATCGATCAGCAAATGTTGATTTTGACAATTTCCAACAGTTTACACAAAGTTTTATTGCAAATATTAAGTTTTACAAACTTTTGAAAAATATTGGAATTTCAATGCAAAAGCTAGCATTTCAAGCTAGTTTTTCAACGTTAAACACGGTAATTTCAAATTTGAATATGCTGTGTGAAATCATTAGAAAACCAATAAAATTATTGAAAATCGATATGGTATTGATCAGAAAATGTTGATTTTGACAATTTCCAACAGTTTACACAAAGTTTTATTGCAAATATTAAGTTTTACAAACTTTTGAAAAATATTGGGATTTCTATGCAAAAGCAAGCATTTCAAGCTAGTTTTTCAACGTTAAACACGGTAATTTCAAATTTGAATATGCTGTGTGAAATCATTAGAAAACCAATAAAATTATTGAAAATCGATATGGTATCGATCAGAAAATGTTGATTTTGACAATTTCCAACAGTTTACACAAAGTTTTATTGCAAATATTAAGTTTTACAAACTTTTGAAAAATATTGGAATTTCAATGCAAAAGCTAGCATTTCAAGCTAGTTTTTCAACGTTAAACACGGTAATTTCAAATTTGAATATGCTGTGTGAAATCATTAGAAAACCAATAAAATTATTGAAAATCGATATGGTATCGATCAGAAAATGTTGATTTTGACAATTTCCAACAGTTTACACAAAGTTTTATTGCAAATATTAAGTTTTACAAACTTTTGAAAAATATTGGGATTTCAATGCAAAAGCTTGCATTTCAAGCTAGTTTTTCAACGTTAAACACGGTAATTTCAAATTTGAATATGCTGTGTGAAATCATTAGAAAACCAATAAAATTATTGAAAATCGATATGGTATCGATCAGAAAATGTTGATTTTGACAATTTCCAACAGTTTACACAAAGTTTTATTGCAAATATTAAGTTTTACAAACTTTTGAAAAATATTGGAATTTCAATGCAAAAGCTAGCATTTCAAGCTAGTTTTTCAACGTTAAACACGGTAATTTCAAATTTGAATATGCTGTGTGAAATCATTAGAAAACCAATAAAATTATTGAAAATCGATATGGTATCGATCAGAAAATGTTGATTTTGACAATTTCCAACAGTTTACACAAAGTTTTATTGCAAATATTACGTTTTACAAACTTTTGAAAAATATTGGAATTTCAATGCAAAAGCTAGCATTTCAAGCTAGTTTTTCAACGTTAAACACGGTAATTTCAAATTTGAATATGCTGTGTGAAATCATTAGAAAACCAATAAAATTATTGAAAATCGATATGGTATCGATCAGAAAATGTTGATTTTGACAATTTCCAACAGTTTACACAAAGTTTTATTGCAAATATTAAGTTTTACAAACTTTTGAAAAATATTGGGATTTCAATGCAAAAGCAAGCATTTCAAGCTAGTTTTTCAACGTTAAACACGGTAATTTCAAATTTGAATATGCTGTGTGAAATCATTAGAAAACCAATAAAATTATTGAAAATCGATATGGTATCGATCAGAAAATGTTGATTTTGACAATTTCCAACAGTTTACACAAAGTTTTATTGCAAATATTAAGTTTTACAAACTTTTGAAAAATATTGGAATTTCAATGCAAAAGCTAGCATTTCAAGCTAGTTTTTCAACGTTAAACACGGTAATTTCAAATTTGAATATGCTGTGTGAAATCATTAGAAAACCAATAAAATTATTGAAAATCGATATGGTATCGATCAGAAAATGTTGATTTTGACAATTTCCAACAGTTTACACAAAGTTTTATTGCAAATATTAAGTTTTACAAACTTTTGAAAAATATTGGGATTTCAATGCAAAAGCTTGCATTTCAAGCTAGTTTTTCAACGTTAAACACGGTAATTTCAAATTTGAATATGCTGTGTGAAATCATTAGAAAACCAATAAAATTATTGAAAATCGATATGGTATCGATCAGAAAATGTTGATTTTGACAATTTCCAACAGTTTACACAAAGTTTTATTGCAAATATTAAGTTTTACAAACTTTTGAAAAATATTGGAATTTCAATGCAAAAGCAAGCATTTCAAGCTAGTTTTTCAACGTTAAACACGGTAATTTCAAATTTGAATATGCTGTGTGAAATCATTAGAAAACCAATAAAATTATTGAAAATCGATATGGTATCGATCAGAAAATGTTGATTTTGACAATTTCCAACAGTTTACACAAAGTTTTATTGCAAATATTAAGTTTTACAAACTTTTGAAAAATATTGGAATTTCAATGCAAAAGCTAGCATTTCAAGCTAGTTTTTCAACGTTAAACACGGTAATTTTAAATTTGAATATGCTGTGTGAAATCATTAGAAAAACAATAAAATTATTGAAAATCGATATGGTATCGATCAGAAAATGTTGATTTTGACAATTTCCAACAGTTTACACAAAGTTTTATTGCAAATATTATGTTTTACAAACTTTTGAAAAATATTGGAATTTCAATGCAAAAGCTAGCATTTCAAGCTAGTTTTTCAACGTTAAACACGGTAATTTCAAATTTGAATATGCTGTGTGAAATCATTAGAAAACCAATAAAATTATTGAAAATCGATATGGTACCGATGAGAAAATGTTGATTTTGACAATTTCCAACAGTTTACACAAAGTTTTATTGCAAATATTATGTTTTACAAACTTTTGAAAAATATTGGAATTTCAATGCAAAAGCTAGCATTTCAAGCTAGTTTTTCAACGTTAAACACGGTAATTTCAAATTTGAATATGCTGTGTGAAATCATTAGAAAACCAATAAAATTATTGAAAATCGATATGGTATCGATGAGAAAATGTTGATTTTGACAATTTCCAACAGTTTACACAAAGTTTTATTGCAAATATTAAGTTTTACAAACTTTTGAAAAATATTGGTATTTCAATGCAAAAGCAAGCATTTCAAGCTAGTTTTTCAACGTTAAACACGGTAATTTCAAATTTGAATATGCTGTGTGAAATCATTAGAAAACCAATAAAATATTGAAAATCGATATGGTATCGATCAGAAAATGTTGATTTTGACAATTTCCAACAGTTTACACAAAGTTTTATTGCAAATATTAAGTTTTACAAACTTTTGAAAAATATTGGAATTTCAATGCAAAAGCAAGCATTTCAAGCTAGTTTTTCAACGTTAAACACGGTAATTTCAAATTTGAATATGCTGTGTGAAATCATTAGAAAACCAATAAAATTATTGAAAATCGATATGGTATCGATCAGAAAATGTTGATTTTGACAATTTCCAACAGTTTACACAAAGTTTTATTGCAAATATTAAGTTTTACAAACTTTTGAAAAATATTGGAATTTCAATGCAAAAGCTAGCATTTCAAGCTAGTTTTTCAACGTTAAACACGGTAATTTCAAATTTGAATATGCTGTGTGAAATCATTAGAAAACCAATAAAATTATTGAAAATCGATATGGTATCGATCAGAAAATGTTGATTTTGACAATTTCCAACAGTTTACACAAAGTTTGATTGCAAATATGAAGTTTTACAAACTTTTGAAAAATATTGGAATTTCAATGCAAAAGCAAGCATTTCAGGCTAGTTTTTCAACGTCAAACACGGTAATTTCAAATTTGAATATGCTGTGTGAAATCATTAGAAAACCAATAAAATTATTGAAAATCGATATGGTATCGATGAGAAAATGTTGATTTTGACAATTTCCAACAGTTTACACAAAGTTTTATTGCAAATATTAAGTTTTACAAACTTTTGAAAAATATTGGAATTTCAATGCAAAAAGCAAGCATTTCAAGCTAGTTTTTCAACGTTAAACACGGTAATTTCAAATTTGAATATGCTGTGTGAAATCATTAGAAAACCAATAAAATTATTGAAAATCGATATGGTATCGATCAGAAAATGTTGATTTTGACAATTTCCAACAGTTTACACAAAGTTTTATTGCAAATATTAAGTTTTACAAACTTTTGAAAAATATTGGAATTTCAATGCAAAAGCAAGCATTTCAGGCTAGTTTTTCAACGTCAAACACGGTAATTTCAAATTTGAATATGCTGTGTGAAATCATTAGAAAACCAATAAAATTATTGAAAATCGATATGGTATCGATGAGAAAATGTTGATTTTGACAATTTCCAACAGTTTACACAAAGTTTTATTGCAAATATTAAGTTTTACAAACTTTTGAAAAATATTGGAATTTCAATACAAAAAGCAGGCATTTCAAGCTAGTTTTTCAACGTTAAACACGGTAATTTCAAATTTGAATATGCTGTGTGAAATCATTAGAAAACCAATAAAATTATTGAAAATCGATATGGTATCGATCAGAAAATGTTGATTTTGACAATTTCCAACAGTTTACACAAAGTTTTATTGCAAATATTAAGTTTTACAAACTTTTGAAAAATATTGGAATTTCAATGCAAAAGCAAGCATTTCAAGCTAGTTTTTCAACGTTAAACACGGTAATTTCAAATTTGAATATGCTGTGTGAAATCATTAGAAAACCAATAAAATTATTGAAAATCGATATGGTATTGATCAGAAAATGTTGATTTTGACAATTTCCAACAGTTTACACAAAGTTTTATTGCAAATATTATGTTTTACAAACTTTTGAACAATATTGGAATTTCAATGCAAAAGCTAGCATTTCAAGCTAGTTTTTCAACGTTAAACACGGTAATTTCAAATTTGAATATGCTGTGTGAAATCATTAGAAAACCAATAAAATTATTGAAAATCGATATGGTATCGATCAGAAAATGTTGATTTTGACAATTTCCAACATTTTACACAAAGTTTTATTGCAAATATTAAGTTTTACAAACTTTTGAAAAATATTGGAATTTCAATGCAAAAGCAAGCATTTCAGGCTAGTTTTTCAACGTCAAACACGGTAATTTCAAATTTGAATATGCTGTGTGAAATCATTAGAAAACCAATAAAATTATTGAAAATCGATATGGTATCGATCAGAAAATGTTGATTTTGACAATTTCCAACAGTTTACACAAAGTTTTATTGCAAATATTAAGTTTTACAAACTTTTGAAAAATATTGGATTTTCAATGCAAAAAGCAAGCATTTCAAGCTAGTTTTTCAACGTTAAACACGGTAATTTCAAATTTGAATATGCTGTGTGAAATCATTAGAAAACCAATAAAATTATTGAAAATCGATATGGTATCGATCAGAAAATGTTGATTTTGACAATTTCCAACAGTTTACACAAAGTTTTATTGCAAATATTAAGTTTTACAAACTTTTGAAAAATATTGGAATTTCAATGCAAAAGCAAGCATTTCAAGCTAGTTTTTCAACGTTAAACACGGTAATTTCAAATTTGAATATGCTGTGTGAAATCATTAGAAAAACAATAAAATTATTGAAAATCGATATGGTATCGATCAGAAAATGTTGATTTTGACAATTTCCAACAGTTTACACAAAGTTTTATTGCAAATATTAAGTTTTACAAACTTTTGAAAAATATTGGAATTTCAATGCAAAAGCTAGCATTTCAAGCTAGTTTTTCAACGTTAAACACGGTAATTTCAAATTTGAATATGCTGTGTGAAATCATTAGAAAACCAATAAAATTATTGAAAATCGATATGGTATCGATCAGAAAATGTTGATTTTGACAATTTCCAACAGTTTACACAAAGTTTTATTGCAAATATTAAGTTTTACAAACTTTTGAAAAATATTGGAATTTCAATGCAAAAGCAAGCATTTCAAGCTAGTTTTTCAACGTTAAACACGGTAATTTCAAATTTGAATATGCTGTGTGAAATCATTAGAAAACCAATAAAATTATTGAAAATCGATATGGTATCGATCAGAAAATGTTGATTTTGAAAATTTCCAACAGTTTACACAAAGTTTTATTGCAAATATTAAGTTTTACAAACTTTTGAAAAATATTGGAATTTCAATGCAAAAGCTAGCATTTCAAGCTAGTTTTTCAACGTTAAACACGGTAATTTTAAATTTGAATATGCTGTGTGAAATAATAAGAAAAACAATAAAATTATTGAAAATCGATATGGTATCGATCAGAAAATGTTGATTTTGACAATTTCCAACAGTTTACACAAAGTTTTATTGCAAATATTATGTTTTACAAACTTTTGAAAAATATTGGAATTTCAATGCAAAAGCTAGCATTTCAAGCTAGTTTTTCAACGTTAAACACGGTAATTTCAAATTTGAATATGCTGTGTGAAATCATTAGAAAACCAATAAAATTATTGAAAATCGATATGGTATCGATGAGAAAATGTTGATTTTGACAATTTCCAACAGTTTACACAAAGTTTTATTGCAAATATTATGTTTTACAAACTTTTGAAAAATATTGGAATTTCAATGCAAAAGCTAGCATTTCAAGCTAGTTTTTCAACGTTAAACACGGTAATTTCAAATTTGAATATGCTGTGTGAAATCATTAGAAAACCAATAAAATTATTGAAAATCGATATGGTATCGATCAGCAAATGTTGATTTTGACAATTTCCAACAGTTTACACAAAGTTTTATTGCAAATATTAAGTTTTACAAACTTTTGAAAAATATTGGAATTTCAATGCAAAAGCTAGCATTTCAAGCTAGTTTTTCAACGTTAAACACGGTAATTTCAAATTTGAATATGCTGTGTGAAATCATTAGAAAACCAATAAAATTATTGAAAATCGATATGGTATCGATCAGAAAATGTTGATTTTGACAATTTCCAACAGTTTACACAAAGTTTTATTGCAAATATTAAGTTTTACAAACTTTTGAAAAATATTGGAATTTCAATGCAAAAGCTAGCATTTCAAGCTAGTTTTTCAACGTTAAACACGGTAATTTCAAATTTGAATATGCTGTGTGAAATCATTAGAAAACCAATAAAATTATTGAAAATCGATATGGTATCGATCAGAAAATGTTGATTTTGACAATTTCCAACAGTTTACACAAAGTTTGATTGCAAATATTAAGTTTTACAAACTTTTGAAAAATATTGGAATTTCAATGCAAAAGCTAGCATTTCAAGCTAGTTTTTCAACGTTAAACACGGTAATTTCAAATTTGAATATGCTGTGTGAAATCATTAGAAAAACAATAAAATTATTGAAAATCGATATGGTATCGATCAGAAAATGTTGATTTTGACAATTTCCAACAGTTTACACAAAGTTTGATTGCAAATATGAAGTTTTACAAACTTTTGAAAAATATTGGAATTTCAATGCAAAAGCTAGCATTTCAAGCTAGTTTTTCAACGTTAAACACGGTAATTTCAAATTTGAATATGCTGTGTGAAATCATTAGAAAACCAATAAAATTATTGAAAATCTATATGGTATCGATCAGAAAATGTTGATTTTGACAATTTCCAACAGTTTACACAAAGTTTTATTGCAAATATTAAGTTTTACAAACTTTTGTAAAATATTGGAATTTCAATGCAAAAGCTAGCATTTCAAGCTAGTTTTTCAACGTTAAACACGGTAATTTCAAATTTGAATATGCTGTGTGAAATCATTAGAAAACCAATAAAATTATTGAAAATCGATATGGTATCGATCAGAAAATGTTGATTTTGACAATTTCCAACAGTTTACACAAAGATTTATTGCAAATATTAAGTTTTACAAACTTTTGAAAAATATTGGAATTTCAATGCAAAAGCTAGCATTTCAAGCTAGTTTTTCAACGTTAAACACGGTAATTTCAAATTTGAATATGCTGTGTGAAATCATTAGAAATCCAATAAAATTATTGAAAATCGATATGGTATCGATCAGAAAATGTTGATTTTGACAATTTCCAACAGTTTACACAAAGTTTTATTGCAAATATTAAGTTTTACAAACTTTTGAAAAATATTGGAATTTCAATGCAAAAGCTAGCATTTCAAGCTAGTTTTTCAACGTTAAACACGGTAATTTCAAATTTGAATATGCTGTGTGAAATCATTAAAAAACCAATAAAATTATTGAAAATCGATATGGTATCGATCAGAAAATGTTGATTTTGACAATTTCCAACAGTTTACACAAAGTTTTATTGCAAATATTAAGTTTTACAAACTTTTGAAAAATATTGGAATTTCAATGCAAAAGCAAGCATTTCAGGCTAGTTTTTCAACGTCAAACACGGTAATTTCAAATTTGAATATGCTGTGTGAAATCATTAGAAAACCAATAAAATTATTGAAAATCGATATGGTATCGATGAGAAAATGTTGATTTTGACAATTTCCAACAGTTTACACAAAGTTTTATTGCAAATATTAAGTTTTACAAACTTTTGAAAAATATTGGAATTTCAATACAAAAAGCAAGCATTTCAAGCTAGTTTTTCAACGTTAAACACGGTAATTTCAAATTTGAATATGCTGTGTGAAATCATTAGAAAACCAATAAAATTATTGAAAATCGATATGGTATCGATCAGAAAATGTTGATTTTGACAATTTCCAACAGTTTACACAAAGTTTTATTGCAAATATTAAGTTTTACAAACTTTTGAAAAATATTGGAATTTCAATGCAAAAGCAAGCATTTCAAGCTAGTTTTTCAACGTTAAACACGGTAATTTCAAATTTGAATATGCTGTGTGAAATCATTAGAAAACCAATAAAATTATTGAAAATCGATATGGTATTGATCAGAAAATGTTGATTTTGACAATTTCCAACAGTTTACACAAAGTTTTATTGCAAATATTATGTTTTACAAACTTTTGAACAATATTGGAATTTCAATGCAAAAGCTAGCATTTCAAGCTAGTTTTTCAACGTTAAACACGGTAATTTCAAATTTGAATATGCTGTGTGAAATCATTAGAAAACCAATAAAATTATTGAAAATCGATATGGTATCGATCAGAAAATGTTGATTTTGACAATTTCCAACAGTTTACACAAAGTTTTATTGCAAATATTAAGTTTTACAAACTTTTGAAAAATATTGGAATTTCAATGCAAAAGCAAGCATTTCAGGCTAGTTTTTCAACGTCAAACACGGTAATTTCAAATTTGAATATGCTGTGTGAAATCATTAGAAAACCAATAAAATTATTGAAAATCGATATGGTATCGATCAGAAAATGTTGATTTTGACAATTTCCAACAGTTTACACAAAGTTTTATTGCAAATATTAAGTTTTACAAACTTTTGAAAAATATTGGAATTTCAATGCAAAAGCTAGCATTTCAAGCTAGTTTTTCAACGTTAAACACGGTAATTTTAAATTTGAATATGCTGTGTGAAATAATAAGAAAAACAATAAAATTATTGAAAATCGATATGGTATCGATCAGAAAATGTTGATTTTGACAATTTCCAACAGTTTACACAAAGTTTTATTGCAAATATTATGTTTTACAAACTTTTGAAAAATATTGGAATTTCAATGCAAAAGCTAGCATTTCAAGCTAGTTTTTCAACGTTAAACACGGTAATTTCAAATTTGAATATGCTGTGTGAAATCATTAGAAAACCAATAAAATTATTGAAAATCGATATGGTATCGATGAGAAAATGTTGATTTTGACAATTTCCAACAGTTTACACAAAGTTTTATTGCAAATATTATGTTTTACAAACTTTTGAAAAATATTGGAATTTCAATGCAAAAGCTAGCATTTCAAGCTAGTTTTTCAACGTTAAACACGGTAATTTCAAATTTGAATATGCTGTGTGAAATCATTAGAAAACCAATAAAATTATTGAAAATCGATATGGTATCGATGAGAAAATGTTGATTTTGACAATTTCCAACAGTTTACACAAAGTTTTATTGCAAATATTAAGTTTTACAAACTTTTGAAAAATATTGGTATTTCAATGCAAAAGCTAGCATTTCAAGCTAGTTTTTCAACGTTAAACACGGTAATTTCAAATTTGAATATGCTGTGTGAAATCATTAGAAAACCAATAAAATTATTGAAAATCGATATGGTATCGATCAGAAAATGTTGATTTTGACAATTTCCAACAGTTTACACAAAGTTTGATTGCAAATATTAAGTTTTACAAACTTTTGAAAAATATTGGAATTTCAATGCAAAAGCTAGCATTTCAAGCTAGTTTTTCAACGTTAAACACGGTAATTTCAAATTTGAATATGCTGTGTGAAATCATTAGAAAAACAATAAAATTATTGAAAATCGATATGGTATCGATCAGAAAATGTTGATTTTGACAATTTCCAACAGTTTACACAAAGTTTGATTGCAAATATGAAGTTTTACAAACTTTTGAAAAATATTGGAATTTCAATGCAAAAGCTAGCATTTCAAGCTAGTTTTTCAACGTTAAACACGGTAATTTCAAATTTGAATATGCTGTGTGAAATCATTAGAAAACCAATAAAATTATTGAAAATCTATATGGTATCGATCAGAAAATGTTGATTTTGACAATTTCCAACAGTTTACACAAAGTTTTATTGCAAATATTAAGTTTTACAAACTTTTGTAAAATATTGGAATTTCAATGCAAAAGCTAGCATTTCAAGCTAGTTTTTCAACGTTAAACACGGTAATTTCAAATTTGAATATGCTGTGTGAAATCATTAGAAAACCAATAAAATTATTGAAAATCGATATGGTATCGATCAGAAAATGTTGATTTTGACAATTTCCAACAGTTTACACAAAGATTTATTGCAAATATTAAGTTTTACAAACTTTTGAAAAATATTGGAATTTCAATGCAAAAGCTAGCATTTCAAGCTAGTTTTTCAACGTTAAACACGGTAATTTCAAATTTGAATATGCTGTGTGAAATCATTAGAAATCCAATAAAATTATTGAAAATCGATATGGTATCGATCAGAAAATGTTGATTTTGACAATTTCCAACAGTTTACACAAAGTTTTATTGCAAATATTAAGTTTTACAAACTTTTGAAAAATATTGGAATTTCAATGCAAAAGCTAGCATTTCAAGCTAGTTTTTCAACGTTAAACACGGTAATTTCAAATTTGAATATGCTGTGTGAAATCATTAAAAAACCAATAAAATTATTGAAAATCGATATGGTATCGATCAGAAAATGTTGATTTTGACAATTTCCAACAGTTTACACAAAGTTTTATTGCAAATATTAAGTTTTACAAACTTTTGAAAAATATTGGAATTTCAATGCAAAAGCTAGCATTTCAAGCTAGTTTTTCAACGTTAAACAGGGTAATTTCAAATTTGAATATGCTGTGTGAAATCATTAGAAAACCAAAAAATTATTGAAAATCGATATGGTATCGATCAGAAAATGTTGATTTTGACAATTTCCAACAGTTTACTCAAAGTTTTATTGCAAATATTAAGTTTTACAAACTTTTGAAAAATATTGGAATTTCAATGCAAAAGCAAGCATTTCAAGCTAGTTTTTCAACGTTAAACACGGTAATTTCAAATTTGAATATGCTGTGTGAAATCATTAGAAAACCAATAAAATTATTGAAAATCGATATGGTATCGATCAGAAAATGTTGATTTTGACAATTTCCAACAGTTTACACAAAGTTTTATTGCAAATATTAAGTTTTACAAACTTTTGAAAAATATTGGAATTTCAATGCAAAAGCTAGCATTTCAAGCTAGTTTTTCAACGTTAAACACGGTAATTTCAAATTTGAATATGCTGTGTGAAATCATTAGAAAACCAATAAAATTATTGAAAATCGATATGGTATCGATCAGAAAATGTTGATTTTGACAATTTCCAACAGTTTACACAAAGTTTGATTGCAAATATGAAGTTTTACAAACTTTTGAAAAATATTGGAATTTCAATGCAAAAGCTAGCATTTCAAGCTAGTTTTTCAACGTTAAACACGGTAATTTCAAATTTGAATATGCTGTGTGAAATCATTAGAAAACCAATAAAATTATTGAAAATCGATATGGTATCGATCAGCAAATGTTGATTTTGACAATTTCCAACAGTTTACACAAAGTTTTATTGCAAATATTAAGTTTTACAAACTTTTGAAAAATATTGGAATTTCAATGCAAAAGCTAGCATTTCAAGCTAGTTTTTCAACGTTAAACACGGTAATTTCAAATTTGAATATGCTGTGTGAAATCATTAGAAAACCAATAAAATTATTGAAAATCGATATGGTATCGATCAGAAAATGTTGATTTTGACAATTTCCAACAGTTTACACAAAGTTTTATTGCAAATATTAAGTTTTACAAACTTTTGAAAAATATTGGAATTTCAATGCAAAAGCTAGCATTTCAAGCTAGTTTTTCAACGTTAAACACGGTAATTTCAAATTTGAATATGCTGTGTGAAATCATTAGAAAAACAATAAAATTATTGAAAATCGATATGGTATCGATCAGAAAATGTTGATTTTGACAATTTCCAACAGTTTACACAAAGTTTGATTGCAAATATGAAGTTTTACAAACTTTTGAAAAATATTGGAATTTCAATGCAAAAGCTAGCATTTCAAGCTAGTTTTTCAACGTTAAACACGGTAATTTCAAATTTGAATATGCTGTGTGAAATCATTAGAAAACCAATAAAATTATTGAAAATCGATATGGTATCGATCAGCAAATGTTGATTTTGACAATTTCCAACAGTTTACACAAAGTTTTATTGCAAATATTAAGTTTTACAAACTTTTGAAAAATATTGGAATTTCAATGCAAAAGCTAGCATTTCAAGCTAGTTTTTCAACGTTAAACACGGTAATTTCAAATTTGAATATGCTGTGTGAAATCATTAGAAAACCAATAAAATTATTGAAAATCGATATGGTATTGATCAGAAAATGTTGATTTTGACAATTTCCAACAGTTTACACAAAGTTTTATTGCAAATATTATGTTTTACAAACTTTTGAAAAATATTGGAATTTCAATGCAAAAGCTAGCATTTCAAGCTAGTTTTTCAACGTTAAACACGGCAATTTCAAATTTGAATATGCTGTGTGAAATCATTAGAAAACCAATAAAATTATTGAAAATCGATATGGTATCGATCAGAAAATGTTGATTTTGACAATTTCCAACAGTTTACACAAAGTTTTATTGCAAATATTAAGTTTTACAAACTTTTGAAAAATATTGGAATTTCAATGCAAAAGCAAGCATTTCAGGCTAGTTTTTCAACGTCAAACACGGTAATTTAAAATTTGAATATGCTGTGTGAAATCATTAGAAAACCAATAAAATTATTGAAAATCGATATGGTATCGATCAGAAAATGTTGATTTTGACAATTTCCAACAGTTTACACAAAGTTTTATTGCAAATATTAAGTTTTACAAACTTTTGAAAAATATTGGAATTTCAATGCAAAAGCTAGCATTTCAAGCTAGTTTTTCAACGTTAAACACGGTAATTTCAAATTTGAATATGCTGTGTGAAATCATTAGAAAACCAATAAAATTATTGAAAATCGATATGGTATCGATCAGAAAATGTTGATTTTGACAATTTCCAACAGTTTACACAAAGTGTTATTGCAAATATTAAGTTTTACAAACTTTTGAAAAATATTGGAATTTCAATGCAAAAGCTAGCATTTCAAGCTAGTTTTTCAACGTTAAACACGGTAATTTCAAATTTGAATATGCTGTGTGAAATCATTAGAAAACCAATAAAATTATTGAAAATCGATATGGTATCGATCAGAAAATGTTGATTTTGACAATTTCCAACAGTTTACACAAAGTTTGATTGCAAATATTAAGTTTTACAAACTTTTGAAAAATATTGGAATTTCAATGCAAAAGCTAGCATTTCAACCTAGTTTTTCAACGTTAAACACGGTAATTTCAAATTTGAATATGCTGTGTGAAATCATTAGAAAACCAATAAAATTATTGAAAATCGATATGGTATCGATCAGCAAATGTTGATTTTGACAATTTCCAACAGTTTACACAAAGTTTTATTGCAAATATTAAGTTTTACAAACTTTTGAAAAATATTGGAATTTCAATGCAAAAGCTAGCATTTCAAGCTAGTTTTTCAACGTTAAACACGGTAATTTCAAATTTGAATATGCTGTGTGAAATCATTAGAAAACCAATAAAATTATTGAAAATCGATATGGTATCGATCAGAAAATGTTGATTTTGACAATTTCCAACAGTTTACACAAAGTTTTATTGCAAATATTAAGTTTTACAAACTTTTGAAAAATATTGGAATTTCAATGCAAAAGCTAGCATTTCAAGCTAGTTTTTCAACGTTAAACACGGTAATTTCAAATTTGAATATGCTGTGTGAAATCATTAGAAAAACAATAAAATTATTGAAAATCGATATGGTATCGATCAGAAAATGTTGATTTTGACAATTTCCAACAGTTTACACAAAGTTTGATTGCAAATATGAAGTTTTACAAACTTTTGAAAAATATTGGAATTTCAATGCAAAAGCTAGCATTTCAAGCTAGTTTTTCAACGTTAAACACGGTAATTTCAAATTTGAATATGCTGTGTGAAATCATTAGAAACCCAATAAAATTATTGAAAATCGATATGGTATCGATCAGCAAATGTTGATTTTGACAATTTCCAACAGTTTACACAAAGTTTTATTGCAAATATTAAGTTTTACAAACTTTTGAAAAATATTGGAATTTTAATGCAAAAGCTAGCATTTCAAGCTAGTTTTTCAACGTTAAACACGGTAATTTCAAATTTGAATATGCTGTGTGAAATCATTAGAAAACCAATAAAATTATTGAAAATCGATATGGTATTGATCAGAAAATGTTGATTTTGACAATTTCCAACAGTTTACACAAAGTTTTATTGCAAATATTATGTTTTACAAACTTTTGAAAAATATTGGAATTTCAATGCAAAAGCTAGCATTTCAAGCTAGTTTTTCAACGTTAAACACGGCAATTTCAAATTTGAATATGCTGTGTGAAATCATTAGAAAACCAATAAAATTATTGAAAATCGATATGGTATCGATCAGAAAATGTTGATTTTGACAATTTCCAACAGTTTACACAAAGTTTTATTGCAAATATTAAGTTTTACAAACTTTTGAAAAATATTGGAATTTCAATGCAAAAGCAAGCATTTCAGGCTAGTTTTTCAACGTCAAACACGGTAATTTAAAATTTGAATATGCTGTGTGAAATCATTAGAAAACCAATAAAATTATTGAAAATCGATATGGTATCGATCAGAAAATGTTGATTTTGACAATTTCCAACAGTTTACACAAAGTTTTATTGCAAATATTAAGTTTTACAAACTTTTGAAAAATATTGGAATTTCAATGCAAAAGCTAGCATTTCAAGCTAGTTTTTCAACGTTAAACACGGTAATTTCAAATTTGAATATGCTGTGTGAAATCATTAGAAAACCAATAAAATTATTGAAAATCGATATGGTATCGATCAGAAAATGTTGATTTTGACAATTTCCAACAGTTTACACAAAGTTTGATTGCAAATATGAAGTTTTACAAACTTTTGAAAAATATTGGAATTTCAATGCAAAAGCTAGCATTTCAAGCTAGTTTTTCAACGTTAAACACGGTAATTTCAAATTTGAATATGCTGTGTGAAATCATTAGAAAACCAATAAAATTATTGAAAATCGATATGGTATCGATCAGAAAATGTTGATTTTGACAATTTCCAACAGTTTACACAAAGTTTGATTGCAAATATTAAGTTTTACAAACTTTTGAAAAATATTGGAATTTCAATGCAAAAGCTAGCATTTCAAGCTAGTTTTTCAACGTTAAACACGGTAATTTCAAATTTGAATATGCTGTGTGAAATCATTAGAAAACCAATAAAATTATTGAAAATCGATATGGTATCGATCAGCAAATGTTGATTTTGACAATTTCCAACAGTTTACACAAAGTTTTATTGCAAATATTAAGTTTTACAAACTTTTGAAAAATATTGGAATTTCAATGCAAAAGCTAGCATTTCAAGCTAGTTTTTCAACGTTAAACACGGTAATTTCAAATTTGAATATGCTGTGTGAAATCATTAGAAAACCAATAAAATTATTGAAAATCGATATGGTATCGATCAGAAAATGTTGATTTTGACAATTTCCAACAGTTTACACAAAGTTTTATTGCAAATATTAAGTTTTACAAACTTTTGAAAAATATTGGAATTTCAATGCAAAAGCTAGCATTTCAAGCTAGTTTTTCAACGTTAAACACGGTAATTTCAAATTTGAATATGCTGTGTGAAATCATTAGAAAAACAATAAAATTATTGAAAATCGATATGGTATCGATCAGAAAATGTTGATTTTGACAATTTCCAACAGTTTACACAAAGTTTGATTGCAAATATGAAGTTTTACAAACTTTTGAAAAATATTGGAATTTCAATGCAAAAGCTAGCATTTCAAGCTAGTTTTTCAACGTTAAACACGGTAATTTCAAATTTGAATATGCTGTGTGAAATCATTAGAAAACCAATAAAATTATTGAAAATCGATATGGTATTGATCAGAAAATGTTGATTTTGACAATTTCCAACAGTTTACACAAAGTTTTATTGCAAATATTATGTTTTACAAACTTTTGAAAAATATTGGAATTTCAATGCAAAAGCTAGCATTTCAAGCTAGTTTTTCAACGTTAAACACGGCAATTTCAAATTTGAATATGCTGTGTGAAATCATTAGAAAACCAATAAAATTATTGAAAATCGATATGGTATCGATCAGAAAATGTTGATTTTGACAATTTCCAACAGTTTACACAAAGTTTTATTGCAAATATTAAGTTTTACAAACTTTTGAAAAATATTGGAATTTCAATGCAAAAGCAAGCATTTCAGGCTAGTTTTTCAACGTCAAACACGGTAATTTCAAATTTGAATATGCTGTGTGAAATCATTAGAAAACCAATAAAATTATTGAAAATCGATATGGTATCGATCAGAAAATGTTGATTTTGACAATTTCCAACAGTTTACACAAAGTTTTATTGCAAATATTAAGTTTTACAAACTTTTGAAAAATATTGGAATTTCAATGCAAAAGCTAGCATTTCAAGCTAGTTTTTCAACGTTAAACACGGTAATTTCAAATTTGCATATGCTGTGTGAAATCATTAGAAAGCCAATAAAATTATTGAAAATCGATATGGTATCGATCAGAAAATGTTGATTTTGACAATTTCCAACAGTTTACACAAAGTGTTATTGCAAATATTAAGTTTTACAAACTTTTGAAAAATATTGGAATTTCAATGCAAAAGCTAGCATTTCAAGCTAGTTTTTCATCGTTAAACACGGTAATTTCAAATTTGAATATGCTGTGTGAAATCATTAGAAAACCAATAAAATTATTGAAAATCGATATGGTATCGATCAGAAAATGTTGATTTTGACAATTTCCAACAGTTTACACAAAGTTTGATTGCAAATATGAAGTTTTACAAACTTTTGAAAAATATTGGAATTTCAATGCAAAAGCTAGCATTTCAAGCTAGTTTTTCAACGTTAAACACGGTAATTTCAAATTTGAATATGCTGTGTGAAATCATTAGAAAACCAATAAAATTATTGAAAATCGATATGGTATCGATCAGCAAATGTTGATTTTGACAATTTCCAACAGTTTACACAAAGTTTTATTGCAAATATTAAGTTTTACAAACTTTTGAAAAATATTGGAATTTCAATGCAAAAGCTAGCATTTCAAGCTAGTTTTTCAACGTTAAACACGGTAATTTCAAATTTGAATATGCTGTGTGAAATCATTAGAAAACCAATAAAATTATTGAAAATCGATATGGTATTGATCATAAAATGTTGATTTTGACAATTTCCAACAGTTTACACAAAGTTTTATTGCAAATATTATGTTTTACAAACTTTTGAAAAATATTGGAATTTCAATGCAAAAGCTAGCATTTCAAGCTAGTTTTTCAACGTTAAACACGGCAATTTCAAATTTGAATATGCTGTGTGAAATCATTAGAAAACCAATAAAATTATTGAAAATCGATATGGTATCGATCAGAAAATGTTGATTTTGACAATTTCCAACAGTTTACACAAAGTTTTATTGCAAATATTAAGTTTTACAAACTTTTGAAAAATATTGGAATTTCAATGCAAAAGCAAGCATTTCAGGCTAGTTTTTCAACGTCAAACACGGTAATTTCAAATTTGAATATGCTGTGTGAAATCATTAGAAAACCAATAAAATTATTGAAAATCGATATGGTATCGATCAGAAAATGTTGATTTTGACAATTTCCAACAGTTTACACAAAGTTTTATTGCAAATATTAAGTTTTACAAACTTTTGAAAAATATTGGAATTTCAATGCAAAAGCTAGCATTTCAAGCTAGTTTTTCAACGTTAAACACGGTAATTTCAAATTTGAATATGCTGTGTGAAATCATTAGAAAACCAATAAAATTATTGAAAATCGATATGGTATCGATCAGAAAATGTTGATTTTGACAATTTCCAACAGTTTACACAAAGTGTTATTGCAAATATTAAGTTTTACAAACTTTTGAAAAATATTGGAATTTCAATGCAAAAGCTAGCATTTCAAGCTAGTTTTTCAACGTTAAACACGGTAATTTCAAATTTGAATATGCTGTGTGAAATCATTAGAAAACCAATAAAATTATTGAAAATCGATATGGTATCGATCAGAAAATGTTGATTTTCACAATTTCCAACAGTTTACACAAAGTTTGATTGCAAATATTAAGTTTTACAAACTTTTGAAAAATATTGGAATTTCAATGCAAAAGCTAGCATTTCAAGCTAGTTTTTAAACGTTAAACACGGTAATTTCAAATTTGAATATGCTGTGTGAAATCATTAGAAAACCAATAAAATTATTGAAAATCGATATGGTATCGATCAGCAAATGTTGATTTTGACAATTTCCAACAGTTTACACAAAGTTTTATTGCAAATATTAAGTTTTAGAAACTTTTGAAAAATATTGGAATTTCAATGCAAAAGCTAGCATTTCAAGCTAGTTTTTCAACGTTAAACACGGTAATTTCAAATTTGAATATGCTGTGTGAAATCATTGGAAAACCAATAAAATTATTGAAAATCGATATGGTATCGATCAGAAAATGTTGATTTTGACAATTTCCAACAGTTTACACAAAGTTTTATTGCAAATATTAAGTTTTACAAACTTTTGAAAAATATTGGAATTTCAATGCAAAAGCTAGCATTTCAAGCTAGTTTTTCAACGTTAAACACGGTAATTTCAAATTTGAATATGCTGTGTGAAATCATTAGAAAAACAATAAAATTATTGAAAATCGGTATGGTATCGATCAGAAAATGTTGATTTTGACAATTTCCAACAGTTTACACAAAGTTTGATTGCAAATATGAAGTTTTACAAACTTTTGAAAAATATTGGAATTTCAATGCAAAAGCTAGCATTTCAAGCTAGTTTTTCAACGTTAAACACGGTAATTTCAAATTTGAATATGCTGTGTGAAATCATTAGAAAACCAATAAAATTATTGAAAATCGATATGGTATCGATCAGCAAATGTTGATTTTGACAATTTCCAACAGTTTACACAAAGTTTTATTGCAAATATTAAGTTTTACAAACTTTTGAAAAATATTGGAATTTCAATGCAAAAGCTAGCATTTCAAGCTAGTTTTTCAACGTTAAACACGGTAATTTCAAATTTGAATATGCTGTGTGAAATCATTAGAAAACCAATAAAATTATTGAAAATCGATATGGTATTGATCAGAAAATGTTGATTTTGACAATTTCCAACAGTTTACACAAAGTTTTATTGCAAATATTATGTTTTACAAACTTTTGAAAAATATTGGAATTTCAATGCAAAAGCTAGCATTTCAAGCTAGTTTTTCAACGTTAAACACGGCAATTTCAAATTTGAATATGCTGTGTGAAATCATTAGAAAACCAATAAAATTATTGAAAATCGATATGGTATCGATCAGAAAATGTTGATTTTGACAATTTCCAACAGTTTACACAAAGTTTTATTGCAAATATTAAGTTTTACAAACTTTTGAAAAATATTGGAATTTCAATGCAAAAGCAAGCATTTCAGGCTAGTTTTTCAACGTCAAACACGGTAATTTCAAATTTGAATATGCTGTGTGAAATCATTAGAAAACCAATAAAATTATTGAAAATCGATATGGTATCGATCCGAAAATGTTGATTTTGACAATTTCCAACAGTTTACACAAAGTTTTATTGCAAATATTAAGTTTTACAAACTTTTGAAAAATATTGGAATTTCAATGCAAAAGCTAGCATTTCAAGCTAGTTTTTCAACGTTAAACACGGTAATTTCAAATTTGAATATGCTGTGTGAAATCATTAGAAAACCAATAAAATTATTGAAAATCGATATGGTATCGATCAGAAAATGTTGATTTTGACAATTTCCAACAGTTTACACAAAGTGTTATTGCAAATATTAAGTTTTACAAACTTTTGAAAAATATTGGAATTTCAATGCAAAAGCTAGCATTTCAAGCTAGTTTTTCAACGTTAAACACGGTAATTTCAAATTTGAATATGCTGTGTGAAATCATTAGAAAACCAATAAAATTATTGAAAATCGATATGGTATCGATCAGAAAATGTTGATTTTGACAATTTCCAACAGTTTACACAAAGTTTTATTGCAAATATTAAGTTTTACAAACTTTTGAAAAATATTGGAATTTCAATGCAAAAGCTAGCATTTCAAGCTAGTTTTTCAACGTTAAACACGGCAATTTCAAATTTGAATATGCTGTGTGAAATCATTAGAAAACCAATAAAATTATTGAAAATCGATATGGTATCGATCAGAAAATGTTGATTTTGACAATTTCCAACAGTTTACACAAAGTTTTATTGCAAATATTAAGTTTTACAAACTTTTGAAAAATATTGGAATTTCAATGCAAAAGCAAGCATTTCAGGCTAGTTTTTCAACGTCAAACACGGTAATTTCAAATTTGAATATGCTGTGTGAAATCATTAGAAAACCAATAAAATTATTGAAAATCGATATGGTATCGATCAGAAAATGTTGATTTTGACAATTTCCAACAGTTTACAGAAAGTTTTATTGCAAATATTAAGTTTTACAAACTTTTGAAAAATATTGGAATTTCAATGCAAAAGCTAGCATTTCAAGCTAGTTTTTCAACATTAAACACGGTAATTTCAAATTTGAATATGCTGTGTGAAATCATTAGAAAACCAATAAAATTATTGAAAATCGATATGGTATCGATCAGAAAATGTTGATTTTGACAATTTCCAACAGTTTACACAAAGTGTTATTGCAAATATTAAGTTTTACAAACTTTTGAAAAATATTGGAATTTCAATGCAAAAGCTAGCATTTCAAGCTAGTTTTTCAACGTTAAACACGGTAATTTCAAATTTGAATATGCTGTGTGAAATCATTAGAAAACCAATAAAATTATTGAAAATCGATATGGTATCGATCAGAAAATGTTGATTTTGACAATTTCCAACAGTTTACACAAAGTTTTATTGCAAATATTAAGTTTTACAAACTTTTGAAAAATATTGGAATTTCAATGCAAAAGCTAGCATTTCAAGCTAGTTTTTCAACGTTAAACACGGTAATTTCAAATTTGAATATGCTGTGTGAAATCATTAGAAAACCAATAAAATTATTGAAAATCGATATGGTATTGATCAGAAAATGTTGATTTTGACAATTTCCAACAGTTTACACAAAGTTTTATTGCAAATATTATGTTTTACAAACTTTTGAAAAATATTGGAATTTCAATGCAAAAGCTAGCATTTCAAGCTAGTTTTTCAACGTTAAACACGGTAATTTCAAATTTGAATATGCTGTGTGAAATCATTAGAAAACCAATAAAATTATTGAAAATCGATATGGTATCGATCAGAAAATGTTGATTTTGACAATTTCCAACAGTTTACACAAAGTTTTATTGCAAATATTAAGATTTACAAACTTTTGAAAAATATTGGAATTTCAATGCAAAAGCAAGCATTTCAGGCTAGTTTTTCAACGTCAAACACGGTAATTTCAAATTTGAATATGCTGGGTGAAATCATTAGAAAACCAATAAAATTATTGAAAATCGATATGGTATCGATCAGAAAATGTTTATTTTGACAATTTCCAACAGTTTACACAAAGTTTGATTGCAAATATGAAGTTTTGCAAACTTTTGAAAAATATTGGAATTTCAATGCAAAAGCTAGCATTTCAAGCTAGTTTTTCAACGTTAAACACGGTAATTTCAAATTTGAATATGCTGTGTGAAATCATTAGAAAACCAATAAAATTATTGAAAATCGATATGGTATCGATCAGCAAATGTTGATTTTGACAATTTCCAACAGTTTACACAAAGTTTGATTGCAAATATTAAGTTTTACAAACTTTTGAAAAATATTGGAATTTCAATGCAAAAGCTAGCATTTCAAGTTAGTTTTTCAACGTTAAACACGGTAATTTCAAATTTGAATATGCTGTGTGAAATCATTAGAAAACCAATAAAATTATTGAAAATCGATATGGTATTGATCAGAAAATGTTGATTTTGACAATTTCCAACAGTTTACACAAAGTTTTATTGCAAATATTATGTTTTACAAACTTTTGAAAAATATTGGAATTTCAATGCAAAAGCTAGCATTTCAAGCTAGTTTTTCAACGTTAAACACGGTAATTTCAAATTTGAATATGCTGTGTGAAATCATTAGAAAACCAATAAAATTATTGAAAATCGATATGGTATCGATCAGAAAATGTTGATTTTGACAATTTCCAACAGTTTACACAAAGTTTTATTGCAAATATTAAGTTTTACAAACTTTTGAAAAATATTGGAATTTCAATGCAAAAGCAAGCATTTCAGGCTAGTTTTTCAACGTCAAACACGGTAATTTCAAATTTGAATATGCTGTGTGAAATCATTAGAAAACCAATAAAATTATTGAAAATCGATATGGTATCGATCAGAAAATGTTGATTTTGACAATTTCCAACAGTTTACACAAAGTTTTATTGCAAATATTAAGTTTTACAAACTTTTGAAAAATATTGGAATTTCAATGCAAAAGCTAGCATTTCAAGCTAGTTTTTCAACGTTAAACACGGTAATTTCAAATTTGCATATGCTGTGTGAAATCATTAGAAAAACAATAAAATTATTGAAAATCGATATGGTATCGATCAGAAAATGTTGATTTTGACAATTTCCAACAGTTTACACAAAGTTTGATTGCAAATATTAAGTTTTACAAACTTTTGAAAAATATTGGAATTTCAATGCAAAAGCAAGCATTTCAGGCTAGTTTTTCAACGTTAAACACGGTAATTTCAAATTTGAATATGCTGTGTGAAATCATTAGAAAACCAATAAAATTATTGAAAATCGATATGGTATCGATCAGAAAATGTTGATTTTGAAAATTTCCAACAGTTTACACAAAGTTTTATTGCAAATATTAAGTTTTACAAACTTTTGAAAAATATTGGAATTTCAATGCAAAAGCTAGCATTTCAAGCTAGTTTTTCAACGTTAAACACGGTAATTTCAAATTTGAATATGCTGTGTGAAATCATTAGAAAACCAATAAAATTATTGAAAATCGATATGGTATTGATCAGAAAATGTTGATTTTGACAATTTCCAACAGTTTACACAAAGTTTTATTGCAAATATTATGTTTTACAAACTTTTGAAAAATATTGGAATTTCAATGCAAAAGCTAGCATTTCAAGCTAGTTTTTCAACGTTAAACACGGTAATTTCAAATTTGAATATGCTGTGTGAAATCATTAGAAAACCAATAAAATTATTGAAAATCGATATGGTATCGATCAGAAAATGTTGATTTTGACAATTTCCAACAGTTTACACAAAGTTTTATTGCAAATATTAAGTTTTACAAACTTTTGAAAAATATTGGAATTTCAATGCAAAAGCTAGCATTTCAAGCTAGTTTTTCAACGTTAAACACGGTAATTTCAAATTTGCATATGCTGTGTGAAATCATTAGAAAACCAATAAAATTATTGAAAATCGATATGGTATCGATCAGAAAATGTTGATTTTGACAATTTCCAACAGTTTACACAAAGTTTTATTGCAAATATTAAGTTTTACAAACTTTTGAAAAATATTGGAATTTCAATGCAAAAGCTAGCATTTCAAGCTAGTTTTTCAACGTTAAACACGGTAATTTCAAATTTGAATATGCTGTGTGAAATCATTAGAAAACCAATAAAATTATTGAAAATCGATATGGTATCGATCAGCAAATGTTGATTTTGACAATTTCCAACAGTTTACACAAAGTTTGATTGCAAATATTAAGTTTTACAAACTTTTGAAAAATATTGGAATTTCAATGCAAAAGCAAGCATTTCAAGTTAGTTTTTCAACGTTAAACACGGTAATTTCAAATTTGAATATGCTGTGTGAAATCATTAGAAAACCAATAAAATTATTGAAAATCGATATGGTATTGATCAGAAAATGTTGATTTTGACAATTTCCAACAGTTTACACAAAGTTTTATTGCAAATATTATGTTTTACAAACTTTTGAAAAATATTGGAATTTCAATGCAAAAGCTAGCATTTCAAGCTAGTTTTTCAACGTTAAACACGGTAATTTCAAATTTGAATATGCTGTGTGAAATCATTAGAAAACCAATAAAATTATTGAAAATCGATATGGTATCGATCAGAAAATGTTGATTTTGACAATTTCCAACAGTTTACACAAAGTTTTATTGCAAATATTAAGTTTTACAAACTTTTGAAAAATATTGGAATTTCAATGCAAAAAAGCAAGCATTTCAAGCTAGTTTTTCAACGTTAAACACTGTAATTTCAAATTTGCATATGCTGTGTGAAATCATTAGAAAAACAATAAAATTATTGAAAATCGATATGGTATCGATCAGAAAATGTTGATTTTGACAATTTCCAACAGTTTACACAAAGTTTGATTGCAAATATTAAGTTTTACAAACTTTTGAAAAATATTGGAATTTCAATGCAAAAGCAAGCATTTCAGGCTAGTTTTTCAACGTTAAACACGGTAATTTCAAATTTGAATATGCTGTGTGAAATCATTAGAAAACCAATAAAATTATTGAAAATCGATATGGTATCGATCAGAAAATGTTGATTTTGAAAATTTCCAACAGTTTACACAAAGTTTTATTGCAAATATTAAGTTTTACAAACTTTTGAAAAATATTGGAATTTCAATGCAAAAGCTAGCATTTCAAGCTAGTTTTTCAACGTTAAACACGGTAATTTCAAATTTGAATATGCTGTGTGAAATCATTAGAAAACCAATAAAATTATTGAAAATCGATATGGTATTGATCAGAAAATGTTGATTTTGACAATTTCCAACAGTTTACACAAAGTTTTATTGCAAATATTATGTTTTACAAACTTTTGAAAAATATTGGAATTTCAATGCAAAAGCTAGCATTTCAAGCTAGTTTTTCAACGTTAAACACGGTAATTTCAAATTTGAATATGCTGTGTGAAATCATTAGAAAACCAATAAAATTATTGAAAATCGATATGGTATCGATCAGAAAATGTTGATTTTGACAATTTCCAACAGTTTACACAAAGTTTTATTGCAAATATTAAGTTTTACAAACTTTTGAAAAATATTGGAATTTCAATGCAAAAGCTAGCATTTCAAGCTAGTTTTTCAACGTTAAACACGGAAATTTCAAATTTGAATATGCTGTGTGAAATCATTAGAAAACCAATAAAATTATTGAAAATCGATATGGTATCGATCAGAAAATGTTGATTTTGACAATTTCCAACAGTTTACACAAAGTTTTATTGCAAATATTAAGTTTTAAAAACTTTTGAAAAATATTGGAATTTCAATGCAAAAGCTAGCATTTCAAGCTAGTTTTTCAACGTTAAACACGGTAATTTCAAATTTGAATATGCTGTGTGAAATCATTAGAAAACCAATAAAATTATTGAAAATCGATATGGTATCGATCAGAAAATGTTGATTTTGAAAATTTCCAACAGTTTACACAAAGTTTTATTGCAAATATTAAGTTTTACAAACTTTTGAAAAATATTGGAATTTCAATGCAAAAGCTAGCATTTCAAGCTAGTTTTTCAACGTTAAACACGGTAATTTCAAATTTGAATATGCTGTGTGAAATCATTAGAAAACCAATAAAATTATTGAAAATCGATATGGTATCGATCAGAAAATGTTGATTTTGACAATTTCCAACAGTTTACACAAAGTTTTATTGCAAATATTAAGTTTTACAAACTTTTGAAAAATATTGGAATTTCAATGCAAAAGCAAGCATTTCAGGCTAGTTTTTCAACGTCAAACACGGTAATTTCAAATTTGAATATGCTGTGTGAAATCATTAGAAAACCAATAAAATTATTGAAAATCGATATGGTATCGATCAGAAAATGTTGATTTTGACAATTTCCAACAGTTTACACAAAGTTTTATTGCAAATATTAAGTTTTACAAACTTTTGAAAAATATTGGAATTTCAATGCAAAAGCTAGCATTTCAAGCTAGTTTTTCAACGTTAAACACGGTAATTTCAAATTTGCATATGCTGTGTGAAATCATTAGAAAAACAATAAAATTATTGAAAATCGATATGGTATCGATCAGAAAATGTTGATTTTGACAATTTCCAACAGTTTACACAAAGTTTGATTGCAAATATTAAGTTTTACAAACTTTTGAAAAATATTGGAATTTCAATGCAAAAGCTAGCATTTCAAGCTAGTTTTTCAACGTTAAACACGGTAATTTCAAATTTGAATATGCTGTGTGAAATCATTAGAAAACCCATAAAATTATTGAAAATCGATATGGTATTGATCAGAAAATGTTGATTTTGACAATTTCCAACAGTTTACACAAAGTTTTATTGCAAATATTAAGTTTTACAAACTTTTGAAAAATATTGGAATTTCAATGCAAAAGCTAGCATTTCAAGCTAGTTTTTCAACGTTAAACACGGTAATTTCAAATTTGAATATGCTGTGTGAAATCATTAGAAAACCAATAAAATTATTGAAAATCGATATGGTATTGATCAGAAAATGTTGA
This sequence comes from Acanthosepion esculentum, assembly GCA_964036315.1. Taxonomy (NCBI): domain Eukaryota; kingdom Metazoa; phylum Mollusca; class Cephalopoda; order Sepiida; family Sepiidae; genus Acanthosepion; species Acanthosepion esculentum. Next base: position 75,022,897 of record OZ038495.1, read on the forward strand.
TTTTGACAATTTCCAACAGTTTACACAAAGTTTTATTGCAAATATTATGTTTTACAAACTTTTGAAAAATATTGGAATTTCAATGCAAAAGCTAGCATTTCAAGCTAGTTTTTCAACGTTAAATACGGTAATTTCAAATTTGAATATGCTGTGTGAAATCATTAGAAAACCAATAAAATTATTGAAAATCGATATGGTATCGATCAGAAAATGTTGATTTTGACAATTTCCAACAGTTTACACAAAGTTTTATTGCAAATATTAAGTTTTACAAACTTTTGAAAAATATTGGAATTTCAATGCAAAAGCTAGCATTTCAAGCTAGTTTTTCAACGTTAAACACGGAAATTTCAAATTTGAATATGCTGTGTGAAATCATTAGAAAACCAATAAAATTATTGAAAATCGATATGGTATCGATCAGAAAATGTTGATTTTGACAATTTCCAACAGTTTACACAAAGTTTTATTGCAAATATTAAGTTTTACAAACTTTTGAAAAATATTGGAATTTCAATGCAAAAGCTAGCATTTCAAGCTAGTTTTTCAACGTTAAACACGGTAATTTCAAATTTGAATATGCTGTGTGAAATCATTAGAAAACCAATAAAATTATTGAAAATCGATATGGTATCGATCTGAAAATGTTGATTTTGAAAATTTCCAAAAGTTTACACAAAGTTTTATTGCAAATATTAAGTTTTACAAACTTTTGAAAAATATTGGAATTTCAATGCAAAAGCTAGCATTTCAAGCTAGTTTTTCAAAGTTAAACACGGTAATTTCAAATTTGAATATGCTGTGTGAAATCATTAGAAAACCAATAAAATTATTGAAAATCGATATGGTATCGATCAGAAAATGTTGATTTTGAAAATTTCCAACAGTTTACACAAAGTTTTATTGCAAATATTAAGTTTTACAAACTTTTGAAAAATATTGGAATTTCAATGCAAAAGCAAGCATTTCAAGCTAGTTTTTCAACGTTAAACACGGTAATTTCAAATTTGAATATGCTGTGTGAAATCATTAGAAAACCAATAAAATTATTGAAAATCGATATGGTATCGATCAGAAAATGTTGATTTTGACAATTTCCAACAGTTTACACAAAGTTTTATTGCAAATATTAAGTTTTACAAACTTTTGAAAAATATTGGAATTTCAATGCAAAAGCTAGCATTTCAAGCTAGTTTTTCAACGTTAAACACGGTAATTTCAAATTTGAATATGCTGTGTGAAATCATTAGAAAACCAATAAAATTATTGAAAATTGATATGGTATCGATCAGAAAATGTTGATTTTGACAATTTCCAACAGTTTACACAAAGTTTTATTGCAAATATTAAGTTTTACAAACTTTTGAAAAATATTGGAATTTCAATGCAAAAGCTAGCATTTCAAGATAGTTTTTCAACGTTAAACACGGTAATTTCAAATTTGAATATGCTGTGTGAAATCATTAGAAAACCAATAAAATTATTGAAAATCGATATGGTATCGATCAGAAAATGTTGATTTTGACAATTTCCAACAGTTTACACAAAGTTTTATTGCAAATATTAAGTTTTACAAACTTTTGAAAAATATTGGAATTTCAATGCAAAAGCTAGCATTTCAAGCTAGTTTTTCAACGTTAAACACGGTAATTTCAAATTTGAATATGCTGTGTGAAATCATTAGAAAAACAATAAAATTATTGAAAATCGATATGGTATCGATCAGAAAATGTTGATTTTGACAATTTCCAACAGTTTACACAAAGTTTTATTGCAAATATTAAGTTTTACAAACTTTTGAAAAATATTGGAATTTCAATGCAAAAGCTAGCATTTCAAGCTAGTTTTTCAACGTTAAACACGGTAATTTCAAATTTGAATATGCTGTGTGAAATAATTAGAAAACCAATAAAATTATTGAAAATCGATATGGTATCGATCAGAAAATGTTGATTTTGACAATTTCCAACAGTTTACACAAAGTTTTATTGCAAATATTAAGTTTTACAAACTTTTGAAAAATATTGGAATTTCAATGCAAAAGCTAGCATTTCAAGCTAGTTTTTCAACGTTAAACACGGTAATTTCAAATTTGAATATGCTGTGTGAAATCATTAGAAAACCAATATAATTATTTAAAATCGATATGGTATCGATCAGAAAATGTTGATTTTGACAATTTCCAACAGTTTACACAAAGTTTTATTGCAAATATTAAGTTTTACAAACTTTTGAAAAATATTGGAATTTCAATGCAAAAGCTAGCATTTCAAGCTAGTTTTTCAACGTTAAACACGGTAATTTCAAATTTGAATATGCTGTGTGAAATCATTAGAAAACCAATAAAATTATTGAAAATTGATATGGTATCGATCAGAAAATGTTGATTTTGACAATTTCCAACAGTTTACACAAAGTTTTATTGCAAATATTAAGTTTTACAAACTTTTGAAAAATATTGGAATTTCAATGCAAAAGCTAGCATTTCAAGATAGTTTTTCAACGTTAAACACGGTAATTTCAAATTTGAATATGCTGTGTGAAATCATTAGAAAACCAATAAAATTATTGAAAATCGATATGGTATCGATCAGAAAATGTTGATTTTGACAATTTCCAACAGTTTACACAAAGTTTTATTGCAAATATTAAGTTTTACAAACTTTTGAAAAATATTGGAATTTCAATGCAAAAGCTAGCATTTCAAGCTAGTTTTACAACGTTAAACACGGTAATTTTAAATTTGAATATGCTGTGTGAAATCATTAGAAAAACAATAAAATTATTGAAATCGATATGGTATCGATCAGAAAATGTTGATTTTGACAATTTCCAACAGTTTACACAAAGTTTTATTGCAAATATTATGTTTTACAAACTTTTGAAAAATATTGGAATTTCAATGCAAAAGCAAGCATTTCAAGCTAGTTTTTCAACGTTAAACACGGTAATTTCAAATTTGAATATGCTGTGTGAAATCATTAGAAAAACAATAAAATTATTGAAAATCGATATGGTATTGATCAGAAAATGTTGATTTTGACAATTGCCAACAGTTTACACAGAGTTTTATTGCAAATATTAAGTCTTACAAACTTTTGAAAAATATTGGAATTTCAATGGAAAAGTTAGCATTTCAAGCTAGTTTTTCAACGTTAAACACGGTAATTTCAAATTTGAATATGCTGTGTGAAATCATTAGAAAACCAATAAAATTATTGAAAATCGATATGGTATCGATCAGAAAATGTTGATTTTGACGATTTCCAACAGTTTACACCAAGTTTTATTGCAAATATTAAGTTTTACAAACTTTTGAAAAATATTGGAATTTCAATGCAAAAGCTAGCATTTCAAGCTAGTTTTTCAACGTTAAAAACGGTAATTTCAAATTTGAATATGCTGTGTGAAATCATTAGAAAACCAATAAAATTATTGAAAATCGATATGGTATCGATCAGAAAATGTTGATTTTGACAATTTCCAACAGTTTACACAAAGTTTTATTGCAAATATTAAGTTTTACAAACTTTTGAAAAATATTGGAATTTCAATGCAAAAGAGAGCATTTCAAGCTAGTTTTTAAGCATTAAACACGGTAATTTCAAATTTGAATATGCTGTGTGAAATCATTAGAAAACCAATAAAATTATTGAAAATCGATATGGTATCGATCAGAAAATGTTGATTTTGACAATTTCCAACAGTTTACACAAAGTTTTATTGCAAATATTAAGTTTTACAAACTTTTGAAAAATATTGGAATTTCAATGCAAAAGCAAGCATTTCAAGCTAGTTTTTCAACGTTAAACACGGTAATTTCAAATTTGAATATGCTGTGTGAAATCATTAGAAAACCAATAAAATTATTGAAAATCGATATGGTATCGATCAGAAAATGTTGATTTTGACAATTTCCAACAGTTTACACAAAGTTTTATTGCAAATATTAAGTTTTACAAACTTTTGAAAAATATTGGAATTTCAATGCAAAAGCTAGCATTTCAAGCTAGTTTTTCAACGTTAAACACGGTAATTTCAAATTTGAATATGCTGTGTGAAATCATTAGAAAACCAATAAAATTATTGAAAATCGATATGGTATCGATCAGAAAATGTTGATTTTGACAATTTCCAACAGTTTACACAAAGTTTTATTGCAAATATTAAGTTTTACAAACTTTTGAAAAATATTGGAATTTCAATGCAAAAGCTAGCATTTCAAGCTAGTTTTTCAACTTTAAACACGGTAATTTCAAATTTGAATATGCTGTGTGAAATCATTAGAAAACCAATAAAATTATTGAAAATCGATATGGTATTGATCAGAAAATGTTGATTTTGACAATTGCCAAAAAATTACACAAAGTTTTATTGCAAATATTAAGTTTTACAAACTTTTGAAAAATATTGGAATTTCAATGCAAAAGCAAGCATTTCAATTTAGTTTTTAAACATTAAACACGGTAATTTCAAATTTGAATATGCTGTGTGAAATCATTAGAAAACCAATAAAATTATTGAAAATCGATATGGTATCGATCAGAAAATGTTGATTTTGACAATTTCCAACAGTTTACACAAAGTTTTATTGCAAATATTAAGTTTTACAAACTTTTGAAAAATATTAGAATTTCAATGCAAAAGCTAGCATTTCAAGCTAGTTTTTCAACGTTAAACACGGTAATTTCAAATTTGAATATGCTGTGTGAAATCATTAGAAAACCAATAAAATTATTGAAAATCGATATGGTATTGATCAGAAAATGTTGATTTTGACAATTGCCAAAAGTTTACACAAAGTTTTATTGCAAATATTAAGTTTTACAAACTTTTGAAAAATATTGGAATTTCAATGCAAAAGCAAGCATTTCAAGCTAGTTTTTAAACGTTAAACACGGTAATTTCAAATTTGAATATGCTGTGTGAAATCATTAGAAAACCAATAAAATTATTGAAAATCGATATGGTATTGATCAGAAAATGTTGATTTTGACAATTGCCAACAGTTTACACAGAGTTTTATTGCAAATATTAAGTCTTACAAACTTTTGAAAAATATTGGAATTTCAATGGAAAAGTTAGCATTTCAAGCTAGTTTTTCAACGTTAAACACGGTAATTTCAAATTTGAATATGCTGTGTGAAATCATTAGAAAACCAATAAAATTATTGAAAATCGATATGGTATCGATCAGAAAATGTTGATTTTGACAATTTCCAACAGTTTACACCAAGTTTTATTGCAAATATTAAGTTTTACAAACTTTTGAAAAATATTGGAATTTCAATGCAAAAGCTAGCATTTCAAGCTAGTTTTTCAACGTTAAACACGGTAATTTCAAATTTGAATATGCTGTGTGAAATCATTAGAAAACCAATAAAATTATTGAAAATCGATATGGTATCGATCAGAAAATGTTGATTTTGACAATTTCCAACAGTTTACACAAAGTTTTATTGCAAATATTAAGTTTTACAAACTTTTGAAAAATATTGGAATTTCAATGCAAAAGCAAGCATTTCAAGCTAGTTTTTCAACGTTAAACACGTTAATTTCAAATTTGAATATGCTGTGTGAAATCATTAGAAAACCAATAAAATTATTGAAAATCGATATGGTATCGATCAGAAAATGTTGATTTTGACAATTTCCAACAGTTTACACAAAGTTTTATTGCAAATATTAAGTTTTACAAACTTTTGAAAAATATTGGAATTTCAATGCAAAAGCAAGCATTTCAAGCTAGTTTTTAAACATTAAACACGGTAATTTCAAATTTGAATATGCTGTGTGAAATCATTAGAAAACCAATAAAATTATTGAAAATCGATATGGTATCGATCAGAAAATGTTGATTTTGACAATTTCCAACAGTTTACACAAAGTTTTATTGCAAATATTAAGTTTTACAAACTTTTGAAAAATATTGGAATTTCAATGCAAAAGCAAGCATTTCAAGCTAGTTTTTCAACGTTAAACACGGTAATTTCAAATTTGAATATGCTGTGTGAAATCATTAGAAAACCAATAAAATTATTGAAAATCGATATGTTATCGATCAGAAAATGTTGATTTTGACAATTTCCAACAGTTTACACAAAGTTTTATTGCAAATATTAAGTTTTACAAACTTTTGAAAAATATTGGAATTTCAATGCAAAAGCAAGCATTTCAAGCTAGTTTTTAAACATTAAACACGGTAATTTCAAATTTGAATATGCTGTGTGAAATCATTAGAAAACCAATAAAATTATTGAAAATCGATATGGTATCGATCAGAAAATGTTGATTTTGACAATTTCCAACAGTTTACACAAAGTTTTATTGCAAATATTAAGTTTTACAAACTTTTGAAAAATATTGGAATTTCAATGCAAAAGCAAGCATTTCAAGCTAGTTTTTCAACGTTAAACACGGTAATTTCAAATTTGAATATGCTGTGTGAAATCATTAGAAAACCAATAAAATTATTGAAAATCGATATGTTATCGATCAGAAAATGTTGATTTTGACAATTTCCAACAGTTTACACAAAGTTTTATTGCAAATATTAAGTTTTACAAACTTTTGAAAAATATTGGAATTTCAATGCAAAAGCTAGCATTTCAAGCTAGTTTTTCAACGTTAAACACGGTAATTTCAAATTTGAATATGCTGTGTGAAATCATTAGAAAACCAATAAAATTATTGAAAATCGATATGGTATTGATCAGAAAATGTTGATTTTGACAATTGCCAAAAGTTTACACAAAGTTTTATTGCAAATATTAAGTTTTACAAACTTTTGAAAAATATTGGAATTTCAATGCAAAAGCAAGCATTTCAAGCTAGTTTTTAAACGTTAAACACGGTAATTTCAAATTTGAATATGCTGTGTGAAATCATTAGAAAACCAATAAAATTATTGAAAATCGATATGGTATTGATCAGAAAATGTTGATTTTGACAATTGCCAACAGTTTACACAGAGTTTTATTGCAAATATTAAGTCTTACAAACTTTTGAAAAATATTGGAATTTCAATGGAAAAGTTAGCATTTCAAGCTAGTTTTTCAACGTTAAACACGGTAATTTCAAATTTGAATATGCTGTGTGAAATCATTAGAAAACCAATAAAATTATTGAAAATCGATATGGTATCGATCAGAAAATGTTGATTTTGACAATTTCCAACAGTTTACACCAAGTTTTATTGCAAATATTAAGTTTTACAAACTTTTGAAAAATATTGGAATTTCAATGCAAAAGCTAGCATTTCAAGCTAGTTTTTCAACGTTAAACACGGTAATTTCAAATTTGAATATGCTGTGTGAAATCATTAGAAAACCAATAAAATTATTGAAAATCGATATGGTATCGATCAGAAAATGTTGATTTTGACAATTTCCAACAGTTTACACAAAGTTTTATTGCAAATATTAAGTTTTACAAACTTTTGAAAAATATTGGAATTTCAATGCAAAAGCAAGCATTTCAAGCTAGTTTTTCAACGTTAAACACGTTAATTTCAAATTTGAATATGCTGTGTGAAATCATTAGAAAACCAATAAAATTATTGAAAATCGATATGGTATCGATCAGAAAATGTTGATTTTGACAATTTCCAACAGTTTACACAAAGTTTTATTGCAAATATTAAGTTTTACAAACTTTTGAAAAATATTGGAATTTCAATGCAAAAGCAAGCATTTCAAGCTAGTTTTTAAACATTAAACACGGTAATTTCAAATTTGAATATGCTGTGTGAAATCATTAGAAAACCAATAAAATTATTGAAAATCGATATGGTATCGATCAGAAAATGTTGATTTTGACAATTTCCAACAGTTTACACAAAGTTTTATTGCAAATATTAAGTTTTACAAACTTTTGAAAAATATTGGAATTTCAATGCAAAAGCAAGCATTTCAAGCTAGTTTTTCAACGTTAAACACGGTAATTTCAAATTTGAATATGCTGTGTGAAATCATTAGAAAACCAATAAAATTATTGAAAATCGATATGTTATCGATCAGAAAATGTTGATTTTGACAATTTCCAACAGTTTACACAAAGTTTTATTGCAAATATTAAGTTTTACAAACTTTTGAAAAATATTGGAATTTCAATGCAAAAGCAAGCATTTCAAGCTAGTTTTTAAACATTAAACACGGTAATTTCAAATTTGAATATGCTGTGTGAAATCATTAGAAAACCAATAAAATTATTGAAAATCGATATGGTATCGATCAGAAAATGTTGATTTTGACAATTTCCAACAGTTTACACAAAGTTTTATTGCAAATATTAAGTTTTACAAACTTTTGAAAAATATTGGAATTTCAATGCAAAAGCAAGCATTTCAAGCTAGTTTTTCAACGTTAAACACGGTAATTTCAAATTTGAATATGCTGTGTGAAATCATTAGAAAACCAATAAAATTATTGAAAATCGATATGTTATCGATCAGAAAATGTTGATTTTGACAATTTCCAACAGTTTACACAAAGTTTTATTGCAAATATTAAGTTTTACAAACTTTTGAAAAATATTGGAATTTCAATGCAAAAGCTAGCATTTCAAGCTAGTTTTTCAACGTTAAACACGGTAATTTCAAATTTGAATATGCTGTGTGAAATCATTAGAAAACCAATAAAATTCTTGAAAATCGATATGGTATTGATCAGAAAATGTTGATTTTGACAATTGCCAAAAGTTTACACAAAGTTTTATTGCAAATATTAAGTTTTACAAACTTTTGAAAAATATTGGAATTTCAATGCAAAAGCAAGCATTTCAAGCTAGTTTTTAAACGTTAAACACGGTAATTTCAAATTTGAATATGCTGTGTGAAATCATTAGAAAACCAATAAAATTATTGAAAATCGATATGGTATCGATGAGAAAATGTTGATTTTGACAATTTCCAACAGTTTACACAAAGTTTTATTGCAAATATTAAGTTTTACAAACTTTTGAAAAATATTGGAATTTCAATGCAAAAGCAAGCATTTCAAGCTAGTTTTTCAACGTTAAACACGTTAATTTCAAATTTGAATATGCTGTGTGAAATCATTAGAAAACCAATAAAATTATTGAAAATCGATATGGTATCGATCAGAAAATGTTGATTTTGACAATTTCCAACAGTTTACACAAAGTTTTATTGCAAATATTAAGTTTTACAAACTTTTGAAAAATATTGGAATTTCAATGCAAAAGCAAGCATTTCAAGCTAGTTTTTAAACATTAAACACGGTAATTTCAAATTTGAATATGCTGTGTGAAATCATTAGAAAACCAATAAAATTATTGAAAATCGATATGGTATCGATCAGAAAATGTTGATTTTGACAATTTCCAACAGTTTACACAAAGTTTTATTGCAAATATTAAGTTTTACAAACTTTTGAAAAATATTGGAATTTCAATGCAAAAGCAAGCATTTCAAGCTAGTTTTTCAACGTTAAACACGGTAATTTCAAATTTGAATATGCTGTGTGAAATCATTAGAAAACCAATAAAATTATTGAAAATCGATATGTTATCGATCAGAAAATGTTGATTTTGACAATTTCCAACAGTTTACACAAAGTTTTATTGCAAATATTAAGTTTTACAAACTTTTGAAAAATATTGGAATTTCAATGCAAAAGCAAGCATTTCAAGCTAGTTTTTAAACGTTAAACACGGTAATTTCAAATTTGAATATGCTGTGTGAAATCATTAGAAAACCAATAAAATTATTGAAAATCGATATGGTATTGATCAGAAAATGTTGATTTTGACAATTGCCAACAGTTTACACAGAGTTTTATTGCAAATATTAAGTCTTACAAACTTTTGAAAAATATTGGAATTTCAATGGAAAAGTTAGCATTTCAAGCTAGTTTTTCAACGTTAAACACGGTAATTTCAAATTTGAATATGCTGTGTGAAATCATTAGAAAACCAATAAAATTATTGAAAATCGATATGGTATCGATCAGAAAATGTTGATTTTGACAATTTCCAACAGTTTACACCAAGTTTTATTGCAAATATTAAGTTTTACAAACTTTTGAAAAATATTGGAATTTCAATGCAAAAGCTAGCATTTCAAGCTAGTTTTTCAACGTTAAACACGGTAATTTCAAATTTGAATATGCTGTGTGAAATCATTAGAAAACCAATAAAATTATTGAAAATCGATATGGTATCGATCAGAAAATGTTGATTTTGACAATTTCCAACAGTTTACACAAAGTTTTATTGCAAATATTAAGTTTTACAAACTTTTGAAAAATATTGGAATTTCAATGCAAAAGCAAGCATTTCAAGCTAGTTTTTCAACGTTAAACACGGTAATTTCAAATTTGAATATGCTGTGTGAAATCATTAGAAAACCAATAAAATTATTGAAAATCGATATGTTATCGATCAGAAAATGTTGATTTTGACAATTTCCAACAGTTTACACAAAGTTTTATTGCAAATATTAAGTTTTACAAACTTTTGAAAAATATTGGAATTTCAATGCAAAAGCAAGCATTTCAAGCTAGTTTTTAAACATTAAACACGGTAATTTCAAATTTGAATATGCTGTGTGAAATCATTAGAAAACCAATAAAATTATTGAAAATCGATATGGTATCGATCAGAAAATGTTGATTTTGACAATTTCCAACAGTTTACACAAAGTTTTATTGCAAATATTAAGTTTTACAAACTTTTGAAAAATATTGGAATTTCAATGCAAAAGCAAGCATTTCAAGCTAGTTTTTCAACGTTAAACACGGTAATTTCAAATTTGAATATGCTGTGTGAAATCATTAGAAAACCAATAAAATTATTGAAAATCGATATGTTATCGATCAGAAAATGTTGATTTTGACAATTTCCAACAGTTTACACAAAGTTTTATTGCAAATATTAAGTTTTACAAACTTTTGAAAAATATTGGAATTTCAATGCAAAAGCTAGCATTTCAAGCTAGTTTTTCAACGTTAAACACGGTAATTTCAAATTTGAATATGCTGTGTGAAATCATTAGAAAACCAATAAAATTCTTGAAAATCGATATGGTATTGATCAGAAAATGTTGATTTTGACAATTGCCAAAAGTTTACACAAAGTTTTATTGCAAATATTAAGTTTTACAAACTTTTGAAAAATATTGGAATTTCAATGCAAAAGCAAGCATTTCAAGCTAGTTTTTAAACGTTAAACACGGTAATTTCAAATTTGAATATGCTGTGTGAAATCATTAGAAAACCAATAAAATTATTGAAAATCGATATGGTATCGATGAGAAAATGTTGATTTTGACAATTTCCAACAGTTTACACAAAGTTTTATTGCAAATATTAAGTTTTACAAACTTTTGAAAAATATTGGAATTTCAATGCAAAAGCAAGCATTTCAAGCTAGTTTTTCAACGTTAAACACGTTAATTTCAAATTTGAATATGCTGTGTGAAATCATTAGAAAACCAATAAAATTATTGAAAATCGATATGGTATCGATCAGAAAATGTTGATTTTGACAATTTCCAACAGTTTACACAAAGTTTTATTGCAAATATTAAGTTTTACAAACTTTTGAAAAATATTGGAATTTCAATGCAAAAGCAAGCATTTCAAGCTAGTTTTTAAACATTAAACACGGTAATTTCAAATTTGAATATGCTGTGTGAAATCATTAGAAAACCAATAAAATTATTGAAAATCGATATGGTATCGATCAGAAAATGTTGATTTTGACAATTTCCAACAGTTTACACAAAGTTTTATTGCAAATATTAAGTTTTACAAACTTTTGAAAAATATTGGAATTTCAATGCAAAAGCAAGCATTTCAAGCTAGTTTTTCAACGTTAAACACGGTAATTTCAAATTTGAATATGCTGTGTGAAATCATTAGAAAACCAATAAAATTATTGAAAATCGATATGTTATCGATCAGAAAATGTTGATTTTGACAATTTCCAACAGTTTACACAAAGTTTTATTGCAAATATTAAGTTTTACAAACTTTTGAAAAATATTGGAATTTCAATGCAAAAGCAAGCATTTCAAGCTAGTTTTTAAACATTAAACACGGTAATTTCAAATTTGAATATGCTGTGTGAAATCATTAGAAAACCAATAAAATTATTGAAAATCGATATGGTATCGATCAGAAAATGTTGATTTTGACAATTTCCAACAGTTTACACAAAGTTTTATTGCAAATATTAAGTTTTACAAACTTTTGAAAAATATTGGAATTTCAATGCAAAAGCAAGCATTTCAAGCTAGTTTTTCAACGTTAAACACGGTAATTTCAAATTTGAATATGCTGTGTGAAATCATTAGAAAACCAATAAAATTATTGAAAATCGATATGTTATCGATCAGAAAATGTTGATTTTGACAATTTCCAACAGTTTACACAAAGTTTTATTGCAAATATTAAGTTTTACAAACTTTTGAAAAATATTGGAATTTCAATGCAAAAGCTAGCATTTCAAGCTAGTTTTTCAACGTTAAACACGGTAATTTCAAATTTGAATATGCTGTGTGAAATCATTAGAAAACCAATAAAATTCTTGAAAATCGATATGGTATTGATCAGAAAATGTTGATTTTGACAATTGCCAAAAGTTTACACAAAGTTTTATTGCAAATATTAAGTTTTACAAACTTTTGAAAAATATTGGAATTTCAATGCAAAAGCAAGCATTTCAAGCTAGTTTTTAAACGTTAAACACGGTAATTTCAAATTTGAATATGCTGTGTGAAATCATTAGAAAACCAATAAAATTATTGAAAATCGATATGGTATCGATGAGAAAATGTTGATTTTGACAATTTCCAACAGTTTACACAAAGTTTTATTGCAAATATTAAGTTTTACAAACTTTTGAAAAATATTGGAATTTCAATGCAAAAGCTAGCATTTCAAGCTAGTTTTTCAACGTTAAACACGGTAATTTCAAATTTGAATATGCTGTGTGAAATCATTAGAAAACCAATAAAATTATTGAAAATCGATATGGTATTGATCAGAAAATGTTGATTTTGACAATTGCCAAAAAATTACACAAAGTTTTATTGCAAATATTAAGTTTTACAAACTTTTGAAAAATATTGGAATTTCAATGCAAAAGCAAGCATTTCAAGCTAGTTTTTAAACGTTAAACACGGTAATTTCAAATTTGAATATGCTGTGTGAAATCATTAGAAAACCAATAAAATTATTGAAAATCGATATGGTATTGATCAGAAAATGTTGATTTTGACAATTGCCAACAGTTTACACAGAGTTTTATTGCAAATATTAAGTCTTACAAACTTTTGAAAAATATTGGAATTTCAATGGAAAAGTTAGCATTTCAAGCTAGTTTTTCAACGTTAAACACGGTAATTTCAAATTTGAATATGCTGTGTGAAATCATTAGAAAACCAATAAAATTATTGAAAATCGATATGGTATCGATCAGAAAATGTTGATTTTGACAATTTCCAACAGTTTACACAAAGTTTTATTGCAAATATTAAGTTTTACAAACTTTTGAAAAATATTGGAATTTCAATGCAAAAGCAAGCATTTCAAGCTAGTTTTTCAACGTTAAACACGGTAATTTCAAATTTGAATATGCTGTGTGAAATCATTAGAAAACCAATAAAATTATTGAAAATCGATATGTTATCGATCAGAAAATGTTGATTTTGACAATTTCCAACAGTTTACACAAAGTTTTATTGCAAATATTAAGTTTTACAAACTTTTGAAAAATATTGGAATTTCAATGCAAAAGCTAGCATTTCAAGCTAGTTTTTCAACGTTAAACACGGTAATTTCAAATTTGAATATGCTGTGTGAAATCATTAGAAAACCAATAAAATTCTTGAAAATCGATATGGTATTGATCAGAAAATGTTGATTTTGACAATTGCCAAAAGTTTACACAAAGTTTTATTGCAAATATTAAGTTTTACAAACTTTTGAAAAATATTGGAATTTCAATGCAAAAGCAAGCATTTCAAGCTAGTTTTTAAACGTTAAACACGGTAATTTCAAATTTGAATATGCTGTGTGAAATCATTAGAAAACCAATAAAATTATTGAAAATCGATATGGTATCGATGAGAAAATGTTGATTTTGACAATTTCCAACAGTTTACACAAAGTTTTATTGCAAATATTAAGTTTTACAAACTTTTGAAAAATATTGGAATTTCAATGCAAAAGCTAGCATTTCAAGCTAGTTTTTCAACGTTAAACACGGTAATTTCAAATTTGAATATGCTGTGTGAAATCATTAGAAAACCAATAAAATTATTGAAAATCGATATGGTATTGATCAGAAAATGTTGATTTTGACAATTGCCAAAAAATTACACAAAGTTTTATTGCAAATATTAAGTTTTACAAACTTTTGAAAAATATTGGAATTTCAATGCAAAAGCAAGCATTTCAAGCTAGTTTTTAAACGTTAAACACGGTAATTTCAAATTTGAATATGCTGTGTGAAATCATTAGAAAACCAATAAAATTATTGAAAATCGATATGGTATTGATCAGAAAATGTTGATTTTGACAATTGCCAACAGTTTACACAGAGTTTTATTGCAAATATTAAGTCTTACAAACTTTTGAAAAATATTGGAATTTCAATGGAAAAGTTAGCATTTCAAGCTAGTTTTTCAACGTTAAACACGGTAATTTCAAATTTGAATATGCTGTGTGAAATCATTAGAAAACCAATAAAATTATTGAAAATCGATATGGTATCGATCAGAAAATGTTGATTTTGACAATTTCCAACAGTTTACACCAAGTTTTATTGCAAATATTAAGTTTTACAAACTTTTGAAAAATATTGGAATTTCAATGCAAAAGCTAGCATTTCAAGCTAGTTTTTCAACGTTAAACACGGTAATTTCAAATTTGAATATGCTGTGTGAAATCATTAGAAAACCAATAAAATTATTGAAAATCGATATGGTATCGATCAGAAAATGTTGATTTTGACAATTTCCAACAGTTTACACAAAGTTATATTGCAAATATTAAGTTTTACAAACTTTTGAAAAATATTGGAATTTCAATGCAAAAGCAAGCATTTCAAGCTAGTTTTTAAACATTAAACACGGTAATTTCAAATTTGAATATGCTGTGTGAAATCATTAGAAAACCAATAAAATTATTGAAAATCGATATGGTATTGATCAGAAAATGTTGATTTTGACAATTGCCAAAAGTTTACACAAAGTTTTATTGCAAATATTAAGTTTTACAAACTTTTGAAAAATATTGGAATTTCAATGCAAAAGCAAGCATTTCAAGCTAGTTTTTCAACGTTAAACACGGTAATTTCAAATTTGAATATGCTGTGTGAAATCATTAGAAAACCAATAAAATTATTGAAAATCGATATGGTATCGATCAGAAAATGTTGATTTTGACAATTTCCAACAGTTTACACAAAGTTTTATTGCAAATATTAAGTTTTACAAACTTTTGAAAAATATTGGAATTTCAATGCAAAAGCTAGCATTTCAAGCTAGTTTTTCAACGTTAAACACGGTAATTTCAAATTTGAATATGCTGTGTGAAATCATTAGAAAACCAATAAAATTATTGAAAATCGATATGGTATTGATCAGAAAATGTTGATTTTGACAATTGCCAAAAGTTTACACAAAGTTTTATTGCAAATATTAAGTTTTACAAACTTTTGAAAAATATTGGAATTTCAATGCAAATGCAAGCATTTCAAGCTAGTTTTTAAACGTTAAACACGGTAATTTCAAATTTGAATATGCTGTGTGAAATCATTAGAAAACCAATAAAATTATTGAAAATCGATATGGTATTGATCAGAAAATGTTGATTTTGACAATTGCCAACAGTTTACACAGAGTTTTATTGCAAATATTAAGTCTTACAAACTTTTGAAAAATATTGGAATTTCAATGGAAAAGTTAGCATTTCAAGCTAGTTTTTCAACGTTAAACACGGTAATTTCAAATTTGAATATGCTGTGTGAAATCATTAGAAAACCAATAAAATTATTGAAAATCGATATGGTATCGATCAGAAAATGTTGATTTTGACAATTTCCAACAGTTTACACCAAGTTTTATTGCAAATATTAAGATTTACAAACTTTTGAAAAATATTGGAATTTCAATGCAAAAGCTAGCATTTCAAGCTAGTTTTTCAACGTTAAACACGGTAATTTCAAATTTGAATATGCTGTGTGAAATCATTAGAAAACCAATAAAATTATTGAAAATCGATATGGTATCGATCAGAAAATGTTGATTTTGACAATTTCCAACAGTTTACACAAAGTTTGATTGCAAATATTAAGTTTTACAAACTTTTGAAAAATATTGGAATTTCAATGCAAAAGCTAGCATTTCAAGCTAGTTTTTCAACGTTAAACACGGTAATTTCAAATTTGAATATGCTGTGTGAAATCATTAGAAAACCAATAAAATTATTGAAAATCGATATGGTATCGATCAGAAAATGTTGATTTTGACAATTTCCAAAAGTTTACCCAAAGTTTGATTGCAAATATTAAGTTTTACAAACTTTTGAAAAATATTGGAATTTCAATGCAAAAGCTAGCATTTCAAGCTAGTTTTTCAACGTTAAACACGGTAATTTCAAATTTGAATATGCTGTGTGAAATCATTAGAAAACCAATAAAATTATTGAAAATCGATATGGTATCGATCAGAAAATGTTGATTTTAACAATTTCCAACAGTTTACACAAAGTTTTATTGCAAATATTAAGTTTTACAAACTTTTGAAAAATATTGGAATTTCAATGCAAAAGCTAGCATTTCAAGCTAGTTTTTCAACGTTAAACACGGTAATTTCAAATTTGAATATGCTGTGTGAAATCATTAGAAAACCAATAAAATTATTGAAAATCGATATGGTATCGATCAGAAAATGTTGATTTTGACAATTTCCAACAGTTTACACAAAGTTTGATTGCAAATATTAAGTTTTACAAACTTTTGAAAAATATTGGAATTTCAATGCAAAAGCTAGCATTTCAAGCTAGTTTTTCAACGTTAAACACGGTAATTTCAAATTTGAATATGCTGTGTGAAATCATTAGAAAACCAATAAAATTATTGAAAATCGATATGGTATCGATCAGAAAATGTTGATTTTGACAATTTCCAACAGTTTACACAAAGTTTTATTGCAAATATTAAGTTTTACAAACTTTTGAAAAATATTGGAATTTCAATGCAAAAGCTAGCATTTCAAGCTAGTTTTTCAACGTTAAACACGGTAATTTCAAATTTGAATATGCTGTGTGAAATCATTAGAAAACCAATAAAATTATTGAAAATCGATATGGTATCGATCAGAAAATGTTGATTTTGACAATTTCCAACAGTTTACACAAAGTTTTATTGCAAATATTAAGTTTTACAAACTTTTGAAAAATATTGGAATTTCAATGCAAAAGCTAGCATTTCAAGCTAGTTTTTCAACGTTAAACACGGTAATTTCAAATTTGAATATGCTGTGTGAAATCATTAGAAAACCAATAAAATTATTGAAAATCGATATGGTATCGATCAGAAAATGTTGATTTTGACAATTTCCAACAGTTTACACAAAGTTTTATTGCAAATATTAAGTTTTACAAACTTTTGAAAAATATTGGAATTTCAATGCAAAAGCAAGCATTTCAAGCTAGTTTTTCAACGTTAAACACGGTAATTTCAAATTTGAATATGCTGTGTGAAATCATTAGAAAACCAATAAAATTATTGAAAATCGATATGGTATCGATCAGAAAATGTTGATTTTGACAATTTCCAACAGTTTACACAAAGTTTTATTGCAAATATTAAGTTTTACAAACTTTTGAAAAATATTGGAATTTCAATGCAAAAGCTAGCATTTCAAGCTAGTTTTTCAACGTTAAACACGGTAATTTCAAATTTGAATATGCTGTGTGAAATCATTAGAAAACCAATAAAATTATTGAAAATCGATATGGTATCGATCAGAAAATGTTGATTTTGACAATTTCCAACAGTTTACACAAAGTTTTATTGCAAATATTAAGTTTTACAAACTTTTGAAAAATATTGGAATTTCAATGCAAAAGCTAGCATTTCAAGCTAGTTTTTCAACGTTAAACACGGTAATTTCAAATTTGAATATGCTGTGTGAAATCATTAGAAAACCAATAAAATTATTGAAAATCGATATGGTATCGATCAGAAAATGTTGATTTTGACAATTTCCAACAGTTTACACAAAGTTTTATTGCAAATATTAAGTTTTACAAACTTTTGAAAAATATTGGAATTTCAATGCAAAAGCAAGCATTTCAAGCTAGTTTTTCAACGTTAAACACGGTAATTTCAAATTTGAATATGCTGTGTGAAATCATTAGAAAAACAATAAAATTATTGAAAATCGATATGGTATCGATCAGAAAATGTTGATTTTGACAATTTCCAACAGTTTACACAAAGTTTTATTGCAAATATTAAATTTTACAAACTTTTGAAAAATATTGGAATTTCAATGCAAAAGCTAGCATTTCAAGCTAGTTTTTCAACGTTAAACACGGTAATTTCAAATTTGAATATGCTGTGTGAAATCATTAGAAAACCAATAAAATTATTGAAAATCGATATGGTATCGATCAGAAAATGTTGATTTTGACAATTTCCAACAGTTTACACAAAGTTTTATTGCAAATATTAAGTTTTACAAACTTTTGAAAAATATTGGAATTTCAATGCAAAAGCAAGCATTTCAAGCTAGTTTTTCAACGTTAAACACGGTAATTTCAAATTTGAATATGCTGTGTGAAATCATTAGAAAACCAATAAAATTATTGAAAATCGATATGGTATCGATCAGAAAATGTTGATTTTGACAATTTCCAACAGTTTACACAAAGTTTTATTGCAAATATTAAGTTTTACAAACTTTTGAAAAATATTGGAATTTCAATGCAAAAGCTAGCATTTCAAGCTAGTTTTTCAACGTTAAACACGGTAATTTCAAATTTGAATATGCTGTGTGAAATCATTAGAAAACCAATAAAATTATTGAAAATCGATATGGTATCGATCAGAAAATGTTGATTTTGACAATTTCCAACAGTTTACACAAAGTTTTATTGCAAATATTAAGTTTTACAAACTTTTGAAAAATATTGGAATTTCAATGCAAAAGCTAGCATTTCAAGCTAGTTTTTCAACGTTAAACACGGTAATTTCAAATTTGAATATGCTGTGTGAAATCATTAGAAAACCAATAAAATTATTGAAAATCGATATGGTATCGATCAGAAAATGTTGATTTTGACAATTTCCAACAGTTTACACAAAGTTTTATTGCAAATATTAAGTTTTACAAACTTTTGAAAAATATTGGAATTTCAATGCAAAAGCAAGCATTTCAAGCTAGTTTTTCAACGTTAAACACGGTAATTTCAAATTTGAATATGCTGTGTGAAATCATTAGAAAAACAATAAAATTATTGAAAATCGATATGGTATCGATCAGAAAATGTTGATTTTGACAATTTCCAACAGTTTACACAAAGTTTTATTGCAAATATTAAATTTTACAAACTTTTGAAAAATATTGGAATTTCAATGCAAAAGCTAGCATTTCAAGCTAGTTTTTCAACGTTAAACACGGTAATTTCAAATTTGAATATGCTGTGTGAAATCATTAGAAAACCAATAAAATTATTGAAAATCGATATGGTATCGATCAGAAAATGTTGATTTTGACAATTTCCAACAGTTTACACAATGTTTTATTGCAAATATTAAGTTTTACAAACTTTTGAAAAATATTGGAATTTCAATGCAAAAGCTAGCATTTCAAGCTAGTTTTTCAACGTTAAACACGGTAATTTCAAATTTGAATATGCTGTGTGAAATCATTAGAAAACCAATAAAATTATTGAAAATCGATATGGTATCGATCAGAAAATGTTGATTTTGACAATTTCCAACAGTTTACACAAAGTTTTATTGCAAATATTAAGTTTTACAAACTTTTGAAAAATATTGGGATTTCAATGCAAAAGCTAGCATTTCAAGCTAGTTTTTCAACGTTAAACACGGTAATTTCAAATTTGAATATGCTGTGTGAAATCATTAGAAAACCAATAAAATTATTGAAAATCGATATGGTATCGATCAGAAAATGTTGATTTTGACAATTTCCAACAGTTTACACAAAGTTTTATTGCAAATATTAAGTTTTACAAACTTTTGAAAAATATTGGAATTTCAATGCAAAAGCAAGCATTTCAAGCTAGTTTTTCAACGTTAAACACGGTAATTTCAAATTTGAATATGCTGTGTGAAATCATTAGAAAACCAATAAAATTATTGAAAATCGATATGGTATCGATCAGAAAATGTTGATTTTGACAATTTCCAACAGTTTACACAAAGTTTTATTGCAAATATTAAGTTTTACAAACTTTTGAAAAATATTGGAATTTCAATGCAAAAGCAAGCATTTCAAGCTAGTTTTTAAACATTAAACACGGTAATTTCAAATTTGAATATGCTGTGTGAAATCATTAGAAAACCAATAAAATTATTGAAAATCGATATGGTATCGATCAGAAAATGTTGATTTTGACAATTTCCAACAGTTTACACAAAGTTTGATTGCAAATATTAAGTTTTACAAACTTTTGAAAAATATTGGAATTTCAATGCAAAAGCAAGCATTTCAAGCTAGTTTTTCAACGTTAAACACGGTAATTTCAAATTTGAATATGCTGTGTGAAATCATTAGAAAACCAATAAAATTATTGAAAATCGATATGGTATCGATCAGAAAATGTTGATTTTGACAATTTCCAACTGTTTACACAAAGTTTTATTGCAAATATTAAGTTTTACAAACTTTTGAAAAATATTGGAATTTCAATGCAAAAGCTAGCATTTCAAGCCAGTTTTTCAACGTTAAACATGGTAATTTCAAATTTGAATATGCTGTGTGAAATCATTAGAAAACCAATAAAATTATTGAAAATCGATATGGTATCGATCAGAAAATGTTGATTTTGACAATTTCCAACAGTTTACACAAAGTTTTATTGCAAATATTAAGTTTTACAAACTTTTGAAAAATATTGGAATTTCAATGCAAAAGCAAGCATTTCAAGCTAGTTTTTCAACGTTAAACACGGTAATTTCAAATTTGAATATGCTGTGTGAAATCATTAGAAAACCAATAAAATTATTGAAAATCGATATGGTATCGATCAGAAAATGTTGATTTTGACAATTTCCAACAGTTTACACAAAGTTTTATTGCAAATATTAAGTTTTACAAACTTTTGTAAAATATTGGAATTTCAATGCAAAAGCTAGCATTTCAAGCTAGTTTTTCAACGTTAAACACGGTAATTTCAAATTTGAATATGCTGTGTGAAATCATTAGAAAACCAATAAAATTATTGAAAATCGATATGGTATCGATCAGAAAATGTTGATTTTGACAATTTCCAACAGTTTACACAAAGTTTTATTGCAAATATTAAGTTTTACAAACATTTGAAAAATATTGGAATTTCAATGCAAAAGCTAGCATTTCAAGCTAGTTTTTCAACGTTAAACACGGTAATTTCAAATTTGAATATGCTGTGTGAAATCATTAGAAAACCAATAAAATTATTGAAAATCGATATGGTATCGATCAGAAAATGTTGATTTTGACAATTTCCAACAGTTTACACAAAGTTTTATTGCAAATATTAAGTTTTACAAACTTTTGAAAAATATTGGGATTTCAATGCAAAAGCTAGCATTTCAAGCTAGTTTTTCAACGTTAAACACGGTAATTTCAAATTTGAATATGCTGTGTGAAATCATTAGAAAACCAATAAAATTATTGAAAATCGATATGGTATCGATCAGAAAATGTTGATTTTGACAATTTCCAACAGTTTACACAAAGTTTTATTGCAAATATTAAGTTTTACAAACTTTTGAAAAATTTTGGAATTTCAATGCAAAAGCAAGCATTTCAAGCTAGTTTTTCAACGTTAAACACGGTAATTTCAAATTTGAATATGCTGTGTGAAATCATTAGAAAACCAATAAAATTATTGAAAATCGATATGGTATCGATCAGAAAATGTTGATTTTGACAATTTCCAACTGTTTACACAAAGTTTTATTGCAAATATTAAGTTTTACAAACTTTTGAAAAATATTGGAATTTCAATGCAAAAGCTAGCATTTCAAGCTAGTTTTTCAACGTTAAACATGGTAATTTCAAATTTGAATATGCTGTGTGAAATCATTAGAAAACCAATAAAATTATTGAAAATCGATATGGTATCGATCAGAAAATGTTGATTTTGACAATTTCCAACAGTTTACACAAAGTTTTATTGCAAATATTAAGTTTTACAAACTTTTGAAAAATATTGGAATTTCAATGCAAAAGCAAGCATTTCAAGCTAGTTTTTCAACGTTAAACACGGTAATTTCAAATTTGAATATGCTGTGTGAAATCATTAGAAAACCAATAAAATTATTGAAAATCGATATGGTATCGAACAGAAAATGTTGATTTTGACAATTTCCAACAGTTTACACAAAGTTTTATTGCAAATATTAAGTTTTACAAACTTTTGTAAAATATTGGAATTTCAATGCAAAAGCTAGCATTTCAAGCTAGTTTTTCAACGTTAAACACGGTAATTTCAAATTTGAATATGCTGTGTGAAATCATTAGAAAACCAATAAAATTATTGAAAATCGATATGGTATCGATCAGAAAATGTTGATTTTGACAATTTCCAACAGTTTACACAAAGTTTTATTGCAAATATTAAGTTTTACAAACTTTTGAAAAATATTGGAATTTCAATGCAAAAGCTAGCATTTCAAGCTAGTTTTTCAACGTTAAACACGGTAATTTCAAATTTGAATATGCTGTGTGAAATCATTAGAAAACCAATAAAATTATTGAAAATCGATATTGTATCGATCAGAAAATGTTGATTTTGACAATTTCCAACAGTTTACACAAAGTTTTATTGCAAATATTAAGTTTTACAAACTTTTGAAAAATATTGGAATTTCAATGCAAAAGCAAGCATTTCAAGCTAGTTTTTCAACGTTAAACACGGTAATTTCAAATTTGAATATGCTGTGTGAAATCATTAGAAAACCAATAAAATTATTGAAAATCGATATGGTATCGATCAGAAAATGTTGATTTTGACAATTTCCAACAGTTTACACAAATTTTTATTGCAAATATTAAGTTTTACAAACTTTTGAAAAATATTGGAATTTCAATGCAAAAGCTAGCATTTCAAGCTAGTTTTTCAACGTTAAACACGGTAATTTCAAATTTGAATATGCTGTGTGAAATCATTAGAAAACCAATAAAATTATTGAGAATCGATATGGTATCGATCAGAAAATGTTGATTTTGACAATTTCCAACAGTTTACACAAAGTTTTATTGCAAATATTAAGTTTTACAAACTTTTGAAAAATATTGGAATTTCAATGCAAAAGCAAGCATTTCAAGCTAGTTTTTAAACATTAAACACGGTAATTTCAAATTTGAATATGCTGTGTGAAATCATTAGAAAACCAATAAAATTATTGAAAATCGATATGGTATCGATCAGAAAATGTTGATTTTGACAATTTCCAACAGTTTACACAAAGTTTTATTGCAAATATTAAGTTTTACAAACTTTTGAAAAATATTGGAATTTCAATGCAAAAGCTAGCATTTCAAGCTAGTTTTTCAACGTTAAACACGGTAATTTCAAATTTGAATATGCTGTGTGAAATCATTAGAAAACCAATAAAATTATTGAAAATCGATATGGTATCGATCAGAAAATGTTGATTTTGACAATTTCCAACTGTTTACACAAAGTTTTATTGCAAATATTAAGTTTTACAAACTTTTGAAAAATATTGGAATTTCAATGCAAAAGCTAGCATTTCAAGCTAGTTTTTCAACGTTAAACACGGTAATTTCAAATTTGAATATGCTGTGTGAAATCATTAGAAAACCAATAAAATTATTGAAAATCGATATGGTATCGATCAGAAAATGTTGATTTTGACAATTTCCAACAGTTTACACAAAGTTTTATTGCAAATATTAAGTTTTACAAACTTTTGAAAAATATTGGAATTTCAATGCAAAAGCAAGCATTTCAAGCTAGTTTTTCAACGTTAAACACGGTAATTTCAAATTTGAATATGCTGTGTGAAATCATTAGAAAACCAATAAAATTATTGAAAATCGATATGGTATCGATCAGAAAATGTTGATTTTGACAATTTCCAACAGTTTACACAAAGTTTTATTGCAAATATTAAGTTTTACAAACTTTTGTAAAATATTGGAATTTCAATGCAAAAGCTAGCATTTCAAGCTAGTTTTTCAACGTTAAACACGGTAATTTCAAATTTGAATATGCTGTGTGAAATCATTAGAAAACCAATAAAATTATTGAAAATCGATATGGTATCGATCAGAAAATGTTGATTTTGACAATTTCCAACAGTTTACACAAAGTTTTATTGCAAATATTAAGTTTTACAAACTTTTGAAAAATATTGGAATTTCAATGCAAAAGCTAGCATTTCAAGCTAGTTTTTCAACGTTAAACACGGTAATTTCAAATTTGAATATGCTGTGTGAAATCATTAGAAAACCAATAAAATTATTGAAAATCGATATGGTATCGATCAGAAAATGTTGATTTTGACAATTTCCAACAGTTTACACAAAGTTTGATTGCAAATATTAAGTTTTACAAACTTTTGAAAAATATTGGAATTTCAATGCAAAAGCTAGCATTTCAAGGTAGTTTTTCAACGTTAAACACGGTAATTTCAAATTTGAATATGCTGTGTGAAATCATTAGAAAACCAATAAAATTATTGAAAATCGATATGGTATTGATCAGAAAATGTTGATTTTGACAATTGCCAACAGTTTACACAGAGTTTTATTGCAAATATTAAGTTTTACAAACTTTTGTAAAATATTGGAATTTCAATGCAAAAGCTAGCATTTCAAGCTAGTTTTTCAACGTTAAACACGGTAATTTCAAATTTGAATATGCTGTGTGAAATCATTAGAAAACCAATAAAATTATTGAACATCGATATGGTATCGATCAGAAAATGTTGATTTTGACAATTTCCAACAGTTTACACAAAGTTTTATTGCAAATATTAAGTTTTACAAACTTTTGAAAAATATTGGAATTTCAATGCAAAAGCTAGCATTTCAAGCTAGTTTTTCAACGTTAAACACGGTAATTTCAAATTTGAATATGCTGTGTGAAATCATTAGAAAACCAATAAAATTATTGAAAATCGATATGGTATCGATCAGAAAATGTTGATTTTGACAATTTCCAACAGTTTACACAAAGTTTGATTGCAAATATTAAGTTTTACAAACTTTTGAAAAATATTGGAATTTCAATGCAAAAGCTAGCATTTCAAGCTAGTTTTTCAACGTTAAACACGGTAATTTCAAATTTGAATATGCTGTGTGAAATCATTAGAAAACCAATAAAATTATTGAAAATCGATATGGTATTGATCAGAAAATGTTGATTTTGACAATTGCCAACAGTTTACACAGAGTTTTATTGCAAATATTAACTTTTACAAACTTTTGAAAAATATTGGAATTTCAATGCAAAAGTTAGCATTTCAAGCTAGTTTTTCAACGTTAAACACGGTAATTTCAAATTTGAATATGCTGTGTGAAATCATTAGAAAACCAATAAAATTATTGAAAATCGATATGGTATCGATCAGAAAATGTTGATTTTGACAATTTCCAACAGTTTACACAAAGTTTTATTGCAAATATTAAGTTTTACAAACTTTTGAAAAATATTGGAATTTCAATGCAAAAGCTAGCATTTCAAGCTAGTTTTTCAACGTTAAACACGGTAATTTCAAATTTGAATATGCTGTGTGAAATCATTAGAAAACCAATAAAATTATTGAAAATCGATATTGTATCGATCAGAAAATGTTGATTTTGACAATTTCCAACAGTTTACACAAAGTTTTATTGCAAATATTAAGTTTTACAAACTTTTGAAAAATATTGGAATTTCAATGCAAAAGCAAGCATTTCAAGCTAGTTTTTCAACGTTAAACACGGTAATTTCAAATTTGAATATACTGTGTGAAATCATTAGAAAACCAATAAAATTATTGAAAATCGATATGGTATCGATCAGAAAATGTTGATTTTGACAATTTCCAACAGTTTACACAAATTTTTATTGCAAATATTAAGTTTTACAAACTTTTGAAAAATATTGGAATTTCAATGCAAAAGCTAGCATTTCAAGCTAGTTTTTCAACGTTAAACACGGTAATTTCAAATTTGAATATGCTGTGTGAAATCATTAGAAAACCAATAAAATTATTGAGAATCGATATGGTATCGATCAGAAAATGTTGATTTTGACAATTTCCAACAGTTTACACAAAGTTTTATTGCAAATATTAAGTTTTACAAACTTTTGAAAAATATTGGAATTTCAATGCAAAAGCAAGCATTTCAAGCTAGTTTTTAAACATTAAACACGGTAATTTCAAATTTGAATATGCTGTGTGAAATCATTAGAAAACCAATAAAATTATTGAAAATCGATATGGTATCGATCAGAAAATGTTGATTTTGACAATTTCCAACAGTTTACACAAAGTTTTATTGCAAATATTAAGTTTTACAAACTTTTGAAAAATATTGGAATTTCAATGCAAAAGCTAGCATTTCAAGCTAGTTTTTCAACGTTAAACACGGTAATTTCAAATTTGAATATGCTGTGTGAAATCATTAGAAAACCAATAAAATTATTGAAAATCGATATGGTATCGATCAGAAAATGTTGATTTTGACAATTTCCAACTGTTTACACAAAGTTTTATTGCAAATATTAAGTTTTACAAACTTTTGAAAAATATTGGAATTTCAATGCAAAAGCTAGCATTTCAAGCTAGTTTTTCAACGTTAAACACGGTAATTTCAAATTTGAATATGCTGTGTGAAATCATTAGAAAACCAATAAAATTATTGAAAATCGATATGGTATCGATCAGAAAATGTTGATTTTGACAATTTCCAACAGTTTACACAAAGTTTTATTGCAAATATTAAGTTTTACAAACTTTTGAAAAATATTGGAATTTCAATGCAAAAGCAAGCATTTCAAGCTAGTTTTTCAACGTTAAACACGGTAATTTCAAATTTGAATATGCTGTGTGAAATCATTAGAAAACCAATAAAATTATTGAAAATCGATATGGTATCGATCAGAAAATGTTGATTTTGACAATTTCCAACAGTTTACACAAAGTTTTATTGCAAATATTAAGTTTTACAAACTTTTGTAAAATATTGGAATTTCAATGCAAAAGCTAGCATTTCAAGCTAGTTTTTCAACGTTAAACACGGTAATTTCAAATTTGAATATGCTGTGTGAAATCATTAGAAAACCAATAAAATTATTGAAAATCGATATGGTATCGATCAGAAAATGTTGATTTTGACAATTTCCAACAGTTTACACAAAGTTTTATTGCAAATATTAAGTTTTACAAACTTTTGAAAAATATTGGAATTTCAATGCAAAAGCTAGCATTTCAAGCTAGTTTTTCAACGTTAAACACGGTAATTTCAAATTTGAATATGCTGTGTGAAATCATTAGAAAACCAATAAAATTATTGAAAATCGATATGGTATCGATCAGAAAATGTTGATTTTGACAATTTCCAACAGTTTACACAAAGTTTGATTGCAAATATTAAGTTTTACAAACTTTTGAAAAATATTGGAATTTCAATGCAAAAGCTAGCATTTCAAGGTAGTTTTTCAACGTTAAACACGGTAATTTCAAATTTGAATATGCTGTGTGAAATCATTAGAAAACCAATAAAATTATTGAAAATCGATATGGTATTGATCAGAAAATGTTGATTTTGACAATTGCCAACAGTTTACACAGAGTTTTATTGCAAATATTAACTTTTACAAACTTTTGAAAAATATTGGAATTTCAATGCAAAAGTTAGCATTTCAAGCTAGTTTTTCAACGTTAAACACGGTAATTTCAAATTTGAATATGCTGTGTGAAATCATTAGAAAACCAATAAAATTATTGAAAATCGATATGGTATCGATCAGAAAATGTTGATTTTGACAATTTCCAACAGTTTACACAAAGTTTTATTGCAAATATTAAGTTTTACAAACTTTTGAAAAATATTGGAATTTCAATGCAAAAGCTAGCATTTCAAGCTAGTTTTTCAACGTTAAACACGGTAATTTCAAATTTGAATATGCTGTGTGAAATCATTAGAAAACCAATAAAATTATTGAAAATCGATATGGTATCGATCAGAAAATGTTGATTTTGACAATTTCCAACAGTTTACGCAAAGTTTTATTGCAAATATTAAGTTTTACAAACTTTTGTAAAATATTGGAATTTCAATGCAAAAGCTACCATTTCAAGCTAGTTTTTCAACGTTAAACACGGTAATTTCAAATTTGAATATGCTGTGTGAAATCATTAGAAAACCAATAAAATTATTGAAAATCGATATGGTATCGATCAGAAAATGTTGATTTTGACAATTTCCAACAGTTTACACAAAGTTTTATTGCAAATATTAAGTTTTACAAACTTTTGAAAAATATTGGAATTTCAATGCAAAAGCTAGCATTTCAAGCTAGTTTTTCAACGTTAAACACGGTAATTTCAAATTTGAATATGCTGTGTGAAATCATTAGAAAACCAATAAAATTATTGAAAATCGATATGGTATCGATCAGAAAATGTTGATTTTGACAATTTCCAACAGTTTACACAAAGTTTTATTGCAAATATTAAGTTTTACAAACTTTTGAAAAATATTGGAATTTCAATGCAAAAGCAAGCATTTCAAGCTAGTTTTTCAACGTTAAACACGGTAATTTCAAATTTGAATATGCTGTGTGAAATCATTAGAAAACCAATAAAATTATTGAAAATCGATATGGTATCGATCAGAAAATGTTGATTTTGACAATTTCCAACAGTTTACACAAAGTTTTATTGCAAATATTAAGTTTTACAAACTTTTGTAAAATATTGGAATTTCAATGCAAAAGCTAGCATTTCAAGCTAGTTTTTAAACATTAAACACGGTAATTTCAAATTTGAATATGCTGTGTGAAATCATTAGAAAACCAATAAAATTATTGAAAATCGATATGGTATTGATCAGAAAATGTTGATTTTGACAATTGCCAAAAGTTTACACAAAGTTTTATTGCAAATATTAAGTTTTACAAACTTTTGAAAAATATTGGAATTTCAATGCAAAAGCAAGCATTTCAAGCGAGTTTTTCAACGTTAAACACGGTAATTTCAAATTTGAATATGCTGTGTGAAATCATTAGAAAACCAATAAAATTATTGAAAATCGATATGGTATCGATCAGAAAATGTTGATTTTGACAATTTCCAACAGTTTACACAAAGTTTTATTGCAAATATTAAGTTTTACAAACTTTTGAAAAATATTGGAATTTCATTGCAAAAGCTAGCATTTCAAGCTAGTTTTTCAACGTTAAACACGGTAATTTCAAATTTGAATATGCTGTGTGAAATCATTAGAAAACCAATAAAATTATTGAAAATCGATATGGTATTGATCAGAAAATGTTGATTTTGACAATTGCCAAAAGTTTACACAAAGTTTTATTGCAAATATTAAGTTTTACAAACTTTTGAAAAATATTGGAATTTCAATGCAAATGCAAGCATTTCAAGCTAGTTTTTAAACGTTAAACACGGTAATTTCAAATTTGAATATGCTGTGTGAAATCATTAGAAAACCAATAAAATTATTGAAAATCGATATGGTATTGATCAGAAAATGTTGATTTTGACAATTGCCAACAGTTTACACAGAGTTTTATTGCAAATATTAAGTCTTACAAACTTTTGAAAAATATTGGAATTTCAATGGAAAAGTTAGCATTTCAAGCTAGTTTTTCAACGTTAAACACGGTAATTTCAAATTTGAATATGCTGTGTGAAATCATTAGAAAACCAATAAAATTATTGAAAATCGATATGGTATCGATCAGAAAATGTTGATTTTGACAATTTCCAACAGTTTACACCAAGTTTTATTGCAAATATTAAGATTTACAAACTTTTGAAAAATATTGGAATTTCAATGCAAAAGCTAGCATTTCAAGCTAGTTTTTCAACGTTAAACACGGTAATTTCAAATTTGAATATGCTGTGTGAAATCATTAGAAAACCAATAAAATTATTGAAAATCGATATGGTATCGATCAGAAAATGTTGATTTTGACAATTTCCAACAGTTTACACAAAGTTTTATTGCAAATATTAAGTTTTACAAACTTTTGAAAAATATTGGAATTTCAATGCAAAAGCTAGCATTTCAAGCTAGTTTTTCAACGTTAAACACGGTAATTTCAAATTTGAATATGCTGTGTGAAATCATTAGAAAACCAATAAAATTATTGAAAATCGATATGGTATCGATCAGAAAATGTTGATTTTGACAATTTCCAACAGTTTACACAAAGTTTTATTGCAAATATTAAGTTTTACAAACTTTTGAAAAATATTGGAATTTCAATGCAAAAGCTAGCATTTCAAGCTAGTTTTTCAACGTTAAACACGGTAATTTCAAATTTGAATATGCTGTGTGAAATCATTAGAAAACCAATAAAATTATTGAAAATCGATATGGTATCGATCAGAAAATGTTGATTTTGACAATTTCCAACAGTTTACACAAAGTTTTATTGCAAATATTAAGTTTTACAAACTTTTGAAAAATATTGGAATTTCAATGCAAAAGCAAGCATTTCAAGCTAGTTTTTCAACGTTAAACACGGTAATTTCAAATTTGAATATGCTGTGTGAAATCATTAGAAAACCAATAAAATTATTGAAAATCGATATGGTATCGATCAGAAAATGTTGATTTTGACAATTTCCAACAGTTTACACAAAGTTTTATTGCAAATATTAAGTTTTACAAACTTTTGAAAAATATTGGAATTTCAATGCAAAAGCTAGCATTTCAAGCTAGTTTTTCAACGTTAAACACGGTAATTTCAAATTTGAATATGCTGTGTGAAATCATTAGAAAACCAATAAAATTATTGAAAATCGATATGGTATCGATCAGAAAATGTTGATTTTGACAATTTCCAACAGTTTACACAAAGTTTTATTGCAAATATTAAGTTTTACAAACTTTTGAAAAATATTGGAATTTCAATGCAAAAGCTAGCATTTCAAGCTAGTTTTTCAACGTTAAACACGGTAATTTCAAATTTGAATATGCTGTGTGAAATCATTAGAAAACCAATAAAATTATTGAAAATCGATATGGTATCGATCAGAAAATGTTGATTTTGACAATTTCCAACAGTTTACACAAAGTTTGATTGCAAATATTAAGTTTTAAAAACTTTTGAAAAATATTGGAATTTCAATGCAAAAGCTAGCATTTCAAGCTAGTTTTTCAACGTTAAACACGGTAATTTCAAATTTGAATATGCTGTGTGAAATCATTAGAAAACCAATAAAATTATTGAAAATCGATATGGTATCGATCAGAAAATGTTGATTTTGACAATTTCCAAAAGTTTACCCAAAGTTTGATTGCAAATATTAAGTTTTACAAACTTTTGAAAAATATTGGAATTTCAATGCAAAAGCTAGCATTTCAAGCTAGTTTTTCAACGTTAAACACGGTAATTTCAAATTTGAATATGCTGTGTGAAATCATTAGAAAACCAATAAAATTATTGAAAATCGATATGGTATCGATCAGAAAATGTTGATTTTAACAATTTCCAACAGTTTACACAAAGTTTTATTGCAAATATTAAGTTTTACAAACTTTTGAAAAATATTGGAATTTCAATGCAAAAGCTAGCATTTCAAGCTAGTTTTTCAACGTTAAACACGGTAATTTCAAATTTGAATATGCTGTGTGAAATCATTAGAAAACCAATAAAATTATTGAAAATCGATATGGTATCGATCAGAAAATGTTGATTTTGACAATTTCCAACAGTTTACACAAAGTTTGATTGCAAATATTAAGTTTTACAAACTTTTGAAAAATATTGGAATTTCAATGCAAAAGCTAGCATTTCAAGCTAGTTTTTCAACGTTAAACACGGTAATTTCAAATTTGAATATGCTGTGTGAAATCATTAGAAAACCAATAAAATTATTGAAAATCGATATGGTATCGATCAGAAAATGTTGATTTTGACAATTTCCAACAGTTTACACAAAGTTTTATTGCAAATATTAAGTTTTACAAACTTTTGAAAAATATTGGAATTTCAATGCAAAAGCTAGCATTTCAAGCTAGTTTTTCAACGTTAAACACGGTAATTTCAAATTTGAATATGCTGTGTGAAATCATTAGAAAACCAATAAAATTATTGAAAATCGATATGGTATCGATCAGAAAATGTTGATTTTGACAATTTCCAACAGTTTACACAAAGTTTTATTGCAAATATTAAGTTTTACAAACTTTTGAAAAATATTGGAATTTCAATGCAAAAGCTAGCATTTCAAGCTAGTTTTTCAACGTTAAACACGGTAATTTCAAATTTGAATATGCTGTGTGAAATCATTAGAAAACCAATAAAATTATTGAAAATCGATATGGTATCGATCAGAAAATGTTGATTTTGACAATTTCCAACAGTTTACACAAAGTTTTATTGCAAATATTAAGTTTTACAAACTTTTGAAAAATATTGGAATTTCAATGCAAAAGCAAGCATTTCAAGCTAGTTTTTCAACGTTAAACACGGTAATTTCAAATTTGAATATGCTGTGTGAAATCATTAGAAAACCAATAAAATTATTGAAAATCGATATGGTATCGATCAGAAAATGTTGATTTTGACAATTTCCAACAGTTTACACAAAGTTTTATTGCAAATATTAAGTTTTACAAACTTTTGAAAAATATTGGAATTTCAATGCAAAAGCTAGCATTTCAAGCTAGTTTTTCAACGTTAAACACGGTAATTTCAAATTTGAATATGCTGTGTGAAATCATTAGAAAACCAATAAAATTATTGAAAATCGATATGGTATCGATCAGAAAATGTTGATTTTGACAATTTCCAACAGTTTACACAAAGTTTTATTGCAAATATTAAGTTTTACAAACTTTTGAAAAATATTGGAATTTCAATGCAAAAGCTAGCATTTCAAGCTAGTTTTTCAACGTTAAACACGGTAATTTCAAATTTGAATATGCTGTGTGAAATCATTAGAAAACCAATAAAATTATTGAAAATCGATATGGTATCGATCAGAAAATGTTGATTTTGACAATTTCCAACAGTTTACACAAAGTTTTATTGCAAATATTAAGTTTTACAAACTTTTGAAAAATATTGGAATTTCAATGCAAAAGCAAGCATTTCAAGCTACTTTTTCAACGTTAAACACGGTAATTTCAAATTTGAATATGCTGTGTGAAATCATTAGAAAAACAATAAAATTATTGAAAATCGATATGGTATCGATCAGAAAATGTTGATTTTGACAATTTCCAACAGTTTACACAAAGTTTTATTGCAAATATTAAATTTTACAAACTTTTGAAAAATATTGGAATTTCAATGCAAAAGCTAGCATTTCAAGCTAGTTTTTCAACGTTAAACACGGTAATTTCAAATTTGAATATGCTGTGTGAAATCATTAGAAAACCAATAAAATTATTGAAAATCGATATGGTATCGATCAGAAAATGTTGATTTTGACAATTTCCAACAGTTTACACAATGTTTTATTGCAAATATTAAGTTTTACAAACTTTTGAAAAATATTGGAATTTCAATGCAAAAGCTAGCATTTCAAGCTAGTTTTTCAACGTTAAACACGGTAATTTCAAATTTGAATATGCTGTGTGTGCAATCATTAGAAAACCAATAAAATTATTGAAAATCGATATGGTATCGATCAGAAAATGTTGATTTTGACAATTTCCAACAGTTTACACAAAGTTTTATTGCAAATATTAAGTTTTACAAACTTTTGAAAAATATTGGAATTTCAATGCAAAAGCAAGCATTTCAAGCTAGTTTTTCAACGTTAAACACGGTAATTTCAAATTTGAATATGCTGTGTGAAATCATTAGAAAACCAATAAAATTATTGAAAATCGATATGGTATCGATCAGAAAATGTTGATTTTGACAATTTCCAACAGTTTACACAAAGTTTTATTGCAAATATTAAGTTTTACAAACTTTTGAAAAATATTGGAATTTCAATGCAAAAGCAAGCATTTCAAGCTAGTTTTTAAACATTAAACACGGTAATTTCAAATTTGAATATGCTGTGTGAAATCATTAGAAAACCAATAAAATTATTGAAAATCGATATGGTATCGATCAGAAAATGTTGATTTTGACAATTTCCAACAGTTTACACAAAGTTTGATTGCAAATATTAAGTTTTACAAACTTTTGAAAAATATTGGAATTTCAATGCAAAAGCAAGCATTTCAAGCTAGTTTTTCAACGTTAAACACGGTAATTTCAAATTTGAATATGCTGTGTGAAATCATTAGAAAACCAATAAAATTATTGAAAATCGATATGGTATCGATCAGAAAATGTTGATTTTGACAATTTCCAACTGTTTACACAAAGTTTTATTGCAAATATTAAGTTTTACAAACTTTTGAAAAATATTGGAATTTCAATGCAAAAGCTAGCATTTCAAGCTAGTTTTTCAACGTTAAACATGGTAATTTCAAATTTGAATATGCTGTGTGAAATCATTAGAAAACCAATAAAATTATTGAAAATCGATATGGTATCGATCAGAAAATGTTGATTTTGACAATTTCCAACAGTTTACACAAAGTTTTATTGCAAATATTAAGTTTTACAAACTTTTGAAAAATATTGGAATTTCAATGCAAAAGCAAGCATTTCAAGCTAGTTTTTCAACGTTAAACACGGTAATTTCAAATTTGAATATGCTGTGTGAAATCATTAGAAAACCAATAAAATTATTGAAAATCGATATGGTATCGATCAGAAAATGTTGATTTTGACAATTTCCAACAGTTTACACAAAGTTTTATTGCAAATATTAAGTTTTACAAACTTTTGTAAAATATTGGAATTTCAATGCAAAAGCTAGCATTTCAAGCTAGTTTTTCAACGTTAAACACGGTAATTTCAAATTTGAATATGCTGTGTGAAATCATTAGAAAACCAATAAAATTATTGAAAATCGATATGGTATCGATCAGAAAATGTTGATTTTGACAATTTCCAACAGTTTACACAAAGTTTTATTGCAAATATTAAGTTTTACAAACTTTTGAAAAATATTGGAATTTCAATGCAAAAGCTAGCATTTCAAGCTAGTTTTTCAACGTTAAACACGGTAATTTCAAATTTGAATATGCTGTGTGAAATCATTAGAAAACCAATAAAATTATTGAAAATCGATATGGTATCGATCAGAAAATGTTGATTTTGACAATTTCCAACAGTTTACACAAAGTTTTATTGCAAATATTAAGTTTTACAAACTTTTGAAAAATATTGGGATTTCAATGCAAAAGCTAGCATTTCAAGCTAGTTTTTCAACGTTAAACACGGTAATTTCAAATTTGAATATGCTGTGTGAAATCATTAGAAAACCAATAAAATTATTGAAAATCGATATGGTATCGATCAGAAAATGTTGATTTTGACAATTTCCAACAGTTTACACAAAGTTTTATTGCAAATATTAAGTTTTACAAACTTTTGAAAAATATTGGAATTTCAATGCAAAAGCAAGCATTTCAAGCTAGTTTTTCAACGTTAAACACGGTAATTTCAAATTTGAATATGCTGTGTGAAATCATTAGAAAACCAATAAAATTATTGAAAATCGATATGGTATCGATCAGAAAATGTTGATTTTGACAATTTCCAACAGTTTACACAAAGTTTTATTGCAAATATTAAGTTTTACAAACTTTTGAAAAATATTGGAATTTCAATGCAAAAGCAAGCATTTCAAGCTAGTTTTTCAACGTTAAACACGGTAATTTCAAATTTGAATATGCTGTGTGAAATCATTAGAAAACCAATAAAATTATTGAAAATCGATATGGTATCGATCAGAAAATGTTGATTTTGACAATTTCCAACAGTTTACACAAAGTTTTATTGCAAATATTAAGTTTTACAAACTTTTGAAAAATATTGGAATTTCAATGCAAAAGCTAGCATTTCAAGCTAGTTTTTCAACGTTAAACATGGTAATTTCAAATTTGAATATGCTGTGTGAAATCATTAGAAAACCAATAAAATTATTGAAAATCGATATGGTATCGATCAGAAAATGTTGATTTTGACAATTTCCAACAGTTTACACAAAGTTTTATTGCAAATATTAAGTTTTACAAACTTTTGAAAAATATTGGAATTTCAATGCAAAAGCAAGCATTTCAAGCTAGTTTTTCAACGTTAAACACGGTAATTTCAAATTTGAATATGCTGTGTGAAATCATTAGAAAACCAATAAAATTATTGAAAATCGATATGGTATCGATCAGAAAATGTTGATTTTGACAATTTCCAACAGTTTACACAAAGTTTTATTGCAAATATTAAGTTTTACAAACTTTTGTAAAATATTGGAATTTCAATGCAAAAGCTAGCATTTCAAGCTAGTTTTTCAACGTTAAACACGGTAATTTCAAATTTGAATATGCTGTGTGAAATCATTAGAAAACCAATAAAATTATTGAAAATCGATATGGTATCGATCAGAAAATGTTGATTTTGACAATTTCCAACAGTTTACACAAAGTTTTATTGCAAATATTAAGTTTTACAAACTTTTGAAAAATATTGGAATTTCAATGCAAAAGCTAGCATTTCAAGCTAGTTTTTCAACGTTAAACACGGTAATTTCAAATTTGAATATGCTGTGTGAAATCATTAGAAAACCAATAAAATTATTGAAAATCGATATTGTATCGATCAGAAAATGTTGATTTTGACAATTTCCAACAGTTTACACAAAGTTTTATTGCAAATATTAAGTTTTACAAACTTTTGAAAAATATTGGAATTTCAATGCAAAAGCAAGCATTTCAAGCTAGTTTTTCAACGTTAAACACGGTAATTTCAAATTTGAATATGCTGTGTGAAATCATTAGAAAACCAATAAAATTATTGAAAATCGATATGGTATCGATCAGAAAATGTTGATTTTGACAATTTCCAACAGTTTACACAAATTTTTATTGCAAATATTAAGTTTTACAAACTTTTGAAAAATATTGGAATTTCAATGCAAAAGCTAGCATTTCAAGCTAGTTTTTCAACGTTAAACACGGTAATTTCAAATTTGAATATGCTGTGTGAAATCATTAGAAAACCAATAAAATTATTGAGAATCGATATGGTATCGATCAGAAAATGTTGATTTTGACAATTTCCAACAGTTTACACAAAGTTTTATTGCAAATATTAAGTTTTACAAACTTTTGAAAAATATTGGAATTTCAATGCAAAAGCAAGCATTTCAAGCTAGTTTTTAAACATTAAACACGGTAATTTCAAATTTGAATATGCTGTGTGAAATCATTAGAAAACCAATAAAATTATTGAAAATCGATATGGTATCGATCAGAAAATGTTGATTTTGACAATTTCCAACAGTTTACACAAAGTTTTATTGCAAATATTAAGTTTTACAAACTTTTGAAAAATATTGGAATTTCAATGCAAAAGCTAGCATTTCAAGCTAGTTTTTCAACGTTAAACACGGTAATTTCAAATTTGAATATGCTGTGTGAAATCATTAGAAAACCAATAAAATTATTGAAAATCGATATGGTATCGATCAGAAAATGTTGATTTTGACAATTTCCAACTGTTTACACAAAGTTTTATTGCAAATATTAAGTTTTACAAACTTTTGAAAAATATTGGAATTTCAATGCAAAAGCTAGCATTTCAAGCTAGTTTTTCAACGTTAAACACGGTAATTTCAAATTTGAATATGCTGTGTGAAATCATTAGAAAACCAATAAAATTATTGAAAATCGATATGGTATCGATCAGAAAATGTTGATTTTGACAATTTCCAACAGTTTACACAAAGTTTTATTGCAAATATTAAGTTTTACAAACTTTTGAAAAATATTGGAATTTCAATGCAAAAGCAAGCATTTCAAGCTAGTTTTTCAACGTTAAACACGGTAATTTCAAATTTGAATATGCTGTGTGAAATCATTAGAAAACCAATAAAATTATTGAAAATCGATATGGTATCGATCAGAAAATGTTGATTTTGACAATTTCCAACAGTTTACACAAAGTTTTATTGCAAATATTAAGTTTTACAAACTTTTGTAAAATATTGGAATTTCAATGCAAAAGCTAGCATTTCAAGCTAGTTTTTCAACGTTAAACACGGTAATTTCAAATTTGAATATGCTGTGTGAAATCATTAGAAAACCAATAAAATTATTGAAAATCGATATGGTATCGATCAGAAAATGTTGATTTTGACAATTTCCAACAGTTTACACAAAGTTTTATTGCAAATATTAAGTTTTACAAACTTTTGAAAAATATTGGAATTTCAATGCAAAAGCTAGCATTTCAAGCTAGTTTTTCAACGTTAAACACGGTAATTTCAAATTTGAATATGCTGTGTGAAATCATTAGAAAACCAATAAAATTATTGAAAATCGATATGGTATCGATCAGAAAATGTTGATTTTGACAATTTCCAACAGTTTACACAAAGTTTGATTGCAAATATTAAGTTTTACAAACTTTTGAAAAATATTGGAATTTCAATGCAAAAGCTAGCATTTCAAGGTAGTTTTTCAACGTTAAACACGGTAATTTCAAATTTGAATATGCTGTGTGAAATCATTAGAAAACCAATAAAATTATTGAAAATCGATATGGTATTGATCAGAAAATGTTGATTTTGACAATTGCCAACAGTTTACACAGAGTTTTATTGCAAATATTAAGTTTTACAAACTTTTGTAAAATATTGGAATTTCAATGCAAAAGCTAGCATTTCAAGCTAGTTTTTCAACGTTAAACACGGTAATATCAAATTTGAATATGCTGTGTGAAATCATTAGAAAACCAATAAAATTATTGAACATCGATATGGTATCGATCAGAAAATGTTGATTTTGACAATTTCCAACAGTTTACACAAAGTTTTATTGCAAATATTAAGTTTTACAAACTTTTGAAAAATATTGGAATTTCAATGCAAAAGCTAGCATTTCAAGCTAGTTTTTCAACGTTAAACACGGTAATTTCAAATTTGAATATGCTGTGTGAAATCATTAGAAAACCAATAAAATTATTGAAAATCGATATGGTATCGATCAGAAAATGTTGATTTTGACAATTTCCAACAGTTTACACAAAGTTTGATTGCAAATATTAAGTTTTACAAACTTTTGAAAAATATTGGAATTTCAATGCAAAAGCTAGCATTTCAAGGTAGTTTTTCAACGTTAAACACGGTAATTTAAAATTTGAATATGCTGTGTGAAATCATTAGAAAACCAATAAAATTATTGAAAATCGATATGGTATTGATCAGAAAATGTTGATTTTGACAATTGCCAACAGTTTACACAGAGTTTTATTGCAAATATTAACTTTTACAAACTTTTGAAAAATATTGGAATTTCAATGCAAAAGTTAGCATTTCAAGCTAGTTTTTCAACGTTAAACACGGTAATTTCAAATTTGAATATGCTGTGTGAAATCATTAGAAAACCAATAAAATTATTGAAAATCGATATGGTATCGATCAGAAAATGTTGATTTTGACAATTTCCAACAGTTTACACAAAGTTTTATTGCAAATATTAAGTTTTACAAACTTTTGAAAAATATTGGAATTTCAATGCAAAAGCTAGCATTTCAAGCTAGTTTTTCAACGTTAAACACGGTAATTTCAAATTTGAATATGCTGTGTGAAATCATTAGAAAACCAATAAAATTATTGAAAATCGATATTGTATCGATCAGAAAATGTTGATTTTGACAATTTCCAACAGTTTACACAAAGTTTTATTGCAAATATTAAGTTTTACAAACTTTTGAAAAATATTGGAATTTCAATGCAAAAGCAAGCATTTCAAGCTAGTTTTTCAACGTTAAACACGGTAATTTCAAATTTGAATATGCTGTGTGAAATCATTAGAAAACCAATAAAATTATTGAAAATCGATATGGTATCGATCAGAAAATGTTGATTTTGACAATTTCCAACAGTTTACACAAATTTTTATTGCAAATATTAAGTTTTACAAACTTTTGAAAA
Organism: Acanthosepion esculentum; assembly: GCA_964036315.1. Taxonomy (NCBI): domain Eukaryota; kingdom Metazoa; phylum Mollusca; class Cephalopoda; order Sepiida; family Sepiidae; genus Acanthosepion; species Acanthosepion esculentum. Next base: position 75,063,328 of record OZ038495.1, read on the forward strand.
ATATTGGAATTTCAATGCAAAAGCTAGCATTTCAAGCTAGTTTTTCAACGTTAAACACGGTAATTTCAAATTTGAATATGCTGTGTGAAATCATTAGAAAACCAATAAAATTATTGAGAATCGATATGGTATCGATCAGAAAATGTTGATTTTGACAATTTCCAACAGTTTACACAAAGTTTTATTGCAAATATTAAGTTTTACAAACTTTTGAAAAATATTGGAATTTCAATGCAAAAGCAAGCATTTCAAGCTAGTTTTTAAACATTAAACACGGTAATTTCAAATTTGAATATGCTGTGTGAAATCATTAGAAAACCAATAAAATTATTGAAAATCGATATGGTATCGATCAGAAAATGTTGATTTTGACAATTTCCAACAGTTTACACAAAGTTTTATTGCAAATATTAAGTTTTACAAACTTTTGAAAAATATTGGAATTTCAATGCAAAAGCTAGCATTTCAAGCTAGTTTTTCAACGTTAAACACGGTAATTTCAAATTTGAATATGCTGTGTGAAATCATTAGAAAACCAATAAAATTATTGAAAATCGATATGGTATCGATCAGAAAATGTTGATTTTGACAATTTCCAACTGTTTACACAAAGTTTTATTGCAAATATTAAGTTTTACAAACTTTTGAAAAATATTGGAATTTCAATGCAAAAGCTAGCATTTCAAGCTAGTTTTTCAACGTTAAACACGGTAATTTCAAATTTGAATATGCTGTGTGAAATCATTAGAAAACCAATAAAATTATTGAAAATCGATATGGTATCGATCAGAAAATGTTGATTTTGACAATTTCCAACAGTTTACACAAAGTTTTATTGCAAATATTAAGTTTTACAAACTTTTGAAAAATATTGGAATTTCAATGCAAAAGCAAGCATTTCAAGCTAGTTTTTCAACGTTAAACACGGTAATTTCAAATTTGAATATGCTGTGTGAAATCATTAGAAAACCAATAAAATTATTGAAAATCGATATGGTATCGATCAGAAAATGTTGATTTTGACAATTTCCAACAGTTTACACAAAGTTTTATTGCAAATATTAAGTTTTACAAACTTTTGTAAAATATTGGAATTTCAATGCAAAAGCTAGCATTTCAAGCTAGTTTTTCAACGTTAAACACGGTAATTTCAAATTTGAATATGCTGTGTGAAATCATTAGAAAACCAATAAAATTATTGAAAATCGATATGGTATCGATCAGAAAATGTTGATTTTGACAATTTCCAACAGTTTACACAAAGTTTTATTGCAAATATTAAGTTTTACAAACTTTTGAAAAATATTGGAATTTCAATGCAAAAGCTAGCATTTCAAGCTAGTTTTTCAACGTTAAACACGGTAATTTCAAATTTGAATATGCTGTGTGAAATCATTAGAAAACCAATAAAATTATTGAAAATCGATATGGTATCGATCAGAAAATGTTGATTTTGACAATTTCCAACAGTTTACACAAAGTTTGATTGCAAATATTAAGTTTTACAAACTTTTGAAAAATATTGGAATTTCAATGCAAAAGCTAGCATTTCAAGGTAGTTTTTCAACGTTAAACACGGTAATTTCAAATTTGAATATGCTGTGTGAAATCATTAGAAAACCAATAAAATTATTGAAAATCGATATGGTATTGATCAGAAAATGTTGATTTTGACAATTGCCAACAGTTTACACAGAGTTTTATTGCAAATATTAACTTTTACAAACTTTTGAAAAATATTGGAATTTCAATGCAAAAGTTAGCATTTCAAGCTAGTTTTTCAACGTTAAACACGGTAATTTCAAATTTGAATATGCTGTGTGAAATCATTAGAAAACCAATAAAATTATTGAAAATCGATATGGTATCGATCAGAAAATGTTGATTTTGACAATTTCCAACAGTTTACACAAAGTTTTATTGCAAATATTAAGTTTTACAAACTTTTGAAAAATATTGGAATTTCAATGCAAAAGCTAGCATTTCAAGCTAGTTTTTCAACGTTAAACACGGTAATTTCAAATTTGAATATGCTGTGTGAAATCATTAGAAAACCAATAAAATTATTGAAAATCGATATGGTATCGATCAGAAAATGTTGATTTTGACAATTTCCAACAGTTTACGCAAAGTTTTATTGCAAATATTAAGTTTTACAAACTTTTGTAAAATATTGGAATTTCAATGCAAAAGCTAGCATTTCAAGCTAGTTTTTCAACGTTAAACACGGTAATTTCAAATTTGAATATGCTGTGTGAAATCATTAGAAAACCAATAAAATTATTGAAAATCGATATGGTATCGATCAGAAAATGTTGATTTTGACAATTTACAACAGTTTACACAAAGTTTTATTGCAAATATTAAGTTTTACAAACTTTTGAAAAATATTGGAATTTCAATGCAAAAGCTAGCATTTCAAGCTAGTTTTTCAACGTTAAACACGGTAATTTCAAATTTGAATATGCTGTGTGAAATCATTAGAAAACCAATAAAATTATTGAAAATCGATATGGTATCGATCAGAAAATGTTGATTTTGACAATTTCCAACAGTTTACACAAAGTTTTATTGCAAATATTAAGTTTTACAAACTTTTGAAAAATATTGGAATTTCAATGCAAAAGCAAGCATTTCAAGCTAGTTTTTCAACGTTAAACACGGTAATTTCAAATTTGAATATGCTGTGTGAAATCATTAGAAAACCAATAAAATTATTGAAAATCGATATGGTATCGATCAGAAAATGTTGATTTTGACAATTTCCAACAGTTTACACAAAGTTTTATTGCAAATATTAAGTTTTACAAACTTTTGTAAAATATTGGAATTTCAATGCAAAAGCTAGCATTTCAAGCTAGTTTTTCAACGTTAAACACGGTAATTTCAAATTTGAATATGCTGTGTGAAATCATTAGAAAACCAATAAAATTATTGAACATCGATATGGTATCGATCAGAAGATGTTGATTTTGACAATTTCCAACAGTTTACACAAAGTTTTATTGCAAATATTAAGTTTTACAAACTTTTGAAAAATATTGGAATTTCAATGCAAAAGCTAGCATTTCAAGCTAGTTTTTCAACGTTAAACACGGTAATTTCAAATTTGAATATGCTGTGTGAAATCATTAGAAAACCAATAAAATTATTGAAAATCGATATGGTATCGATCAGAAAATGTTGATTTTGACAATTTCCAACAGTTTACACAAAGTTTGATTGCAAATATTAAGTTTTACAAACTTTTGAAAAATATTGGAATTTCAATGCAAAAGCTAGCATTTCAAGGTAGTTTTTCAACGTTAAACACGGTAATTTCAAATTTGAATATGCTGTGTGAAATCATTAGAAAACCAATAAAATTATTGAAAATCGATATGGTATTGTTCAGAAAATGTTGATTTTGACAATTGCCAACAGTTTACACAGAGTTTTATTGCAAATATTAACTTTTACAAACTTTTGAAAAATATTGGAATTTCAATGCAAAAGTTAGCATTTCAAGCTAGTTTTTCAACGTTAAACACGGTAATTTCAAATTTGAATATGCTGTGTGAAATCATTAGAAAACCAATAAAATTATTGAAAATCGATATGGTATCGATCAGAAAATGTTGATTTTGACAATTTCCAACAGTTTACACAAAGTTTTATTGCAAATATTAAGTTTTACAAACTTTTGAAAAATATTGGAATTTCAATGCAAAAGCTAGCATTTCAAGCTAGTTTTTCAACGTTAAACACGGTAATTTCAAATTTGAATATGCTGTGTGAAATCATTAGAAAACCAATAAAATTATTGAAAATCGATATGGTATCGATCAGAAAATGTTGATTTTGACAATTTCCAACAGTTTACACAAAGTTTTATTGCAAATATTAAGTTTTACAAACTTTTGAAAAATATTGGAATTTCAATGCAAAAGCTAGCATTTCAAGCTAGTTTTTCAACGTTAAACACGGTAATTTCAAATTTGAATATGCTGTGTGAAATCATTAGAAAACCAATAAAATTATTGAAAATCGATATGGTATCGATCAGAAAATGTTGATTTTGACAATTTCCAACAGTTTACACAAAGTTTTATTGCAAATATTAAGTTTTACAAACTTTTGAAAAATATTGGAATTTCAATGCAAAAGCAAGCATTTCAAGCTAGTTTTTCAACGTTAAACACGGTAATTTCAAATTTGAATATGCTGTGTGAAATCATTAGAAAACCAATAAAATTATTGAAAATCGATATGGTATCGATCAGAAAATGTTGATTTTGACAATTTCCAACAGTTTACACAAAGTTTGATTGCAAATATTAAGTTTTACAAACTTTTGAAAAATATTGGAATTTCAATGCAAAAGCAAGCATTTCAAGCTAGTTTTTCAACGTTAAACACGGTAATTTCAAATTTGAATATGCTGTGTGAAATCATTAGAAAACCAACAAAATTATTGAAAATCGATATGGTATCGATCAGAAAATGTTGATTTTGACAATTTCCAACAGTTTACACAAAGTTTTATTGCAAATATTAAGTTTTACAAACTTTTGAAAAATATTGGAATTTCAATGCAAAAGCTAGCATTTCAAGCTAGTTTTTCAACGTTAAACACGGTAATTTCAAATTTGAATATGCTGTGTGAAATCATTAGAAAACCAATAAAATTATTGAAAATCGATATGGTATCGATCAGAAAATGTTGATTTTGACAATTTCCAACAGTTTACACAAAGTTTGATTGCAAATATTAAGTTTTACAAACTTTTGAAAAATATTGGAATTTCAATGCAAAAGCTAGCATTTCAAGGTAGTTTTTCAAAGTTAAACACGGTAATTTCAAATTTGAATATGCTGTGTGAAATCATTAGAAAACCAATAAAATTATTGAAAATCGATATGGTATTGATCAGAAAATGTTGATTTTGACAATTGCCAACAGTTTACACAGAGTTTTATTGCAAATATTAACTTTTACAAACTTTTGAAAAATATTGGAATTTCAATGCAAAAGCTAGCATTTCAAGCTAGTTTTTCAACGTTAAACACGGTAATTTCAAATTTGAATATGCTGTGTGAAATCATTAGAAAACCAATAAAATTATTGAAAATCGATATGGTATTGATCAGAAAATGTTGATTTTGACAATTGCCAACAGTTTACACAGAGTTTTATTGCAAATATTAACTTTTACAAACTTTTGAAAAATATTGGAATTTCAATGCAAAAGTTAGCATTTCAAGCTAGTTTTTCAACGTTAAACACGGTAATTTCAAATTTGAATATGCTGTGTGAAATCATTAGAAAACCAATAAAATTATTGAAAATCGATATGGTATCGATCAGAAAATGTTGATTTTGACAATTTCCAACAGTTTACACAGAGTTTTATTGCAAATATTAACTTTTACAAACTTTTGAAAAATATTGGAATTTCAATGCAAAAGCTAGCATTTCAAGCTAGTTTTTCAACGTTAAACACGGTAATTTCAAATTTGAATATGCTGTGTGAAATCATTAGAAAACCAATAAAATTATTGAAAATCGATATGGTATTGATCAGAAAATGTTGATTTTGACAATTGCCAACAGTTTACACAGAGTTTTATTGCAAATATTAACTTTTACAAACTTTTGAAAAATATTGGAATTTCAATGCAAAAGTTAGCATTTCAAGCTAGTTTTTCAACGTTAAACACGGTAATTTCAAATTTGAATATGCTGTGTGAAATCATTAGAAAACCAATAAAATTATTGAAAATCGATATGGTATCGATCAGAAAATGTTGATTTTGACAATTTCCAACAGTTTACACAAAGTTTTATTGCAAATATTAAGTTTTACAAACTTTTGAAAAATATTGGAATTTCAATGCAAAAGCTAGCATTTCAAGCTAGTTTTTCAACGTTAAACACGGTAATTTCAAATTTGAATATGCTGTGTGAAATCATTAGAAAACCAATAAAATTATTGAAAATCGATATGGTATCGATCAGAAAATGTTGATTTTGACAATTTCCAACAGTTTACACAAAGTTTTATTGCAAATATTAAGTTTTACAAACTTTTGTAAAATATTGGAATTTCAATGCAAAAGCTAGCATTTCAAGCTAGTTTTTCAACGTTAAACACGGTAATTTCAAATTTGAATATGCTGTGTGAAATCATTAGAAAACCAATAAAATTATTGAAAATCGATATGGTATCGATCAGAAAATGTTGATTTTGACAATTTCCAACAGTTTACACAAAGTTTGATTGCAAATATTAAGTTTTACAAACTTTTGAAAAATATTGGAATTTCAATGCAAAAGCTAGCATTTCAAGGTAGTTTTTCAACGTTAAACACGGTAATTTCAAATTTGAATATGCTGTGTGAAATCATTAGAAAACCAATAAAATTATTGAAAATCGATATGGTATTGATCAGAAAATGTTGATTTTGACAATTGCCAACAGTTTACACAGAGTTTTATTGCAAATATTAACTTTTACAAACTTTTGAAAAATATTGGAATTTCAATGCAAAAGTTAGCATTTCAAGCTAGTTTTTCAACGTTAAACACGGTAATTTCAAATTTGAATATGCTGTGTGAAATCATTAGAAAACCAATAAAATTATTGAAAATCGATATGGTATCGATCAGAAAATGTTGATTTTGACAATTTCCAACAGTTTACACAAAGTTTTATTGCAAATATTAAGTTTTACAAACTTTTGAAAAATATTGGAATTTCAATGCAAAAGCTAGCATTTCAAGCTAGTTTTTCAACGTTAAACACGGTAATTTCAAATTTGAATATGCTGTGTGAAATCATTAGAAAACCAATAAAATTATTGAAAATCGATATGGTATCGATCAGAAAATGTTGATTTTGACAATTTCCAACAGTTTACACAAAGTTTGATTGCAAATATTAAGTTTTACAAACTTTTGAAAAATATTGGAATTTCAATGCAAAAGCTAGCATTTCAAGGTAGTTTTTCAACGTTAAACACGGTAATTTCAAATTTGAATATGCTGTGTGAAATCATTAGAAAACCAATAAAATTATTGAAAATCGATATGGTATTGATCAGAAAATGTTGATTTTGACAATTGCCAACAGTTTACACAGAGTTTTATTGCAAATATTAAGTTTTACAAACTTTTGAAAAATATTGGAATTTCAATGCAAAAGTTAGCATTTCAAGCTAGTTTTTCAACGTTAAACACGGTAATTTCAAATTTGAATATGCTGTGTGAAATCATTAGAAAACCAATAAAATTATTGAAAATCGATATGGTATCGATCAGAAAATGTTGATTTTGACAATTTCCAACAGTTTACACAAAGTTTGATTGCAAATATTAAGTTTTACAAACTTTTGAAAAATATTGGAATTTCAATGCAAAAGCAAGCATTTCAAGCTAGTTTTTCAACGTTAAACACGGTAATTTCAAATTTGAATATGCTGTGTGAAATCATTAGAAAACCAATAAAATTATTGAAAATCGATATGGTATCGATCAGAAAATGTTGATTTTGACAATTTCCAACAGTTTACACAAAGTTTTATTGCAAATATTAAGTTTTACAAACTTTTGTAAAATATTGGAATTTCAATGCAAAAGCTAGCATTTCAAGCTAGTTTTTCAACGTTAAACACGGTAATTTCAAATTTGAATATGCTGTGTGAAATCATTAGAAAACCAATAAAATTATTGAACATCGATATGGTATCGATCAGAAAATGTTGATTTTGACAATTTCCAACAGTTTACACAAAGTTTTATTGCAAATATTAAGTTTTACAAACTTTTGAAAAATATTGGAATTTCAATGCAAAAGCTAGCATTTCAAGCTAGTTTTTCAACGTTAAACACGGTAATTTCAAATTTGAATATGCTGTGTGAAATCATTAGAAAACCAATAAAATTATTGAAAATCGATATGGTATCGATCAAAAAATGTTGATTTTGACAATTTCCAACAGTTTACACAAAGTTTTATTGCAAATATTAAGTTTTACAAACTTTTGAAAAATATTGGAATTTCAATGCAAAAGCTAGCATTTCAAGGTAGTTTTTCAACGTTAAACACGGTAATTTCAAATTTGAATATGCTGTGTGAAATCATTAGAAAACCAATAAAATTATTGAAAATCGATATGGTATTGATCAGAAAATGTTGATTTTGACAATTGCCAACAGTTTACACAGAGTTTTATTGCAAATATTAAGTTTTACAAACTTTTGAAAAATATTGGAATTTCATTGCAAAAGTTAGCATTTCAAGCTAGTTTTTCAACGTTAAACACGGTAATTTCAAATTTGAATATGCTGTGTGAAATCATTAGAAAACCAATAAAATTATTGAAAATCGATATGGTATCGATCAGAAAATGTTGATTTTGACAATTTCCAACAGTTTACGCAAAGTTTTATTGCAAATATTAAGTTTTACAAACTTTTGAAAAATATTGGAATTTCAATGCAAAAGCTAGCATTTCAAGCTAGTTTTTCAACGTTAAACACTGTAATTTCAAATTTGAATATGCTGTGTGAAATCATTAGAAAACCAATAAAATTATTGAAAATCGATATGGTATCGATCAGAAAATGTTGATTTTGACAATTTCCAAGAGTTTCCACAAAGTTTTATTGCAAATATTAAGTTTTACAAACTTTTGAAAAATATTGGAATTTCAATGCAAAAGCTAGCATTTCAAGCTAGTTTTTCAACGTTAAACACGGTAATTTCAAATTTGAATATGCTGTGTGAAATCATTAGAAAACCAATAAAATTATTGAAAATCGATATGGTATTGATCAGAAAATGTTGATTTTGACAATTGCCAACAGTTTACACAGAGTTTTATTGCAAATATTAAGTCTTACAAACTTTTGAAAAATATTGGAATTTCAATGGAAAAGTTAGCATTTCAAGCTAGTTTTTCAACGTTAAACACGGTAATTTCAAATTTGAATATGCTGTGTGAAATCATTAGAAAACCAATAAAATTATTGAAAATCGATATGGTATTGATCAGAAAATGTTGATTTTGACAATTGCCAACAGTTTACACAGAGTTTTATTGCAAATATTAAGTTTTACAAACTTTTGAAAAATATTGGAATTTCAATGCAAAAGTTAGCATTTCAAGCTAGTTTTTCAACGTTAAACACGGTAATTTCAAATTTGAATATGCTGTGTGAAATCATTAGAAAACCAATAAAATTATTGAAAATCGATATGGTATCGATCAGAAAATGTTGATTTTGACAATTTCCAACAGTTTACACAAAGTTTTATTGCAAATATTAAGTTTTACAAACTTTTGAAAAATATTGGAATTTCAATGCAAAAGCAAGCATTTCAAGCTAGTTTTTCAACGTTAAACACGGTAATTTCAAATTTGAATATGCTGTGTGAAATCATTAGAAAACCAATAAAATTATTGAAAATCGATATGGTATCGATCAGAAAATGTTGATTTTGACAATTTCCAACAGTTTACACAAAGTTTTATTGCAAATATTAAGTTTTACAAACTTTTGAAAAATATTGGAATTTCAATGCAAAAGCAAGCATTTCAAGCTAGTTTTTAAACATTAAACACGGTAATTTCAAATTTGAATATGCTGTGTGAAATCATTAGAAAACCAATAAAATTATTGAAAATCGATATGGTATCGATCAGAAAATGTTGATTTTGACAATTTCCAACAGTTTACACAAAGTTTGATTGCAAATATTAATTTTTACAAACTTTTGAAAAATATTGGAATTTCAATGCAAAATCAAGCATTTCAAGCTAGTTTTTCAACGTTAAACACGGTAATTTCAAATTTGAATATGCTGTGTGAAATCATTAGAAAACCAATAAAATTATTGAAAATCGATATGGTATCGATCAGAAAATGTTGATTTTGACAATTTCCAACAGTTTACGCAAACTTTTATTGCAAATATTAAGTTTTACAAACATTTGAAAAATATTGGAATTTCAATGCAAAAGCAAGCGTTTCAAGCTAGTTTTTCAACGTTAAACACGGTAATTTCAAATTTGAATATGCTGTGTGAAATCATTAGAAAACCAATAAAATTATTGAAAATCGATATGGTATCGATCAGAAAATGTTGATTTTGACAATTTCCAACAGTTTACACAAAGTTTTATTGCAAATATTAAGTTTTACAAACTTTTGTAAAATATTGGAATTTCAATGCAAAAGCTAGCATTTCAAGCTAGTTTTTCAACGTTAAACACGGTAATTTCAAATTTGAATATGCTGTGTGAAATCATTAGAAAACCAATAAAATTATTGAAAATCGATATGGTATTGATCAGAAAATGTTGATTTTGATAATTGCCAACAGTTTACACAGAGTTTTATTGCAAATATTAACTTTTACAAACTTTTGAAAAATATTGGAATTTCAATGCAAAAGTTAGCATTTCAAGCTAGTTTTTCAACGTTAAACACGGTAATTTCAAATTTGAATATGCTGTGTGAAATCATTAGAAAACCAATAAAATTATTGAAAATCGATATGGTATCGATCAGAAAATGTTGATTTTGACAATTTCCAACAGTTTACACAAAGTTTTATTGCAAATATTAAGTTTTACAAACTTTTGAAAAATATTGGAATTTCAATGCAAAAGCTAGCATTTCAAGCTAGTTTTTCAACGTTAAACACGGTAATTTCAAATTTGAATATGCTGTGTGAAATCATTAGAAAACCAATAAAATTATTGAAAATCGATATGGTATCGATCAGAAAATGTTGATTTTGACAATTTCCAACAGTTTACACAAAGTTTTATTGCAAATATTAAGTTTTACAAACTTTTGAAAAATATTGGAATTTCAATGCAAAAGCTAGCATTTCAAGCTAGTTTTTCAACGTTAAACACGGTAATTTCAAATTTGAATATGCTGTGTGAAATCATTAGAAAACCAATAAAATTATTGAAAATCGATATGGTATCGATCAGAAAATGTTGATTTTGACAATTTCCAACAGTTTACACAAAGTTTTATTGCAAATATTAAGTTTTACAAACTTTTGAAAAATATTGGAATTTCAATGCAAAAGCAAGCATTTCAAGCTAGTTTTTCAACGTTAAACACGGTAATTTCAAATTTGAATATGCTGTGTGAAATCATTAGAAAACCAATAAAATTATTGAAAATCGATATGGTATCGATCAGAAAATGTTGATTTTGACAATTTCCAACAGTTTACACAAAGTTTGATTGCAAATATTAAGTTTTACAAACTTTTGAAAAATATTGGAATTTCAATGCAAAAGCAAGCATTTCAAGCTAGTTTTTCAACGTTAAACACGGTAATTTCAAATTTGAATATGCTGTGTGAAATCATTAGAAAACCAATAAAATTATTGAAAATCGATATGGTATCGATCAGAAAATGTTGATTTTGACAATTTCCAACAGTTTACACAAAGTTTTATTGCAAATATTAAGTTTTACAAACTTTTGTAAAATATTGGAATTTCAATGCAAAAGCTAGCATTTCAAGCTAGTTTTTCAACGTTAAACACGGTAATTTCAAATTTGAATATGCTGTGTGAAATCATTAGAAAACCAATAAAATTATTGAAAATCGATATGGTATCGATCAGAAAATGTTGATTTTGACAATTTCCAACAGTTTACACAAAGTTTGATTGCAAATATTAAGTTTTACAAACTTTTGAAAAATATTGGAATTTCAATGCAAAAGCTAGCATTTCAAGGTAGTTTTTCAAAGTTAAACACGGTAATTTCAAATTTGAATATGCTGTGTGAAATCATTAGAAAACCAATAAAATTATTGAAAATCGATATGGTATTGATCAGAAAATGTTGATTTTGACAATTGCCAACAGTTTACACAGAGTTTTATTGCAAATATTAACTTTTACAAGATTTGAAAAATATTGGAATTTCAATGCAAAAGCTAGCATTTCAACCTAGTTTTTCAACGTTAAACACGGTAATTTCAAATTTGAATATGCTGTGTGAAATCATTAGAAAACCAATAAAATTATTGAAAATCGATATGGTATTGATCAGAAAATGTTGATTTTGACAATTGCCAACAGTTTACACAGAGTTTTATTGCAAATATTAACTTTTACAAACTTTTGAAAAATATTGGAATTTCAATGCAAAAGTTAGCATTTCAAGCTAGTTTTTCAACGTTAAACACGGTAATTTCAAATTTGAATATGCTGTGTGAAATCATTAGAAAACCAATAAAATTATTGAAAATCGATATGGTATCGATCAGAAAATGTTGATTTTGACAATTTCCAACAGTTTACACAAAGTTTTATTGCAAATATTAAGTTTTACAAACTTTTGAAAAATATTGGAATTTCAATGCAAAAGCTAGCATTTCAAGCTAGTTTTTCAACGTTAAACACGGTAATTTCAAATTTGAATATGCTGTGTGAAATCATTAGAAAACCAATAAAATTATTGAAAATCGATATGGTATCGATCAGAAAATGTTGATTTTGACAATTTCCAACAGTTTACACAAAGTTTTATTGCAAATATTAAGTTTTACAAACTTTTGTAAAATATTGGAATTTCAATGCAAAAGCTAGCATTTCAAGCTAGTTTTTCAACGTTAAACACGGTAATTTCAAATTTGAATATGCTGTGTGAAATCATTAGAAAACCAATAAAATTATTGAAAATCGATATGGTATCGATCAGAAAATGTTGATTTTGACAATTTCCAACAGTTTACACAAAGTTTGATTGCAAATATTAAGTTTTACAAACTTTTGAAAAATATTGGAATTTCAATGCAAAAGCTAGCATTTCAAGGTAGTTTTTCAAAGTTAAACACGGTAATTTCAAATTTGAATATGCTGTGTGAAATCATTAGAAAACCAATAAAATTATTGAAAATCGATATGGTATTGATCAGAAAATGTTGATTTTGACAATTGCCAACAGTTTACACAGAGTTTTATTGCAAATATTAACTTTTACAAGATTTGAAAAATATTGGAATTTCAATGCAAAAGCTAGCATTTCAACCTAGTTTTTCAACGTTAAACACGGTAATTTCAAATTTGAATATGCTGTGTGAAATCATTAGAAAACCAATAAAATTATTGAAAATCGATATGGTATTGATCAGAAAATGTTGATTTTGACAATTGCCAACAGTTTACACAGAGTTTTATTGCAAATATTAACTTTTACAAACTTTTGAAAAATATTGGAATTTCAATGCAAAAGTTAGCATTTCAAGCTAGTTTTTCAACGTTAAACACGGTAATTTCAAATTTGAATATGCTGTGTGAAATCATTAGAAAACCAATAAAATTATTGAAAATCGATATGGTATCGATCAGAAAATGTTGATTTTGACAATTTCCAACAGTTTACACAAAGTTTTATTGCAAATATTAAGTTTTACAAACTTTTGAAAAATATTGGAATTTCAATGCAAAAGCTAGCATTTCAAGCTAGTTTTTCAACGTTAAACACGGTAATTTCAAATTTGAATATGCTGTGTGAAATCATTAGAAAACCAATAAAATTATTGAAAATCGATATGGTATCGATCAGAAAATGTTGATTTTGACAATTTCCAACAGTTTACACAAAGTTTTATTGCAAATATTAAGTTTTACAAACTTTTGTAAAATATTGGAATTTCAATGCAAAAGCTAGCATTTCAAGCTAGTTTTTCAACGTTAAACACGGTAATTTCAAATTTGAATATGCTGTGTGAAATCATTAGAAAACCAATAAAATTATTGAAAATCGATATGGTATCGATCAGAAAATGTTGATTTTGACAATTTCCAACAGTTTACACAAAGTTTGATTGCAAATATTAAGTTTTACAAACTTTTGAAAAATATTGGAATTTCAATGCAAAAGCTAGCATTTCAAGCTAGTTTTTCAACGTTAAACACGGTAATTTCAAATTTGAATATGCTGTGTGAAATCATTAGAAAACCAATAAAATTATTGAAAATCGATATGGTATTGATCAGAAAATGTTGATTTTGACAATTGCCAACAGTTTACACAGAGTTTTATTGCAAATATTAACTTTTACAAACTTTTGAAAAATATTGGAATTTCAATGCAAAAGTTAGCATTTCAAGCTAGTTTTTCAACGTTAAACACGGTAATTTCAAATTTGAATATGCTGTGTGAAATCATTAGAAAACCAATAAAATTATTGAAAATCGATATGGTATCGATCAGAAAATGTTGATTTTGACAATTTCCAACAGTTTACACAAAGTTTTATTGCAAATATTAAGTTTTACAAACTTTTGAAAAATATTGGAATTTCAATGCAAAAGCTAGCATTTCAAGCTAGTTTTTCAACGTTAAACACGGTAATTTCAAATTTGAATATGCTGTGTGAAATCATTAGAAAACCAATAAAATTATTGAAAATCGATATGGTATCGATCAGAAAATGTTGATTTTGACAATTTCCAACAGTTTACACAAAGTTTTATTGCAAATATTAAGTTTTACAAACTTTTGAAAAATATTGGAATTTCAATGCAAAAGCTAGCATTTCAAGCTAGTTTTTCAACGTTAAACACGGTAATTTCAAATTTGAATATGCTGTGTGAAATCATTAGAAAACCAATAAAATTATTGAAAATCGATATGGTATCGATCAGAAAATGTTGATTTTGACAATTTCCAACAGTTTACACAAAGTTTGATTGCAAATATTAAGTTTTACAAACTTTTGAAAAATATTGGAATTTCAATGCAAAAGCTAGCATTTCAAGGTAGTTTTTCAACGTTAAACACGGTAATTTCAAATTTGAATATGCTGTGTGAAATCATTAGAAAACCAATAAAATTATTGAAAATCGATATGGTATTGATCAGAAAATGTTGATTTTGACAATTGCCAACAGTTTACACAGAGTTTTATTGCAAATATTAAGTTTTACAAACTTTTGAAAAATATTGGAATTTCAATGCAAAAGTTAGCATTTCAAGCTAGTTTTTCAACGTTAAACACGGTAATTTCAAATTTGAATATGCTGTGTGAAATCATTAGAAAACCAATAAAATTATTGAAAATCGATATGGTATCGATCAGAAAATGTTGATTTTGACAATTTCCAACAGTTTACACAAAGTTTGATTGCAAATATTAAGTTTTACAAACTTTTGAAAAATATTGGAATTTCAATGCAAAAGCAAGCATTTCAAGCTAGTTTTTCAACGTTAAACACGGTAATTTCAAATTTGAATATGCTGTGTGAAATCATTAGAAAACCAATAAAATTATTGAAAATCGATATGGTATCGATCAGAAAATGTTGATTTTGACAATTTCCAACAGTTTACACAAAGTTTTATTGCAAATATTAAGTTTTACAAACTTTTGTAAAATATTGGAATTTCAATGCAAAAGCTAGCATTTCAAGCTAGTTTTTCAACGTTAAACACGGTAATTTCAAATTTGAATATGCTGTGTGAAATCATTAGAAAACCAATAAAATTATTGAACATCGATATGGTATCGATCAGAAAATGTTGATTTTGACAATTTCCAACAGTTTACACAAAGTTTTATTGCAAATATTAAGTTTTACAAACTTTTGAAAAATATTGGAATTTCAATGCAAAAGCTAGCATTTCAAGCTAGTTTTTCAACGTTAAACACGGTAATTTCAAATTTGAATATGCTGTGTGAAATCATTAGAAAACCAATAAAATTATTGAAAATCGATATGGTATCGATCAAAAAATGTTGATTTTGACAATTTCCAACAGTTTACACAAAGTTTTATTGCAAATATTAAGTTTTACAAACTTTTGAAAAATATTGGAATTTCAATGCAAAAGCTAGCATTTCAAGGTAGTTTTTCAACGTTAAACACGGTAATTTCAAATTTGAATATGCTGTGTGAAATCATTAGAAAACCAATAAAATTATTGAAAATCGATATGGTATTGATCAGAAAATGTTGATTTTGACAATTGCCAACAGTTTACACAGAGTTTTATTGCAAATATTAAGTTTTACAAACTTTTGAAAAATATTGGAATTTCAATGCAAAAGTTAGCATTTCAAGCTAGTTTTTCAACGTTAAACACGGTAATTTCAAATTTGAATATGCTGTGTGAAATCATTAGAAAACCAATAAAATTATTGAAAATCGATATGGTATCGATCAGAAAATGTTGATTTTGACAATTTCCAACAGTTTACACAAAGTTTTATTGCAAATATTAAGTTTTACAAACTTTTGAAAAATATTGGAATTTCAATGCAAAAGCAAGCATTTCAAGCTAGTTTTTCAACGTTAAACACGGTAATTTCAAATTTGAATATGCTGTGTGAAATCATTAGAAAACCAATAAAATTATTGAAAATCGATATGGTATCGATCAGAAAATGTTGATTTTGACAATTTCCAACAGTTTACACAAAGTTTTATTGCAAATATTAAGTTTTACAAACTTTTGAAAAATATTGGAATTTCAATGCAAAAGCAAGCATTTCAAGCTAGTTTTTAAACATTAAACACGGTAATTTCAAATTTGAATATGCTGTGTGAAATCATTAGAAAACCAATAAAATTATTGAAAATCGATATGGTATCGATCAGAAAATGTTGATTTTGACAATTTCCAACAGTTTACACAAAGTTTGATTGCAAATATTAATTTTTACAAACTTTTGAAAAATATTGGAATTTCAATGCAAAATCAAGCATTTCAAGCTAGTTTTTCAACGTTAAACACGGTAATTTCAAATTTGAATATGCTGTGTGAAATCATTAGAAAACCAATAAAATTATTGAAAATCGATATGGTATCGATCAGAAAATGTTGATTTTGACAATTTCCAACAGTTTACGCAAAGTTTTATTGCAAATATTAAGTTTTACAAACTTTTGAAAAATATTGGAATTTCAATGCAAAAGCAAGCATTTCAAGCTAGTTTTTCAACGTTAAACACGGTAATTTCAAATTTGAATATGCTGTGTGAAATCATTAGAAAACCAATAAAATTATTGAAAATCGATATGGTATCGATCAGAAAATGTTGATTTTGACAATTTCCAACAGTTTACACAAAGTTTTATTGCAAATATTAAGTTTTACAAACTTTTGTAAAATATTGGAATTTCAATGCAAAAGCTAGCATTTCAAGCTAGTTTTTCAACGTTAAACACGGTAATTTCAAATTTGAATATGCTGTGTGAAATCATTAGAAAACCAATAAAATTATTGAACATCGATATGGTATCGATCAGAAAATGTTGATTTTGACAATTTCCAACAGTTTACACAAAGTTTTATTGCAAATATTAAGTTTTACAAACTTTTGAAAAATATTGGAATTTCAATGCAAAAGCTAGCATTTCAAGCTAGTTTTTCAACGTTAAACACGGTAATTTCAAATTTGAATATGCTGTGTGAAATCATTAGAAAACCAATAAAATTATTGAAAATCGATATGGTATCGATCAGAAAATGTTGATTTTGACAATTTCCAACAGTTTACACAAAGTTTTATTGCAAATATTAAGTTTTACAAACTTTTGAAAAATATTGGAATTTCAATGCAAAAGCTAGCATTTCAAGGTAGTTTTTCAACGTTAAACACGGTAATTTCAAATTTGAATATGCTGTGTGAAATCATTAGTAAACCAATAAAATTATTGAAAATCGATATGGTATCGATCAGAAAATGTTGATTTTGACAATTTCCAACAGTTTACACAAAGTTTTATTGCAAATATTAAGTTTTACAAACTTTTGAAAAATATTGGAATTTCAATGCAAAAGCTAGCATTTCAAGGTAGTTTTTCAACGTTAAACACGGTAATTTCAAATTTGAATATGCTGTGTGAAATCATTAGTAAACCAATAAAATTATTGAAAATCGATATGGTATTGATCAGAAAATGTTGATTTTGACAATTGCCAACAGTTTACACAGAGTTTTATTGCAAATATTAAGTTTTACAAACTTTTGAAAAATATTGGAATTTCATTGCAAAAGTTAGCATTTCAAGCTAGTTTTTCAACGTTAAACACGGTAATTTCAAATTTGAATATGCTGTGTGAAATCATTAGAAAACCAATAAAATTATTGAAAATCGATATGGTATCGATCAGAAAATGTTGATTTTGACAATTTCCAACAGTTTACGCAAAGTTTTATTGCAAATATTAAGTTTTACAAACTTTTGAAAAATATTGGAATTTCAATGCAAAAGCTAGCATTTCAAGCTAGTTTTTCAACGTTAAACACGGTAATTTCAAATTTGAATATGCTGTGTGAAATCATTAGAAAACCAATAAAATTATTGAAAATCGATATGGTATCGATCAGAAAATGTTGATTTTGACAATTTCCAAGAGTCTACACAAAGTTTTATTGCAAATATTAAGTTTTACAAACTTTTGAAAAATATTGGAATTTCAATGCAAAAGCTAGCATTTCAAGCTAGTTTTTCAACGTTAAACACGGTAATTTCAAATTTGAATATGCTGTGTGAAATCATTAGAAAACCAATAAAATTATTGAAAATCGATATGGTATTGATCAGAAAATGTTGATTTTGACAATTGCCAACAGTTTACACAGAGTTTTATTGCAAATATTAAGTCTTACAAACTTTTGAAAAATATTGGAATTTCAATGGAAAAGTTAGCATTTCAAGCTAGTTTTTCAACGTTAAACACGGTAATTTCAAATTTGAATATGCTGTGTGAAATCATTAGAAAACCAATAAAATTATTGAAAATCGATATGGTATTGATCAGAAAATGTTGATTTTGACAATTGCCAACAGTTTACACAGAGTTTTATTGCAAATATTAAGTTTTACAAACTTTTGAAAAATATTGGAATTTCAATGCAAAAGTTAGCATTTCAAGCTAGTTTTTCAACGTTAAACACGGTAATTTCAAATTTGAATATGCTGTGTGAAATCATTAGAAAACCAATAAAATTATTGAAAATCGATATGGTATCGATCAGAAAATGTTGATTTTGACAATTTCCAACAGTTTACACAAAGTTTTATTGCAAATATTAAGTTTTACAAACTTTTGAAAAATATTGGAATTTCAATGCAAAAGCAAGCATTTCAAGCTAGTTTTTCAACGTTAAACACGGTAATTTCAAATTTGAATATGCTGTGTGAAATCATTAGAAAACCAATAAAATTATTGAAAATCGATATGGTATCGATCAGAAAATGTTGATTTTGACAATTTCCAACAGTTTACACAAAGTTTTATTGCAAATATTAAGTTTTACAAACTTTTGAAAAATATTGAATTTCAATGCAAAAGCAAGCATTTCAAGCTAGTTTTTAAACATTAAACACGGTAATTTCAAATTTGAATATGCTGTGTGAAATCATTAGAAAACCAATAAAATTATTGAAAATCGATATGGTATCGATCAGAAAATGTTGATTTTGACAATTTCCAACAGTTTACACAAAGTTTGATTGCAAATATTAATTTTTACAAACTTTTGAAAAATATTGGAATTTCAATGCAAAATCAAGCATTTCAAGCTAGTTTTTCAACGTTAAACACGGTAATTTCAAATTTGAATATGCTGTGTGAAATCATTAGAAAACCAATAAAATTATTGAAAATCGATATGGTATCGATCAGAAAATGTTGATTTTGACAATTTCCAACAGTTTACGCAAAGTTTTATTGCAAATATTAAGTTTTACAAACTTTTGAAAAATATTGGAATTTCAATGCAAAAGCTAGCATTTCAAGCTAGTTTTTCAACGTTAAACACGGTAATTTCAAATTTGAATATGCTGTGTGAAATCATTAGAAAACCAATAAAATTATTGAAAATCGATATGGTATCGATCAGAAAATGTTGATTTTGACAATTTCCAACAGTTTACACAAAGTTTGATTGCAAATATTAAGTTTTACAAACTTTTGAAAAATATTGGAATTTCAATGCAAAAGCTAGCATTTCAAGCTAGTTTTTCAACGTTAAACACGGTAATTTCAAATTTGAATATGCTGTGTGAAATCATTAGAAAACCAATAAAATTATTGAAAATCGATATGGTATCGATCAGAAAATGTTGATTTTGACAATTTCCAACAGTTTACACAAAGTTTTATTGCAAATATTAAGTTTTACAAACTTTTGAAAAATATTGGAATTTCAATGCAAAAGCTAGCATTTCAAGCTAGTTTTTCAACGTTAAACACGGTAATTTCAAATTTGAATATGCTGTGTGAAATCATTAGAAAACCAATAAAATTATTGAAAATCGATATGGTATTGATCAGAAAATGTTGATTTTGACAATTGCCAACAGTTTACACAGAGTTTTATTGCAAATATTAAGTTTTACAAACTTTTGAAAAATATTGGAATTTCAATGCAAATGTTAGCATTTCAAGCTAGTTTTTCAACGTTAAACACGGTAATTTCAAATTTGAATATGCTGTGTGAAATCATTAGAAAACCAATAAAATTATTGAAAATCGATATGGTATCGATCAGAAAATGTTGATTTTGACAATTTCCAACAGTTTACACAAAGTTTTATTGCAAATATTAAGTTTTACAAACTTTTGAAAAATATTGGAATTTCAATGCAAAAGCAAGCATTTCAAGCTAGTTTTTCAACGTTAAACACGGTAATTTCAAATTTGAATATGCTGTGTGAAATCATTAGAAAACCAATAAAATTATTGAAAATCGATATGGTATCGATCAGAAAATGTTGATTTTGACAATTTCCAACAGTTTACACAAAGTTTTATTGCAAATATTATGTTTTACAAACTTTTGAAAAATATTGGAATTTCAATGCAAAAGCTAGCATTTCAAGCTAGTTTTTCAACGTAAAAAACGGTAATTTCAAATTTGAATATGCTGTGTGAAATCATTAGAAAACCAATAAAATTATTGAAAATCGATATGGTGTCGATCAGAAAATGTTGATTTTGACAATTTCCAACAGTTTACACAAAGTTTTATTGCAAATATTAAGTTTTACAAACTTTTGAAAAATATTGGAATTTCAATGCAAAAGCTAGCATTTCAAGCTAGTTTTTCAACGTTAAACACGGTAATTTCAAATTTGAATATGCTGTGTGAAATCATTAGAAAACCAATAAAATTATTAAAAATCTATATGGTATCGATCAGAAAATGTTGATTTTGACAATTTCCAACAGTTTACACCAAGTTTTATTGCAAATATTAAGTTTTACAAACTTTTGAAAAATATTGGAATTTCAATGCAAAAGCAAGCATTTCAAGCTAGTTTTTCAACGTTAAACACGGTAATTTCAAATTTGAATATGCTGTGTGAAATCATTAGAAAACCAATAAAATTATTGAAAATCGATATGGTATCGATCAGAAAATGTTGATTTTGACAATTTCCAACAGTTTACACAAAGTTTTATTGCAAATATTAAGTTTTACAAACTTTTGAAAAATATTGGAATTTCAATGCAAAAGCTAGCATTTCAAGCTAGTTTTTCAACGTTAAACACGGTAATTTCAAATTTGAATATGCTGTGTGAAATCATTAGAAAACCAATAAAATTATTAAAAATCTATATGGTATCGATCAGAAAATGTTGATTTTGACAATTTCCAACAGTTTACACCAAGTTTTATTGCAAATATTAAGTTTTACAAACTTTTGAAAAATATTGGAATTTCAATGCAAAAGCAAGCATTTCAAGCTAGTTTTTCAACGTTAAACACGGTAATTTCAAATTTGAATATGCTGTGTGAAATCATTAGAAAACCAATAAAATTATTGAAAATCGATATGGTATCGATCAGAAAATGTTGATTTTGACAATTTCCAACAGTTTACACAAAGTTTTATTGCAAATATTAAGTTTTACAAACTTTTGGAAAATATTGGAATTTCAATGCAAAAGCAAGCATTTCAAGCTAGTTTTTCAACGTTAAACACGGTAATTTCAAATTTGAATATGATGTGTGAAATCATTAGAAAACCAATAAAATTATTGAAAATCGATATGGTATCGATCAGAAAATGTTGATTTTGACAATTTCCAACAGTTTACACAAAGTTTTATTGCAAATATTAAGTTTTACAAACTTTTGAAAAATATTGGAATTTCAATGCAAAAGCTAGCATTTCAAACTAGTTTTTCAACGTCAAACACGGTAATTTCAAATTTGAATATGCTGTGTGAAATCATTAGAAAACCAATAAAATTATTGAAAATCGATATGGTATCGATTAGAAAATGTTGATTTTGACAATTTCCAACAGTTTACACAAAGTTTTATTGCAAATATTAAGTTTTACAAACTTTTGAAAAATATTGGAATTTCAATGCAAAAGCTAGCATTTCAAGCTAGTTTTTCAACGTTAAACACGGTAATTTCAAATTTGAATATGCTGTGTGAAATCATTAGAAAACCAATAAAATTATTGTAAATCGATATGGTATCGATCAGAAAATGTAGATTATGACAATTTCCAACAGTTTACACAAGTTTTATTGCAAATATTAAGTTTTACAAACTTTTGAAAAATATTGGAATTTCAATGCAAAAGCAAGCATTTCAATCTAGTTTTTCAACGTTAAACACGGTAATTTCAAATTTGAATATGCTTTGTGAAATCATTAGAAAACCAATAAAATTATTGAAAATCGATATGGTATCGATCAGAAAATGTTGATTTTGACAATTTCCAACAGTTTACACAAAGTTTTATTGCAAATATTAAGTTTTACAAACTTTTGAAAAATATTGGAATTTCAATGCAAAAGCTAGCATTTCAAGCTAGTTTTTCAACGTTAAACACGGTAATTTCAAATTTGAATATGCTGTGTGAAATCATTAGAAAACCAATAAAATTATTGAAAATCGATATTGTATCGATCAGAAAATGTTGATTTTGACAATTTCCAACAGTTTACACAAAGTTTTATTGCAAATATTAAGTTTTACAAACTTTTGAAAAATATTGGAATTTCAATGCAAAAGCTAGCATTTCAAGCTAGTTTTTCAACGTTAAACACGGTAAGTTCAAATTTGAATATGCTGTGTGAAATCATTAGAAAACCAATAAAATTATTGAAAATCGATATGGTATCGATCAGAAAATGTTGATTTTGACAATTTCCAACAGTTTACACAAAGTTTTATTGCAAATATTAAGTTTTACAAACTTTTGAAAAATATTGGAATTTCAATGCAAAAGCAAGCATTTCAAGCTAGTTTTTCAACATTAAACACGGTAATTTCAAATTTGAATATGCTGTGTGAAATCATTAGAAAACCAATAAAATTATTGAAAATCGATATGGTATCGATCAGAAAATGTTGATTTTGACAATTTCCAACAGTTTACACAAAGTTTTATTGCAAATATTAAGTTTTACAAACTTTTGAAAAATATTGGAATTTCAATGCAAAAGCAAGCATTTCAAGCTAGTTTTTCAACGTAAAACACGGTAATTTCAAATTTGAATATGCTGTGTGAAATCATTAGAAAACCAATAAAATTATTGAAAATCGATATGGTATCGATCAGAAAATGTTGATTTTGACAATTTCCAACAGTTTACACAAAGTTTTATTGCAAATATTAAGTTTTACAAACTTTTGAAAAATATTGGAATTTCAATGCAAAAGCTAGCATTTCAAGCTAGTTTTTCAACGTTAAACACGGTAATTTCAAATTTGAATATGCTGTGTGAAATCATTAGAAAACCAATAAAATTATTGAAAATCGATATTGTATCGATCAGAAAATGTTGATTTTGACAATTTCCAACAGTTTACACAAAGTTTTATTGCAAATATTAAGTTTTACAAACTTTTGAAAAATATTGGAATTTCAATGCAAAAGCTAGCATTTCAAGCTAGTTTTTCAACGTTAAACACGGTAAGTTCAAATTTGAATATGCTGTGTGAAATCATTAGAAAACCAATAAAATTATTGAAAATCGATATGGTATCGATCAGAAAATGTTGATTTTGACAATTTCCAACAGTTTACACAAAGTTTTATTGCAAATATTAAGTTTTACACACTTTTGAAAAATATTGGAATTTCAATGCAAAAGCAAGCATTTCAAGCTAGTTTTTCAACGTAAAACACGGTAATTTCAAATTTGAATATGCTGTGTGAAATCATTAGAAAACCAATAAAATTATTGAAAATCGATATGGTATCGATCAGAAAATGTTGATTTTGACAATTTCCAACAGTTTACACAAAGTTTTATTGCAAATATTAAGTTTTACAAACTTTTGAAAAATATTGGAATTTCAATGCAAAAGCTAGCATTTCAAGCTAGTTTTTCAACGTTAAACACGGTAGTTTCAAATTTGAATATGCTGTGTGAAATCATTAGAAAACCAATAAAATTATTGAAAATCGATATGCTATCGATCAGAAAATGTTGATTTTGACAATTTCCAACAGTTTACACAAAGTTTTATTGCAAATATTAAGTTTTACAAACTTTTGAAAAATATTGGAATTTCAATGCAAAAGCAAGCATTTCAAGCTAGTTTTTCAACGTTAAACACGGTAATTTCAAATTTGAATATGCTGTGTGAAATCATTAGAAAACCAATAAATTTTTGAAAATCGATATGGTATCGATCAGAAAATGTTGATTTTGACAATTTCCAACAGTTTACACAAAGTTTTATTGCAAATATTAAGTTTTACAAACTTTTGAAAAATATTGGAATTTCAATGCAAAAGCTAGCATTTCAAGCTAGTTTTTCAACGTTAAACACGGTAATTTCAAATTTGAATATGCTGTGTGAAATCATTAGAAAACCAATAAAATTATTGAAAATCGATATGGTATCGATCAGAAAATGTTGATTTTGACAATTTCCAACAGTTTACACAAAGTTTTATTGCAAATATTAAGTTTTACAAACTTTTGAAAAATATTGGAATTTCAATGCAAAAGCTAGCATTTCAAGCTAGTTTTTCAACGTTAAACACGGTAATTTCAAATTTGAATATGCTGTGTGAAATCATTAGAAAACCAATAAAATTATTGAAAATCGATATGGTATCGATTAGAAAATGTTGATTTTGACAATTTCCAACAGTTTACACAAAGTTTTATTGCAAATATTAAGTTTTACAAACTTTTGAAAAATATTGGAATTTCAATGCAAAAGCTAGCATTTCAAGCTAGTTTTTCAACGTTAAACACGGTAATTTCAAATTTGAATATGCTGTGTGAAATCATTAGAAAACCAATAAAATTATTGAAAATCGATATTGTATCGATCAGAAAATGTTGATTTTGACAATTTCCAACAGTTTACACAAAGTTTTATTGCAAATATTAAGTTTTACAAACTTTTGAAAAATATTGGAATTTCAATGCAAAAGCTAGCATTTCAAGCTAGTTTTTCAACGTTAAACACGGTAAGTTCAAATTTGAATATGCTGTGTGAAATCATTAGAAAACCAATAAAATTATTGAAAATCGATATGGTATCAATCAGAAAATGTTCATTTTGACAATTTCCAATAGTTTACACAAAGTTTTATTGCAAATATTAAGTTTTACAAACTTTTGAAAAATATTGGAATTTCAATGCAAAAGCAAGCATTTCAAGCTAGTTTTTCAACGTTAAACACGGCAATTTCAAATTTGAATATGCTGTGTGAAATCATTAGAAAACCAATAAAATTATTGAAAATCGATATGGTATCGATCAGAAAATGTTGATTTTGACAATTTCCAACAGTTTACACAAAGTTTTATTGCAAATATTAAGTTTTACAAACTTTTGAAAAATATTGGAATTTCAATGCAAAAGCAAGCATTTCAAGCTAGTTTTTCAACATTAAACACGGTAATTTCAAATTTGAATATGCTGTGTGAAATCATTAGAAAACCAATAAAATTATTGAAAATCGATATGGTATCGATCAGAAAATGTTGATTTTGACAATTTCCAACAGTTTACACAAAGTTTTATTGCAAATATTAAGTTTTACAAACTTTTGAAAAATATTGGAATTTCAATGCAAAAGCAAGCATTTCAAGCTAGTTTTTCAACGTAAAACACGGTAATTTCAAATTTGAATATGCTGTGTGAAATCATTAGAAAACCAATAAAATTATTGAAAATCGATATGGTATCGATCAGAAAATGTTGATTTTGACAATTTCCAACAGTTTACACAAAGTTTTATTGCAAATATTAAGTTTTACAAACTTTTGAAAAATATTGGAATTTCAATGCAAAAGCAAGCATTTCAAGCTAGTTTTTCAACGTTAAACACGGTAATTTCAAATTTGAATATGCTGTGTGAAATCATTAGAAAACCAATAAAATTATTGAAAATCGATATTGTATCGATCAGAAAATGTTGATTTTGACAATTTCCAACAGTTTACACAAAGTTTTATTGCAAATATTAAGTTTTACAAACTTTTGAAAAATATTGGAATTTCAATGCAAAAGCTAGCATTTCAAGCTAGTTTTTCAACGTTAAACACGGTAAGTTCAAATTTGAATATGCTGTGTGAAATCATTAGAAAACCAATAAAATTATTGAAAATCGATATGGTATCAATCAGAAAATGTTCATTTTGACAATTTCCAATAGTTTACACAAAGTTTTATTGCAAATATTAAGTTTTACAAACTTTTGAAAAATATTGGAATTTCAATGCAAAAGCAAGCATTTCAAGCTAGTTTTTCAACGTTAAACACGGCAATATCAAATTTGAATATGCTGTGTGAAATCATTAGAAAACCAATAAAATTATTGAAAATCGATATGGTATCGATCAGAAAATGTTGATTATGACAATTTCCAACAGTTTACACAAGTTTTATTGCAAATATTAAGTTTTACAAACTTTTGAAAAATATTGGAATTTCAATGCAAAAGCAAGCATTTCAATCTAGTTTTTCAACGTTAAACACGGTAATTTCAAATTTGAATATGCTTTGTGAAATCATTAGAAAACCAATAAAATTATTGAAAATCGATATGGTATCGATCAGAAAATGTTGATTTTGACAATTTACAACAGTTTACACAAAGTTTTATTGCAAATATTAAGTTTTACAAACTTTTGAAAAATATTGGAATTTCAATGCAAAAGCAAGCATTTCAAGCTAGTTTTTCAACGTTAAACACGGTAGTTTCAAATTTGAATATGCTGTGTGAAATCATTAGAAAACCAATAAAATTATTGAAAATCGATATGCTATCGATCAGAAAATGTTGATTTTGACAATTTCCAACAGTTTACACAAAGTTTTATTGCAAATATTAAGTTTTACAAACTTTTGAAAAATATTGGAATTTCAATGCAAAAGCAAGCATTTCAAGCTAGTTTTTCAACGTTAAACACGGTAATTTCAAATTTGAATATGCTGTGTGAAATCATTAGAAAACCAATAAAATTATTGAAAATCGATATGGTATCGATCAGAAAATGTTGATTTTGACAATTTCCAACAGTTTACACAAAGTTTTATTGCAAATATTAAGTTTTACAAACTTTTGAAAAATATTGGAATTTCAATGCAAAAGCAAGCATTTCAAGCTAGTTTTTCAACGTTAAACACGGTAATTTCAAATTTGAATATGCTGTGTGAAATCATTAGAAAACCAATAAATTTTTGAAAATCGATATGGTATCGATCAGAAAATGTTGATTTTGACAATTTCCAACAGTTTACACAAAGTTTTATTGCAAATATTAAGTTTTACAAACTTTTGAAAAATATTGGAATTTCAATGCAAAAGCTAGCATTTCAAGCTAGTTTTTCAACGTTAAACACGGTAATTTCAAATTTGAATATGCTGTGTGAAATCATTAGAAAACCAATAAAATTATTGAAAATCGATATGGTATCGATCAGAAAATGTTGATTTTGACAATTTCCAACAGTTTACACAAAGTTTTATTGCAAATATTAAGTTTTACAAACTTTTGAAAAATATTGGAATTTCAATGCAAAAGCTAGCATTTCAAGCTAGTTTTTCAACGTTAAACACGGTAATTTCAAATTTGAATATGCTGTGTGAAATCATTAGAAAACCAATAAAATTATTAAAAATCTATATGGTATCGATCAGAAAATGTTGATTTTGACAATTTCCAACAGTTTACACCAAGTTTTATTGCAAATATTAAGTTTTACAAACTTTTGAAAAATATTGGAATTTCAATGCAAAAGCAAGCATTTCAAGCTAGTTTTTCAACGTTAAACACGTAATTTCAAATTTGAATATGCTGTGTGAAATCATTAGAAAACCAATAAAATTATTGAAAATCGATATGGTATCGATCAGAAAATGTTGATTTTGACAATTTCCAACAGTTTACACAAAGTTTTATTGCAAATATTAAGTTTTACAAACTTTTGAAAAATATTGGAATTTCAATGCAAAAGCTAGCATTTCAAGCTAGTTTTTCAACGTTAAACACGGTAATTTCAAATTTGAATATGCTGTGTGAAATCATTAGAAAACCAATAAAATTATTAAAAATCTATATGGTATCGATCAGAAAATGATGATTTTGACAATTTCCAACAGTTTACACCAAGTTTTATTGCAAATATTAAGTTTTACAAACTTTTGAAAAATATTGGAATTTCAATGCAAAAGCAAGCATTTCAAGCTAGTTTTTCAACGTTAAACACGGTAATTTCAAATTTGAATATGCTGTGTGAAATCATTAGAAAACCAATAAAATTATTGAAAATCGATATGGTATCGATCAGAAAATGTTGATTTTGACAATTTCCAACAGTTTACACAAAGTTTTATTGCAAATATTAAGTTTTACAAACTTTTGAAAAATATTGGAATTTCAATGCAAAAGCAAGCATTTCAAGCTAGTTTTTCAACGTTAAACACGGTAATTTCAAATTTGAATATGCTGTGTGAAATCATTAGAAAACCAATAAAATTATTGAAAATCGATATGGTATCGATCAGAAAATGTTGATTTTGACAATTTCCAACAGTTTACACAAAGTTTTATTGCAAATATTAAGTTTTACAAACTTTTGAAAAATATTGGAATTTCAATGCAAAAGCTAGCATTTCAAACTAGTTTTTCAACGTCAAACACGGTAATTTCAAATTTGAATATGCTGTGTGAAATCATTAGAAAACCAATAAAATTATTGAAAATCGATATGGTATCGATTAGAAAATGTTGATTTTGACAATTTCCAACAGTTTACACAAAGTTTTATTGCAAATATTAAGTTTTACAAACTTTTGAAAAATATTGGAATTTCAATGCAAAAGCTAGCATTTCAAGCTAGTTTTTCAACGTTAAACACGGTAATTTCAAATTTGAATATGCTGTGTGAAATCATTAGAAAACCAATAAAATTATTGAAAATCGATATGGTATCGATCAGAAAATGTAGATTATGACAATTTCCAACAGTTTACACAAGTTTTATTGCAAATATTAAGTTTTACAAACTTTTGAAAAATATTGGAATTTCAATGCAAAAGCAAGCATTTCAATCTAGTTTTTCAACGTTAAACACGGTAATTTCAAATTTGAATATGCTTTGTGAAATCATTAGAAAACCAATAAAATTATTGAAAATCGATATGGTATCGATCAGAAAATGTTGATTTTGACAATTTACAACAGTTTACACAAAGTTTTATTGCAAATATTAAGTTTTACAAACTTTTGAAAAATATTGGAATTTCAATGCAAAAGCTAGCATTTCAAGCTAGTTTTTCAACGTTAAACACGGTAGTTTCAAATTTGAATATGCTGTGTGAAATCATTAGAAAACCAATAAAATTATTGAAAATCGATATGCTATCGATCAGAAAATGTTGATTTTGACAATTTCCAACAGTTTACACAAAGTTTTATTGCAAATATTAAGTTTTACAAACTTTTGAAAAATATTGGAATTTCAATGCAAAAGCAAGCATTTCAAGCTAGTTTTTCAACGTTAAACACGGTAATTTCAAATTTGAATATGCTGTGTGAAATCATTAGAAAACCAATAAATGTTTGAAAATCGATATGGTATCGATCAGAAAATGTTGATTTTGACAATTTCCAACAGTTTACACAAAGTTTTATTGCAAATATTAAGTTTTACAAACTTTTGAAAAATATTGGAATTTCAATGCAAAAGCTAGCATTTCAAGCTAGTTTTTCAACGTTAAACACGGTAATTTCAAATTTGAATATGCTGTGTGAAATCATTAGAAAACCAATAAAATTATTGAAAATCGATATGGTATCGATCAGAAAATGTTGATTTTGACAATTTCCAACAGTTTACACAAAGTTTTATTGCAAATATTAAGTTTTACAAACTTTTGAAAAATATTGGAATTTCAATGCAAAAGCTAGCATTTCAAGCTAGTTTTTCAACGTTAAACACGGTAATTTCAAATTTGAATATGCTGTGTGAAATCATTAGAAAACCAATAAAATTATTGAAAATCGATATGGTATCGATCAGAAAATGTTGATTTTGACAATTTCCAACAGTTTACACAAAGTTTGATTGCAAATATTAAGTTTTACAAACTTTTGAAAAATATTGGAATTTCAATGCAAAAGCTAGCATTTCAAGGTAGTTTTTCAACGTTAAACACGGTAATTTCAAATTTGAATATGCTGTGTGAAATCATTAGAAAACCAATAAAATTATTGAAAATCGATATGGTATCGATCAGAAAATGTTGATTTTGACAATTTCCAACAGTTTACACAAAGTTTTATTGCAAATATTAAGTTTTACAAACTTTTGAAAAATATTGGAATTTCAATGCAAAAGCAAGCATTTCAAGCTAGTTTTTCAACGTTAAACACGGTAATTTCAAATTTGAATATGCTGTGTGAAATCATTAGAAAACCAATAAAATTATTGAAAATCGATATGGTATCGATCAGAAAATGTTGATTTTGACAATTTCCAACAGTTTACACAAAGTTTTATTGCAAATATTAAGTTTTACAAACTTTTGAAAAATATTGGAATTTCAATGCAAAAGCAAGCATTTCAAGCTAGTTTTTAAACATTAAACACGGTAATTTCAAATTTGAATATGCTGTGTGAAATCATTAGAAAACCAATAAAATTATTGAAAATCGATATGGTATCGATCAGAAAATGTTGATTTTGACAATTTCCAACAGTTTACACAAAGTTTGATTGCAAATATTAAGTTTTACAAACTTTTGAAAAATATTGGAATTTCAATGCAAAAGCTAGCATTTCAAGCTAGTTTTTCAACGTTAAACACGGTAAGTTCAAATTTGAATATGCCGTGTGAAATCATTAGAAAAACAATAAAATTATTGAAAATCGATATGGTATCGATCAGAAAATGTTGATTTTGACAATTTCCAACAGTTTACACAAAGTTTGATTGCAAATATTAAGTTTTACAAACTTTTGAAAAATATTGGAATTTCAATGCAAAAGCTAGCATTTCAAGCTAGTTTTTCAACGTTAAACACGGTAATTTCAAATTTGAATATGCTGTGTGAAATCATTAGAAAACCAATAAAATTATTGAAAATCGATATGGTATCGATCAGAAAATGTTGATTTTGACAATTTCCAACAGTTTACACAAAGTTTTATTGCAAATATTATGTTTTACAAACTTTTGAAAAATATTGGAATTTCAATGCAAAAGCTAGCATTTCAAGCTAGTTTTTCAACGTTAAACACGGTAATTTCAAATTTGAATATGCTGTGTGAAATCATTAGAAAACCAATAAAATTATTGAAAATCGATATGGTATCGATCAGAAAATGTTGATTTTGACAATTTCCAACAGTTTACACAAAGTTTTATTGCAAATATTAAGTTTTACAAACTTTTGAAAAATATTGGAATTTCAATGCAAAAGCTAGCATTTCAAGCTAGTTTTTCAACGTTAAACACGGTAATTTCAAATTTGAATATGCTGTGTGAAATCATTAGAAAACCAATAAAATTATTAACAATCTATATGGTATCGATCAGAAAATGTTGATTTTGACAATTTCCAACAGTTTACACCAAGTTTTATTGCAAATATTAAGTTTTACAAACTTTTGAAAAATATTGGAATTTCAATGCAAAAGCAAGCATTTCAAGCTAGTTTTTCAACGTTAAACACGGTAATTTCAAATTTGAATATGCTGTGTGAAATCATTAGAAAACCAATAAAATTATTGAAAATCGATATGGTATCGATCAGAAAATGTTGATTTTGACAATTTCCAACAGTTTACACAAAGTTTTATTGCAAATATTAAGTTTTACAAACTTTTGAAAAATATTGGAATTTCAATGCAAAAGCAAGCATTTCAAGCTAGTTTTTCAACGTTAAACACGGTAATTTCAAATTTGAATATGCTGTGTGAAATCATTAGAAAACCAATAAAATTATTGAAAATCGATATGGTATCGATCAGAAAATGTTGATTTTGACAATTTCCAACAGTTTACACAAAGTTTTATTGCAAATATTAAGTTTTACAAACTTTTGAAAAATATTGGAATTTCAATGCAAAAGCAAGCATTTCAAGCTAGTTTTTCAACGTTAAACACGGTAATTTCAAATTTGAATATGCTGTGTGAAATCATTAGAAAAACAATAAAATTATTGAAAATCGATATGGTATCGATCAGAAAATGTTGATTTTGACAATTTCCAACAGTTTACACAAAGTTTTATTGCAAATATTAAGTTTTACAAACTTTTGAAAAATATTGGAATTTCAATGCAAAAGCTAGCATTTCAAGCTAGTTTTTCAACGTTAAACACGGTAATTTCAAATTTGAATATGCTGTGTGAAATCATTAGAAAACCAATAAAATTATTGAAAATCGATATGGTATCGATCAGAAAATGTTGATTTTGACAATTTCCAACAGTTTACACAAAGTTTTATTGCAAATATTAAGTTTTACAAACTTTTGAAAAATATTGGAATTTCAATGCAAAAGCTTGCATTTCAAGCTAGTTTTTCAACGTTAAACACGGTAATTTCAAATTTGAATATGCTGTGTGAAATCATTAGAAAACCAATAAAATTATTGAAAATCGATATGGTATCGATCAGAAAATGTTGATTTTGACAATTTCCAACAGTTTACACAAAGTTTGATTGCAAATATTAAGTTTTACAAACTTTTGAAAAATATTGGAATTTCAATGCAAAAGCTAGCATTTCAAGGTAGTTTTTCAACGTTAAACACGGTAATTTCAAATTTGAATATGCTGTGTGAAATCATTAGAAAACCAATAAAATTATTGAAAATCGATATGGTATTGATCAGAAAATGTTGATTTTGACAATTGCCAACAGTTTACACAGAGTTTTATTGCAAATATTAAGTTTTACAAACTTTTGAAAAATATTGGAATTTCAATGCAAAAGTTAGCATTTCAAGCTAGTTTTTCAACGTTAAACACGGTAATTTCAAATTTGAATATGCTGTGTGAAATCATTAGAAAACCAATAAAATTATTGAAAATCGATATGGTATCGATCAGAAAATGTTGATTTTGACAATTTCCAACAGTTTACGCAAAGTTTTATTGCAAATATTAAGTTTTACAAACTTTTGAAAAATATTGGAATTTCAATGCAAAAGCTAGCATTTCAAGCTAGTTTTTCAACGTTAAACACGGTAATTTCAAATTTGAATATGCTGTGTGAAATCATTAGAAAACCAATAAAATTATTGAAAATCGATATGGTATCGATCAGAAAATGTTGATTTTGACAATTTCCAACAGTTTACACAAAGTTTTATTGCAAATATTAAGTTTTACAAACTTTTGAAAAATATTGGAATTTCAATGCAAAAGCAAGCATTTCAAGCTAGTTTTTCAACGTTAAACACGGTAATTTCAAATTTGAATATGCTGTGTGAAATCATTAGAAAACCAATAAAATTATTGAAAATCGATATGGTATCGATCAGAAAATGTTGATTTTGACAATTTCCAACAGTTTACACAAAGTTTTATTGCAAATATTAAGTTTTACAAACTTTTGAAAAATATTGGAATTTCAATGCAAAAGCAAGCATTTCAAGCTAGTTTTTAAACATTAAACACGGTAATTTCAAATTTGAATATGCTGTGTGAAATCATTAGAAAACCAATAAAATTATTGAAAATCGATATGGTATCGATCAGAAAATGTTGATTTTGACAATTTCCAACAGTTTACACAAAGTTTGATTGCAAATATTAATTTTTACAAACTTTTGAAAAATATTGGAATTTCAATGCAAAATCAAGCATTTCAAGCTAGTTTTTCAACGTTAAACACGGTAATTTCAAATTTGAATATGCTGTGTGAAATCATTAGAAAACCAATAAAATTATTGAAAATCGATATGGTATCGATCAGAAAATGTTGATTTTGACAATTTCCAACAGTTTACACAAAGTTTGATTGCAAATATTAAGTTTTACAAACTTTTGAAAAATATTGGAATTTCAATGCAAAAGCTAGCATTTCAAGCTAGTTTTTCAACGTTAAACACGGTAAGTTCAAATTTGAATATGCTGTGTGAAATCATTAGAAAAACAATAAAATTATTGAAAATCGATATGGTATCGATCAGAAAATGTTGATTTTGACAATTTCCAACAGTTTACACAAAGTTTGATTGCAAATATTAAGTTTTACAAACTTTTGAAAAATATTGGAATTTCAATGCAAAAGCTAGCATTTCAAGCTAGTTTTTCAACGTTAAACACGGTAATTTCAAATTTGAATATGCTGTGTGAAATCATTAGAAAACCAATAAAATTATTGAAAATCGATATGGTATCGATCAGAAAATGTTGATTTTGACAATTTCCAACAGTTTACACAAAGTTTTATTGCAAATATTATGTTTTACAAACTTTTGAAAAATATTGGAATTTCAATGCAAAAGCTAGCATTTCAAGCTAGTTTTTCAACGTTAAACACGGTAATTTCAAATTTGAATATGCTGTGTGAAATCATTAGAAAACCAATAAAATTATTGAAAATCGATATGGTATCGATCAGAAAATGTTGATTTTGACAATTTCCAACAGTTTACACAAAGTTTTATTGCAAATATTAAGTTTTACAAACTTTTGAAAAATATTGGAATTTCAATGCAAAAGCTAGCATTTCAAGCTAGTTTTTCAACGTTAAACACGGTAATTTCAAATTTGAATATGCTGTGTGAAATCATTAGAAAACCAATAAAATTATTAACAATCTATATGGTATCGATCAGAAAATGTTGATTTTGACAATTTCCAACAGTTTACACCAAGTTTTATTGCAAATATTAAGTTTTACAAACTTTTGAAAAATATTGGAATTTCAATGCAAAAGCAAGCATTTCAAGCTAGTTTTTCAACGTTAAACACGGTAATTTCAAATTTGAATATGCTGTGTGAAATCATTAGAAAACCAATAAAATTATTGAAAATCGATATGGTATCGATCAGAAAATGTTGATTTTGACAATTTCCAACAGTTTACACAAAGTTTTATTGCAAATATTAAGATTTACAAACTTTTGAAAAATATTGGAATTTCAATGCAAAAGCAAGCATTTCAAGCTAGTTTTTCAACGTTAAACACGGTAATTTCAAATTTGAATATGCTGTGTGAAATCATTAGAAAACCAATAAAATTATTGAAAATCGATATGGTATCGATCAGAAAATGTTGATTTTGACAATTTCCAACAGTTTACACAAAGTTTTATTGCAAATATTAAGTTTTACAAACTTTTGAAAAATATTGGAATTTCAATGCAAAAGCTAGCATTTCAAACTAGTTTTTCAACGTCAAACACGGTAATTTCAAATTTGAATATGCTGTGTGAAATCATTAGAAAACCAATAAAATTATTGAAAATCGATATGGTATCGATTAGAAAATGTTGATTTTGACAATTTCCAACAGTTTACACAAAGTTTTATTGCAAATATTAAGTTTTACAAACTTTTGAAAAATATTGGAATTTCAATGCAAAAGCTAGCATTTCAAGCTAGTTTTTCAACGTTAAACACGGTAATTTCAAATTTGAATATGCTGTGTGAAATCATTAGAAAACCAATAAAATTATTGAAAATCGATATGGTATCGATCAGAAAATGTAGATTATGACAATTTCCAACAGTTTACACAAGTTTTATTGCAAATATTAAGTTTTACAAACTTTTGAAAAATATTGGAATTTCAATGCAAAAGCAAGCATTTCAATCTAGTTTTTCAACGTTAAACACGGTAATTTCAAATTTGAATATGCTTTGTGAAATCATTAGAAAACCAATAAAATTATTGAAAATCGATATGGTATCGAACAGAAAATGTTGATTTTGACAATTTACAACAGTTTACACAAAGTTTTATTGCAAATATTAAGTTTTACAAACTTTTGAAAAATATTGGAATTTCAATGCAAAAGCTAGCATTTCAAGCTAGTTTTTCAACGTTAAACACGGTAATTTCAAATTTGAATATGCTTTGTGAAATCATTAGAAAACCAATAAAATTATTGAAAATCGATATGTTATCGATCAGAAAATGTTGATTTTGACAATTTCCAACAGTTTACACAAAGTTTGATTGCAAATATTAAGTTTTACAAACTTTTGAAAAATATTGGAATTTCAATGCAAAAGCTAGCATTTCAAGCTAGTTTTTCAACGTTAAACACGGTAATTTCAAATTTGAATATGCTGTGTGAAATCATTAGAAAACCAATAAAATTATTGAAAATCGATATTGTATCGATCAGAAAATGTTGATTTTGACAATTTCCAACAGTTTACACAAAGTTTTATTGCAAATATTAAGTTTTACAAACTTTTGAAAAATATTGGAATTTCAATGCAAAAGCTAGCATTTCAAGCTAGTTTTTCAACGTTAAACACGGTAAGTTCAATTTGAATATGCTGTGTGAAATCATTAGAAAACCAATAAAATTATTGAAAATCGATATGGTATCGATCAGAAAATGTTCATTTTGACAATTTCCAATAGTTTACACAAAGTTTTATTGCAAATATTAAGTTTTACAAACTTTTGAAAAATATTGGAATTTCAATGCAAAAGCAAGCATTTCAAGCTAGTTTTTCAACGTTAAACACGGCAATTTCAAATTTGAATATGCGGTGTGAAATCATTAGAAAACCAATAAAATTATTGAAAATCGATATGGTATCGATCAGAAAATGTTGATTTTGACAATTTCCAACAGTTTACACAAAGTTTTATTGCAAATATTAAGTTTTACAAACTTTTGAAAAATATTGGAATTTCAATGCAAAAGCTAGCATTTCAAGCTAGTTTTTCAACGTTAAACACGGTAATTTCAAATTTGAATATGCTGTGTGAAATCATTAGAAAACCAATAAAATTATTGAAAATCGATATGTTATCGTTCAGAAAATGTTGATTTTGACAATTTCCAACAGTTTACACAAAGTTTTATTGCAAATATTAAGTTTTACAAACTTTTGAAAAATATTGGAATTTCAATGCAAAAGCAAGCATTTCAAGCTAGTTTTTCAACGTAAAACACGGTAATTTCAAATTTGAATATGCTGTGTGAAATCATTAGAAAACCAATAAAATTATTGAAAATCGATATGGTATCGATCAGAAAATGTTGATTTTGACAATTTACAACAGTTTACACAAAGTTTTATTGCAAATATTAAGTTTTACAAACTTTTGAAAAATATTGGAATTTCAATGCAAAAGCAAGCATTTCAAGCTAGTTTTTCAACGTTAAACACGGTAATTTCAAATTTGAATATGCTGTGTGAAATCATTAGAAAACCAATATATTTTTGAAAATCGATATGGTATCGATCAGAAAATGT
The DNA here is from genome assembly GCA_964036315.1 of Acanthosepion esculentum. Taxonomy (NCBI): domain Eukaryota; kingdom Metazoa; phylum Mollusca; class Cephalopoda; order Sepiida; family Sepiidae; genus Acanthosepion; species Acanthosepion esculentum. The sequence goes on from OZ038495.1 coordinate 75,101,219, forward strand.
TGATTTTGACAATTTCCAACAGTTTACACAAAGTTTTATTGCAAATATTAAGTTTTACAAACTTTTGAAAAATATTGGAATTTCAATGCAAAAGCAAGCATTTCAAGCTAGTTTTTCAACGTTAAACACGGTAATTTCAAATTTGAATATGCTGTGTGAAATCATTAGAAAACCAATAAAATTATTGAAAATCGATATGGTATCTATCAGAAAATGTTGATTTTGACAATTTCCAACAGTTTACACAAAGTTTTATTGCAAATATTAAGTTTTACAAACTTTTGAAAAATATTGAAATTTCAATGCAAAAGCAAGCATTTCAATCTAGTTTTTCAACGTTAAACACGGTAATTTCAAATTTGAATATGCTTTGTGAAATCATTAGAAAACCAATAAAATTATTGAAAATCGATATGGTATCGATCAGAAAATGTTGATTTTGACAATTTACAACAGTTTACACAAAGTTTTATTGCAAATATTAAGTTTTACAAACTTTTGAAAAATATTGGAATTTCAATGCAAAAGCAAGCATTTCAAGCTAGTTTTTCAACGTTAAACACGGTAATTTCAAATTTGAATATGCTGTGTGAAATCATTAAAAAACCAATAAAATTATTGAAAATCGATATGGTATCGATCAGAAAATGTTGATTTTGACAATTTCCAACAGTTTACACAAAGTTTTATTGCAAATATTAAGTTTTACAAACTTTTGAAAAATATTGGAATTTCAATGCAAAAGCTAGCATTTCAAGCTAGTTTTTCAACGTTAAACACGGTAGTTTCAAATTTGAATATGCTGTGTGAAATCATTAGAAAACCAATAAAATTATTGAAAATCGATATGCTATCGATCAGAAAATGTTGATTTTGACAATTTCCAACAGTTTACACAAAGTTTTATTGCAAATATTAAGTTTTACAAACTTTTGAAAAATATTGGAATTTCAATGCAAAAGCAAGCATTTCAAGCTAGTTTTTCAACGTTAAACACGGTAATTTCAAATTTGAATATGCTGTGTGAAATCATTAGAAAACCAATAAATTTTTGAAAATCGATATGGTATCGATCAGAAAATGTTGATTTTGACAATTTCCAACAGTTTACACAAAGTTTTATTGCAAATATTAAGTTTTACAAACTTTTGAAAAATATTGGAATTTCAATGCAAAAGCTAGCATTTCAAGCTAGTTTTTCAACGTTAAACACGGTAATTTCAAATTGGAATATGCTGTGTGAAATCATTAGAAAACCAATAAAATTATTGAAAATCGATATGGTATCGATCAGAAAATGTTGATTTTGACAATTTCCAACAGTTTACACAAAGTTTTATTGCAAATATTAAGTTTTACAAACTTTTGAAAAATATTGAAATTTCAATGCAAAAGCAAGCATTTCAATCTAGTTTTTCAACGTTAAACACGGTAATTTCAAATTTGAATATGCTTTGTGAAATCATTAGAAAACCAATAAAATTATTGAAAATCGATATGGTATCGATCAGAAAATGTTGATTTTGACAATTTCCAACAGTTTACACAAAGTTTTATTGCAAATATTAAGTTTTACAAACTTTTGAAAAATATTGGAATTTCAATGCAAAAGCTAGCATTTCAAGCTAGTTTTTCAACGTTAAACACGGTAATTTCAAATTTGAATATGCTTTGTGAAATCATTAGAAAACCAATAAAATTATTGAAAATCGATATGTTATCGATCAGAAAATGTTGATTTTGACAATTTCCAACAGTTTACACAAAGTTTTATTGCAAATATTAAGTTTTACAAACTTTTGAAAAATATTGGAATTTCAATGCAAAAGCTAGCATTTCAAGCTAGTTTTTCAACGTTAAACACGGTAATTTCAAATTTGAATATGCTGTGTGAAATCATTAGAAAACCAATAAAATTATTGAAAATCGATATGGTATCGATGAGAAAATGTTGATTTTGACAATTTCCAACAGTTTACACAAAGTTTTATTGCAAATATTAAGTTTTACAAACTTTTGAAAAATATTGGAATTTCAATGCAAAAGCTAGCATTTCAAGCTAGTTTTTCAACGTTAAACACGGTAATTTCAAATTTGAATATGCTGTGTGAAATCATTACAAAACCAATAAAATTATTGAAAATCGATATGGTATCGATCAGAAAATGTTCATTTTGACAATTTCCAATAATTTACACAAAGTTTTATTGCAAATATTAAGTTTTACAAACTTTTGAAAAATATTGGAATTTCAATGCAAAAGCAATCATTTCAAGCTAGTTTTTCAACGTTAAACACGGCAATTTCAAATTTGAATATGCTGTGTGAAATCATTAGAAAACCAATAAAATTATTGAAAATCGATATGGTATCGATCAGAAAATGTTGATTTTGACAATTTCCAACAGTTTACACAAAGTTTTATTGCAAATATTAAGTTTTACAAACTTTTGAAAAATATTGGAATTTCAATGCAAAAGCAAGCATTTCAAGCTAGTTTTTCAACGTTAAACACGGTAATTTCAAATTTGAATATGCTGTGTGAAATCATTAGAAAACCAATAAAATTATTGAAAATCGATATGGTATCGATCAGAAAATGTTGATTTTGACAATTTCCAACAGTTTACACAAAGTTTTATTGCAAATATTAAGTTTTACAAACTTTTGAAAAATATTGGAATTTCAATGCAAAAGCAAGCATTTCAAGGTAGTTTTTCAACGTAAAACACGGTAATTTCAAATTTGAATATGCTGTGTGAAATCATTAGAAAACCAATAAAATTATTGAAAATCGATATGGTATCGATCAGAAAATGTTGATTTTGACAATTTCCAACAGTTTACACAAAGTTTTATTGCAAATATTAAGTTTTACAAACTTTTGAAAAATATTGGAATTTCAATGCAAAAGCTAGCATTTCAAGCTAGTTTTTCAACGTTAAACACGGTAGTTTCAAATTTGAATATGCTGTGTGAAATCATTAGAAAACCAATAAAATTATTGAAAATCGATATGCTATCGATCAGAAAATGTTGATTTTGACAATTTCCAACAGTTTACACAAAGTTTTATTGCAAATATTAAGTTTTACAAACTTTTGAAAAATATTGGAATTTCAATGCAAAAGCAAGCATTTCAAGCTAGTTTTTCAACGTTAAACACGGTAATTTCAAATTTGAATATGCTGTGTGAAATCATTAGAAAACCAATAAATTTTTGAAAATCGATATGGTATCGATCAGAAAATGTTGATTTTGACAATTTCCAACAGTTTACACAAAGTTTTATTGCAAATATTAAGTTTTACAAACTTTTGAAAAATATTGGAATTTCAATGCAAAAGCTAGTATTTCAAGCTAGTTTTTCAACGTTAAACACGGTAATTTCAAATTTGAATATGCTGTGTGAAATCATTAGAAAACCAATAAAATTATTGAAAATCGATATGGTATCGATCAGAAAATGTTGATTTTGACAATTTCCAACAGTTTACACAAAGTTTTATTGCAAATATTAAGTTTTACAAAGTTTTGAAAAATATTGGAATTTCAATGCAAAAGCAAGCATTTCAAGCTAGTTTTTCAACGTTAAACACGGTAATTTCAAATTTGAATATGCTGTGTGAAATCATTACAAAACCAATAAAATTATTGAAAATCGATATGGTATCGATCAGAAAATGTTGATTTTGACAATTTCCAACAGTTTACACAAAGTTTTATTGCAAATATTAAGTTTTACAAACTTTTGAAAAATATTGGAATTTCAATGCAAAAGCTAGCATTTCAAGCTAGTTTTTCAACGTTAAACACGGTAATTTCAAATTTGAATATGCTGTGTGAAATCATTAGAAAACCAATAAAATTATTGAAAATCGATATGGTATCGATCAGAAAATGTTGATTTTGACAATTTCCAACAGTTTACACAAAGTTTTATTGCAAATATTAAGTTTTACAAACTTTTGAAAAATATTGGAATTTCAATGCAAAAGCTAGCATTTCAAGCTAGTTTTTCAACGTTAAACACGGTAATTTCAAATTTGAATATGCTGTGTGAAATCATTAGAAAACCAATAAAATTATTGAAAATCGATATGGTATCGATCAGAAAATGTTGATTTTGACAATTTCCAACAGTTTACACAAAGTTTTATTGCAAATATTAAGTTTTACAAACTTTTGAAAAATATTGGAATTTCAATGCAAAAGCTAGCATTTCAAGCTAGTTTTTCAACGTTAAACACGGTAATTTCAAATTGGAATATGCTGTGTGAAATCATTAGAAAACCAATAAAATTATTGAAAATCGATATGGTATCGATCAGAAAATGTTGATTTTGACAATTTCCAACAGTTTACACAAAGTTTTATTGCAAATATTAAGTTTTACAAACTTTTGAAAAATATTGAAATTTCAATGCAAAAGCAAGCATTTCAATCTAGTTTTTCAACGTTAAACACGGTAATTTCAAATTTGAATATGCTTTGTGAAATCATTAGAAAACCAATAAAATTATTGAAAATCGATATGGTATCGATCAGAAAATGTTGATTTTGACAATTTCCAACAGTTTACACAAAGTTTTATTGCAAATATTAAGTTTTACAAACTTTTGAAAAATATTGGAATTTCAATGCAAAAGCTAGCATTTCAAGCTAGTTTTTCAACGTTAAACACGGTAATTTCAAATTTGAATATGCTTTGTGAAATCATTAGAAAACCAATAAAATTATTGAAAATCGATATGTTATCGATCAGAAAATGTTGATTTTGACAATTTCCAACAGTTTACACAAAGTTTTATTGCAAATATTAAGTTTTACAAACTTTTGAAAAATATTGGAATTTCAATGCAAAAGCTAGCATTTCAAGCTAGTTTTTCAACGTTAAACACGGTAATTTCAAATTTGAATATGCTGTGTGAAATCATTAGAAAACCAATAAAATTATTGAAAATCGATATGGTATCGATCAGAAAATGTTGATTTTGACAATTTCCAAGAATTTACACAAAGTTTTATTGCAAATATTATGTTTTACAAACTTTTGAAAAATATTGGAATTTCAATGCAAAAGCTAGCATTTCAAACTAGTTTTTCATCGTTAAACACGGTAATTTCAAATTTGAATATGCTGTGTGAAATCATTAGAAAACCAATAAAATTATTGAAAATCGATATGGTATCGATCAGAAAATGTTGATTTTGACAATTTCCAACAGTTTACACAAAGTTTTATTGCAAATATTAAGTTTTACAAACTTTTGAAAAATATTGGAATTTCAATGCAAAAGCTAGCATTTCAAGCTAGTTTTTCAACGTTAAACACGGTAATTTCAAATTTGAATATGCTGTGTGAAATCATTAGAAAACCAATAAAATTATTGAAAATCGATATGGTATCGATCAGAAAATGTTGATTTTGACAATTTCCAACAGTTTACACAAAGTTTTATTGCAAATATTAAGTTTTACAAACTTTTGAAAAATATTGGAATTTCAATGCAAAAGCTAGCATTTCAAGCTAGTTTTTCAACGTTAAACACGGTAATTTCAAATTTGAATATGCTGTGTGAAATCATTAGAAAACCAATAAAATTATTGAAAATCGATATGGTATCGATCAGAAAATGTTGATTTTGACAATTTCCAACAGTTTACACAAAGTTTTATTGCAAATTTAAGTTTTACAAACTTTTGAAAAATATTGGAATTTCAATGCAAAAGCTAGCATTTCAAGCTAGTTTTTAAACGTTAAACACGTTAATTTCAAATTTGAATATGCTGTGTGAAATCATTAGAAAAACAATAAAATTATTGAAAATCGATATGGTATCGATCAGAAAATGTTGATTTTGACAATTTCCAACAGTTTACACAAAGTTTTATTGCAAATATTAAGTTTTACAAACTTTTGAAAAATATTGGAATTTCAATGCAAAAGCAAGCATTTCAAGCTAGTTTTTCAACGTTAAACACGGTAATTTCAAATTTGAATATGCTGTGTGAAATCATTAGAAAACCAATAAAATTATTGAAAATCTATATGGTTTCGATCAGAAAATGTTGATTTTGACAATTTCCAACAGTTTACACAAAGTTTTATTGCAAATATTAAGTTTTACAAACTTTTGTAAAATATTGGAATTTCAATGCAAAAGCTAGCATTTCAAGCTAGTTTTTCAACGTTAAACACGGTAATTTCAAATTTGAATATGCTGTGTGAAATCATTAGAAAACCAATAAAATTATTGAAAATCGATATGGTATCGATCAGAAAATGTTGATTTTGACAATTTCCAACAGTTTACACAAAGTTTTATTGCAAATATTAAGTTTTACAAACTTTTGAAAAATATTGGAATTTCAATGCAAAAGCTAGCATTTCAAGCTAGTTTTTCAACGTTAAACACGGTAATTTCAAATTTGAATATGCTGTGTGAAATCATTAGAAAAACAATAAAATTATTGAAAATCGATATGTTATCGACCAGAAAATGTTGATTTTGACAATTTCCAACAGTTTACACAAAGTTTGATTGCAAATATTAAGTTTTACAAACTTTTGAAAAATATTGGAATTTCAATGCAAAAGCTAGCATTTCAAGCTAGTTTTTCAACGTTAAACACGGTAATTTCAAATTTGAATATGCTGTGTGAAATCATTAGAAAACCAATAAAATTATTGAAAATCGATATGGTATCGATCAGAAAATGTTGATTTTGACAATTTCCAACAGTTTCCACAAAGTTTTATTGCAAATATTAAGTTTTACAAACTTTTGAAAAATATTGGAATTTCAATGCAAAAGCTAGCATTTCAAGCTAGTTTTTCAACGTTAAACACGGTAATTTCAAATTTGAATATGCTGTGTGAAATCATTAGAAAAACAATAAAATTATTGAGAATCGATATGGTATCGATCAGAAAATGTTGATTTTGACAATTTCCAACAGTTTACACAAAGTTTGATTGCAAATATTAAGTTTTACAAACTTTTGAAAAATATTGGAATTTCAATGCAAAAGCTAGCATTTCAAGCTAGTTTTTCAACGTTAAACACGGTAATTTCAAATTTGAATATGCTGTGTGAAATCATTAGAAAACCAATAAAATTATTGAAAATCGATATGGTATCGATCAGAAAATGTTGATTTTGACAATTTCCAACAGTTTACACAAAGTTTGATTGCAAATATTATGTTTTACAAACTTTTGAAAAATATTGGAATTTCAATGCAAAAGCTAGCATTTCAAGCTAGTTTTTCAACGTTAAACACGGTAATTTCAAATTTGAATATGCTGTGTGAAATCATTAGAAAACCAATAAAATTATTGAAAATCGATATGGTATCGATCAGAAAATGTTGATTTTGACAATTTCCAACAGTTTACACAAAGTTTGATTGCAAATATTAAGTTTTACAAACTTTTGAAAAATATTGGAATTTCAATGCAAAAGCTAGCATTTCAAGCTAGTTTTTCAACGTTAAACACGGTAATTTCAAATTTGAATATGCTGTGTGAAATCATTAGAAAACCAATAAAATTATTGAAAATCTATATGGTATCGATCAGAAAATGTTGATTTTGACAATTTCCAACAGTTTACACAAAGTTTTATTGCAAATATTAAGTTTTACAAACTTTTGAAAAATATTGGAATTTCAATGCAAAAGCTAGCATTTCAAGCTAGTTTTTCAACGTTAAACACGGTAATTTCAAATTTGAATATGCTGTGTGAAATCATTAGAAAAACAATAAAATTATTGAAAATCGATATGGTATCGATCAGAAAATGTTGATTTTGACAATTTCCAACAGTTTACACCAAGTTTTATTGCAAATATTAAGTTTTACAAACTTTTGAAAAATATTGGAATTTCAATGCAAAAGCTAGAATTTCAAGCTAGTTTTTCAACGTTAAACACGGTAATTTCAAATTTGAATATGCTGTGTGAAATCATTAGAAAACCAATAAAACTTTTGAAAATCTATATGGTATCGATCAGAAAATGTTGGATTTGACAATTTCCAACAGTTTACACAAAGTTTTATTGCAAATATTAAGTTTTACAAACTTTTGAAAAATATTGGAATTTCAATGCAAAAGCTAGCATTTCAAGCTAGTTTTTCAACGTTAAACACGGTAATTTCAAATTTGAATATGCTGTGTGAAATCATTAGAAAACCAATAAAATTATTGAAAATCGATATGGTATCGATCAGAAAATGTTGATTTTGACAATTTCCAACAGTTTACACAAAGTTTTATTGCAAATATTAAGTTTTACAAACTTTTGAAAAATATTGGAATTTCAATGCAAAAGCAAGCATTTCAATCTAGTTTTTCAACGTTAAACACGGTAATTTCAAATTTGAATATGCTGTGTGAAATCATTAGAAAAACAATAAAATTATTGAAAATCGATATGGTATCGATCAGAAAATGTTGATTTTGACAATTTCCAACAGTTTACACAAAGTTTTATTGCAAATATTAAGTTTTACAAACTTTTGAAAAATATTGGAATTTCAATGCAAAAGCAAGCATTTCAAGCTACTTTTTCAACGTTATACACGGTAATTTCAAATTTGAATATGCTGTGTGAAATCATTAGAAAACCAATAAAATTATTGAAAATCTATATGGTATCGATCAGAAAATGTTGATTTTGACAATTTCCAACAATTTACACAAAGTTTTATTGCAAATATTAAGTTTTACAAACTTTTGTAAAATATTGGAATTTCAATGCAAAAGCTAGCATTTCAAGCTAGTTTTTCAACGTTAAACACGGTAATTTCAAATTTGAATATGCTCTGAGAAATCATTAGAAAACCAATAAAATTATTGAAAATCGATATGGTATCGATCAGAAAATGTTGATTTTGACAATTTCCAACAGTTTACACAAAGTTTTATTGCAAATATTAAGTTTTACAAACTTTTGAAAAATATTGGAATTTCAATGCAAAAGCTAGCATTTCAAGCTAGTTTTTCAACGTTGAACACGGTAATTTCAAATTTGAATATGCTGTGTGAAATCATTAGAAAACCAATAAAATTATTGAAAATCGATATGGTATCGATCAGAAAATGTTGATTTTGACAATTTCCAACAGTTTCCACAAAGTTTTATTGCAAATATTAAGTTTTACAAACTTTTGAAAAATATTGGAATTTCAATGCAAAAGCTAGCATTTCAAGCTAATTTTTCAACGTTAAACACGGTAATTTCAAATTTGAATATGCTGTGTGAAATCATTAGAAAAACAATAAAATTATTGAGAATCGATATGGTATCGATCAGAAAATGTTGATTTTGACAATTTCCAACAGTTTACACAAAGTTTGATTGCAAATATTAAGTTTTACAAACTTTCGAAAAATATTGGAATTTCAATGCAAAAGCTAGCATTTCAAGCTAGTTTTTCAACGTTAAACACGCTAATTTCAAATTTGAATATGCTGTGTGAAGTCATTAGAAAACCAATAAAATTATTGAAAATCGATATGGTATCGATCAGAAAATGTTGATTTTGACAATTTCCAACAGTTTACACAAAGTTTTATTGCAAATATTAAGTTTTACAAACTTTTGAAAAATATTGGAATTTCAATGCAAAAGCTAGCATTTCAAGCTAGTTTTTCAACGTTAAACACGGTAATTTCAAATTTGAATATGCTGTGTGAAATCATTAGAAAAACAATAAAATTATTGAAAATCGATATGGTATCGATCAGAAAATGTTGATTTTGACAATTTCCAACAGTTTACACAAAGTTTGATTGCAAATATTAAGTTTTACAAACTTTTGAAAAATATTGGAATTTCAATGCAAAAGCTAGCATTTCAAGCTAGTTTTTCAACGTTAAACACGGTAATTTCAAATTTGAATATGCTGTGTGAAATCATTAGAAAACCAATAAAATTATTGAAAATCTATATGGTATCGATCAGAAAATGTTGATTTTGACAATTTCCAACAGTTTACACAAAGTTTTATTGCAAATATTAAGTTTTACAAACTTTTGAAAAATATTGGAATTTCAATGCAAAAGCTAGCATTTCAAGCTAGTTTTTCAACGTTAAGCACGGTAATTTCAAATTTGAATATGCTGTGTGAAATCATTAGAAAACCAATAAAATTATTGAAAATCGATATGGTATCGATCAGAAAATGTTGATTTTGACAATTTCCAACAGTTTACACAAAGTTTGATTGCAAATATTAAGTTTTACAAACTTTTGAAAAATATTGGAATTTCAATGCAAAAGCTAGAATTTCAAGCTAGTTTTTCAACGTTAAACACGGTAATTTCAAATTTGAATATGCTGTGTGAAATCATTAGAAAACCAATAAAATTATTGAAAATCTATATGGTATCGATCAGAAAATGTTGGATTTGACAATTTCCAACAGTTTACACAAAGTTTTATTGCAAATATTAAGTTTTACAAACTTTTGAAAAATATTGGAATTTCAATGCAAAAGCTAGCATTTCAAGCTAGTTTTTCAACGTTAAACACGGTAATTTCAAATTTGAATATGCTGTGTGAAATCATTAGAAAAACAATAAAATTATTGAAAATCGATATGGTATCGATCAGAAAATGTTGATTTTGACAATTTCCAACAGTTTACACAAAGTTTGATTGCAAATATTAAGTTTTACAAACTTTTGAAAAATATTGGAATTTCAATGCAAAAGCTAGCATTTCAAGCTAGTTTTTCAACGTTAAACACGGTAATTTCAAATTTGAATATGCTGTGTGAAATCATTAGAAAACCAATAAAATTATTGAAAATCTATATGGTATCGATCAGAAAATGTTGATTTTGACAATTTCCAACAGTTTACACAAAGTTTTATTGCAAATATTAAGTTTTACAAACTTTTGAAAAATATTGGAATTTCAATGCAAAAGCTAGCATTTCAAGCTAGTTTTTCAACGTTAAACACGGTAATTTCAAATTTGAATATGCTGTGTGAAATCATTAGAAAACCAATAAAATTATTGAAAATCGATATGGTATCGATCAGAAAATGTTGATTTTGACAATTTCCAACAGTTTACACAAAGTTTGATTGCAAATATTAAGTTTTACAAACTTTTGAAAAATATTGGAATTTCAATGCAAAAGCTAGAATTTCAAGCTAGTTTTTCAACGTTAAACACGGTAATTTCAAATTTGAATATGCTGTGTGAAATCATTAGAAAACCAATAAAATTATTGAAAATCTATATGGTATCGATCAGAAAATGTTGGATTTGACAATTTCCAACAGTTTACACAAAGTTTTATTGCAAATATTAAGTTTTACAAACTTTTGAAAAATATTGGAATTTCAATGCAAAAGCTAGCATTTCAAGCTAGTTTTTCAACGTTAAACACGGTAATTTCAAATTTGAATATGCTGTGTGAAATCATTAGAAAAACAATAAAATTATTGAAAATCGATATGGTATCGATCAGAAAATGTTGATTTTGACAATTTCCAACAGTTTACACCAAGTTTTATTGCAAATATTAAGTTTTACAAACTTTTGAAAAATATTGGAATTTCAATGCAAAAGCAAGCATTTCAAGCTAGTTTTTCAACGTTAAACACGGTAATTTCAAATTTGAATATGCTGTGTGAAATCATTAGAAAACCAATAAAATTATTGAAAATCGATATGGTATCGATCAGAAAATGTTGATTTTGACAATTTCCAACAGTTTACACAAAGTTTTATTGCAAATATTAAGTTTTACAAACTTTTGAAAAATATTGGAATTTCAATGCAAAAGCAAGCATTTCAAGCTAGTTTTTCAACGTTAAACACGGTAATTTCAAATTTGAATATGCTGTGTGAAATCATTAGAAAACCAATAAAATTATTGAAAATCGATATGGTATCGATCAGAAAATGTTGATTTTGACAATTTCCAACAGTTTACCCAAAGTTTTATTGCAAATATTAAGTTTTACAAACTTTTGAAAAATATTGGAATTTCAATGCAAAAGCTAGCATTTCAAGCTAGTTTTTCAACGTTAAACACGGTAATTTCAAATTTGAATATGCTGTGTGAAATCATTAGAAAAACAATAAAATTATTGAAAATCGATATGGTATCGATCAGAAAATGTTGATTTTGACAATTTCCAACAGTTTACACAAAGTTTGATTGCAAATATTAAGTTTTACAAACTTTTGAAAAATATTGGAATTTCAATGCAAAAGCTAGAATTTCAAGCTAGTTTTTCAACGTTAAACACGGTAATTTCAAATTTGAATATGCTGTGTGAAATCATTAGAAAACCAATAAAATTATTGAAAATCTATATGGTATCGATCAGAAAATGTTGGATTTGACAATTTCCAACAGTTTACACAAAGTTTTATTGCAAATATTAAGTTTCACAAACTTTTGAAAAATATTGGAATTTCAATGCAAAAGCTAGCATTTCAAGCTAGTTTTTCAACGTTAAACACGGTAATTTCAAATTTGAATATGCTGTGTGAAATCATTAGAAAAACAATAAAATTATTGAAAATCGATATGGTATCGATCAGAAAATGTTGATTTTGACAATTTCCAACAGTTTACACAAAGTTTGATTGCAAATATTAAGTTTTACAAACTTTTGAAAAATATTGGAATTTCAATGCAAAAGCTAGCATTTCAAGCTAGTTTTTCAACGTTAAACACGGTAATTTCAAATTTGAATATGCTGTGTGAAATCATTAGAAAACCAATAAAATTATTGAAAATCTATATGGTATCGATCAGAAAATGTTGATTTTGACAATTTCCAACAGTTTACACAAAGTTTTATTGCAAATATTAAGTTTTACAAACTTTTGAAAAATATTGGAATTTCAATGCAAAAGCTAGCATTTCAAGCTAGTTTTTCAACGTTAAACACGGTAATTTCAAATTTGAATATGCTGTGTGAAATCATTAGAAAACCAATAAAATTATTGAAAATCGATATGGTATCGATCAGAAAATGTTGATTTTGACAATTTCCAACAGTTTACACAAAGTTTGATTGCAAATATTAAGTTTTACAAACTTTTGAAAAATATTGGAATTTCAATGCAAAAGCTAGAATTTCAAGCTAGTTTTTCAACGTTAAACACGGTAATTTCAAATTTGAATATGCTGTGTGAAATCATTAGAAAACCAATAAAATTATTGAAAATCTATATGGTATCGATCAGAAAATGTTGGATTTGACAATTTCCAACAGTTTACACAAAGTTTTATTACAAATATTAAGTTTTACAAACTTTTGAAAAATATTGGAATTTCAATGCAAAAGCTAGCATTTCAAGCTAGTTTTTCAACGTTAAACACGGTAATTTCAAATTTGAATATGCTGTGTGAAATCATGAGAAAAACAATAAAATTATTGAAAATCGATATGGTATCGATCAGAAAATGTTGATTTTGACAATTTCCAACAGTTTACACAAAGTTTGATTGCAAATATTAAGTTTTACAAACTTTTGAAAAATATTGGAATTTCAATGCAAAAGCTAGCATTTCAAGCTAGTTTTTCAACGTTAAACACGGTAATTTCAAATTTGAATATGCTGTGTGAAATCATTAGAAAAACAATAAAATTATTGAAAATCGATATGGTATCGATCAGAAAATGTTGATTTTGACAATTTCCAACAGTTTACACCAAGTTTTATTGCAAATATTAAGTTTTACAAACTTTTGAAAAATATTGGAATTTCAATGCAAAAGCAAGCATTTCAAGCTAGTTTTTCAACGTTAAACACGGTAATTTCAAATTTGAATATGCTGTGTGAAATCATTAGAAAACCAATAAAATTATTGAAAATCGATATGGTATCGATCAGAAAATGTTGATTTTGACAATTTCCAACAGTTTACACAAAGTTTGATTGCAAATATTAAGTTTTACAAACTTTTGAAAATATTGGAATTTCAATGCAAAAGCAAGCATTTCAAGCTAGTTTTTCAACGTTAAACACGGTAATTTCAAATTTGAATATGCTGTGTGAAATCATTAGAAAACCAATAAAATTATTGAAAATCGATATGGTATCGATCAGAAAATGTTGATTTTGACAATTTCCAACAGTTTACACAAAGTTTTATTGCAAATATTAAGTTTTACAAACTTTTGAAAAATATTGGAATTTCAATGCAAAAGCTAGCATTTCAAGCTAGTTTTTCAACGTTAAACACGGTAATTTCAAATTTGAATATGCTGTGTGAAATCATTAGAAAAACAATAAAATTATTGAAAATCGATATGGTATCGATCAGAAAATGTTGATTTTGACAATTTCCAACAGTTTACACCAAGTTTTATTGCAAATATTAAGTTTTACAAACTTTTGAAAAATATTGGAATTTCAATGCAAAAGCTAGCATTTCAAGCTAGTTTTTCAACGTTAAACACGGTAATTTCAAATTTGAATATGCTGTGTGAAATCATTAGAAAACCAATAAAATTATTGAAAATCGATATGGTATCGATCAGAAAATGTTGATTTTGACAATTTCCAACAGTTTACACAAAGTTTGATTGCAAATATTAAGTTTTACAAACTTTTGAAAAATATTGGAATTTCAATGCAAAAGCTAGCATTTCAAGCTAGTTTTTCAACGTTAAACACGGTAATTTCAAATTTGAATATGCTGTGTGAAATCATTAGAAAACCAATAAAATTATTGAAAATCGATATGGTATCGATCAGAAAATGTTGATTTTGACAATTTCCAACAGTTTACACCAAGTTTTATTGCAAATATTAAGTTTTACAAACTTTTGAAAAATATTGGAATTTCAATGCAAAAGCAAGCATTTCAAGCTAGTTTTTCAACGTTAAACACGGTAATTTCAAATTTGAATATGCTGTGTGAAATCATTAGAAAACCAATAAAATTATTGAAAATCGATATGGTATCGATCAGAAAATGTTGATTTTGACAATTTCCAACAGTTTACACAAAGTTTTATTGCAAATATTAAGTTTTACAAACTTTTGCAAGCTGTTTTGGCTTGTTTTCCAAGGTTAAACACGGTTGTTTGAAAATTTAATTTACTTATTGAAATCATTAGAAAACCAATACAATTATTGAAAATCGATATGTTATCGATTGAAAAGTATTGATTTTGACAAGTTTCAACAGTTTTCACAAAGTGATATTGCAAATTTTATGTTTTACAAAGTTTTGAAAAATATTGAAATTAACATGTAAAAGCAAGGTGTTTCGGCTTCTTTTTCATCGTCAAACACGGTTGTTTGAAAATTTAATTTACTTATTGAAATCATTAGAAAACCAACAGAATTATTGAAAATCGATATGTTACCGATCGAAAAGTATTGATTTTGACAAGTTTCAACAGTTTCACAAAGTCGTATTGCAAATATTATGTTTTACAATGTTTTGAAAAATGTTGAAATTTAGGTGTAAAAAAGCAAGCTGTTTTGGCTTCTTTTTGAACGGTAAACACGGTTGTTTGATAATATAATTTACTTATTGAAATCAGTAGAAAACTAATAAAATTATTTAAAATCGATATGTTATCGATCGAAAAGTATTGATTTCGACAAGATTCACCAGTTTTCACAAAGTTTGATTTCAAATTTTATATTTTACAAAGTTTTGAAAAATATTGAAATTTAGGTGTAAAAGCAATCTGTTTTGGCTTCTTTTTCAATGTTAAACACGGTTGTTTGAAAATTTAATTTACTAAATGAAATCATGAGAAAACCAATAAAATTAATGAAAATCGATGTTATCGATCGAAATGTATTGAATTTGGCAAGTTTCAACAGTTTTCACCAGTTTATATTGCTAATTTTAAGTTTTACAAATGTTTGAAAAATATTGAAATTCTGGGGTAAATAAGCAAGCTGTTTTGGCTTGTTTTTCAAGGTTAAACACGGTTGTTTGAAAATTTAATTTACTTATTGAAATCATTTGAAAACCAATACAATTATTGAAAATCGATATGTTATCGATTGAAAAGTATTGATTTTGACAAGTTTCAACAGTTTTCACAAAGTTATATTGCAAATTTGAAAGGTTTGAAAAATATAGAAATTTAGGTCTAAAAAAGTATGCTGTTTTGGTTTGTTTTGCAACGTTAAACACGGTTGTTTGAAAATTTAATTTGCTGTCTGAAAACTTTAGAAAACCAATCGATATGGTATCGATCGATAAATATTGATTTTGACATGTTTCAAAAGTTTACACAAATTTATATTGCAAATATTAAGTTTTACAAAATTTGAAAAATATTGAAATTTCAATGCAAGCAGTTAGAGCTACTTTTTCAACGTTAAACACGGTTGTTTGAAAATTTAATTTGCTGTCTGAAAACTTTAGAAAACCAATAAAATTATTGAAAACGATATGGTATCGATCGATAAATATTGATTTTGACATGTTTCAACACTTTACACAAAGTTATATTGCAAATATTAAGTTTTACAAACTTTTCAAAAATATTGAAATTTCAATGCAAATCCAAGCAGTTAGAGCTACTTTTTGAATGTTAAACACGGTTTTTTGAAAATTTAATTTGCAGTCTGAAAACTTTAGAAAACCAATAAAATTATTGAAAATCGATATGGTATCGATCGATAAATATTGATTTTGGCATGTTTCAACAGCTTACACAAAGTTATATTGCAAATATTAAGTTTTACAAACTTTTGAAAAATATTGAAATTTCAATGCAAAACCAAGAAATTTGAGCTACTTTTTCAACGTCAAACACGGTTGTTTGAAAATTGAATTTGCCCTCTGAAAACTTTAGAAAACCAATAAAATTATTGAAAACGATATGGTATCGATCGATAAATATTGATTTTGACATGTATGAACAGTTTACACAAAGGTATATTTGAAATATTATGTTTTACAAACTTTTCAAAAATATTGAAATTTGAATGCAAAACCAAGCAGTTAGAGCTACTTTTTTAACGTTAAAAACGGTTGTTTGAAAATTTAATTTTCTCTCTGAAAACTTTAGAAAAACAAATATAATTATTGAAAATCGATATGATATCGATCGATAAATATTGATTTTGACATGTTTCAACAGTTTACACAAAGTTATATTGCAAATATTATGTTTTACAAAATTTGAAAGTATTGAAATTTCAATGCAAATCCAAGCAGTTAGAGCTACTTTTTCAACGTTAAACACGGATTTTTGAAAATTTAATTTGCAGTCTGAAAACTTTAGAAAACCAATAAAATTATTGAAAACGATATGGTATCGATCGATAATATTGATTTTGTCATGTTTCAACAGTTTACACAAATTTATTTTGCATGTATTAAGATTTACCATCTTTTGAAAAATATTGAAATTTCAATGCAAAACCAAGCAGTTAGAGCTACTTTTTCAACGTTAAATTCGGCTGTTTGAAAAATTAATTTGCTCTCTGAAAAATTTAGAAAATCAATAAAATTATTGAAAATCGATATGATATCGATCGATAAATATTGATTTTGACCTGTTTCAACAGTTTTCACAAATTTATATTGCATTTATTAGGTTTTACAAACTATGAAATATTGAAATTTACGTGTGAAATCAACCTGTTTTGTGTACTTTTTGAACCTTAAACACGTTTGTTTGAAAAATTAATTTGCCCTTTGAAATAATTAGTAAACTAATAAAATTATTAAAAATAGATATGGTATGGATCAATAAATATTGATTTTCACATATTTCAACATTTTTCACAAATTTTTAATTGCAAAGATTTAGTTTTCCAAAATTTCGAACGTTGAAATTTATGTGTAAACTAAGATGTTTTGGGTACTATTTGAACGTTAAACACTTTTGTTTGAAAATTTAATTTACTATTTTAAATTATTAGAAAACCAATCAAATTATTGAACATCGATATGGTATCGATCGAAAAGTATTCATTTTTACATGTTTCAATATTTTCACAAATTTATATTGCAAAATTAGTTTTTACAAAGTTTGAAGAATATTGAAATTTACCTTTAACGGAAGCTGTTTTGGTTACTTTTTGAAAGTCAATTTTTTTCACAAGTGCGTAAAACATAACGTTTGCAGTATAACTTTGTGTAAACTGTTGAAACTTGTAAAAATCAATATTTATCGATCGATACCATATCTATTTTCAATAATTTTATTGGTTTTCTAAAGTTTGCAAAGAGCAAATTAAAGTTTCAAACCACCGTGTATAATATTCAAAAAGTGATATTTATTCTGTTAAAATACACAGAAATGTGGCACAAGGCCGAAGGGTTGATTGGGGAAAGGACGGTCTTCTTCTGTCTTAACTATAACTTAGCTAGCCGCAAACACTGACCCAATCGTACGATCAATATTCCTTACACCAAAACAACACATTCATACGTACCTTTCTTACTACAACCACCATAATACCTCACTGTCTCTATGAAAATACTAAGTAGACCCCGTATTTACAATTAAGTGTCTGTGGGAGGAGGGGAATAAAATAACAATACTAAGAACTAAACTCAATGTGTATTTACAATATGAATACGAAATTATTTACAAGAAACTAAAGAAAATAATATTAGTTAGAAAAAAAAACCACAATCACTAAATGTTGCAGAAATACCAGTTCACTGGCCGAAATCAATGCGGGACTATAATAGTATAAAACATTCATTCATCCGAAGCACACACACTAACACGCACTCTATCAAACACAACAAGAAATACGAAAACACTCACGCGAAATGAAAAGCACCCAGCATCCACATGCGAACTGACATCACTAACCACCTAACGAGGGAGGGGATGGGGAATTAAACTTAAAGAAAAATAGGGACAGAAATAAAAGGGACCAGTGAGCATACATACCCTAGCTAAGTTAACTGAAAATAGAAACTAAGACATCAAAAGTAAACCTAACCTAGCCTAGTTTCGGGATGGGTTGCACTAGTTCAACCCAGGAAGAGCAATATCCTGATGCCTAACCGGCATCAAACTGACACTCAAAGTCAACCCCTTTGACACGACACAAGCGCGCAAGATGCACCCACCTTTTGCTGAATTCTGATGAAGTGAGCCGCGGCCTTTCCGTCTTAATCTTGACTTTAAGCTGATGCATAAAGTACAAGATCATTTGGGAAGAGGTGAACTTCTCGCCTCCATAGAATCCTTTCTGACGTGTCGTCCAAATCACGACTCTCATAACTCCTAGCGAGCAGTGGAACACATATTGTTCAGCCTTCGTCAGCGGCGGTGCCACATTGCTACAAACGGAAGAGGCTTCAAGGTTAAAGAACTTTCCCTGCAGCATGAGGACCATGAGGCCTTCAACTAACTTGCACATCAGCACTACCAGGCTGCCCAGAAACAAGGCGTGATCCAGGGTCTCGACCTCCGCACCACAGCGTCGGCAATTTGGTGATTTCTCCAGTTAGCCGAACAAAGTCTTTTGGCAACCCAGAGGGCCCAACGAATCACCAGCCAGGTGAATGATGCCTCATCGTTATTGAGACATTTCAACCCGGGTGCCCAAGTCCATATTGAGCGAGCCTCCTGCTTCGTAAGCCCGAGCTCGTCAATCATGAACGGATCGCTTGACTAACACTTGATATAATGCCCTACGAGACAACATATGAACATTCGAGAGGCCATCCGACGCCCGTAAGAAGCGCTTCAGAGCAATACGACATTCGCGATAGAAGGAGCATTCGGCTCGGGGTAAACGTTGGGCCTCCTCCTCGCACGAGTGCACACTTCTCAGGGATGGAAAGTTCTTCCGGACGTCTTCCTTCCAGAAGGCACCGTCCCCATCCGGTTCGTGACACATTCGATCTAGAAAGCCGATGCGAAGCATATATTGGCGAATCTCAATGCTTGGCATGCCCAGACCGCCTTCAGAAGGATGAAGGCAACAGATCTCCCGAGTGACTCTGGCGGCCTTGCCTCTCCACAAGAAGGAGAATAAGAGCTTCACGAACGCCATCAAAGTGCCATATGGAAGTGGAAGCACCGAGATTCGGTAAAGGAGAATCGGGTAGATGTTTGAAACACATACTTCCGCCCTCCCATTTAAGCAAAGATTCCTCCGAGACCACAATTTAATTGCGATCTTGGCCTTTCAAGAACCGAAACGTCGTCAGCATAGGCAGAATACCTGGCCGATGTGGTAGCACCGGGCAGGGTAATTCCGCGTAGGACCGGATTCGCCTTTAACTTGCGAAGGAAAGGTTCCAACGCAAGTACGTAAAGCAAAAACGAAAGCGGACAACCTTGACGAATGGAGCGAGACAATACGAAAGGCTCCGATCGTACCCCCATTCACTTCCACCAGCGCACCGGGAGTCGCATACAGAAGTCGGATCCAGGTGCGAAAATACGGCCCGAAACCGGCCGCCGAAAGAACAGCCTCCATAATCCGATGGTCAACCCTATAGATGGCCTTGAACTGATCTAAATTGATCAGTGCGGCTTCACTGTTGACTTGCTCTATAATCAGGCGTACCATATGAAGGTTGTTCTGAATAGTCCTACCCTTCACAGCACAAGTCTGTTCCGAGCCAATCAGGAACCTGCAAACGGTTGGCCAAAATCTTTAACTGTGTTTAACATAGTTAAAGGGAGAAGGTTACCGAACCCATGCCCACCGTTTTTATCCTTGCGTAACAACTTGATCACGCCCCTGGTGAAGCGTTGTGGTATAGACCCCTGCTTCATCCAGTTGCCGAAAATCAGTGCCAGCAAGGGAACAAAAACGGGCAACTGCCTCAAGTACACTTCGTACGGAAGACTATCCAGTCCCGGAGATTTGTCCAGGCCAACCTGTTTCAGCGCTTCCCAGATTTCCGTCTCTGAAATGGGACCCTCGCACCTAGCCACTTCAGCTGCCTCAAGGCAGGGAAACTCAGCTAAATAGGGGTCGAACTGAGCAGGGCTCAGCCCGGGCTCCCTGGTGAAAAGCTCCTAAAAGTAGTCACGAAAAGCCTCGCATATTCCCTCGTTTGTTGTCATGGTCCGCTTATCCGCAATGTGACGCATGCAATATGTCACCGAGATGCATTCCGATCTTCCTCTGCACGCAATTCAGCAGCCATATTGGTTGCCTCAGAGGACATTCTTTTTAACCTAGCCCTAACTACCAGAGATTGATCCTTCTTGATAAGCAAGGAGGCCAACTCTGCCTTAGCTAAAGCTATGTCCCCACTATCACGGGATTTGACCGCCCGATCAACCTTCTGCTCTAAAGCCGTTTGCGCTGCTAATCTATCTAGATTGAGCCGACGACTATAATCAGCAGCAAACGTTCTAATTTTGGATTTTAAATTATCCCACTAGGCATTTCCCACAACCGCTCCCATCAGTTCCCTCTGTATCATTAGTAGCAGCTGGTCCAGGAAATCTTGCTCACCAAATAATGATGAGTTTAATTTCCAGTAGCCAGCCATCCTAACCTTAGGCTTATCTATGTTTACACGGACCTGCACAAGCCTATGATCCGAATAAAGTATCTCGTGAAAACTTGGACACCCTAAGAGCCCTACATCGACTCTCCTAACTAAGACTCGGTCTAGATAACTAGCCGATCCGCCACTATTGGTCCAAGTCCACACTACCCCCCGAGGGTGTTAATTCCGGTACTTATCGACAATATCAAACCTGTCGATAAATTCCCGAAATAGTTTCACGTCTCGGTTGTTAGTACCCGAATTTGGCCCTATACGATCAATATCGGGATCAAGGAAGGCATTCCAATCACCCACTAAAACTACACGCCGTGATGGCGTCAAAAACGGCTCGATCTGCCGAAACAAAACAGGCCGTTTAGAATGAACATTGGGCGCATAAACCCAAATGAGACGAATAACCTTATTCTTTATGGTAACATCCAGCACGCAAAGTCTGTTCGCCGGATCCGTGAAAATAAGAACACACGCAGCCTTCAAAGACTTGCTCACCAACCAAGAGACACCCCTCGGGAGTCCATCAAAACATGCTGAAAAGAGGGAAAAAACCCTAGACAGAATGCCCTCATAGACGCGAGAAGAAAACTGGGTCTCTTGCACACAACATATATTCACCCCGAGACGCTGAAAGTCACGAGAGAGACTCGCCCTGCGACTCTCCGACCTCAGGCCTTGGGCATTCTCACTTGCTAACCAGAGAGCCATGATGAAACCAATTAGGATTGCCTTCCTGCATTGAACATGGCCGGGGTCAGGACACCGACGGCCTCTCCCATTGAGCCAGTACCCATCTCACTCTAGATTGTGCCATCAGGAGACAGGCCGCTTAAGAGCTCTATATAGGGAGGGGTCATCCTCCCTGAAACAAATTGTTGCACCTTTTTGACGTTGTCGTCGTCAAAACATGACATTGGTGGGAACATTCCGAACATTTCATTTGCATTGGCCATCATGGCCCATATCTAGTGGCCAGCTACGCCAGATCTCACCACAGTGAGAAACCTTTTAGGGTTGGGAAAGTTACGGGGGTTCTCTACGTCTAGGTTTTTAATTTTCTTAAAATTTAAAAGTGTGTTTTTAAATTTTTAAGCTTTCTTACATGAAGTAAATCCTTCTCGATTTCTTTGGAGATGCGGCACACGTCTTCCCCTGTGTTGTATATCGCTTTTGACTCCGAAGAAGGTACTACTTTGTCTTTTTTGTTGATCAGTCTTACATGGTGAATGTATGGGTGTATGCATAGGGTGATGGGATTGGGGGGCGTTCTCAGAAGATTTAGGTACAGGAGCTTTCTTTAAAGTGGTCATAATAGATTTAACTTTCGATTGTGGTTGGACGACAGGTGGATGGTCCATGGGATAATGTTTTGTTACAGGGGAAGTTGGTGCCGAAAAAGAGGTGCCAGTTTGATTTCCGGATTACTTTCTTTTATTTTTTAAGGACACCATCAGTTGCTGTAGCTTTTCCTTCTTTTGGGATGAAAGCTCATATTGGATCATTTTTTATCTCAATTTATCTGAATAGCGGGCCGGAGAATTGCCCTTTGCACTGTTTGTGCCTTTCGCTGTCATTGGTATGGGACGAAGTCCCGCTGCCTGGGTCTTCCCTTTAACCCTACCAGAGACCTGCCATTCCCCCTCTCTCTTCTAATGTTTTCAAATAGCAAATTAAATTTTCACACAGCCGTGTCTAACGTTCAAAAAGTTGCCAAAACATCTTACTTTTATACGTAAATTTCAATATATTTCCAATGTTTGTAAAATCTAAGATTTGTAATATAACTTTCTTAAAACTGTTGAAACTTGTCAAAATCAATATTTTTCGATCGATACCATATCGATTTTCAGTAGTTTTTTTGGTTGTCAAAACAAGAATAACATATTTCTGATTTTATTATTTATACATAAAAAGACAAAATACGCATAAAATATAGCTTTTAATCATACTTCAGGATAAAAAGGGACAAATATGCCTAGAATGTGGCTGTTTATATAGAAATATGAAAAAGAGAAATATTTTATTCAAATATAGAAATATGGAAAACATATTTTATGTGTATTTTTACATTTTTATATAGAAATATGGAAATCAGCTATCTTTTATATATATTTATATATTTTCATTTTCTGTATATAAAGTTGAAAAATAGAAATATTTTATGTATATTTTGCAATTTTTTTCAGAAATATGAAAAACAGATTCATTTTATTTACGTTTTGACTTATTTAACATTGAAATATGAAAATAAACATTATGTATTGCATATGTTGTTTCTGATTGTCATTTCTCGTGACTAAAGAAGAAAGAAAATGAGTGACTTTTTAAAAAGTTGTTTACTTCAAGTCGTATTTTCAAGTTGTATTTTCCCAGTATTAAATCCTCTTCTCCTTATCAAAATGACTTAACAGTAAAAAATTTATTTAGCCTTTTCTGAAAATGGATCCAGTGCAAATCTTCACATAATTCTTCATAATGGGTTGAAGTAAAAGATTTGTTTTTGTGTTTATCCATGCGTTTTCCGTGTCGACAGGATATTACAGTTTTAAAATTAGTATAGAGAAATCCGACAAGGTTTTTAAATTATGAACACTGTTAACTCATGTTTGTCTTCTTTAGTCACGTGATTTTTAGCACATTTCGATGTTTATATATAGAAATAATAAAATCAGCTATATTTTAAGCCTATTTTGAGTTTTAATATAGAAATGTGAAAAAATATTATGCATATTTTTATCATTATATAGAAATATAAAAAATAACAATATTTTATATTTTGAAATTATGTCTAGAAATATGAAAAAGAGAATTTTATACTTATTTTGAAGTTTTATAGAAATGTGAAAATCTGCTGTTTCAATATTTCAATTATTTATATAGAAACATGAAAAACAGCATTGTTTTATTCAAATTTAAACACTTATATATAGAAATATGAAAAGCAGCTATATTTTATGCATATTTTGTCTTTTCTGTATAGACATAAAAACTAGCTATTTTTATGTGCATTTTGAATTTTTATTTAAAAATATTAAAGTCAACTATGTTTTATGAATATTTTAATGTTTAATGTAGAAATGTGAAAAACAGAATTATTTTATGCATATTTATGCATTAAGAAATATAAAAATGTATATTTTTTCATGATTGATCTTTTTTCATTAAGAAATATCAAAAAGGTACATTTCATACAAATTTAGGTTTTTTTCTAATGAAAACATGCAAAAAGTTTTATTTTTGGATTGAGTATTATTCGTTAGAAAATAACAAAAATAAATATATTTACATTTACATAAAAATGATATATTTTGTTCAGATTCAGTATTTTTCATTTTCAGAAATAACAAAAACAAATATATTTTCGTCAGATAGTGTCTTTTTAATTAAGAAATATAAAAAAGTTACCATTACTTCAGGTTGATTCTGTTTATAAAGAATTTTGATAAAATTTATTTTTTACTTAGATTTATTCATTTTTATTAAGAAACATCTAAAGTAAGATACATTTGGTATAGATTTTGTCTGTTTCATTAATAAATATAAACAAAGTAACATCTTCAACATTTTTTAATTAAAAATAAAAAAGGTGATGTTTTTTAGATTTAATCTTTTTCACGAGGAAATATAAAAAGGTATATTTTTCAGGTTTAATCTTTTTTCATTAAGAAATGTCAAAAAGTACATTTTGCACAGATTTAATCTTTTTCTTTAAAGAATATACATTTTTTCAGATTTAGCATTTTTCATTAAGAAATAAGAAAAACAGATACATTTTCATCAGATAGAGTCTTTTTCATTAAGAAACATAAAAATGTTACATTTAATTCAGGTTCACTGTTCATTAAAAATATAATAAATGTTACATTTTGTACAGATATTTACTACAGGTTTAGTCTTTCTTCATTAAGAAATAACAAAAACAAATATATTTTCATCAGATAGACTCTTTTTCTTTAAGAAATATAAAAAATTATGTTTTTGTCAGATTTCACCTGTTTCTATCAGAAATATGAAAACAAATTACAGTAGATTTAGTCTTATTCATTAAGAAATATAAAAAAATGTTTTTATCAGGTCTAACCTTTCTTCATTAAGAAATTTCCAAAAATTTATATTTTGTACACATTTAGTCTTTTTCATTAAGATGCATAAAACAATTACATTTTGTACAGATATAGTTTTTTTCATTAAGAAATATAGTAAATTTTACATTTGGTACAGATTTAGTCAGTTTCATTCATAAATAAAGTTACATTTTCTTTCATATTTTCTCTTCTTCAATAGGAAATATCAAAAAGTTATATTTTTCAGGTTTAATCTTTTTCCATTCAGATGTAAAAAAAAGGTACAGTTTATGCAGATTTAGTACTTTTCATTAAGAAATATCAACAAAAGTAATCTTTTTTCAGATTTAGTCGTTTTCATTAAGAAGTAGAAAAACCGGATACATTTCATTCATTAAGAAATGTCAAAAAATATACATTTTGTTCAGATTTAGTCTTTTTCATTATGAAGTATCAAAAAGTTACATGTATACATATAATCATTTTCATTCAGAAATAAAAAAATATTTCCGTTAGATGTAGTCTTTTTCATTAAGTAAATCAACAAAAGTTATATTTTCTTCATATTTAGTCATTTTCATTAAGAAATATTAAGAAAATATTATTTTTCAAGTTTAATTTTTTTTCATGAAGTAATTTTTAAAAGTTGCATTTTGTACATATTTAGTGTTTTTCATTAAGAAATGTAAAATAAGTTATATTTTGTTAAGATTTAGCATTATTCATTAAGAAAGAAAAAAGCTGATACATTTTCATCAGATAGAGTCATTTTCATTAAGAAAAAACATTTACTTCTCGTTTAGTCTTTTTTAAATATTTTATTCAGATTAATATTTTTCATTCAAGAATCAACAAAAGTTACTTTTCTTCAGATTTAGTGTTTTCAGGTATATTTTGTACAGATTTCATTAAGAAATATCAAAAATGTTATATTTTATGAATATTTTAGTATTTTTCATTCAGAAATATAACCAGATATATTTTCATCAGATACAGTCTTCGTTATTAATAAATATTTAAAAAATACATTTACTTCAGGTTTAGTCTTTTTATTTAAAAAATATAATAAATATTACATATTGTATAGAATTAGTATTTTCCATTAAGAATTATTTAAAATGTTAAATCTGGTACTGATTTATTCCCTTTCAACCAGAAATATAAAATGTATATTTTCATCAGATTTAGTCTTTTCCAATAAAAAATATCAAGAAAAATTTTATTTTTTCATGTACATTTTGTACAGATATTGTCTTTTTCATTAAGAAATATCAAAAATTTTATATTTGTTCAGATTGCGTAATTTCCATTAAGAAATTGAAAACCCAGTTACATTTTCTTCAGATGGAGTTCTTTTCATTAAGAGAAAAAATATAGATTTACCTGTTAACCTGTTTTCATGAAGAAAAAATAGTAAATGTTACATTCTGTACAGATTTAGTCTTTTTCAGTAAGAATTATGTCAAATTGGTACAGTTTTGTCTGTTTCATTCAGAATTATGAAAAAGTTACATTTTCATCAGATTTAGCCTTTTTCTTTAGGAAATATCAATAAAAGTTATATTTTCAGGTTTAATCTTTTTTCATGAAGTAATGTTAAAAAGTTTCATTTTGTACAAATTTAGTGGTTATAAAGTATAATTTAGTGATTACAAACTATCAAAAAATTGTACATTTTTATACAGATATAGATTTTTTCATTAAAAAATATCGAAAATGTTATATTTCTTCAGATATAGTATTTTCCATTAAGAAATAAAAAACAATTACATTTTCATCAGATTCTTTCATTAAGAAATATAAACAATTTATATTTACTCCAGCTTTAGTCTTTTTTGTTTAAAAATATAATATAATATTTGGTACAGATTTATGTTTCATCCAGAAAATAAGTTAGATTTTCATCAGATTTAGTCATTTCCATTTAGAAATTTCAAAAAAATTATATTTTTAAGGTTTAATCTTTTTTCATTATGAAATGTCAAAAGAGTAGTTTCTACAGATATAGTATTTTCCATTCCAAAAAGTTACCTTTTTTTACATATAGTCTTTCATTCATAAATATAAAAAGTTATATTTTGTTCAGATTTGGTATTTTTCAGTAAGAAACAAAAAAGCAGATAGTTTTCATCAGATAGAGTATTTTTATTAAGAAATATAAAAATGTTATATTTAGTTCTGGTGTTACAGGTTGAATCTTTTTTCATTAAGAATTATCAAAAAAAGTTTCATTTTGAACATATTCAGATTTTTTCATTAAGAAATATAAAAAGTTACATTTTGTACCGATTTAGACTTTTTCATTAAGAAATATAAAAAATATTTTCATTAGATAGAGTCTTTTTTACATATTATATTTACTTCAGATTTTGTCTTGTTTCATTAAGAAATATAATAAATGTTACATTTTGTACAAAATTAAATTTTATCATTAAGAAATCGCTAAAAAAAGTTACATTTGGAATAGACTGTTTCATTAAGAAACATAAAAAAATTAATTTTTCACCATATTTAGTCTTTTTCAGTAAGTAATATGAAATATAGCTATATTTTGTCAAAGTTTCATCTTTTTTCATTAAGAAATTTCAAAAAACGTACATTTTTTACAGATTTAGACTTTTTTGTTAAAAAGTATAAAAAAATTACATTTTGTATAGATTTAGTCTTTTTCATTAAGAAATATATCAAAAGGTATATTTTTCAGATGTAGTGTATTTCATTAATTAATAGCAAAAACAGATACATTTTCATCAGATAGAATCTTTGTAATTAAGAAACAAAGTTACAACTACATCAGGTTTAGTCTTTCTCATTGCGAAACATCTACATCTATTTTCTTTAGATTTAGAAGTATCAAAAAAGTTATATTTTTCTGGTCAATCTTTTTTCATTAAGAAATGTTCACAAAAGTTATATAGATTTAATCTGTTTCATTAAGAAATATAAAAAAATATATTTTAAGCATTAAGTATTCATTATGAAATATCGACAAAAGTTACATTTTGGTCAGATTTAGTCTTTTTCATTAAAATGTCAGATTTAGTCTTTTTCGTTAAAGTGTTATATTTTTTCAGGTTTAAACTTTTTCATTAAGGAAATGCACAGTTTGTACAGATTTAGTCTTTTTCGCTATAAAAAAATTACATTTTGAACAAATTTAGTAATCAAGAAATAACAAAAAATTAATATTTTGTTCAGATTTAGTATTGTAACACTATTTAGCAACGGCGGTTAGTTGACCAATTAATTAACCACAGAAGTTAATTACAGTGATTACTTAAACCGATAGATAGAACGAAAGGCATACTGAGCCATATTCTTTTTGCTTTGTTATTTTTCCAAACAAAGAATGGGTAAAAAGATTTTTTTTTATTATTTTCAAATGCGATTCAAGATAATCATTTAGAAGGCAGGTTAATGCTTGAAAAGTCAGCACTGAAATATGCCAGCTGTGTCCTGAATAAGATTAAAAATTTAACGACCGATATAAACCACGGGTTGGTCACTTAATGAATGTCGATCAGCGGGACATGGAAGGAAGTTGATTAACAAATAAAAAATACGAAAGGAAGAATTTGACGAAATTCGTTATCAATGAGGGCAGAATTGATCGAAGTCAGGTTGAGACAAATATTGTTTTTGCGACGGAATTTTCGTCGCCAAACTGGCGGGCATCTGGTTGTGATAAAACTAGTTTTCGTCCATAAGTGGACACGGTTTCCCAAATTAACGAGTAAATGAATAATTAAAGCATTGTAGCAGGGGCCCTGGTAAATACCAGATGTCTAAGGTAAGATAAAAGATTGTCAGACAGAATTCTGGAAGGTCTAATTGTTTTGGGTTTTTTTAAAGAAAAAGAAAAAAAAAATTTTTCCCCTTCTTTTTTCCTCCAGGGTAAGCTAAACACCTACCTGGCTTGAGGTGGTGGGAGAGATGAAAATATGATAAAACAGGGGGTCTGGTTGACACCCACTTGAAGGATTGGTGTAAGGTATCAATGTGAGAAAGTCTAAGCTTAGGAGGATAATTCTCCTCCGACCTTCCCTCACAGAAGATGAGGATATGAGAAGGAGGGAGATTTTTGTTGACACCCCTCGAAAGGATTGGTATGTGGTGCCGGTATAAGAAGGAAGAGGGTTCTCCTCCGACCTTTCCTCACAGAAGGGGTTGTGCCCCTCTAGGCAAAGTGCGGTAGATTTCCAAAAATGGAAAATGATAAATATTCCTGACCGAAAACAAAGAAAATCCTTATTGGGGATTTGAAATCAACGAAGAACCCACAACACGTCCGACCCCACGCCGGGTTTTGATCGGCGTCCATATAAGCAAACATCTTCGGGCGTTTTAGACATTTCCAGTATAGAGTTCCAGTTTGCAGTTCCAGTAGAGAGTTCCCGGACATTTCCCGGACAGTTTGATACCGTTACAGCCGGAGAGAGTTAGAAGATAGCGCCTCACAGAGGTGACCGCACGAATTCCATGCCTTCCGACTTAGACTTCCAACCAAGGACAACTTTATTGAAGTCCGACTTTAGATTTCCCACCAAAGCCAGTTTTCGACTTAGACTTCTAACCAGGAACAAATTATAGCAGCCTGACTTATATTTTCCACCAGGACCGACTTTATTGAAAACAACCCAGATATCCAGAGCTCGCTAAGAACGCAAAAGTGTTACAATCTACATTTTGGAGGGCTGGGAGAGAAAGAGAGAGACGCACTCCTGTAACTCAACAAACCGACATAAAATTAATCGCTATTCCTAACCAGTCGCTCGCTTTGAAGTTGTTCTTTGTGTTTTTGTTTTTCTACATTTATTGTGCAGTATCACCTTGACCCGGATTCGGCTGGCACTACGGCCGGACGTTTGATTGATCTCGTCAGCCTAAGATCAAATCACAACGTGGGTAGGTTGAATCGAGATCAAAGCAGTTGCTTCGGTGACCAGGCGTTGGAGGCGAGCCGAGTACGACAAGCTGGTACTAGAACCTAACAAGACTTCAACCGATGTCCCAGGGTTAGCCCGTCACAAGTGGTGTCGAGACTGCAGGATTGCGCCAGAGAAAGGGAGGGGTGACGAGTGGTGTCGTGACTGCAGGATCGCGCCAGGGGTCGGGCGTCACAGTATATTTATTGGAAATAAGAAAAACAGATACATTTGCACCAGATAAAGTCTTTTCGTTAAAAATATAAAAAGTTACATTTACTTAATGTTTATTTTTCTTAAGTAATAGAATAAATGTTACATTTTGTACGCATTTATACTTTTTCATTAATATCTGTAGCACCACTCTCAGCTTGCGTATACTAGAAGATGTCTTAGTTTGTAGGCCAATCCCACGCTTACTATTTTTAATAATGTCTTCATAGACGAAATAAAAATGAAAAATGAATTTCATTAATTTTCGATTTGATTTATGTAGGTCTTTGTCTAACAAAAATGAACCCTTCCACTAAAATCTCTATAGTGACACTTAGTCTATCGGTGCTATTTCTTAGAAGAGGATTCAAAGACGGGAGTTGTCAAGGCAGCAACTTACGTGTATCTCAGTAGCTCCTTCGTCTACTCTTCGCCGCTCTCTCTATCTCCCTCCTTCTCTCTATCCCCCTCTCCCTCCCCCCCCTCTCTCTCTCTCTCTCTCTCCCTCTCTCGGATCGCCTAAGCGCTCTGCTTATATTGACTTCGACTTAAGACTAGTGTGGCGGCTGACAGTGTTTGAGAATTTGGGGATTCCCCAGGTTTCTGTTTTCTGTATCGATTTGAACATGAGTTAATTGTGTGACACTATTTAGATATGGTAATTAATTAACTAATTAACCATAAAAATTACACAAGTAAATACTGAGAACGGAAAAGAAGGTACCCCGATATTTTTAATTTTTACGTTAAAAATAAGATCGAATTACTTTTCTCAAAAACCCGAGAATTGGCGTAAACATTGGATTCACTAAAAGGCCATATGCGAGCTTTTGACAAATGATTGATGATATTTGTAAAAGTACTAATTAACGAAAAACCTGAGAACAAGATATCATCTTAAGTGCAGGCAAGGCACGGCCATATGGTAATTATAAAAAGTGTTGGCATGTGAAAATATTCCGAAATATTGTTGATACAGGATAGAGAGAAGCCAAGGGTTTCCGTAGACGCTAACTTCATGAAGGGACCAAATAGAAGACTTTGACAATTGATCGTTTGTAAAAAGTGCTGGTTAAAAAGACGCAAAGTGACCAAAAGATCTGAGAGATTTTAAGTGACCATATGGTATTCGTTAGAATTTTGGCCGGTGGGAACGAGAATTTTTTAAACAAAAAATTCTAGGTTATCATTTTAATGAGGCCAGCTTAGCCACGCCCACACAACCGGGACGCCATTGGTCGAGTCGTAGCAATGGTGATAGGCGGAGGTAATTTGTTGAGAAGGACGGGGAAATTATTAACGCCCACTGAAAGGATTTGGTATAAGGTATCAATGTGAGAAAGGAAGAGTTTAGGAGGATAGCTCTCCTGCAGCCTCTCATCACGGACAAAATGGAAAGTGATTAATTTTACAAATGGCCAGTAATCAATGTGAAGTAATCAATTTTTATTTTTTAAGTGTTATCTCGCAGAAGTTGACCGAGAGATTCCACAACCTCCGACTTCGCCTATCCTACCAATAGACGAACGAAGCTAAGGCAGCACATAAAAACTAAACCAGTTGACTTAGAAGACCAGAACTTGCCTAAGAAGCGTAAAAGTATCACACTCCGTAGAAAACGGGTTAGGAGAAAAACACACACTCCTGTATATAACAGACGGATAAAAGGAAATTTCAACTTTCAACAAACTTGAACCTCCTGGGGTCTTATTTGCTTCTTTTATTTACACTTGTGCAATATCACCTCCAGTTAGACTCATCTTACACTACGGCCTCGTCTATCTAAAATCAAGATTACAACGTGGGTAGGTTAGACTTGAGATCGAAACAGTTACTTCGGTAACCAGGCGTTGGGAGTGAGCTGGGAACGACGGAGCTGGTGTCAAACCGTTTGCAGCTGGTGTGAAGCAGTTAGCATCGACCGACCATCGCCGGGTAGCGACGACCATCGATCCACCGAGACACGGGCTGGTGGCAGCGACTAAGTGTCAACCCCAAAACGCCGGTAGGAGAAATAGCACAGTTTCTCGCCGCGACTGGGAGTTGACCACGGGCCGACAGCTCAATGTCACAATATTGGTGTCGTGACCCCCAGATTCGATCCTAAACTAACCACTGCCACAGGAGTTGCAGAGAATTTCGACCCAGGACAACACACAGGCTAGAGTGGGAACCAAAGAAATATCAAAAAGTTACATTTAATTCAAGTTTAGTCTTTTTTCATTAAGAAATATCTAAATTTGGAAAAGCTTTAATCTGTTTCCTTAAGAATATAAAAAAGTTACATTTGCTACAGTTTTAGCTTTTTTTCCTTAAGATATATATGTACAGATTTAGTCCTTTTCATTACGAAATATTTAAAAATGTTACATTTGATAGATTTTTTTAGGCATATGTTGACTTTTTATCATCTATACCTTAAGCCTATTTTGTGTTTTTTATCTAGAAAATTTATTTTTATTTTTAAAAAGCTATATTTTATGCTTATTTTGATTTGTTTTTATTAAAATATGAAAATCAGCTATATATATATATATTTGTTTTTTATATGCAGAAATAGGAAAACAGCATATTTGACATTTTTTATATACAAATGAGGAAAATACCATTATTTTATGCATATTTTCTCTTTTTTATTTAGAAATATGTAAAATAACTACATTTCATGCGTACTTTGAAATTTCTATATAGAAAGACAAAAATCAGCCATATTTTGTGCATATTTTGTTTTTTATATTTAGAAATATGAAAAACAT
This sequence comes from Acanthosepion esculentum, assembly GCA_964036315.1. Classification (NCBI taxonomy): domain Eukaryota; kingdom Metazoa; phylum Mollusca; class Cephalopoda; order Sepiida; family Sepiidae; genus Acanthosepion; species Acanthosepion esculentum. Next base: position 75,134,643 of record OZ038495.1, read on the forward strand.
CATTATTTTATGCATATTTTAACTTCTTATATAGAAATGTTCAGTTTGAGGATTTTGCAAATATTGAATTTTTTACCAAATGATTGGTTCTTCATCAATTTCAGCAGATACAGCTTAGCATCTTGCTTAGGGTCTGCGTCAGAATATTTTAACTTATTAGTGAATTTGAACATTAATGTTAATATTCTTAATAAACTAGATTGTCTCTAAAGTACTAGCATAACTAACATTGTGATATACTTGATTTTGAATAACCTCCTTATTGCATTCACTTGTAGGGGTATTGAACAGCCTCAATTCAATACGTACAATACGGATTTTATAATTTACATATGTGTCAGAAAATAAAAAACAAAAAGGAGACACAGCACAAAAACTGTTTTTATAATAACAATCTTCAATGACATACAAAGCTATCAAGTGTGTGATTTTTATATAGTAAGAGTCGTAATAATACAGCAGGAGTTATTCACCTTTAACTGTTATAGTAATTAGTTAAGACTTTAAGGAAGATATATATTTTTTTATCTGGACTCACAGAAAAGATTTCAGTTCATGAAATAATAGTAGGTTTCAATGGAAAGAATCTTCTTCGATAAGGTGTTGTAGGCTGAAATTTGTGTAAGGTGAATTCAAAGAAACTTGTTAATTGAGAGAAAATGTAATCTTCACTTGAATATCGAAAAATTGAATTAACTTGCTGCCTAAATCATTCACTGAAGAGAGTTGGATATTAGTGAGAGAATTCTCGAAAGCTACGAATATGTTGAATCATATCTTATAGTTTCAGCAGATTTTGAAGTAAATAAGTTTCTGTTGCTTGTAGTTGATCAGTTAAGAGATGTTCAATGTTCGTACGTACGTGTGTGCGCGTGTTTGTGTGTGTGTCATAGCGTCTTTATAGCGTTTTCCCTTAAAGGGACAAAGCGACCTTTCCACAGCACTGCATTACTGTGGCCCGTGAAGACAAGAAAGAGAGAGTTGAAGGTAGCGCTGGTATTTATAATGTTGCATGTCACGTGATAGGCTCGAAACAGATTTTTGGCGGAATTGTATTTTCGTTCATGTCAGAAACTAGGTCGATACAATTCGGACGTTGTTGAAAACATGATATTAGTATTAATTGACCAATCAGAAGTCAGAGAAATACCAAGGCTCTGTGATCCACTTTTTGCACAAAATTGAACAAGTTATTTTCAGCTATTTGAAATGATGCAGAATTAAAATTCTACAATGCAGAAATTCAAAATTTAAAGTTTTGTCTAAACATTTCCAGAGACAATGCCCGAGTAATTAAATCGGCAGAGTTTTCTGAGGAAGGCACATATTTGAATTTTATTGATAATCAATGTTGACAATCTAACTCTTCTAGAGCAACTTTGACGTTTTTTAATCTATACTTGAGAAACTGGTTTTAGGTTTTTATGTTGCCGGACCATAACGAAGACAAGACTATGTGAGCATCACAGCAATAATATCTTTGATACAAACATTTGATAAAGGTTTCAAGATGTTCTTAATGCTTTGCACTGTTAAGTATCCTGATAACAACTCAAGTGAAGGCAAAGACTGTTCTTTTATGGGCGCTTAGCAAAAATAAAGGAGGCCATAGAACCAGTAGTGGAATTCAAAATTTTAAGAACGGGTTCTCTCAACAACAGGTCTAAATAGCAAAAGTTTTCCTCATTTTCCATAGTCTATACAGATATAATTAAGGAATAAATTAAATTTTTCTTGCACTTAGTCAAAAAATAGCAAAATTAATCTACATTATCATTTTGAAAGGAAAATAATTAAAAGAAATGCTTTAAAATCTTTTATTCATGATCTTTCATTTCAGAAATATCCAAATAACCACTTGATTATCGTCATCGTCTTCAGTATTCTTTTTTCTGTTTTCATCAACACCGTGATTTTTATAAGCCATGTTTTAACGAAAAAGTGGAATCCCATAAATCTAAAGCGAGGCCAATAAAATTGATTGTCATCAAGTTTGCTTCATTTTCCACTGTAAGGCGGCTTCTTTTATATGAGTATATAATATTCATTTTTGAAAAACCCATTTCTGCCTCGGAAGAACTGATAGCAATCGTATTGATAATAGTTTTCGCCTTTTGTACACTTTGAAGAATTACAGGATTATGAAAGTTGTTCAGGACATTTTCCACATAGTCACAAAAATCATGAATGGGAATAGCGTAATGAAAAACTTTACTGGAGTCATTCAGCTTTTCTTCGGCAGTTTTATAGGGAATAAATATTTCTTCAATATTCCAAGTATGGCAAGTTCATCAGTTCATGAAATTTGTATTTCGATCACCTGAATTTACATCCCCAACTGATTATGTGGCTACAATCTAATATTGGCAGTTTCTTCGGGTTGCTGCTAGCAACGGGTTCGCTGAGCTCATAAATTTCCAAGAACAGGTTCCTGCGAACCTATAAGAACCCGCTGAATCCCACCACTGATAGAATCCTGTCTTATATCGGAGGCAAAACCATATGCCTTTTTGGAGGCATCACAAAATAAATACAGTTCCGCAGTTATTTAACTAACAACTGCACATCTAAGAAATTTCAATGAGCTTCCAGGTATTCTATTACTATAATTTCATCTCAGGACAATTTGAAAATTCCACAAGTCACTTAGAAGTAGTCTCCCTTTAATTGTCAGTGATAAGCACAACGATAAATAGTCAAACACACTAGAATTTTGCGCCAATATTTTTCTTTTGGTATTGGCAGAGAAATCTAAAACTCCCATTGAAATTTCTAAAGCATCTTTGACGATATTATACTTATATCCTAAGGTTTTTTTTTCTAAGTCACTACAATGTTCTGCAATTTTTATCGTCTTCTAGACACTTTTTTTAATGCCTTGAAATTTGAGTTACACGGAACGTATCTCAAAACTTCCATCTTCCATTCTTTTCACGGATTCTTTATATAACAATTCTTCGAGAGAATCACTTGTCTTAATCAAATTATCGACATAAAAATATGCATTGCGATAACATTTTTAGTACTAATAGTACTAAAATTTTCTAGTGTGGAATAGTTAGATTTTTGTAAGTGGTAAACACTTTTGTCTTCTCTCTATTACTACTACTACTACTACTACTACAGTCGCTAATTTTTTTTCTTTTGTTACTGTAATGTTTTCAAGATTTATCGAAAATTTTCTATAGTGATGATAATTTGTACATGTTCATTAATAATTTCCAGACAATTTAGTGAATATGATAAAAACTTAAATATCTGTTGTCAGGTGAAGCTTCGTCTAAAAAAAAAATGGTTAAAAAAACATTCTTTAACTGTTTGCCTTTCCCTTAGAGAGTTTACAAGATACTAAATCGGCAGGAGTTTGTAGAGGACCGTGCCGTGTGGTGTGAAATGGAAGAAGTAGAGAAGATGAATTATCTCTAGGTTAAGGTTTCCGCTGGCGGGTCCAGCTACATAAAAATGTTGGACTTTAATGGAGTCCAAAGAAACAAACAAGACCGATATACATGTATGCGAACAAATATATATTATTAACAAATAGGTTAAAACACGAGTTACAAATACATCATTTAAAACATGAATAAAACGTTAGTGTCTGTATGGAAAGTTATTGTGTGTGTGTTGAATTGAAATGTCCGTACGGGTGAATTTTGTTTTTAGCGTGTTCCCTGCGCGTGGGAAACGCCGGTTGTGTATTAGAGTTCACATATTGGAGATGTTAAGAGAAAGTTTTTGTACCTCGCCCACGTGCGAGGTTTCCGGCCCCCAGGAGAGGCAGTGCGGCCGCACGTGGGCGAAGCCGTGGAAAAGAGCCGTGGAAAGAGGCAGAGGCGAAAGGTCAGCCCGTATTTATACTTCCGGGAGAGAGAGACCCCTGGTGACGGGTTAAGGAAATGAAGGGGAGCTAACTGCAACAATACATCCCCTCTGGATTAAAAGTGAGAAAAAAACGAACTTTTAACATGTGAAAAGTTTTAAATATTGTTCTTGTGTGCTGAAAAGAAAATGTGTCCGTTGTTGCGATGCGTGCTTCGACGAAATGTGCTTTGTATTTCTCTAGTGAGTCAGAGAAACGTCGGTAGTGTTCAGCGTTTATCCACGTTGAGTTGCATTTGTCGTCCCGTCAACCTGTTTGCTGTCCTCGTCGTACTTGAAAAATGAGGTTGTTTGGGGGATGCGAGTATAAAATTTGCGTTGCTGGCCTGGTCGTAGTTGTTTGAAAGAGGAGTTTGAGCTTATGTGGAATATCTACCGAGTGTCGAATGAAAGTTGAGAAAATTTGCTGTTATTGACGGTAGAATATCGTTCTCGCAAAATTCTTAAGTCATTCGAATTGCATCGTTGCAGGGTGAGAAAGGACAGTGAGTCGCCTTTGTGAGATGGGGTTCACACTTTTTCTATTTCAGTTCAGAAGAAAGTAGAATTTGGTTTTTTAAAAAAAATGGTATCATGTTCTCTGCTGGGTAGGCCGGGTGAAGTTGAGGTCAAGCGTTGCCGAGAGAAAGAAAAGGCCAAGCAAATATAGACCAGTAGGGAGAAAGAGTTGTAAATGCTTGCTTGTAGTAGTAATTGTTATTACCACGTGGTGTAAGAAAAATTCCTTTTTTTCGTGTAGGAGAAGGCTGTTTTGTAGACATGTCTGAATTAAAAGTTCTTTTGTTAATAGTTGCGCGTGCGTGGAATAGAAAAGTTTCCAATATTGGTGTTGTATGTTTCTCTCATTTGAAAGGTTTGTATCAGAATTTGTTCGTACACATATTGTCCCGTGTGCGTGTTCGTATCACGTCGGAAGGTCACCATTTGTAGAGGACCGTGCCGTGTGGTGCGAAATGGAAGAATTAGAGAAGATGAATTATCTCTAGGTTAAGGCTTCCGCTGGCGGGTCCAGCTACATAAAAATGTTGGACTTTAATGGAGTCCAAAGAAACAAACAAGACCGATATACATGTATGCGAACAAATATATATTATTAACAAATAGGTTAAAACACGAGTTACAAATACATCATTTAAAACATGAATAAAACGTTAGTGTCTGTATGGAAAGTTATTGTGTTGAATTGAAACGTCCGTACGGGTGAATTTTGTTTTTAGCGTGTTCCCTGCGCATGGGAAACGCCGGTTGTGTATTAGAGTTCACATATTGGAGATGTTAAGAGAAAGTTTTTGTACCTCGCCCACGTGCGAGGTTGCTGGCCCCCAGGAGAGGCAGTGCGGCCGCACGTGGGCGAAGCCGTGGAAAGAGGCAGAGGCGAAAGGTCAGCCCGTATTTATACTCCCGGGAGAGAGAGACCCCTGGTGACGGGTTAAGGAAATGAAGGGGAGCTAACTGCAACAAGTTTGCTCATTGATATGCTTGAATATTTCTTTAATAATGAATCTGTCTGTCTAAAAATTCTTCAATCAAATCAATAGCTACATAATTCTCGTCATTAATTGTATGATGCTGAATTATTATGCCTTTAAGCATAGCGTGATGAAAAAGGCCCCAAACTTAATAAAAACAAAATGCTATCGTCCAAATTTCAATGTTATTATTAAGAGGGAAGAAGAAAGTATTTTCTAATTATTTTTTAAAATTCTTTACTTCTTTCTAACACGTTCGAAATGTTTGTTAAAAATCTTGTTTTTTATGCGTCAACGGTGTAACAGAACTGGTAATGGAAATTTTCGAGCTTGTTTTCCGGTAAAATAACACATTTTGAAAAGTCTTGCAAAAATCAAATAATGAAACTGTCAGGACTTATTCACAAATGAATGAATTTATTTTTGAAATTATTATTTGTAGAACATTTTGGTAAAATTGATATTTTTTTTTTTTTTTACATCTGCTACATTTCTAGGAATGAAATTCGTCCTCCAAATGTTTTGTTCAATTAAAAGCAGAACTCCTTGGAGAATGTAAATCATCATTTTTTTAATAAACTTTTATAAAATTCCCTAAAATCTGTTCCAAATAGTAAAATAAAAACTGCAATAAAACTGTCTAATTATCTAATTTGATAAGCTAATTAAAAGCTTATCAAATTAAATATTTTTTTTATAAATATCTTTTTTATAAATAATATATCTTAAGGAAATTATAGTCTGAAGGAAAAAAATCGATGAATAATGAATTTTTACAAGAATTTTTTTTAATTATTCGTTTTTTTTATAATTAAAAGAAACAAATTAAATAATAAAATAATTTTTTTTTTAATTAAAGATAAAACAAATAATAACTAATGCGCAAACTTTGTAAAAAGCATGAATATTTACAAAATGAAATTACAAAATAAAAAATGCTGGAAAGGAAATAATTAATGCACGAACTTTGCACTATCTTTGAAAAGAGCATGATTATTTACAAAATAAAAAATGCTCCTTTCTAAGTTTTTTTTTCTTTGTAATCCAAAGGAGAGTCTGTAATTGTAATCGATCCTGGCCTGGCATCTCGACATCAATCATTTTCCCTGCCGTTGTGACATGACTTCCCTGCGTCTTTTCTATAAATATTTTTATGTCAGTTTTTTCTGATGACTTTGGTGCTAGGACTGCATGAATTTAAGCGTACTACTAGATTGGCAAATAGGTCTCGCCGTTTTACGACTGAACTAGCTTGATGTAACCCGTATGTCTTATATAAAAAATTTCTGTGGAAAACTCTCCATTTGTTGCTTCCATGTTCGGCCTGTTTTCGTGCATAGATATCAATAAGGTAATCACAGTTTCGAACTTGACATTTATAAAACCTTTTTAAAACTCAGGGATCGAGTATATCAATATGGTGAACAGAACCTTCTTTTAAAATGGTAAAAAAAAGCAATATTTTTCGATTCTGACTAATGAGTGCCAATCAACAAAAATGAAAGGCTATGCCAGGGCCATAATAATCCTTAATATTTTGTGTTTTTCTGCTTTGTCGCTGAGGATATCTTCTTTCAGATTTATCAAAAATCTCTTCAATATGATCCTTTGAATTTGATGTTGCAAAAGAACATGGGAAGCAACTCGTGTTCAGGGTTATCTCCCCCTTGCTGTTTTATTTAATTTTAGCTTCTCTCTTTATCGTGGAATCTGATTGATTTACTCTTTTTGGAAAAGTAAAGATATACTGAAATGGTTACGTTATACTCGAGAGAAATACTTAATTTGTTCTCGGGTGTAGTTTTTGTCTTATTTTTTCATATAAACAATGCAATGTCGGACAAAAAGCATATATGACGTTGCTTTCTCAGACAAAAAATGAATTTGATTTTTCTTCGTGCTTTCATGGCAACTGTTTTATTTGTTATCAGACATGATAAGAAATAAAATATTCAGTATTGATGAAGTATAGATAGAGGTTGTTGCTAGTTGTAGATGAATGAAAATGTATCAGAAGGTAAATTTATGTAAGGCAAAGATTACCATTGTTCGCATGCAGACTCTGAGTGCAATTTCACTATTCAGGAATACAGATTTCAAATTGTCCGAAATTATTTTTGTGTACAGTGCAGCGAAAGTGTTGGGTCGTTGCTCACAGGGTAGCAACGACGATAAAAGGAGAGAAAAGGAAAGGGTTTGAGGCAAACGATGAGGGGTGTGCTGATATGGCCCTCTTCCGAAATATCTGATTACGTAGAAATCAGATAACTAAATGTCTATCACTGTTGTGAAACGTCTCGGAAAGTTCGTCGCCCTGAGCGTGTTTGTTTGAGAGGAACCGGTGCCGTAGATTCAGCTTGGGTACCTGATGTATTTTGAGTGGGGGGGGGGGATAAGGCCTAGGTGTACCTGTGGAATTGTCACAGTATAAGGTTTTGTTGCAAAATGGGACTGGGCATTCCTGGAGACTTAAAGAAGTGTTAGACAATACATCTCGTACGGTAATGTCAGTTCTCTGTTCCGAAGCGAGCAGTTCTGGGTTCAGGACATCGGTGTCCAAGGTGAATAACTCCGTACGTGACAAAGTATCACTACAGTGTTGTCTGCTCCTTTAACGTATTTTATATCGGTTGAAAATTAAGAAATAAAGTCCATGTATCGAATTTCTCTGGCAGTGTATATTATCTGAACTGGTGTTCATCACTGTGGTGAGAGGCTTATTGTCCGTGAAAATAGTGAAAGAGCGCCCTTCTAATAGATGTCGGAAATGTTTCACTGCGCGGAATACAGTGAGCAACTCCCGCGAAAAGGTACTACTTGGTTTGTGCGGGTGAAAGTTTCGCAGAGAAAAATGCGATTGGTTTCCGTTGTATTGCAGTTCCCTGTTCTATAACAGCTCCAATAGCAGACCCAGAAGCATCGGTAGTTAGAAAAATGGCTGAGTCCGGTTTATCTTCAATATAAGCTAATTTGGAGTAATTAACTAGAGTTGTTTTAGCGGCATGAAACGCCTCTAAAGATTATCTCTCTAACACTAACACTATTGCTTTATTACACTTCTATAGTAGGTCAGTGAGAGGGGTGAGGATTGACGCGCAGCGTGGGATGAATTGTCTATAAAAGTCTATCATTCCGATAAAACGTCTGAGCTGTTTGACAGAGATGGGTGTTGGAAAATTGCTGATAGCGTCTATTTTATCTGGCTGGAGTGTAATACCCGTGGCGTCTGTATGGTGCTCCAGAAAATCGATTCGGTCGACGCCGAAAACGCATTTGTCCATATTTACATTTAGACCGTAGTGTGACAAACGTTTAAAGACTTCTCGGAGCTGTTGTTTGTGTTCATCCGCGTTCTTACACGCGATTAGAATATCGTCTATATACGCGAACGCATAAGGCAATCCGCGCAGAACTTCGTCTAGTAAGCGTTGAAACGTCTGCGCAGCATTGCATAGACCAAAGGGCATTTTAAGGAACTCAAAAATTCCAAAGGGTGTGGTCACTGCTGTTTTTGGTATGTCTTCGTCCGCAACTAGCACTTGGTGGTACGCTTTTGTTAAGTCTATTTTCGAGAAAATGTTCGCGTCTTGTAGGCCGGAGGTGAAATCTTGCAGGTGGGACACGGGGTAGCGGTCCTTTACTATTGTCGAATTTAATTTCCTGAAATCCACGCAAACACGAAAATCTTTGCCTCCGGGCTTAGCCGCAAGATGAAGTGGGGACGCGTAGGGGATGTCCGATGGGTGGAAATTCCATCCTTGAGCATTTGGTCGAAAGCTTTGCGTGCGAATTTCAGCTTGTCAGGAGCAAGGCGGCGGGGACGGGAGAAAAACGGGTGGTCCCGTGGTCCTGATATGATGAGTGGTCTGGTGTTTCACGACCCGTGTGTGTGTGGATGGATGAACAAACTCCTGGTATTCGTTCAATATATTGTGGAATCGTCCACAACAACCAACTCTAAACTTTTAGGAAATGCACCCTTCCTACTTGAGGTAAATAACATCAAACAAATACATACAAAAATATCAACGAGCATTCATTGGTTAATCACCTTCAATCCAGCTTACTGATTGGTCAGCTTCGACCAATCAGATCGCTCCCACGCGCAGAAACAATTTACGCGCCAACTCTGTTCTGAGCCACCCACGTGATACAGCGAAGATATATAAACAGAACACGTGTGATTCTCGCTCTTCTTCAGGTTCCTGCTTTTGTCGATTTAACTTTTCTACGTCACTCGTACATCTCAACACGCCGCCAAAATGTGACCCTAAAGGAACTCGTCTCGACTGATCCAGTCAGACGTTAAATGAACAGTACTTAATTCATGCAAGTATTTTCTCTGAACTCTATCTAATTTGTTCATGCATTCCAAACATACAACACTATTCTTATACGTTCTAATAGTCGACTTATTCAATATGAGCTCAGATACAATTTTATCAAGTCAACGAGATGTAACTCCGTCTAAACCTTTCAGTTCATATACATGTATATTCAGTTCAATAATAAATTCAATTGTTATGTTATTTGAATCATTATTTTTGTCTTTTATTAATTTTAAGCCTTCTGATCATTCAAACCTTCTGATATCTCTTAACATCTTCACACAACCCCAACAAAAGTGGTGCTCCCGACGTTTACACCAACATAAATGGTAACACCGACGTTCGCATCTCGGCCAACAATTGAACACCTTGACGTTTAACACCAAAGGAATTGGTGATTAACAACGTTCAAGCCTTCTCTAACCAATGAAGTGTAAAATCAACTACGTTTAAACCAACATAATTGGTACCATCGACGTTCAAACTACCAGCAACAACAGAAGTGTTAAACCCGATGTTTAACTCTCGGCAGCAAAAATGGGTACATCGACGTTCCTAAAGAAGAAAAAATCTGGCAACTCTGACGTTTCAACATAATTGATAATTCCGACGTCTCAACCAAAATTTTTTGTTCGTCACCACGTGCGTACACACAGACTAAATATCAGACACCAGACTAACGTGGCAAGTTCTTCAACTGGCCGTCAGACGACCTCACTCTGAAAATTTAAAAGAAGTTGGCAATTCAATTGTCCGACACGTATAATTCACATATTCATAACTCTTCAACATATCCTAAACGCACGCTGTACACCCTTTTCTTTCAGAGCAATAACATAACCGCTAAATGTGACGAAAATTAATTATTTCAAAATGCGGAGGACAAGTAAGTGACAACAAGCGTAAATTTTCAAACAACTTTCTACGGTATTTTCTACCGCACAGCACCTGGAAGCAAACTCAAGTTTCACTGACATGAACATACACACATTTTTCTGGACGACTCACTGTTCAATTACATAACATGCGACATCACTGTGAGAATTTGCATGCACGTTATTCGTCGCTACTAATATTGTAAATTCCACATTTTCTCAATACTTGCAACTGGTCATTGCAATCGCATCCTGTTCAGTCCTGAAACTCAAAAGCGCGCGCATACAACTATTCTATAACACGTGGCGACATCTCATGCCACTGCTTGCTTACCATGCTGTAACAACATTTTTTCGGACGACCCACTGTCTCGAATTCATTCTCCTGACGACTCACTGTCTCGAACACATTCTTCGAACAACGTTTTCAACGCATCTTTCACATAAAATTTGCTGTAAAGATTTACTTAATCACTAATAAGCGAATTTTATTTTTCAACCTCGCCATGACATTCAACAGATCGCCTGCGCAAATTCGATTCACGGAATTTTGCAGATCTTCAGAGAATTAAGCTAGCTTCTCAACCAATTCTTCTCAATCTCTTCAACAATTCGGCGATTCTTCTCAACATACTCGGGCATTCTATTCAACACAACGTCAGTTGACAATAAACTTACGATGACAGCACAATTCACGTGTACACTACGATGACGCACAAATTCACACGTACATCTCGTCGACATACTCACATTGTGCTACAAACCGCACATATTTTCAGAGTCCACTTCTTAACCACACTTGTCACGCTCATAACCACAAGCACACACTATACTTTTACATATTAAAAGTTTTAGTTCCCGCAACTTTTAATCTTCGCTGGGTATTTGTGGAATCGTCCACAACAACCAACTCTAAACTTTTAGGAAATGCACCCTTCCTACTTGAGGTAAATAACATCTACTTACATACAAAAATATCAACGAGCATTCATTGGTTAATCACCTTCAATTCAGCTTACTGATTGGTCAGCTTCGACCAATCAAATCGCTCCCACGCGCAGAAACAATTTAGGCACCAACTCTGTTCTGAGCCACCTACGTGATACAGCGAAGATATATAAACAGAACACGTGTGAACCTCGCTCTTCTTCAGGTTCCTGCTTTTGTCGACTTAACTTTTCTACGTCACTCGTACATCTCAACACGCCGCCAAAATGTGACCCTAAAGGAACTCGTCTCGACTGATCCAGTCAGACGTTAAATGAACAGTACTTAATTCATGCAAGTATTTTCTCTGAACTCTATTTAACTTGTTCATACATTCCAAACATACAACACTATTCTTATACGTTCTAATAGACGACTTATTCAATATGAGCTCAGATACAATTTTATCAAATCAAAGAGACGTAACTCCGTCTAACCTTTCAGTTCAAATATATGTATATTCATTTCCACAATAAATCCTATTATTATGTTGTTATCAACTTTATCTTCTGTCTTTTATTTTGTCATCTGCTATTTTACATCAAATGTAATTGGCGTAATTCTTCACACACCCTTTCCTGTTCAAAAGTAAATAATTGTGGCGAACGCCCCTTCACACACGCACAGCAAATATGGCTGCTTCATCGTTCACAGGGCCCGTCCGCTACAATATCTAGATATTCCTTACTGTTGGCAGTAACTGCCGGTTGAATTAAATGCGGAGGCTGTACCGACGACCGATAGGCTAGTTAGAGTGTCCTGCAGTGTCTTTTTACTCATTATCACTGCGAGGTTGTAGTGAGTAAGAAAATCTGCGCCTAAAATGGGCATTCGTACGTCGGCTATGGTGAAAGTCCAAGGGAAATCCCTTCGCATGCCAATGCTGAGTGTTAGTGTCTTCTGCCCGTACGTTTTTATTGGAGATCCATTAGCCGGCTGGAGTTGTAAAATGGACAGTTTAGTTGTGTCGCTCTTGACGTATGGCAGCACGTTTATCGTCGCTCCCGTGTCGACCAGGAATCGTAACTGGCTATTCGAATCCGTAATATAGAAAAGACGGCAAGATTCGTTAGCCTGGCCAGAAAGATTAGCCGCTCTTACTTGCTGGCGTGGTGGCACCAGCATAATGTTATTCCTACTCGGCGATTCCTACTCTGTGAGCGCCTTCTATTTTTTTCGGGTTGTCCGCCCCCCCCGTCGGTTCGTCCTTACCGACAGGTCTCGGATTTGCCGCTGTACATTGTCGATCTTTTTTTCTAGTTGTAGTAGAGTCCGGTATTCGGCTGGCTTTCGCTGACAGTGGGCTGAGTGAAAATTCTGTCAGCTGCGTCCACTAGCTGGTCTAGTGGAGTGAGTTCACATTGCTATTTTGGGGGGGATCATGTCGGGGTCACCAATCTATAGGAGGAGCCTAGTGCGGTTTCTTGCGAATGGCCTTGAGTCAGACTACCAAACTTCTCCGTATAAGAGTATTTTGATATTCCCTTAGAACATCAATGGCTCATAACAAGTTAGCAATGTAAAAAGTGGACAAACACCACTAGATAAAAAAAGGCATAACAAGATGGAAATTTATTATTTATTTTTCAACAACAAATTTGGCAGGATGCAGTAGAGGGGAGGATGCAAAGTAGAGTTCTTGGTCTCTGGAAAGGCGGTTCAACTAAATCTGCCCAAGGTGAGGATGACGTTAATGGTCGGAGGCTGTTGCGCGCCAATATGTAGTAATGTTGGCGCCAAGTGTCCTTGGAGAAGAAATAGTTCAAAACGTGGAGAAAGGTTATATGGAAAGTTTCCTTTTATTTTTTTGAATAAACAGTATAAGAGAGGCAACTTTATCTAAGAATGTCTTTTTTTGGAGAAAAGGAAAGATCAGAAGAAACTTAGTGACAGAACTAATTCGGTCGGTTGTGAGGTTTCGACCGAGGAAAATCACCAAGATTACTGCAAAAGCGTTCATTGCCAGTAAGAAGTATAGACCAAAAAAAAGAGGAGAGATCCAGAAAGTATAGGTATAGGTACCACGTGTGGATGCTTATGGATTTCTGACTTACTTGTTGTTTAGGCAGATCCGTTCGTGACGAAAATGCTTGTTGCTCTAGACAGGAGGTTAGGTCAGAAAGTTGGGCTAAGAACGAGTCTACACTGATGGAAGGTAGCTCCGGCAAATAAATTGTCTATGAAAAAGGTCTATTGCTGAAGTCTAGACGGTTGAAGCTTATTTGCGAAGAGAGATGTAATACACGTCTTCCCGACTCGATGCCCGCAGGTCCTCTGTTACTCGTGGATACTTTTTGGCGGATATCCGATGAGTCACGTTGCCGTTTGACTGGAGGCAAAATGCCAACCGTCCAAAGAACTTTGAATGGATGTTCGTTTCAAAACGGTCACGTGCCTTAGCAGCGAAAGTGTTGGGTCGTTGCTCACAGAGTAGCAACGACGATGAAAGGAGAGAAAGAGAAAAGGTTTTAGGCAAACAGTGATGGATCTTATTTGTGCCTCGAACCAACACCTCCCAATTAGCGTAGGCAATTCCTCCGTCCTTCTTGGTATTGCACCTACGCATGTCACGTAGGTTGTCCTTTTAACCAAACTGGTTCTCAAACCGCATGGTGTGGCTTAGTTTCTAGTAATTAATTAAAATTATCATTTAAATTTCTCGTCGGTAAAATTTCCCAGCCTGGCCTTGCTCATAAAATCAGAAATTTACCAGCTACTTCCTCCGATCAGCCATACCCCCATCCTGCCAAATCCCATATGACTTGCTGCTAGAAAGAACCTCTAAGCACCCTGCGTTGGGTCATTACATAAAGAAATTCTACTTCCTCAACTTGTTTACAATTTCCACTTTTTGATAGGCAAAAATAAATCAGTTTTTTAATTCTGCCTTCTCCCCAAAATTACTAATTTTTATCTCTCGATTACCGTTTTCATAACTGGTATTTTTAGGCAGGGTCATCAATCAGCTGTCAACCCAGCCTTGCTATATTGCCTCTGTGGTAATATCTTGCCAACAAAATCACTTTTCTTCCAGTTCTCCCCCAAATAGACTTTTGAAATTAAAAGAAATCTCGTTTCTTTATCCCAGACTGTCTATCGTTCCAACCTTTTCTTCTTGTTCAAAGCTATATTTTTGTTTTAACCCTTACTTTACGTTTGCCAGTGTCACAATAAATGGCAAACTCAGTGAGATGATGAATCTGTGCATGCAATCCAGTATATCGTCCAGATATATTTGAGTTGGAATCGTATGACTGACAACGGTAGTTTGATAGTAAAATTTTGTTCTACTTAAAAAAAAATCCACAACAGTGTCTGTTGGATCCTTTGCTCTGAGAAAAGATGTGGATGAACATCAAGAAAGGTTCCATGTGCTGACAGCCTTTAATGTATCGAGGAGCAAATGTCAGTTGATTTGTGTGTAAGATTCTGGAGTGGAGTATACACTTATTGAATAATACTTTGACACTTTTAAGAATAGTACAAAGAACCTCAAAAATATATGCAAAATAGGACATTCCCTTTTCCAGGATTTCCATACATTTTGAGATATTCTTCCAAGAAATGATAAGATTCACTCAGCAGAGCTAGCATAACTAAATAGTTGCCATTTTCTGCAGATCCAATAATCTGATTTTTCTCTGCTCTGGAGGCAAGAAAGCGAATTAAAAAACCACACGTGTCAACACTTTATGATGATATTCCTGCTTTGAGTAATGCTGCTCAAGGAATAAAGAATCAACGCTTACAGTTTCTTTATGCCTTATCAAATATGCAGTCATGCAATTTCGATATTTTTTCCAATTTTTACATTCATGTAACATTGCTGTGTTTCCAGTCATTGAATCCCGATATAGAAAAAAGAGATTCTTTCTTGCATAACAGGCGACATAGAAAACAATACAAACGAACTTGAGATGGTGAAAATATAACTTGATATTTGAAAACATTAGAAAACCTATAAAATGATTGAAGATCGATTAGGTATGGATCGAAAAATATTGATTTTAACAAGTTTCAATACTTTACACAAAGTTATATCAGAAATGTTTGGCTCTACAAAGTATGAAAAACAATAAAATATAGATTGAAAAAATAATTGTTTTCGCCAATTTAGAGTAGATTTTAAACGTTAGTCACGGTTCTTTGAAAATATAATTTGGTATTTGAAAACCTTAGGAAACCAATAAAATTATTGTAAATCGATTAGGTATCAATCGAAAAGTACTGATTTTAACAGGCTTCCATAGTTTACACAAACTTTTGAAAAACACTGAAAAAATTACGTGGAAAACCTATTTGTTTTGGCCAATTGCGATTACTTTTCCAACCGTTGTTGGAAATATAATTTGGTATTTGAAAATACTAGAAAACCAATGAAATTATTGAAAAATGATTAGGTATCAATCGAAAAATATTGATTTTAACAATTTTAAGTACTTTACCGATAGTTATATTAAAAAATTTTGAATTTACAAAGTTTTGAAAATTTCGATTACTTTTTCGGCGTTAATCACGTTTGTTTGAAAATATAATTTGGTATTTGAAAAGATTAGTAATCCAATAAAATTATTGAAAAGCGATTATCTATCGATCGAAAAATATTGATTTTAACAAGTTAAAACAGTTTACACAAAGATATTAAAAATTTTGGATTTTAAAACTTGTGAAAAAAATTGAAAATTACATTCAAAAACTTTTTCAACGGTTGTTTGAAAATATAATTTGGAGAAAACCAATAAAATTATTGGATATCGATTACGTATCGATCAAAATATTTTGATTTTAACAAGTTTAAATAGTTTACACAGAGTTATATTAAAAAGTTTGGATTTTACAATGTTTTGAAAAACTTTGAAATATTACGTTGAAAACCTAGTGGTTTTGGACAATTTCGAGTACATTTTCAAAGTTAATCACGGTTGTTTGAAAATATAATTTGGTATTTGAAAACATTAGAAACCAATAAAATCATTGAAAATCGATCGAAAAATATTGATTTTAACAGTTTACACGAAGTTATGTTGAAAATTGTGGATAATACAATGTTTTGAAAAACATTGAATATTACGTTGTAAATTACGTTTTTACGTAGTACACTTGACCAATTTCGAGTAAATTTTCAACGCTAATCACGGTTGTTTGAAAATATAATTTGGTATTTGAAAAGATTAGTAAACCAATAAAATTGTTGAAAACCGATTACGTATCGATCGAAAAATATTGATTTTAACAAGTTAAAATAGTTTACACAAACTTATGTTAAAAATTTTGTATTTTAAAACTTGTCAAAAACATTGAAAATTACATTTAAAACTAGTTGTTTGGGCCAATTTCCAGTACTTTTTCAACGGTAGTTTGAAAATATAATTTGGTATTTGAAAACATTAGTAAACCAATAAAATTATTGAAAATCATTTAGGCATCGATCGAAAAATATTGATTTTAACAAGTTTAAATAGTTTACACAAAGTTATATTAAAAAATTTTGGTTTTGCAAACTTTTGAAAAACATTGAAAAATTACCTTCAAAAACTAGATGTTTATTGTTTTGCCAATTTCGATTACTTTTTTAACGGTTGTTTGAAAATATATAATTTGGTATTTGACAACAATAGAAAACAAATAAAATTATTGAAAGTCGATTAGGTATCGATCGTAAAATATTGATTTTAACAAGTTTCAATAATTTACACAGTTATTAAAAATTTTGCATTTTACAATGCTTCGAAAAACATTGAAAATTACGTTGAAAAACTAGTTGTTTTGCACAATTTCCATTCCTTTTACAAAGTTACTCACTTTTCATTAAAAATATAATTTTGTATTTGAAACCATTAGAAAACCAATAAAATTATTAGGTATCGATCGAAAAGTATTGATTTTAACAAGATTCAGTAGTTTACAGTTTACACAAACTTATATTTAAAATTTTGGATTTTACAAACTTGTGAAAAATATTGAAAATTACGTTGAGAAAATACGAGGGTCATTCAATAAATAAGGTGAATTTTTCGGTATAAGGACTTCTAATACAGATAGAAGCTTACTTTTTTTTAAATTTTTCACCGTAGTCTCCCAGCACTGTCACACACACTTTCCATCTGCGCACAAGCTTCCGTATTCCCTCAGCGTAAAAATCTTTGGACTGATGTCTCAGCCAGTCGCTCACAACACTTTTGACTTCATCGTCACGTTTAAACTTTGTGCCTCTCGTGAACGCTTTCAAGGGACCAAACAGGTAAGAGTCTGAAGGGGCAAGGTCTGGGCTGTAGGGGGACGAGGGAGCAGTTCCCAGCCCAGCTCGTTGATGGTCTGCACCGTTTGGGCTGCTGTATGAGGCCTTGCGTTGTCATGATGCAAGATGACTCCTTCTGACTGATGATCCCTGCGTTTGTCCCAACAGATAAGCTCAAAGTCCTTGCAATGGGATCCACTGTCACCCTTCTGTCAGACTGAATGAGGTCATTGACTGATTCGATCACCTCAGGAGACCTCACTTCTGTAGGCCTCCCATGCCTGCCTTCATCCTCAACACTGCTCCGTCCTTCTTTAAACAATTTAGCCCACTTGTAGACATTTGTTTGGCTGAAACATGTGGCACCATACACAGTTGACATTCTCCTATGAATTTCAACTCGTTTTCACCCTTCAGCAACCAGAAACTTGATAACTGACCGCTGTTCAATCCTGGATCATGCCTCTTGGTCGGCCATCTTTGTTAATCGCCAAACTCTCAAAGTTTTTTTTTTTAATCTGCAAAAGAAATTAAATCCATGTGAAAAAGAAGTAAAACAAAAAAAATAAGAAAAGAGTAAGCTTCTATCTGTATTAGAAGTCCTTGTACCGAAAAATTCACCTTATTGAATGACCCTCGTAGTTGTTTTGCACAATTTCGATTCCTTATACCACGTCAATAACGCTTGTTTAAAATTATAATTTGGTATTTGAAAACATAATTTGGTATTTGAAAACATTAGAAAACCAATAAAATTATTGAAAATCGATTGCGTATCGATCGAAAAATATTGATTTTAACAAGTTTCAATCTTACACGAAGTTATATTTTTAAAAAAACGTGTGGATTTTACAAACTTATGAAAAACATTGAAAATTACGTTGAAAAACTAGTTGTTTTGGCCAATTTCGATTACTTTTTCAACCGTTGTTTGAAAATATAATATTATAGTTTGGTATTTGAAAACATAAGAAATTCAATAAAATTATTTAAAATCGATTCGGTATCGTTAGAAATAGATTGATTTTAATAAGTCAAATGGAATTATAGCAGATTTTGCAATTGAAATTGTTGAAATCAATTGGAATAAAAGCAGATTTTATTATTTTTCAATTGAAAATGTTGAAATCAAATGGAATTATAGCAGATTTTCTTATTTTTCAATTGAACATTTGGAAACCAAGTAGAATTATAACAGATATTTTAATTTTTTTTCAATTGAAAATGTTGAAATCAATAAGAATTATAGCAGATTTTGTCATTTATCAATTGAAAATTTGAAAATAAATTAGAATTATAGCTGATTTTTCAATTGAAAATGTTGAATCATGTAAAATTATAGCAGAATTTGTTATTTTTTCCATTGAATTTGTTGAAATGACAGGGAATTATAGCAGATTTTGTTATATTTCAATTGAAAATATGGAAATGAAATGGAATTATAGCACATTTTGTTATTTTTTAATTGAAAATGTTGAAATCAAGTAGATTTTGTCATTTTTCAATTGCAACTGTTGAAACCAAATTAAATTAAAGCAAATTTCGTTAACTTTCCAAAAAATATTTTAAATCAAGTAGAATTATGTAACAGAGGGAGGCATACACACCCACAGGAATGCACACACGCAAATATAACTTTTATTGACTGGAAATTAAATTAGTGTGTATATATCGAAGTACAATTTGAGTTAAGATGTTTGTTTACCGATGAGAAACACGATCTCAGGACAGGAGGCGATGTTTTAAACCTGGGTCACCAGTAAACAATGGGGATGGGTGAGTTTGCTTAACAGTATTTGTTTTGATTAAAAGGTTGAATCAATGTTTAAATATCCCAAAGTATAATTTTGGTGAAGCGAGATAAGGTATAATCTTATAATTGGAGTGAATCTAGGTAGCAAAATTAGATCAGAGCAATTTTGTTTACGGATGGGAAATCTGATTTCGCCCATTTGGAATTGGGTCATTACAAAAACAATGAAAATGATGTAATTTTTATCGGTTAAAATTTGAAATAGAGCTTACTAAAGCTATGAAGAACTTTGAAACTCACATGGTTTTGAGCTGTAGACAGCACACGTGATAATCGCGTGCCAGGCCGAGGGTCAATTGTGATCAGCTGATCCTTTTCCTATATTAACTCGAGATTTTGCTAATAAGGCAGTTGAGAGAGAATTCTCGAAGAGACGGGAGAGAATTCTCGAAGAGTCGGGAGAGAATTCTCGAAGAGACAGTAGAGCATTCTCGAAGAGACGAGAGAGACTGCGATCGGTCGGCACATCGTCGTCGCAGCGTGCCGTCACGTGCATGGGTACCGGCAGGCGACCGTTACGGGTCGCGGCGCAACAAAGCCGACGAGAGAGGTCGACGATAAAGGCTGACGAGAAAGGCCGACGAGTAAGGCCGACGAGAAAGATAGACAGAAGAGGCCAGACGGGGAAAGAGTCAGTCGTTAAGAGTCGGGGGAAAGAGACTGTCGTCGAGAGAGTCGCGAGACTGTCGCCGCAGTGAGTCGAGAGATTTGCGCGAAAATTTTGGAGGAGAGAAAGAAGACTGTCCCCTGTTCTGAGAAGTCTGTATGAGACTGGACTATTAGTCATAAACCTACCCCAGGTGATTCAATACGCGTTTTTCACACACAAACCCTCTCTCTGTTGAAAATTCGCTGGATGCATCTTGTCTTTTTTTTATGTTAAATGTTTTTATTCTCCCTGTAACCTCTGTTCTGATGTTATTTTCTTATATAAACGACGTCAATATTTCCCCCATTGTTGTCCGGCTTCTGCAGATATTATTTCTTGTTTTATTTTGCCACAATCTAATCTTCCTAGCGCCAACTCTCACAGCCGTGTCCACATCTCCAGTCGACCGTGAACGTATGGACAACACCCCGCTTATTGGATCTAAAAACTAACACAGCGTGGTCAGCGAGCGGGACTTGACCAGTTGACCGGTCGAAATAATCTACGGGTACTCAGAGAGCGTACGGCCAGTTACCCCTATGTTCGGTTCGTGAACACCTCAACCCAAAGAGGAAGACGCCGGAGGTTGAGGGGCTGGGGACGAAGTGTTAGAATTATATAGATTTTGTTATTTTTCAATTGCAAATGTTGAAATCAAATAGAATTACATCTGATTTTGTTACTATTCAATTGAAAATGTAAAAATCAAATGGAATCATAGATTTTGTTATTTTTCTATAGAAATATTGAAATCAAGTAGAATTATTGCAGATTTTGTCATTTTCAATGGAAAATTTTGAATTGAATTTGAATTAAAGGAGATTTTGTTATTTTTTAATTGAAAAATTTGAAATCACATAAAATTCTAGCAGATTTTCATTTGCAAATGTTGAAATCAAATAGAATTATAGAGGATTTTGTTATTTTCCAGTTGAAAAAATTGAAATCAAATGGAAATATAGCAGATTTTGTTCTTTTTCAATTGAAAACGTTGAAATCAAATGAAATTATAGCAGATTTTGTTATTCTTCAATTGAAAATGTTGAAAGCAAATGCAATTATAGCAGATTTTGTTATTTTCCAATGGAAAATGCTGAAATAAAGTAGAATTATATCAGATCTTGTTATTTTTCAATTGAAAATTTTGAAATAAATAGAATTATAAGCGATTTTGATATTTTTCAATCGAAAAAGTTGAAATCAAATGGAATTATAGCAGAATTTGTCATTTTCCAATTGAAAATGTTGAAATCATATAGAATTATATCAGATTTTTTAAAGTTTCTATGGAAAATGTTGAAAACATATGTAATTATAGCAGATTTTTTTATGTTTTAATTAAAATTTTTGCTATTATTTATTTCAAATCTTAAAATCTAATGGAATTATAGCAGATTTTGTTATTTTTCAATTTAAAGTGTTGAAGTCTAATGCACTTATAGATGATTGTGTTATTTTTCAATTGAAAATGTTGAAATGAATTAGAATTATAGCAGATTTTTTATTTTCCAATTTAAAATGTTAAAATAAAATGGAATTGTAGCAGATTTTGTTATTTTCCAATTGAAAATGTTTTAATCAAATGGCATTATAGATGATTTTGTTATTTTTCAATCGATCACTTTGAAATTAAGCAGAATTATATCTGATTTTGGTATTGTCAATTGAAAATGTTAAAATCAAATAGAATTATCAGCGATTTTGAATATTTTTCAATCGAAAATGTTAAAATCAAATGGAATTATAGCAGATTTTGTCATTTTTAATTGAAAATGTTGAAATCTATCAGAATCATAGCAGATTTTGTTATTTTTCAAATGAAAATATTGAAATCAATTAGATTTATGGTAGATTTTGTTATTTTTCAATTGAAAATGCTGAAATCAAATGGAATTATTACAGATTTAGCAATTTTTCAATTGAAAATGTTGAAATCAAATGGAATTATAGCAGACTTAGTTATTTTTCAATTGAAAATGATCAAATCAATTAAAATTATAGCTGATTGTATCATTATTCAATTGAAAATGTTGAAATCAACTAGAATGGAATATGTCGCAATCAAATAGAATTATAGCAGATTTTGTTATTCAACGGTTATGTGAAAATTTAATTTTGTATTTGAAAATAGTTTTATTGCTTCTCTAATGAGAAGCAATAAAACTATTGAAATGGATCGATCGAAAAATATTGATATTAACACATCTCAACCGTTTACCCAATGTTATATTTAAAAGATTATGTTTTACAAAGTTTTTTATAATCATTGAAATTTACGGTGAAAAACCTGTTGATTTGGTTAATTTCGAGTACTTTTTTAACGTTAAACACGGTTGTTTCAAAATATAATTTGCTTTTTGAAAATATTAGAAAATCAATAAAATTTTTGAAAATCGTTATCGTATCGATCAAAAATGTCTTATTCAAGAAATGAAAAAATCTAGAAGAAAATATACAGAGTTTGAAGTCCCGAAATACGTAATCTTTATTACATAAAAGGGTCATAATAATCAGATATGGACATGATTTATTTGCTCACTCTGATCAAATAAACTCGTAATTGGCGACAAAGAAATTGAGATGGAAGAATGAAAAAATAAGTAGAAACCTGAAAGCGAAATGAATGTTTCTGATGGTGAGAATATTTCATAATGAATGATAGTACGCATGAATCCGACAGACACACGTATAAAAATAAAATGGATTGTGTCCGACGATTATTTAACATATTTCCTGTTTATCGTTATTTTTTCTAGCTACAATTTATTTAAGTAAATGCTCTTAGGATACAAGAAAGTTTGTATTTTATATGGATACTATCTTATAAAAAATGAGATTTAGTAGAGTGGAAGGCCTCATATCTTAAATTTGATAGGAGGGGCACGAGACCCTTGAACCAAGCCTGCTTATGGCTAACCTTTGATATAAACTAAGATTTGGAACATACATAATTGTTAATTCTAGCTCTAACACTAGTTTGGGATAATACCTAACAGCTTTCACTATCCGAAGTTTGGAATATAACTCTTAGCTAACCTAGCTCAAACATTAGGTTAGGAATATACCTAAGAGCTAGCCTTTGGTTTGAAATACACCTAATAGCTTTAATATAGGTAATAGAAGAGCTAGGGTTAAAATGACTTAAAGCTAACCTGAGCTCTATGCTTATATATGTAATAAACACGCTAAAAGCACTTCATTGCAAGGTTAGATTTCAACCATTTTTCATTATTTTACAAACACAAAATTGTAGTTAGTCTAACTTTGTGTAAGCTGTATAAACACGCTATAAAAATGGCTATTCCAGTGAAAACGACTAGATTTCAATCAATTTATATTTACTACACTAACCGGATGTTGACTGCTCAAAGATCCAAAGCAGATTGCGAAAATACGTTTACTGTGCATAGGCTCTATGCATACATCCGCTTTAACGAAAATAAACGAACAATTTATTGACCAGACAGAGTCACACCCGCTCCAAAAACCAAAATATAAAATATTAATATGTATCCGATCTATGGCTATATATTCTCTAATTCAAACAAACCTAACGCAGACCAACTTCGGCGTCAATACGGGCAAGCAGAGAGAGGGAGGGAGAAGAGAGTGGGTGAGGTGACATAGAGAGAGGTGACACAGACTAGCATTCATACCAAAAACGACAAATTTTGCCACATTTCTCCGGCATTCATGCCACCCTGACGTCAGCAGCTCAGGGACTCTCCATCGGTAATTGATGTTTGTCTGATATTCGCAGATCGTGTCGTTGTTCCCACTAAGCTCAATTCTGAAACAACTACATTCAGGACACCCAGACATTAACCGGATAAATGTGTGGTCTATTGGCCTAACATAAACACAGACAGAGAAGATGCCGTTAAGAGTTGCATCTAATGCATGGAAGCAGAGGAAAATCCACCTCGGATTGTTGTCTCACACTGGACATACCGCGATCGTCCATTGTCTCGGGTGCACATTGATTTTGCTTGCCCTATCAGTGACCTTAGTTTTCTGGCAGATGTAGATGCCCATTCCAAACAGCCAGAAATCTTTCCAATGCAACAGACTGACATTCGTTCATTGCAGTCCTCAGACGACTATTTAGTCAATACGGCCTTCCCGAGACACTGGTCACATTCTACATCGGAGTTATTCCATCGTTTCTACATCTCATGCTGTATTATACACATCCGTGCACAACCTTATCACCCACAATCCAACGGTTCAAACGTGCTCTGCTTAATACAAAGAGAGAGGGAGCAATGTTAATAGAACGACACGATTACCATGAGATCTATAAAATAAAGAAGTTTTTATTTCCTTTTTTTTTTACAATACAAGAATCATCTGAAAACAAAAATTGAATCGTTTGTTTTTTTTAAATCACTGCGAACTATCATTAGCCGCGTGGCGTTAAAAGCATTATCGCCAAGTTGAAAGTCGTAATTTGATACTTTTCGTTCACCGGTCAAATGAACGGGCTGCCGTGAGACACAGATGTATTCATCTTGCCAGCAAGTGAAATGTTCTAAGGTAGCTTGAAAATATTCTCGTTTGTATTTCGTTGGTCTTATGGGCTCACGTGCAGGCGTGTTAGCTCCACAAATTTCTTACGAAGTAACGGCGTATTTTTTTTGTACACCCGATTGACGAAAAAATATGGTGGAGTGTTTTATTTGTTTATTTTTTTAAAAATACCTGCGTAGGCGTTTTTTTAATTTTATATATATATATGTTTATTTGCGCCGAAGTTAATCCGATTATTCTAGAACTTTACTAGATGGGGAAATAGCATCATTTCTTATGAGCAACAACAGAGGAGACACTGGATGCTTTACTCCTTTCTTACCGCTCAACACCAAATGGAGCAGTGAGGAAAGATCTATCACCAGCAGAGGTCGAAAGCTCCGTACAACACTGGATGTCTTACGACCAGAACAACATCATCAACAGCACCACATAAACAAAAAGCAAGAACATACATTTCCAGTTGGCACACCAGTGTTTGCCAGGAATTACAGGTCTGGTCAGTAGAACTGAACACCTGACATCATTCATAAAAGAAAAGGAACAATACAACTTTGATGTACAAGTTAGAAATCAACTCTGGGCACAGCACAAAAATTAAGCGTCCCAGATACACCAAAAATGACATAACAACAGTCCATTTGATTTACTGATGAATTGCCATCTCCTTCACCCGTCATTCAAGAAAACTGAAATGAGAATGAGAGACCTCACAGACACAAGAAAATGCGCAATCACATTAGGATGTGGTTCATTTTAGTTGATCCTAAGCGTGTGTGATACGAATAAATGCTTAAAGATGGAGGTATTAAATGGCACAGTTGTCTGTAACGAAAATATTTAAGAAAAGTTATCCCCCTTTGACCGGAGAGATGAAAAATAAGGGTTTTGTTACACCCCTTTTTGCATTCTGGGTACAGGGAGTTCAGCCAAGACACTAAGGTGAGCTAGACAGTTCTCCAAGGCCTACATCTTGTAATTACGCACCCACCAGCTATATTCACCATTCGAATTGTATTTCAATTTAATAAAGATTTGTTAATAATTTATTCTCTCGTTTCATCCTTTTATCTTTCTTCGCATAACCTCATTTCACACACCCCAGGGAACATAACAGGAAGCTGTCGAAATTTGTTAAAATCAATAGCTTTCGATTGAAAACAAATCGATTTTCATCACTATTAGGGGTTTTGGAATGTTTTCTTACATCAAATTTCTTATTAAAATAACGGTGTTTAAGGTTTCAAAAGTAAATGACGTTTGCGTAAATTGCGACGTTGTTTCATAATTTTGTAAAAACGAAAATTTTTAAATATAACTTTATGAAAGATGTCACAACTAGTTCAAATCAATTGTATCGAACGAAAACAAATTGATTTTTAACAATTTTTTATTTTTTCAAATGTTTTCAAAATTAATAACTTTTTAAATTAGCAGTTACTGAAAAATATGGGGGTTGGCGTAAAATGGCGTCTCCCGCCAGTAAATTTTCCATGTATTTGTTGCGGACCCGATAGCGTTGCAGCGCTGGTTTACGAAAAGATGACCTTGTGCCAGACACTACACACTACTACCGAATCCACAAACAAAGTAAAAAAAAGAAATATATAAGACATGTTCTTTCTACTGTACAAACGTACAGCAAAAAGAAGTAGACAGGCAAAACAACGAAAGGTAAAGAACAAACATAAATTTTATTAGAGTTTAACAAGTAGTTTGTCTTCAGTGAAGCCCTTCAGTAAATGTACTGGAAATGTAGTTGAAAAAGAGGCCAAGTAGATTGTCTTCAGTCGAGACCTTCAGTAAATGTAGTGGAAATGTTATAGTTAATAAAGAGGCCAAGTAGATTAGTAAATTGTCTTCTGTGGAGACCTTCAGTAAGATACTGGAAATATGGTAGTTGATAAAAAGGTAGATAAAGTTCCGCGCCAAAATTTAAATTCAAGATGGCCAAGGCTGGAAAAGTTCCTCAGGAAGAAAGTCAGTTGTAATGAATAATAAACATACGGCTAGGAAAAAATACTCACTGCGAGAGTTTATAATTGTTAGTGTATGTAATTCTTTTTTAGGTAACTGGTTCTGAAGGACTGAGTTCGAAGAATGTGAAAAATGCTTTGATCTTCAGGTTGGAAGTTTTCGAAAGTTCCTGGAACTCAGCAAAGATGCTCGCTTCGGGACGAAAAATCTGTCATAAAGTGACGACAGTGTCGTATGTGTTAAGATACAGCGACGAGCCATGAGGTCTAGGCAATGTTTGCCGAATAAAATATCCCTGTCGGTATATATGGGTTACCGGCGAGAGACAAATGAGCCTGCCAGCCGGGTCAAACGGCCCGGGGCGACTAATTTTTGAAAAGCCAATTTTCCGTGACGTCAGAGCAAAAGCGCGCGAAAAATGATATCAGCTTCCTCACTCTCGGCTAAGAACTACGGTTTACTACTATCACCGGCCGAAAGTGAGAGGAAGGGGTGAAAACTCGCGCGTGCGTCAAAATGTAAGGTGGAGATAGCGAGATATCCCACATAATTGATTTAAAAACAATTATTAACAATTATTTTTTATCAATTCAATTTTCACTGTTTTCAAAAGTTTCTATTGAAATCAAATCGATTTACAGTAATTTTAGTGGTTTTCTAATGTTTTCAAATACCAAGTTAAATTTTAAATTAACGGTGTTTAAGGTATCAAAAGTACTTAAAATTGGCGCAAATAGCGTCTATTTCAATTGATATTTCATAGTTTTTAAAAGTTGGAAATAACCAAAAGTTTTAAATATAACTTAGTGTAAGCTGTCAAAACTTGTTAAAATCAATAATTTATAGTGGTTTTCTAATATGTATCAACACCAAATTACATTTTAAAACTACTGTGTTTAATGTTCAAAACTAATCCAAATCTGCGAAACGCAATTTTCAATGTTTTCAAATCTTTCTAAAAGCCAATAATTTTTAATATAACTTTGTGTAAGCTGTCGAAACTAGTTAAAATCGATTTTTTCGATCGAAACCAAATCGATTGTCTCAATTTCAGGAGCTTTCTAATGCTTACCAACACCAAATTACATTTTAAAATCACCGTGTTTAAGGTTTAAAAATCCAAATCGCCAAAAAGTTCTACATTTTCAACGCAATTTTCAATTTCTTCAAAACTTTCTAAAACCCCCCAAATTTTCTAATATTACTGTGTAGACCGTCAAAACTTGTTAAAAACAATATTTTAAATCGAAATCAAATCGATTTTCAATATTTTCATGTGTTTTCTTATGTTTTCCAAAACCAAATTACATTTTAAAATTACTTTTTAAGGTTTAAAAACTAATCGAAATCGGCGAAATCAGTTTCATTTTTAACGCTATTTTCAATGATTTCAAAACCTTCTAAAACACCATAATTTTTAAAAATAACTTTCGAAACATGTACAAAACATTATCATTTTTAGATCGAAACTAAATCGATTTTTAATAATTTCAGTGACGTTCTAATTCTTACCAACACTAAATTACATTTTAAAATCTATGTTCAAAGTTTAAAAACTAAACTAAATTGATGAATATAACTTAGTATTAAACGCAATTTTCAATATTTTCAAAACTTTCTAAAACACCATAATTTTTTAATATAACTTTGTGTAAGCTGTCAAAAACATGTTAAAACAGTATTTTGGGATTGAAACCAAATCGATTTTCAATAATTTCAAGGTTTTCTAATGCTAGCCAACATCAAACTACATTTTAAAATTACAGTCTTTAAGGTTTAAAAACTAATCTAAATCGGCGAAATAAGTTTTATTTTTAACGCAATTTTCATTTTCAAAACTTTCTAAAACCTCATAATTTTTTAAATATAACTTTGTGTAAGCTGACGAAACCTGTTAAAAACCAAATCTGTTTTCAAAGATTTCAGGGGTCTTCTAATCCAAATCGGCGAAAAGCGCTTCATTTAAACTAAAATTTCAATGTTTTCAAAACTTTATAAAAGCCCATAATATTTTAATATAACTTTGTCGAAAATTGTGAAAAACATTATTCGTAATTCGAATAGGAATCGATTATCAATAATTAAAGGGATTTTCTAATGTTTACCAGCACAAAATTATATTTTATAATTAATTTTTTTAAGAAGTAATACAAATCAGCGAAAACAGCATCATTTTCAAAGCAATTATTAAAGTTTGCAAAACTTTCAATAACCCCATAATTTTTTTAAATATATCTTTGTTTAAGTTGTCGAAACGTGTTAAAAACAATATTTTTAGATCGAAACCAAACTAACTCTAAGAATTTCAGTGGTTTTCTAATGTTTACCAACATCAAATTACATTTATAAATTACTGTGATAAAGCTTTAAAAACTAATCCAAAGCGACGAAAAGCGCTTCATTTTCAAAGAAATTTTCAAGACCTTAGCCGTGCCGTGCGATTTTCTATAAACGAAACCGCGAAATTTTCCCCTTATTATATGCTATTTGGCAGGGATGTGGTCTTACCGATAGATATTTTGCTAAGAAGGAAATATATGGGAGAAGATCACCATAAATTGATCTTGGAGCAACAACATAAGGTTTTTACTCAGGTGAGATGGAAAATCAGGAGAGCCCAGAAAAAGTGTAATGATAGAATAAATAAAAACCGGAAGGAAATTAACTTCCAGCTGGGTGATCCAGTATATTATAAAGTACACCTGAGAGAAGGCAAAATGGATCGGAGATGGATTCCTTTACTTACATAATTTGGGATCAAGTAGCAGGGAAATAAATCGGGTACATGCTAACGATATAAAATTAGCAGAGCTAGAGGAATGAGAATGAGCTTAGGAGAGTAGGGCGAACAGAGGAATGAGAAGGGCAAACTTGATTGAACCCGAAGAATAAGAGACTGATAGCGAAGAAGAGGAGGAAGAAATTGTGATTACCTCAGAGAGTTTGGAGAGAATAAAGGGGATCAACAATCGTGGAAGTAGCTCCCTTGAGGAAGGTAATGAAGATGAGTAGTGAAGGGTCAGATAGTTGGGAAGAAGAGGATGAGATTCCATTAGCCAAGTTGAAAGAACGGTTAGAAACGCTAATATCCAAGTACCGATACTCCTGCTACTACTAATACTACTACTACGTCAAAAGATTGTAGTAGTTGCACTAAGAACCGACCAAAAAGAGTTAAAACGAATGCCAAATCTCTCCTTACCGGAATTATTCGAAGTATTTGTGTTTGTTTTGTCATTGTTCACATACAAGAAACATTCAACCTTGTGCAACAAGAATTATTTTTGTGTGTGTGTTTGCTTTTACATATATATATATATATATATATATATATATATATATAACTTTTGTCCTTTCAAAGTCGAATCGACTCGGTTATATTTATCTTTCTGTTAACCCGATTCTCACCCGACGAACTTCCAGGTAGACACACGGAGAGCCTCCGGATTTCTACTATCTGACGACCACTCCCCAGGATCAAAAACAATCGCAACGTGGCTGGAGAATGGCTTCGAATTGATATTGGGAACCGGTGACTTGTATCTAATCTGTAATAATGGATCATACCGGACAAACGGCCGGTCTTGTGGAGTGCGTGGATCCAGTGTGGTTACATTTTGGGTTTTACAAAGTTTTTCATATCATTGAAATTTACGTTGAAAAACTAGCTGTTCTGTCCAATTTCGAGTAGTTTTTGAACGTTAACCAAGTTTGCTTGAAAATATAATTTGAAATTTAGGTTTTACAAAGCTTTGAAAAAACACTGAATTTTACGTTGAAAAACTAGCTGTTTCTAGCTATTTTTTTAACTTTAAACGCGGTTGTTTCAAAATATAATCTGGTCTTTGAAAACATTAGAAAACCAATTTAATTAATGAAAATCTATTTGATATCTATCGAAAAATGTTGATTTTTTAAAAGTTTCAACCTTTTAAACGAAATTATATTAAAAGTCTGTTTTTTAAAAAGTTTTGAAACACATTGAAAATGAAGGTTTTTTGGCCAATTTCGATTAGTTTTTATTCCTTCAACTCAGTTAATTCAAAATATAATTTGGTTTTTGAAAATATTAGAAAATAAATTTAATTATTGAAAATCGATTTGATATCGTTAAGAATTTATTGATTTTAACATTATCAACAGTTTACACAAAGTTATATTTCAAATTTTGGGCGTTACAATTCCAAGCAATTTTAATGCCTTAAAGGCAGTTGTTTCTAAATTTAATTTGCTCTTTGAAAACATTAGAAAACCAATATTATTGAAAATCGATCGAATAATATTGGTTTTAGCAAGTTTACACAAAGTTATATTAACAATTTCATGGTTTTACAAATGTTTAAAGACATTGAAAATTCCGTTGAAAATAAAGCTTATCTGCTAATTTCATGTAGTTTTTATACATTAAACTCAGTTGTTTCAAAATATGATTTGGTTTTTGAAACATTAGAATACCAGTACTATTATTGAAAATCTATTTGGTATTGATCGAAAAATATTGATTTTGCCAAGATTCAATGGTTTACACAAAGTTATAGTAACAAATTAACCTATCGTTTTTTAATATATCAGTGTGTAAGTTGTCAAACCTTGTTAAAAACAATATTTTAGGTCGAAGAAAAATGATTTTCAACATTTTCAGATTTTTTTCTAAATTTTACCAACACTAACTTATTTTTTTTAAAAATACTGTGTTTTAGGTTTAAAACCTAATTCAAATCAGCGAAAACAATGTTATTTCCAACGCAATTTTAAATATTTTCAATACTTTCTAAAATCTCATAATTTTTTAATATAACTTAGTGTAAGCTGGCTCAACTTGAACCATATTATTAATTCGTGTCGAGAATCGATTTTCAATAATTTCACCGTTTTTCTGATGTTTACCAACACAAATTACATTTTATAATTGTTTGATTAAATGTTTGAAAAATAATCCAAATCATTATTTATCGATCGAGACCAAATCAATTTTGAATAATTTCCAGGGCTTTCTAATGCTTACCCACACCAAATTATATTTTAATATCGCTGTTTAAAGTTTCAAAAGTAATCAATATCGGCGAAAAAAGCTTCATTTTCAACGCATTTTTCAATGCTTTCAAAACTTTCTAAAACCCCATAATTTTTTAATATAACTGTGTGTAACTTGCTAAAAACAATATTTTTAGCCAGAAGCAAATCGATGTTAAATATTTTAAGCGTTGTCTAAAGTTTACCAACACCAAATTACATTTTAAAATTGTTTAAATCTTATCCATATCGGGGAAAATAGCTTCATTTTCAACGCAAGTTTCAATGATTTCAAAACTTTCTAAAGCACCAATTTGTGTAAGCTGTCGAAACTTGCCAAAAACAATATATTTAGATCAAACCCAAATCGATTTTCAATAATTTTAGGTGTTTTCTAATGTTTTCAAACACCAAGTTATATTTTAATTAACGATGGTATAGTATCAAAAGTACTTGAAATTGGCGAACATGACGTCTATTTCAATTGAAAGTTCATTGTTTTCAAAAGTTTGTAAAAACCAACAGTTTTTAATATAACTTTGTGTAAGCTGTCGAAACTTGTTAGAATCAATATGTGTGTCTTCAATCCATATGAGGTGTTATTGTCCTCTCTTTGCTCGTAAATTCTCCTCAAATTCTACTCTAGTCTCAGCCGGATTATCACTGCCTAACTTTCCTCCTGGAACTGAGTCTTAGTTGAGTGATATGTATATGTTCTTCTATCATCTCTAACCTTGATCCCCACAAAGCATGTTAACCTGATGATATCCTGTAATAGTCATTAAGAATGTGCTCCCGAACTGGCTCCTATTCTCTTTAAATTGTATAATAAATGCCTCGCTGCCTCCTGCTTTCTTGCCTGCTATAAGTCATCATGTGTTCTTCCAGTTTTTAGAACTCTGGTGAACCGTCTAAATCTTCCAACTATCTGCCTATTAGCGTTTTACCTCTTTTGGGGAAACTCCTAGAGGCCCTATATGTATGCTGAATTGGTTCATCATCTTTTACTTCGGTTCCATTTCTTAAACAAGCAATATGGCTTTTGTTTTTCCAGGACAACTTCTGATGTACTGACGATATTTGCAGAAATAGTTTATCATGCTCTAGGTGAAGACCTAGCTGTTGCATTGAACATCTCGAAAGCTTTTGAAAGGGTCTGGAATTCAGGTCTTCTCCACAAGCTAAAAAGTTATCGTGTCTCGGACACTTTTTTGAAATGATCCAGTTTTTCCTATCAAATCCTGAAATGAAAGTTATCCTGAACGGCCACTCG
Source organism: Acanthosepion esculentum (assembly GCA_964036315.1). NCBI lineage: Eukaryota > Metazoa > Mollusca > Cephalopoda > Sepiida > Sepiidae > Acanthosepion > Acanthosepion esculentum. The sequence goes on from OZ038495.1 coordinate 75,167,674, forward strand.
TCTAGATGCTTTCGTACCAACGCACATGTCCTCCAAGGCTCCATTCTACTCTATTTTTAACTTTCATTAATGACATTCCTGATGACATCAGCTCTCAACTAGGTATCTACGTTGACGACACAACAATTTACTCCTGCCTCGATAATAAGGCTTATCAGTCTGAGAATGTCAAAATGGCAGTCGATGTCCAAAACGACGTCAAGTCCGTAGTTAACAGCGGCAAAAGATGGCTTATTAATTTTAACGCCTCCGAAACTAAACTTATCTCAATTAATCATCTAAGAGACCCTTTGCTGCCTTCCACCATCATGGTTGATGCTATCCTCCAGGAAAGTGACTCGTTGCGCCTTCTCAGGCTCACGTTCTCTGATGATATGAAGTGGGAAGACTATATTAAATCCATTGCTAGGTCAACTGCTAAGAAAGTCGGTTCACTATGTCGGGCGAGATAATTTTTATCTCCAGAATCTATCATACATATCTATGTCTACCATTCATTCTTCTATGTTTAGAATATTGCTGCAACATATGATCCGGTTCACCTTGAGTTCCTTGATAAGATCCAAAGAAGAATCTGCAATATTATTGGTAACGATCTGTCGGCTTTCCCCTCGCTGTAGGGTTGTGTCTCTGCGTCTTTTCTATAAATACTTTCATGATAATTGTTCGAATTACCATGAAAGTATTTATGTGGTACTTAGATTTTTTTATTTTATTTAAGCACAGCACTAGACTAGCGTCGAGATCTTATTATTTTACAGTTGAGCTGGCTAAATGTAGCCATAAGTTCTATGTTAACAGTTTCCTGGCATTTCTCACCTCAGGCTCCTTGTTTTCCAGGTGGCTTTGATCTGCAAAAATTTTAGTGGAATGTCAATCACGATCTGTTGTATACCTCATTACTCTCTTTTTCTGTTCATTATTGTTTCTGTTCCTAATTCTTCCACACCCTGTAATCCCTTGTGTTTTAGTGGCATTACTACCTTGCTTGGGGTGATTTCGATGTTTTAAAAAATTATTACGTGTCCTACTTTCCTTCCATTTTAATTTATTTTGTCCTCCTTTGCTATATTTTTCTACCTGATTCCTTACATTTGTGACATTTTCTTACCCGTTTTCCTATTCTCAATCAATAAAGAACTCTAAATGAATATACAATTAGTAAATAAACTCTAAATGAATATACAGTTAAGTAATATGGATATGCATGATCAGAAAAAAGTAATGAAAATAGACACTATGAGAATATAATATAATATAAACTTAAAAAATAAATAAATGAACAAATATTAAATACTCGCATCTATGCATGTATTTGTGTTGTATTTACATACAAACACACACACACACACACACACACACACACACAGAGCTACAAACGAACAAACTTAACCTTCCATAATTAATTCCTCAATATATAACACCAAATGCAAAAATAATTAAAATAATAGCTATTAAATAAAAATGAAACATTAGATAAATGATAACATATGATATAAGCAACTATTTAATTTATTACATATACACTATTTAAAAATACATATGTGTATGTGTTCGTGAGTATATATTGTATACTCTATATACTTATATTCAAACAGCAAAGAAAATACCCTATAAGCCCAACCAACATTAATTAATACCCTAAATATAGAAAAATAACTTTACCATTTAAGCACTAGTTTATTAATAACAAATCACTAACAAAAGTGTGCATGTGCTTAAGTGTGCATGTGCATTTGTGTGTGTATATATGTACACGTGTGTATATCTATATATGTGCGCAAACTTATAAACACAGGAATATGCACACAAATTCAAACAATAATAAATAAAAATTTAATTATAAACATCACCTCCTACAATTAATACTCTAATAGTATTTAAGATACCACTAAGCCAGATAAGAAAACGAAATAAAAGCCAAGTGAAGATATATATAAATATTTACTTTACTTAAATGAAGCATTAAAATCAAAAAGAAATACAATTTTTTCTAACTCAAGATCAGAACGCGCATTAATTTAAAACGACATGTCTAGAGAAAACTAGAAACCAAATTTCAACAAATGGCAACAATTGAAAGAAAGGTGAAAAAGGAAAAAAGAGGAAAAAGGCTAAGGAGTGAGCGTAAAGTGGAGAAAAACGACAAAAAGGACAAATAATCACGACACACTACACGTAAGAACATGCGCGCAGATGGGCGCACGCGTGTGAACGCTCACACACACACTATGAAAAAAGTTGCATAACTTTTATATGCATATAAAAAATCGAGAAGTATAAGCAGTCAATTACTGATACCCCCTGACGAGAGGATATATGTGTTCGTCTATGAAACTCTGGAGTTGGGATGATGAAAGTAATAACAATCAAATGACAAACCTTTAAACCAATGTCCAAAACGACCTCAAATCCGTCGTTAACTCAAGCAAAAGATGGCTTATAAACTTGAACTCATTCAAAGCTAAACTTCTCTCTATTAATCATTGCATTCCCCCAGGAAAGTGACTCGCTGCGCCGTCTCGGGCTCACGTCCTTAGCTGATATGAAATGGAAAGGCTATGTTGAATCCATTGCTACTTTGTCAAGCGAGATAGTTTTTTCTCTCCAGAATCTCTTACATCTGTATAAGTCTACCATTCGTCCATACTTAGGATATTGCCGCCACAATATTTACCTTAATAAAATCCAAACAAGAATCAGCAATATTATTTGCCCTGATCTAGCAGCTCCGCTTCAGTCACTTTCCCACCGCCGTAAGATTACATCTTTATGTATTTTCTATGAATACTTTCATGGTAATTGTTCGGGTAAGCTCTTCGCTATGGCACCACTGTAGGGAGAGTTCGTCTTTTTTTTTCAGACCTTGTATGACCGGTGATTGTCAACAGACGTATTTCTGCCCACCGTTTACCCCGAGCTGAATGCTACTTCTATCGCGAATGTCGTATTGTTGTGAAATGCCTCTCATCCAGGCGTTGTCTCTGAGGACATTATATCATCTGTTAGTTAGGGGGTCCGTTCGTGATGAGCTGATTGACGAGTTCGGTCTTATGAAGCAGTAGGCTCACTCAATTTGGCCTTGGACGCCCGGGTTGAAATGCCTCAATAACGATGAGGCATCACTCACCTGGCTTCTGGGTGGCCAAAAGACTTTGGTCGGCGGTCTTGGAGAAATCTCCTAACTGCGTTCGCTGTGATGGAGAGATCGAGACCCTGTTTCACACTTTCTTTCATTGCAGGATCGTAGCGCCGTTGTGCAAATCTGTTGAAGGCCAAGAACAAAGAACTTTCCGTGCAGCATGCGAATCGTAAGGTTGAGGTCAGTTCTGTCTGTAGCAATGTGGTACCGCCGTTGACGAAGGCTGAACATTATATGTTCTTTTGATTGTTAGGAGTTATGAGAGCCGTGATTTGGATGACAAATCTGAAAGGATTCTCTGGAGGTGAGAAGTTCACTTCTTCCCAACTAATCTTGTACTTCAGCTTAAAGTTAAGATTAGGATGGAAAAGTGGCGGCTCTCTTCATCAGAATTTGGCAAAAGGCGGGTGAATTTTTCGCGTCTGTGTCGAATGAAAGGGGCTGACTTCGAGTGGTACTTCGATGCCGCTTATGCATCAGGATATTGTTCTCCCTGCACTGAATTTAGGCAACCCCACCCGAAATTAGGTTAGTTTAGGGATTCTGTCCATAGCAGAAAAAATATTGCTCTTCGCTATGGTACCTACAGTTTTTTTTAATTTAAGTACAGTACCAGGTTAAATAAGACAACAGGACAGAAGTCATGCTCGTCAACAGGCTGCCTAGGATCAAAGGATGAAAAAATTCCTCAACGTTGGAGCGAGTATATTGGAGAACTCTTCCACGACGAAAGGGAACAACCAGCAATATACAGAACTATCGACGGACCTGGAATTCTGAAAACCGAAGTAAAAGCCGCAGTGGCCAAATTGAACAGAAACAAGGCAGCTGAGCCAGACGGAATTGTAGCGGAAATGCTGACAGCCTTAGATGTCTTTGGCGTAGACAAGATCACCGAAATAATAAATGAAATCTACAACAGCGGAGATATACCAGAAGATCCAGCAAATCTATCTTCATTGCTATGCCTAAGAAATCAGGCGTAAATGAATGCGAACCCCACTGAACAATAAGTCTGATGAGCCACATGACAAAACTCATCATCCATATTCTGTTGAATAGAGCGCGCAGCAGAATCAGACCAGAGATAGGTCAAGAACAGTGCGGGTTCGTTAAAGACACTGGAACAAGGAATGCATCATTCATACTCAGAATTTTATCAGAAAAGAGCAAAACAGATGCAGAAGAACGTGTACCTATGTTTCATAGACTACACAAAGGCCTTGGACAAAGTACGCTACAAGGATCTGATGGAACTGCTCAGCAACCTTGATATAGAAAAAGAGGCATAAGGCAAGGATGCGTCTTCTCACTCGACCTGTTCAACCTATACAACGAGGCAATTCTGAGAGAATTGGAAACCCTACCGGATTTAGCATTGGCGGCCACAACCTTAACAACATAAGATACTCAGATGACACAGTACTGATAAACAGACACAGAAAAGAAATTACAAAATCTCCTACAGAAGGTAGCGACGGAGAGTTAGAAGAAAGGGCTAAGCATAAACTACAAGAAGACAGAATGCATGGTCATCAGTAAGAGGAAGAGCCCGAAAGGAAATATACAGGTCGGGAACACTAGAATCAAGCAGACGCATAAGTTTAAATATCTGCGAAGCGTTTTGACAGAGGACGTTTAGTGCGACGCTGAGATCCGTAGACACATTGGGATGGCCAAGGACACATTCCAAAAGCTGATCAGAGTATTGCGCGACAGTAGGATTTCTTTGGTAACAAAGAAAAGAATACTGAGCTGTTACGTGACATCTCTTGATATAATACTTCACACAAATATGATAATTATGTACTACCAAATTCTTCGAATATAATTACCTCAGAAAAGCAAAACTCAATAATGATTTGAAAGTGAAGAATTTTATTCTGCAGATATCTCTTATTCTCTATTTTTTTAAAAATCCGTCTTACAAGTGCGTATAGATATAAAATTTGACAAAGCTGTTTTAAGTTTGTGCAAAAGTTTCCAACGTACACCTTTTTGAATTGTTCAAACTGAATATAACGCAGAAAATCGGAAATATTTTTACGCATTTAATATATTATCGATTTTCAAACATTTGAAGAATTTTGAGAAACATCTTAATTAGAATATTTGAGGACTGAACTCAGCTGCATTTTCTATTGAGTCACAATGCGAGCAAAAATTCTTTGACCAGGATTTGATGTTCATTTTTATATGAAGCTATTTAATTTTAATCATACGAAAAATCCTAGGATTTAACTCATGATATCTGGTGTGATAAACGAAAATAAGAAAAATCTTTTCATGTGGAATTTGTCATTTATAACAATGATAAAAAGAATTAATAACAATAATTTAGTTTCCATGATGTGTTAATATAGATGGGACAGACTCCCAAGAGGATGCTTCCCCGATCACTACAATCTTAACCTGTCCAAGTCTCGGAATAACCGTTTTCTTCCCCACATGCTCACATAAATTGTGCCTTTTACGCTGTAACCCTCTACCTCTAGTGGCTCCCGGGCCTTGTACACGGTGAACATCATTGTAAAAAAATAATCACTAAAATAATTTTGTGTAATAGTTTGTCTTCATTTTAGACTGCGGTGTCTGAAATCGCACGTTTCCTTGCAGCTATACGAGACATAGGTGTCCTTTATTTTTGAATAAGTGGTGAGAATTAGAGTATTTTAGTCTAATTGCCATTATGCTGTACATCTTATATTGATGAACTGGGAAATATGAGTATTTCATACCAGATGACTCGACCAGCTCGTTTCTCTTTACATTTAAACAGTGGGTTCAGAAGAGATCCGTCGACCTTAATAACAAACGCACTATTATTACATGCGGAATTATAAGTATTATGCTGTGAGAACACTCTTCATTCTGGAGAGGCGAGAATGTAATTTAATGTCTCTTTTTTGTAATGTTACGGAGAATTATCGCAGCACAAATTTTAAAAGAAAAGATAAAAAAAAACATCTTGTCAAAGGAAATGACCCGGTTTACCACTCGGTTGTGGAAGGATTCTTTGCAGGTTCAAATACACAAATGAGGAGAATCAACCAACAGTAACAAACAACAATCGCCATTATACAAATTAAGAAGATTTAATCATAACGGGTCGATACAGGAAAACATTAATGCAAAGCAATGTGTGGAAAGGTGTGCGTTATACATTTCTGTATGGAAAGATGCATGTCTGAGCTGGAAAATCAAAATTCACTTTGGCTATTCGCCTGCAATAAAATAGGGTTTTCTCTTTTCCCTTTTTTCTCTCTTTCTTTTATTTTATATGTCTCTTTGTTCATTTTACTTTTATTTCATTTCTTTTTGCTGGGGCAGCGATATCTTTCGGTATATTGTTCTTTCTTCAATGTTATGAGTTTTGACTCCAAGAGCTGGTCGTTTATTCTATTCTTCACAAATTCAGCAATGTAGAATTCATCATTCGGGTAGAACGATTCGGCGCTGTCCAGTTGAGTGGGTCGCACATGTCTGGGAATTATCACACTTAGTAATTCACCCGTGCATTTGGGGTATGCAGCATGGTAAGTTGGATCTTGTCTTCGTTGTGCGATTTACTTTGCTTGACGGTAACAAGTAAAAAGAGATGTTACTCGCACAGGACTCGGATTCCAACTAACTTCTGCCGATATTTTCCCGTTCAACGTTATTATTTGATCACGTGATTCTGCACGTGTGTGAGAATCTATTTTTAGCTTTCACTCGGACACGTCAGCCTGCCTGACTTAATTGTTCTACTATTACAGATTGAAAGTGAGAGGGGGAGTTAATGTATTATATTATTAGAGAGATGGAAAGACAGATGGTTTGTTAAGTGCAAAATATGTGTGATTTAGGGGTTTTGCTTGCGTTAGGATATAAGAGCTGCCATAAATCACGTAAACGAGAAATCATGATCTTTTGTCGCCGTTAAGGCTCAATAGAATTATGCTCTCTGTGTGCATTTACGTGCATTATTTACTAAGTTCATGTGCAAGCGTTTAAATAATTGTGTGATGACGTGTGCTTGTATGGAAAGTTGAAATAAGATACTTATTTTGTATCGCTCTTTTAGGGATTCAGTTCCCTACTAAATTAATAATTTTATGTTGTATTTATGCAGTTTCAAACTGATTTTTGACTACAAATATGGGTGGCTATAGCTATGGATTTTATGACTTGACTTAATTCTTATTTCTCTCAATGCACGCATTTCCAGTTACTGAATTCTGTTTACAGTCAATATATCTCGGGTCCTTAAGACTTTGGAAAAGTACAAAATTCTTCTTGGCTATAGTAAATTTACTTAAACATAGCATGGGACTGTGGACATTATATCTTAATCACATAAAAAACACTGACTTTTCCAATTGGTTAAAATGCAACGAGGAATTTTTCATAAGGAGATTCTTTATCACCCCCTCCTATATCGTCTGTTACTAATCCTCCTCTTACATGAACTAAATAACAATCACTATGGATACAAAATAAAGAACAATGTTTTTTATCACTTATTGTACATGGATGACTTCATAGGCGAAAATAAGTTGAAAGGAAAGGTCTACTTAAGAATTTAAAATGTTTCCGTATGGACGTCGGATTAGATACATGTGCAAAAGTAACATTCAAGAAAGGAAGAATTACCGAAATACAATCAATAGATCTCGATTTCGTTACAATAATTAGGGAACTGGAGCAAGAAGAGCGCATTAATACCTAGGAGTCAACAAAGGAGATGGTATACAGGATATCCAAATGAAGGTGAAAGTAAGAAAAGAATACTGCATGCGTGTGTGTTTGGTGTTAATTACCGAGGTGAATTCACAAAACAGAATAAACACTTTCGTTGATCCTTTCGTGCAATACAGTTTCAACATTCTTAAACCAGAAAAAGCTTCTCACTTGCCACAGCATGCATCATTTTAAAGCCAATATTGATCATCTGTAACTGTCCAGATACAAAGGAGGCAGGAGATTGGTTCGATTAGAACTTGTCTTACAGCAATCGGTCTTCAAAGATACCTGAAATCTACAGAAGATTGGATGATGGTCTGTATCAAAGAAAATGAAAGAGATAAAAAACTCTATTCTGTAATAAAGGAAGCCAATAAATTCAAATTTTAAGTGAATGAAGAAGAGCAAGTAAGTCAAAATTCCCCTACTGAAGCGTCAAAGAACCTAAGAAGGATGGCAAGAACAAATGCAATATATCAAATGCAGAAAGATAAACCTCAGGTCTATACAGGCTCTGTATGTGCTAAACAAGATGATGTAGACAAATCCCGCTAACAACACCCATTCGTGATACTAACTGCTTATACCCTCAGTGGTTGCGTAGTACAGAATTAAAAACTGAAACTGAAGGTTTTATTCTTGCTGCACAGATGAAATGTTTGCTAACGAGAAATTATCAAGCAAACATACTGAAAAATTGTGTTGACATATTCTGTGAAGAATACTCAGAAACAATTCATCAGTATTACCGTTCACCAAATATAAAACTTGGCAGGAGAGGGTGGATCAATATCAGAAACTCTGTAACTTTTATGGGTAGTGTTATACTACTTTAATCAAGATCTCTTTCAGATTCACAAATACATTTCACTAGCACGATGTCATACACCACACACTATCTGTGTTCAAAATAAAACTGGATGTTCTCTAGAGTACTGCTTCTCAAAGTGTGCCAGTGCCGGTACGCGAGTCATCATCTAGCAGTATGCGGGGAGTGTCCAGGGAAAAAGAAACAGTAGTCAGATTCCACGCTACAGGAGACTGCGGATTCGGTTTTTAACATTTTAATTTTATATTTATTATGGTCTCATATTTTCAATTATTCTCTCAGTCATTGCTATATACAACTAATGAACGAACAGCAAAAAACAGAGAACTGAAATACGTATGACAGCACCGTGGCATGTGACAGTGTGGAAACCACACAGGAATACCAAAAGGCCAATTTTATTGACATATATTTCTATAAAATCAATATAAAATTTAAAAAAAAAGATGCATTGCTTTCTGGTATAAATGAATAATATCACGAATGTTTAAACAATATTTTCTAGGATCGTTTAATCAAGATCTCTTTCAGGGATATAATTATATGGCACAAATATGGTACCGGACCCTGGCACAAATATGGAACCAGTCCCTGGCACAATGGGAAGACCTGTTACGTCAATGAAGACTGGCCTTGGAATGACTAAGACATAATGTCCCTATGTTTAGTACTGATAGTCCCAAATGACCCTGAAATAGGACATATCTAAAGAAAACAAAAACAAGCAACCAAAACATAGCTGGATTGGAAAGCTTCACTCGTCGGTCCCTCGCACGTTGAAAAAATAAACTGCCGGTTACCTCACATCAGATAGTTTGAGAATCACGAGGGCAAAAATAAAAATAAAAAAATGAGGATGTACACGACGAGTTCCACGCATATTTCCGGTTGAGATATTCTCGTGTACGAAATTCTTTTTCGTCCTTTTCAACGGATTCGGAACATTCCCAGCCAAAACTAAAACTCAAAGCCAGGAGACATCAACTGTTAAACTGCTTCTATGAAAATGGCACGCCTCGCCGACAAGCGATAGTTCGGCTTAACAGCGCGATGATGTGATTTAGACCTTGAAGATAGACGAATTAACCCAGCCAAAGACACCTCACCCATTCTAACAACTGTGTATGCTACAGGAACTTATACTAGTGAATCCACAGCAGATAAGTCCTTTTCAGACAAATACTTATGTTGGTATTGGATATTATGTATATATTTTGAAAATTGATCAATACACGCTCGTTGAAATTTTAATCCTTGTTTATTCTTTCCTTTGCAACCATACACTGCAAAGAGCAGTAGGAAACTGCAAGAAATTTTTATGAACACAATCCGGTTACAGACATAGGACATGTAACAATTTTATCTGAAAGCTAATCACCCAACGATCTCTAAAATAAAATGTGCTTTCTTAATGAGATAGCATTTCCCGCAAAACGTAATTTATCTTTGGCGATCTTCCAAAAATGGTAAAATACAAGGATAATGAACAGAAAATTAAAAAATATGTAACACAATGAACACATCAATTGGGACCCTAGATTTTACTGGAAAAGATTGTGATATTTATTGAGGGATACCTGACAGCCTATGCCTTAAAGAAACAGAAAAAAATCTTCTCACAAGCACAGCTCACACCCCACGAAAGGCTTTATCTATGTAAAATATGTACGGTTTTAGGTTGTTTCAATTTTATTTCATATTTTTCCCAAATGTGCAGTGGAAAATGTCATGATGATATTTCAAACCTTAAGTCTGGATCAGTTCATGTAATTTTCATATTGAACGTGTTAAACTTATTGTGTGAATGCAACTATAGTTATCACCCCATCGAACTTAAAAATGATTGGTCGAATCTCATAGTGGTCGAATTGCCTTTGCTTGTTTCAGTCTTGCTTTGAAAGACGGTTTCTTTGTCAGACATTTTTTGATTACTCGGAGGATTTACTTAAATTTTATAAATTTTATAACTTTATTGTTTTGTTTAGACTTTATATGTCTTGTCCTGGTTGTTTGAATTTATTTTTGCAGTTTTTTGTTCTTTTTAACCACCTCAGATGTCAGTAGATTTTTTTCTGATGTAACTTGTAGTTTCACAAGACTACAGTTTTTATTTTTTATCACTCCGTTTTTTTTGGGGGGGGGGTATTTTTTTCTTTTCAGCATTTTTATTTCTATTCTTTTTTGTAATACATTTATTCTTCTCAATTTCGTCTTAGGGCGAACTTTTGTTTTTCTTGTTACACCGCTTTCTGTTTTATTTTCGATTTTCATTTCACTGTTCAACCTTTGTTGCGAGTGATTATGTTGTTATGATAAAACAACCTCACCACTTTGTTGTAGGAGTGTGTTAACGTTTTATAGTAGATATTTATGGACTCCTAGAACATTTCTCCTGCAAGAATATTGGCCAACTCATTTGAGTCCGGGTAAAAATAAGGACAACAAAACAATGAATTTAAAACAAAAGGCAATTACATGAATATATTAACAAAAGTAACTGCATGTGAACACAGTTGAAGTAAAAGGAAAAGATATTGAAACTAGCTATAAGAATAGCTTGTGTGCGTGTAGGGGTAAATAAACGTGTGTAATAGACAAAGGTGTGATAGACAGGTGTGTGTATGTTTGCGTGTAAGAGAGTTCAAAAGTCAACAAAGAACTAAGGAAGCAAACGCAGCACTTTTTTAAAATCTATATTTGACTACATCCGGAAACAAGAGGAAAACGAGGATGAGAGAAATTATGCTTGTCTTTTTAAAGACTTGGAGACCGTCCCCTAAGTGGGGCAAATAACACCTTCAATTCTAACTTTCAGTTTAAATTCTTTTATTTTTATTTACTACGCTGTTTTCTGGTACCAGTCTTAATTTTTACATTTCTCCAATTTTCCTCGACTCTCGCCGGACTTTATTTTTGAAAATATTTTTATTTTAAAGACTTATTTTTATATTTTTTCTCGTAACTTCTGGTATATTCAGACTATGACTGTTTCCTTTTATCGTTTTTTTTCCATTTATTTGTTGCGTTAATTTTAACGTTAGTATTTCGTTTGTTTTGCTAAATTGGTTTAAATTTTTTTACCTTGTAAATATAATTATGTTAATTTGTATAATTTCTTAAGTTTACTTTTGTTGAACTTACTAGTTCAGTTCCTCCTTTTTATCGTTTTGAAAAAGGAAAAATTGTATAGATGAAGTAAAAATAATTTATTGTGACCGAAAAACGTCGGTCAATGAAAAAATAAAACTTTTGGGACTCCCTTCAAAACAGTCTCCCCTAAACCCTAAAAAATCAACAGCGAAACAGTTAATTAGGGAAAACGTTTAGAAAATTAAACAAATCAAAGAAATAATTAAATAATAAAAAAAAGATGCAAATTATGGTGGCCACAAATAGCCAAAACATGTAGGACAGAAAAAGGGTGGAGGCTCCCCCACTCACAAAAAAAAAAAAAAACAGTAAAAATAGTGACAGCGCAAAGGCCAAGTGTTCACGCAAAATTTGTCGCCCCACAAAAGACACCGTGATCAAATCCCCGGCATCGCCCGTTGTTAAGCCGCAGAAGATTAAGAGTATGGGCTAGTTCATGAGGGACATTCTGCTACCCGAGCCGGAAGAGTGCATGGGTGTCGTTTCAAGAGAACTAATAACCAACATAAGAACCGAACATGAGTGCAGGCGTGGGACCGCAATATTTGAGGTCCCTCTTCTTTGAAAGGGGAACAGTAGCTCTGTACGATATGGTCAAATATTGGGTGTTGCCGCCGACCACATGGACGAAGAATGGATGTTTTTCATAATGTTAGATAGGAAAACCTTCCTTTCCAACTGTCGGGAAATGCGAAATCGAAAACCAACTTGCTGGGAATGTTGTGTAACTGGTCACCGCGTCTCTTCCTTCTCAGAGAAGAAGGCCTCTGGAGTTCCTGTCCCAGCTAACCAAAATCACCCTGTGCTAGTTTCTCAGCGCCTGTAATGGACATACCAGCGACCCGAGCCGGTTTGGTGTTCACATTTCCCAATACTCCTTCGCCCACAGACGTTGGGAATGGCTGGTCGTTGTTAGGGAAAGAGGGAAGCGCTACACAGCAGGGCCTAAGTCCTGAAACCCTCAGCGGTAAAGACACATGTAGCCCAGTTTCCTCTACTAGTGCTAAGAGTGACGTACTCACAGAAAGGAAGGCCCTTAAAAAAGTATGACCCGGAATATGAAAAAAATTGAGAAACTCAAAATCCTCAAGAAAAAAAAAACTTCCCCGTTCTACCCCGTCTTCCCCAAATATTAAAAAGCAATCCATTACATCCCTCCAATTCGCTTACAACAACACCTTCCTAAATGGCCACTTCAAAAGTGTCTCCATTCGAAGTGATAAAACCCCTTCCATTAAATTTATACCTGTCTCGACCAATGTGCCATCACCTGAACAAACTGCCTTATAATCCTGCAAAAAGGTCGATAAGTAAAAGAGTGAACGTAATACGACGACTGATTAATGAGTATGAAAAAAGAAAGAAACAAAACAACTTTACTATTCTGGGGAAGATGTGTGCCGTGTTCCCTAAGAATAAATTGAGAGAACTCTGGCACAAACTAAAAACCTAAGAGACCTAAAATTTTACTAAACCTTTGTTGGGGCGCACCCACCTTCACAACCACAATAGATTGATCCTATTATTATAAATAGAACAGTAGTTCTAGAGACTGTGAGTACTGTCGATGTGTATTCTTGCTACTTACTCGGTTTTCAGTTCGTGTCGGACCATTTTTTTTTTTACCGTTGAACCTGTTTTTTTAGCTGAAAGGATTTCGTTTGTTTTGAAGAACTTTGTTTGACTTTGAAAAGTGTTAAGTTATTTGTTAAGTTTTTATTTTCCTTTGTTTTATTTCTTTTGTTTGAATTTTTTTTTTTTTTTTTTAGTCCGGTAAGACAAAGTCTTACCAGCTTTTTTATTTCTGTTTATTTCTTTTACAGTAACGTTTTAAGAAAAGAAAAAGTTTTATTTTAATTTGTCCTCCTTTTCGTTTTTTTTACCCTCCCCCGTTTTATTTTCGACTTCGGTCGCAATCCTTTGATTTTTTTTTTTTTTAAGTTTTTTATTTTTGTATTGAATTTATTTCTTTAGCGGCTTCCGCTAAAGAAATAATTTCAATACAAAAATAAAACTTTTTTTTTTTTTTTAGTTTGGTTTGAAAAGTCAAACCAGACTTTTTATTTCTTTTCTTTGTTGTATTATTTGCATTGTCAAAAAAAAAGAGGAGTTTATTTATTGTTTTTCTTTATTTTCGGGCGCCATTTTGATCCTTTTTTTTTCTTTTTTTTTTTTTTTTTTTAAAAGTCCTACGTGACTTTAGTTTATAGTTTCTTTTAATTTCATCTAGTGAATTTGTTTTTTCTAATTTGGGTAAAACTTGTTTTAATTATCTCCTAATTTTAGAAGAAATCACTTTTGATTTTTGCTTTTTTATTCCTCTCCCTATCCCAACTCCTTACTAAATTGGCTAAAAACTGTCCAGCTTGTCCGCTCCACCTTTTTTAAAATGGCCGACGACATGAGTCGGTCTAGTGTGAGGAAAGACCTCTTTGGGGCGGCTGCTAAGGCCGATTCCCCCCCCCCGCTGATAAAAGTAAATTTAAAAAACGGGGTGAAGTCTCCCCAAATAAACCCGACGAGGCCAGTGTTACCAACACTAAGGAGGAGGCCATGCAAGTCTCCAACTCAAACAACAAAGACAAGGTGCCCCCTTCGGCACAATCCAAGTCACCAGCCGAGGAATCGCCCTCTTGCTGGAACCCCCCCCCCCGAGTTGTATCGTGAATATCGCGGAGTTCTTGGAGAAGGCAAAGGATTATGCCCATCTTGTAAATAAAGATGGCATCCTTAAAGACGTCCAAGAACTACAGATATTCGAACAGAGAATGGTGACCGTCTTCGCGGTCGACAGGCGTACGCGCAAAATCTGTCGTTCCACGAAAGACACGGTGATCAAATCGCGTTTGTCCCTGGGGATAAAACCCCAAAGAGTCATTAAGGGAGTTAAATTTTTCGTGTGGGACGTACTGCTGCCCACGCCAGAAGATTGCCTAGAAATGGCAAAACGGGAATTAATCACAAAAGACCTTATTCTCCGAAGAGAATATCTAGGCAGGCGAAGGACCAGGGTGGCCGTTTTTATGGTTCCTCCTCAAATTTCCGGAGAGCTCCTGGCTGCATTTTTTATGCAGTACGGCCAGATTTTAAGGCCTCTCTCGGACAATTTGAACGGGGGATGGACTTTTGACATCATGATCGATGAGGCGGCCTTCAAGTCCATCCCCAACTGTCTGGATTTTGGCAACCGGAGATTGCCGGTCATTGTGACTGGCAGAAAACCAGTATGCTGGAGGTGTGGAGTTACTGGTCACCTCTCCTCCTCCTGCCCAGGGAAGAAGGCCCCTGGAGCTCCGGTTGCTGGCGACCAAAATCCCCCTTTGGCCGACACTGTAAAATCCGCGGCGCCTGTAATGGGCCTACCTACGAAACGGACCGGTGAGGAAAATCCCTCGGTTGGGTCTTTGCCCCCATTACCCCCAAAACCGACGCCTTCCACAAGTGTGGATAGGGAGAAGGATGAGGGGGAATGGCGTGTAGTAGGTAGGGCCAAAGGGAAGATCCGGACAGCGGGACCTCTGTCACAGCATGACTCCAGGGATAATACCACCTACAGCCCCATTCCCTCTACTAGCTCTGAGGGCGACGCCTCGGCCTCTTATGAAGAGACAGCCACTCCTACTCAAAAGATGAATGAACCTAGCTGGAAAAAGATTCTGGACTTAAAGAAACTGAAACAAAAGATTGACGAAAAACGGGCGAAGAATCACAAGTTGCTGGTGGTGCCCTGCCCCTCATCCTCTGCCCCGTCTTCCCCTCCATCATTTGCTAAACCTCCGCCGCCCAATTCATTGTCCAATTCCCCAGTAAAACGAAAACACGGGTCAAATAAGCCTTCCCCCCTCAAGACACCATCTGGCATGACTCCTTCACATACACCAACATGCACTCCTACCCCAACACCTACTCAGACACCTAAAAAAAAAGAAATAGGAGTACATTCAAATCGTGGGGGAAAAGAAACTGAAACCACCATATCACTCGGGGGAAGAAGTCTGCCGCGTATCCCGGGTCCATGCAGAGAATGTATTTAGCCAGACCAAGAACCCTAGGCCACTAAAAGTATTGTGGAACTTCCAGAAATTGAACGGTTTGGAAGTAGAAGATCCTGCAAATTTCAAAAAGGCTAAAAGACTGTTGTGCGATCGGGCCCGGGTACGCGGGAGATTTGGGGCATGATGGAGGAGGCGAATGCGGCCCTGAAATTGGTGCCCCCAGCGGCTGTTTATGAACCAAATTTAGATCCAACAAAAATGTGTAGAGGGAGGATCCCTGTTTTCGTTCACCCTTCCCTGTATAGAGCACTCAAACTCACCTATCCTGCGGACATCGGCGGCCTGTCTCATGGTGATACCGTCGACAATGAGATGGCGTCAGGATCAATGGGACAGGCTGTCGGTGTCCTCACCCCAGCTATGTTCTACTCCCGATGGGCGACCCTAATCGATTCGATAATGGCCCTCTGGTTAGCTAGTTTGAATGTCCGAGGCCTGAGGTCGGAGTCTCGAAGGGTGAGACTCGTTCGCGACCTTCAGAGCCTCGGTGTGAATATATGTTGTGTGCAAGAGACCCGTTTTTCTTCTCGCGATTATGAAGGCATTCTGTCTAAGGAGTTTACTCTTTATTCAGCATGTTTTGATGGACGCTCGAGGGGTGTCTCTTGGCTGGTGAGCAAGTATTTAAAGGCTGCGTGTGCTCTTGTCTTCGCAGATCCGGCGGGCAGACTTTGCGTGCTGGATGCTACCATAAAGGATAAGGCTTTGCGTCTCATTGGGGTTTATGGGCCCAACATCCAGGCTGAGCGACTTGCTTTGTTTCGGCAGATCAAGCCGTTTATGACGACATCACGTCGGTTAATCTTAGCGGGGGATTGGAATGCCGTCCTTGACCCCGATATAGATCGTATAGGGTCCAAATACAATCCAGGTACTAAAACTGGGGAGTGGAACATTTCCGTGGTTTTGTCGATGGGTTTGATCTTGTCGACAAGTACCGGAATGAACACCCTCAGCGGGTAGTGTGGACTTGGACAAATAGTGGCAGCTCGGCTGTAGGTGTGCTTGCAAGCTACCTCGACCGAGTTTTAGTTAGGAGAGTCGATGTAGGACTCTTAGGGTGTCCAAGTTTTCATTATATAGTTTATTCGGATCATAGGCTTGTCCGGGTCCGTGTAAACTTAGATAAGCCTAAGGTTAGGATGGCTGGCTACTGGAAATTCAACTGCTCGTTATTTGGCGAGCAGGATTTCCGGGACCAGCTTTTACTAATGTTACAAAGGGAACTGTCGGGGGCTGTGGTGGGAAATGCCTGGTGGGACAAACTTAAATCTAAAATTCGAACGTTTGCTGCCGATTTTAGTCGTCGACTCAATGTAGATAGATTAGCGGCGCAAACGGCTTTAGAGCAAAGAGTTGATCGGGCTGTTACTTCCTGTGATAGTGGGGAAGTAGTCCTAGCTAAGGCAGAGTTGGCCTCCTTGCTTAACAAGAAGGATCAAGCTCTGGTAGTTAGGGCTAGGTTAAAAAGAATGTCCTCTGAGGCGACGAATATGGCCGCAGAATTGCGTGCAGAGGAAAGTAGGAATGCTTCAAGACGGCATATCGCGAGCGTCACATTGCCGGAGGGGCGGACTGTGACTACAAACTCGGGCATATGTGAGGCTTTTCGGGATTACTTTCGGGATCTTTTTACCAGGGAGCCCGGTCTGAGCTCTGCTCAGTTCGACACCTATTTAGCCGATTTTCCTTCTTTGAGGTAGCTGAAGCGGCTGTGTGCGAGGGTCCCATCACAGTCGGAAATCTGGGAAGCCTTGAAACAGGTTGGCCTGGATAAATCTCCGGGATTAGATGGTCTTCCTTACGAAGTTTACTTGAGGCAGTCGCCCGTTTTTGTTCCTTTGCTGGAACTGATCTTCAACAACTGGATGAAGCAGGGGTCTATACCTCAACGCTTCACCAGGGGTGTGATCAAGTTGCTGCGTAAGGGCAAAAGCGGTGGGGATGGGATAGGTAACTTTCGCCCTTTAACTATGTTGAATACAGAGTTAAAGATTTTGGCTAAGGTCTTGGCTAACCGTTTGCAGCTTGTCCTGTCTAGTCTGATTGGCTCCGAACAGACTTTTTCTGTGAAGGGCAGGACTATTCAGGACAACCTTCATATGGTGCGCCTGATCATCGAGAAAGTCGACAGTGAAGCCGCGCTGATCAATTTGGATCAGTCCAAGGCCTTTGATAGGGTTGACCATCGATTCTTGGAGGCTTTTCTTTCGGTTGCCGGTTTCGGGCCGTACTTTCGCTCCTGGATCCGTCTTATGTATGCGACTCCCGGTGCGCTGGTAGAAGTGAACGGGGTAAAATCGGAACCTTTCGTATTGTCTCGATCTATTCGTCAGGGTTGTCCGCTCTCGCCTATGCTTTACGTTCTTGCGTTGGAACCTTTCCTTCGCAAGTTAAAGGCGAATCCGGTCCTACGCAGAATCTCTTTACCTGGTGCTACCACCTCGGCCAGGTATTCTGCCTATGCTGACGACGTTTCGGTTCTTGTGTCGAGCAGAGCCGAGATTAACGAAGTCAGCAGAGAAATCAGTGGGTATGAGATGGTAACAGGGGCCAAGATCAACCGCGATAAGTCTGTTGGCTTGCGGTTAGGTGCGTGGAAGGGGGTTTCTCTTCCCGGACCATTCAGCTGGACGGATGGGCCGATCAAGATACTCGGTGTCTGGTTCGGTCCTTATATCCAGTTGGATATGAATTGGTCAGAGGTACGAGAGAAGGCCGAGTTCGCAATTAATTTGTGGTCTCGGAGGAATCTTTCCTTGAAGGGGAGGGCGGAGGTATGTGTTTTACATATCTACCTGATTCTCCTTTACCGACTCTCGGTACTTCCACTTCCGTCTGCCACACTACTTTCATTAGTACAGCTCTTGTTCTCTTTCTTGTGGAGAGGCAAAGCTCCTAGGGTATGTCGGGAGATCTGTTGCCTTCATCCTTCTGAAGGCGGTCTAGGTATGCCTTGCATTGAGATTCGTCTCGATATGCTTCGCATCGGGTTCCTGGATCGTTTGTATCGCGATTCTGATGACGGGGGCGCCTTCTGGAAGGAAGACGCCCGTAGATCCTTCCCATCCTTGAGAAGTGTGCACTCGGGCGAGGAGGAGGCTGGCCGTTTGCCTCGTGCCGAGTGCTCCTTCTACCGTGAATGTCGTCTGGCTCTGAAACACCTCTTAGGGGCGACGGTTGGCCTCCACAACGTCCAGGCGTTGTCTCGTAGGGCATTATATCAAGTGGTAGTCAGGGGGTGCGTTCATGATGATTTGATTGACGAGCTCGGTTTTACGAAGCAGGAAGCTCGCTCAATCTGGCCTTGGGCTCCCGGGTTGAAATGTCTCAACAACGATGAGGCATCCCTCACCTGGCTGGTGATACGTGGGGCCCTCTGGGTCGGCAAAAGACTTTGCGCAGCGGGTTTGGAGAAATATCCAAACTGCCGATCCTGTGATGAGGAAGTCGAGACCCTTGGTCACGTCTTCTTTCATTGCAAGTCGGTAGCACCATTGTTTAAGTTTGTTGAAGGCCTCATGGTTCGCATGTTGCAGGGAAAGTTTTTTGTCCTTGAGGCCGCTTCTGTTTGTAGCAATGTCCCCCCGCCGTTAACGAAGTCTGAACTTTGTGTTCCACTGCTTGCTAGGAGTTATGAGAGTCGTGATTTGGGTGACACGTCAGAAGGGATTCTATGGAGGTGAAAAGTTCACTTCTTCCTTACTAATCTTGTACTTTAAGCATCAGCTTAAAGTCAAGATTAGGACGGAAAGGCGGCGACTCTCTTCATCAGAATTCGGCAAAAGGTGGGTAAATCTTGCGCGAATGTGTAGAGTGGGAGGAACTGACCTAGAGTGGCACTTGGACCTCGGTTAGGTACAGGATTTTGTCCCTCATAGGTTGAACAGAGGCAACCCGTCCCGATATTAGACTAGTTTAGGTTTATTTTGAATCTTTAGTTTCGGGTTAACTTAGCTAGGGTATGTATGCTCATTAGCCTCCTTTTATTTCTGTCCCTATTTTTCTTTAGTTTAATTCCCCATCCCCTCCCTCGTTAGGTGGCCAGTGACGTCAGTTCTCTGGTGGTTGCGGGATGACTTTCGTTTCGTGTGTGTTTTTTCGTATTTGTTATTGTGTCTAAATGAGTGTGTGTTTGTGTGAGTGATTTTGGAGGGATGACTGTTTCTTACACTTTTATAATCTCGCATTTTTTTCGTTCAGTTAACTGATGTTTCTGCCACATTTAGGTATTGTGGGGGGTTTATTACTAACCTTATTTTGTTTCGTTTTTCTTGTAAATATTTAATTCATATTGTAAATATTCATTGGGGTTTTTAAATTGTTATTCCCCCCCCACACACACACACACACAGACTTTGAATTGTATATATGGGGACTAGTTAGAATTTCATAGAATTTGAGGAATTATGGTGGATGTAGTAAGAAAGGTATGGAAGAATGTGTTGTTTTGGTGCTAGGACTATTGTTGGTATGTTTGGGTCAGTGTTTGCGACTAGCTAAGTTTTAATTTAAGACAGATGATGACCGTCCTTCCCCAATCCCCCTTTAGGCCTTGTGCCACATTTTGTATATTTATATGCAAATAAATATTGTAGCGTAGCAGTGCAGAGTGAGACTTCTGTAGTGATCAATTACACTTCCGTTTCTCGACCGGAAGATACCGTTGGACTTTATTACTATTACTTATTGTTACTACTAACCTACGTTCGTTCTACTACTAATCTCTCTGATGTAAATACCTCTCTGAATATACCAGTATTTTCCCTACGACTGTGTTTGTTCGTTATTACCATATACTCACGTGGAAACACTCAACATCTCAACAACCTTAAAAATATCACCGACAAATAATGTTGAATAACCCTCCATCAATTATCCAAAGGCAAAATGGGTAAAAACCTGGTAAGAGCACGTTCGAGTACACCAGCGTCATGATCAAGAAAGTCAATTGTGACTTCAACATCTCGCTCCCACTGACTTACTTTGACGATGATAGGTACAAATCATGAACCAATATTGTTCTCGGAGGACCCTTCTATTTGTTTACCTCTCCCTCTATAAAAATTTAAAACTCACTTCGTCGCTCGATGCCACCATGAAAAGTGAAATAGGCCAAGAATAGATGAGACAGATGGTCGGTGTCTTATCCCTGGCCATATTCCGTGCGGGAACTGACAATGGCACTTTGATTAGCTAGTGTGAATGCTTGTTTGCGATTTCCAGCGTCTCGGGGTGGATATGTGCTGTGTACAGGAGACCCGGTTTTCAGCTCGCATCCATGAGTATATTCTGACGTAGAAGTTTAAACTTTACTCAGCTCGATGGCGGCTCGAGAGGAGTTTCCTGACTAGTGAGCAAGTACCCGACAACGGCGCGTGATTTCATTTTCGCAGATCTTTGCACACAGACTTTGCATGCTAGATGTTAACCATAAAGGATAAGGTACTTCGTTTCATCAGAGTTTGTGCCCCCAATGATCATGCAAAACGATTTAGTTTGTTTCGGTGGATTGAGCCTTTTTTTTTTTTTTTCAGGTAGTTTAGCGGAGGCCTGGACCTCCTGTTTAGATTGTATAGAGGAAATATTTGGTACTAAGAACCTGGACGTAAAGGCATTTTGGAACTTCATCAATAGATGTGAACTTGACAATAAATATTGAAATGAACAATTCCAGTATGTAGTATTTAGTATTTGAATTAATAGGGGCGCACAGTTTCGTTGTTGCGAACTAGTTAGACGAGTCTACGTAGAGATCTTAGTTTGTCCAGGTTTCCATTCTATAGTTTACATGGATCATAGATTCGTCCGTGTTCGTGCAAACTTAGATAGGTCGAAGGTAAGAATGGCTGGAAATTGAACACATCATTTGTTCTTCTTGGGTTAAAGCCGTCATGAATACTTTTGTGCCTTGGTTCACATGTGACTGTTCAGTCGCTATAGCCCACAGGAATCATTTTTCCACCTGTGTCAGCGTTATAGAGTCGATCATAACAGATGCCTCTTTGTGTCTGCTCGTAATAATTGTAAATATGTTCTCAGAGAGGCTACGTCTGTATTTGCTGACAGAATGAGGCCACGTATAGCCTCTAAGAAGTCTGGTTCTTGTGACTACTGAAGGCTCGGTGAGGTGATAAAACAGAATGTTGTGCTCGTAAAATCTGTTCAAATTCTACTCGTTACACTTTAGGAGTATCTTTGCATTCCATACCCCTTCGAACTGAGTGTCTATTGAGTGATATGCCTATAACTCCGTCCAGAGTTTCTACTATCATCTTTATGCTGGATCCCCACAAACATATGGACTTGATAGTATCCCTGCAATAGTCCTTAAGTAATGTGCTCCTGAACTGGTTCTTGTTCGCTCTAAACTTTACAATAAATGCCTTACTGCTTCTTGTTTTCCTGTTTATTGGAAATCCTCTTCCAGTCTTTAAGAACTCACACGAACCGTCTGATCTTTCTAACTATTAACATCCTATCTCTTTTTGGCAAAGTACTAGAGCTTTTAATAAACTGGTTAATCACGTCACCTTTCAGGGTCTTCTTTCAGTTAAACAATAGAACTTTCGCTTCTCTAAGCCAAATTCTGAATAGAGGCAAAGCGTTTGCGCCTACTATTATGACTAGCCCAGAGATCATCACCTCCTCTTCAGATAAGGCAAAGATCTTCGCCCCAATCTTTGCCTCTAACTCAACATTAGAAGATAAAGGGCATCCCGACTTCACTCGTATCATTGAGAACAGTCTCAGTAGTATTTTTATTACAACCCGGCAAATCTCAAAATTTATCAAAAGTATTGACCCTAAGAAAGTTAATATTAGTGAAATTATTTAACGGCTGAAGGAGAAATCATTCCCAAGTTTGTGGAACGTGTCAAACGTATGTCCGGCTTTCAAGAACTCGACTGAGCGTTCATTCACCTCTCAGTACAGACTTATCAGTCTTCTCAGTGTCATTAGCAACCTTTTTGAGGCTATAATCAGCAAGAAGGTTGTTGATCACCGAAATAGGAACAACCTTTTGTGTTTAAGGCCTAATAGGCATGAGGGTTTCCTGAGGGAACATCTATTCACCGTGGTTAGTAATAGTTCAAGGTCCGATCGTTCATGTCGGAATGTAACTAGTTTGATTTTCGAAGCATTGAATGTAACTACTGAGATGTTAGAGCTAGATCGGAAGAAAGATCAGCTGTCAATCTCTGGTCATCAAGAATTTTGAAGGTGCACACATATACCGTTGTATCATCAGTATAGATATTCACAAATGATCAGAGAACAGGTTTCGATCGATCCGATCTCCTAACTACCATTACTCACAGAATCAGGCACTAGACAACAAATAAACCCCAGGAGTGCTTTGACAAGATGTTGCATAAAGGATTGCTAGCCAAACTCTCTATATAATCACTGGAAGAGGCTTCTTCATTATAGTCCCTCCTAACGGGTAGGTTCCTGGAGATAGTTGTTAACGTCCAGTCCTCCGAGGCACTAGCGATCAACGCAAGCGTCCCCCAGTGCAAACCCTCTTTCTGCTTTGCATAAATGATCTGCCTAAGAGTATACTCCGTGTCTATTAGGCCTTAAAAAACAACCCAGATCTCAAGTGAAACTCGTACATAAAATCCATCAATAATACTGAAAAAATGCACTATTGCCATATTTGGACATTAACTGCCCAATATTCACTTTCCAGCCTCGATAGTCCAAAAGCGTCTCCGTGTCCTCGTAAGTGACAAATTATTCTCCATCCTACAAACCCTCTTTCACTGACGAAACGTTGCAAGTCTCTCGCTACTCTGTCACTATTTCTATGGTAAGTGTTCAGCCGAACTACATTTCTTAGTTGCACCAGTTGCACCTTCACGGTTAAGACCCACCAGTCTACGCACATTGTAGTGAACCATCCTCATTCTCTTCATATTCCACCGGTGAGAAGACAGTTCCGTTCCCCACGTACCACTGCTTTGTGGAACCGATTCCCAAGAGGATGTTTTCCCGATCATTACGATCTTAACCTTTTCAAGCCTAATGTTAACTGTAGCCTTCCCCTCATATCCGCATAAACAGTTCCTCTTTCTCTTTACCTCTAGTGGCTCCTGGGCCTTCTACAAGCAACAAAAAATCACTTTTTAAAAGGAAGTACTGAAAATATCCTCGCTTGGCTCACTTCTTATAATCTGACTAAATCAGTATTTTTATATTAATCCAATCCCCGATGGCCCGGGAACTTTTCAGTTACAATCACATGTCTCATAACCTATTAGGATTGCATGTGTACTATATATGTAGTGCTGCCGTAGCATCAGTGAATTGTTCTAGGGCTAAATAGCATGAGAGAGACTCTCCCTCGTTAGAGTAATTATGAATTCAGAATTGTCCTTCTCCCAAACTGATTACCACACAAGGCTAAAGAACCCAGTCTACATTTCTATTTAATCTCGAGCTATAATTTAAATAGCAGAGCAAACTGATGGTATTTATGCGCAAGTGAACGGAATTTGAACACGGAAGGTTGATTACAATTTTCGATCTCGCATATACATTTCGGTACACAGTCGTAATTAATTCGTATTGAGCCTTGGAATTTTCAAAGCCAGAAAGCAAAGTTATTTATTTAATTTCCATTCATATATTCAATAACTGATATATTTAACTTAATATGTATTTACACAATTAACCTTTATGCTACCTTCTTGTTCTAACAAAAGTGAGCCATTGTCAAATGAATATGATTAAAATCCTATATGCTAGTTGTGGGTTGAAAGTTCATTCTATTTCCTTAAAATCCCTTTATCTTCTTTCTTAAACCAACACAAAAATATGTCCTATGTTTTATTGAATAAAAGAAGCTCTTCTTTTCCACTGGTCTTTTTTTTCTTTTTTTTTTTTTTGTCATTTTTGTCCCTTTCAGTTGTTTTATCACCCATAGCTATGATAATGATAGGAAGATTATTCTAGTGGTGGTGATGATGGTGGTGGTGGATATTCTTCTACTTGCCGTTGATCGAACTAGGGAACCTCCAAAATGTTTTTGTTGTTTCAAACGTGTATATTTCTAGGGGTGGGAAATAAACAGGGGCAATTTCTTTTCATTCTAATTTGAAATCTAATATTTCGAAAACAGTATTTCAGTACAAAACATCAAGGAAAGAGATGATCATTTCTAGTTTTATGTTGACTACTAGATATTAAGGATGAGCAGGTCTAGGCATGGACGAATGGTTTGGTCGCCTGACTTGTTATCTTTAAATATTAAGTAAACAGGTTTTCTTCGTCAGTTACAAATACAGGGTCATATATACAGGCGGAGAAAAATGAGAGTGAATTAGGACTTATATTAGACCAAAACATGTGTTCAACTATCTGAAAGAATTCTTGTATTTTTTACAACGTTGTTCATCGTGTACAAAGCCATGGATCTATTCGAGGTGATATGTTACAATGTAAGAGACACAGCTTATGCCAGTTGAGCAGGTTAAGATCATAATAATCGAGGAAGCACCCTCTTGGGAGCCGATTCCACAAGGTAGTGTTTTGTGGGAAGAAATCGGTCGAGTAGAATTTACATCTCACCAAATGAATATGAAGGGAATGAGGGTGGTTCGCTAAAATGTGCGTGACATGGTGGGTCTTAGCTGTGACGGTTAGGACTGGTTTCCATTGAAATAGCGATAGAGCAGCGAGAGGCAACATCTTGTCTGTGAGAAAGAGGTTGTAGAGTGAAAAATAATTCGTCACCAACAAGAATGCGGAGACGCATTTGAAAGCTGCCCCTGCCCAAATATGGCAGCAATACTCTGTTTTCGGTCTGATTTTGTTCTTTGTAGAGGATAGCACCAGGAGTCAGATACTTAATGGAGCGGTAGATGGAACCGATCATTTATCCAGCATCTGTAGTGATGGGACGAATGTACGAATTACGCCCATTCATCGTGATTGGTGACAATTCTGGGTTCGATCGGCGATGGTAGAATGTAACTAGTTTGGTTTTCGAGGTTTTGAATCTGACCAGCCAGATTTCCTCCACTGAACTGTTATAGTTAGGTTAGAGGAGAGATCAGCTACACAGCTCTGGCCATCTCGTATTTCTGGAGCACCCATAAACCGTTGTATCACCAGCATAGATATTCCCAAAAGATCTGAGTATACTCTTAGGCAGATCCTTTATGTAAAGAAGGGAAAGGGTTGGTCTAAGAAGCAAATCTTGGGGAACGTTTGCGTTGATCGCTTGGGCCTCGGATGACTGGCCGTCAACAATTACATTCAGTGACCTTATACGTTAAGAATGACTTTATAATGGAGAAGACTATTCCAGTGATTCCATAGCCGGAGAGCTTGTGCAGTAACCATTTATGCCACATCTTGTCAATGGCCTTTAAAATATCTAATGCGATCGTCCTTGAGATGTATTTGTTGTCAAGTGCCTCACTAATTCCTTGAGTAATCGCAGTTAGGATATTAACACTGAACCGGGCCGATCGAAACCCGTACTGTTTATCGCTCAACAGGTTGTTCCTATTGAGGTGATCAATAACCTTCTTGTTCGTTATAGTTTCAAAGAGTTTGTTAATGACTCTAAAGAGATTGATGGATCTATACTGTGAAGGGAATGAGCGCTCGCCCACATTCTTGAAAACTGAGAGTTAATAATAACACCGGGTTAATATTCTTAACGACAACGACTGGGTTTTTTTCTGGAGCGGCGTCCTTCTTAGGTCAAGACTCTTGAGTTTTGAAACTTCCCTGGCTTTAATTAAAATATTACTGAGATTGTGTTCAGTGGGGAAATCTGAAAGAAGGTGGATTTTGACATCTAACGTTGAGTTTGAGGTAAAGATCGAAGCGCGAGCTTCGCTTTATCTGACGACGATGAGATTAGCTTAGGGCCATTTATGATAGTAGATACTGACACTTTGTCCGAGCAGTTCTGAATGCAGCAAGTGTCCTACTACACTGTGACAGATATTGTAGAAGTGGTTGCGGTGAGCTATAACTGCAGCACCTTCGGAAGTAAATCTGTGAGGTATCTTTTCAGGCAGGATGTGAGGAAGAGGTCAAGGAGACTCGCATGATGTAATGTCTCATCAGGAACGCAGATGGGTTCTTCAATGATCTTAGTTCGTAAGCGATAGAGAAGTATCTGCCTTCTTCACTTGTTTTGTTCGCTGAACTAACCACATTTTGTGATGAATATTGGAATCACTACATATATAAAGCGATATTCAGTGAGGATGTTATCAATCGTCTCGGATGTTCAGTGGAACATTACAATTCCATCACCGTTGGGACGATACAGAGTGAAAATGAAGGTGGTACTGTGGACAAATGCAATGCCGGCAAGATCAAGTTCCTTTTTTAGTCTCTGCCTCAGAGAAACCCGTCCTTAATATAGGCGCCGAGTCCGTGGTGATGGCGATTTTTATGGTCCTGTTTAGTTATTAGAGGCGAATAGACTGGGATTGTGAACTACTGCAGCTGGATAGAATTATCAATACCAGTTTCGCATAAAAATAGGTCTTGCATCAAGAAGATAGTGTGGAAATTTGGAACGTAGGATCCTCACATTAGTGTAGGAGATAGTGGACCTTTTATTTTTATGTGATTGGGTTTGATATTTTTGTTCAGTTTACTTGAGTTATTGTGTAGATAACAGTGTGTTTGGTAGAAGACTAGGTAGTGAGACAGTCACACCTACAGAAGATGCGTGCATTTATAACCTGGATTGAATTGTCCAGAAATACAGTCGTAAAAGATACAGTTCCTCATGGCATCAAGAGTACCCACTGCAGACTACTGCGCGATCGAAAAGCCATTCACAAAATAGCAATACAATAGTCTCGATATTAAATATCTGCTGACAGGATACCCTCCTTCGAAGTTACTCAAACATTCGGATCACTGACTTTCAGGCAGATAACGCCAAATCCAAGAAAACGTTTACCTCCAGCATCCTTAATGAAGGGACAAATAATCCAGGAAAGAAGATACAAGCATAATACTTTGTGTGTACGTGTCTTGTCTACCCAGAAATCATGGCCACAGAACTCCTCGAGTCAGAAACATCTTACCAGTCTGTGACCTCGAGGCACCGAGATAAGTTCGCTCATATATAAAGACTAAAAAACCCACTGGGAGAAGTGGGGGGCACATAGATTTCCCGGGAGCGTATCAACATCTCTTACCTCCCATTGGATTTAATATTATCTTAAAAGCAAAATTAATTGAACGGGGCTACCTTTACGTTTCTAGGGTTGATGGGGTCTTCTTCATGTAGGTCCTGTGTTAGGGGAGGTTATTTAGGGAAAATGACAGTATTATAACTATTATGTTTTAATTGATTATGAGTCAAAATATCCCTTATCTGAATAAAGGTGAAAGGGGGGTTAAGATCGGCCTTATCGTATTGGAGAAAAAAAACAAATTACGTGTATAGATCAGATTGCTTACATTTAGGACTGGCGAATTTACACCTTCACTTTTTGGTCAAAAATTGAAAACCTGTTCATTTGATGGACGCCAATTTGGTTGATAATCAACTTTTATAGGAGAGATAACCCCCCCTTCTACTTGAGGGTGGCGGAAAGGCCGTTAAGTTGGAAATAAATATTACAATTAAGGATTCATTGATGAACGGGATTCTAGATTTGTTTTTTTATTATTTTTTTTTTACATATCGAACACTAAAATAAATACACTTTTCATTTAAAAATGCGTCAGTAGGAACATAGCAAACTTCCAAGAAATGCAGCTACCTGCAAACGAGGGAATTACCGTAAAATAATAATTCAGATAATCAAGTAATATATTCCTTTTCCAGGTTGACACCTGGTTTAAAGAATACCTAAGACGTATATAAACTTGGAGAAGAACGACAGGAGATAAAAGTAGAAAAGAAAAAACAAATCAACTATATAACAGTCAATAACAGATTCAGAAATGCAGTTTTACACTGCAAAGCATACCCAAATGCCAACTGCTAGAACGACCAACTTTTAGTGATATGTAAACTTTGAGTGAAACTATTCAGAATGTCCTGGATGTGAAGGAAAAATATATGGACAGTGTTTAAAGAAGGTACAATGAACAAAATGAGAATGGAAACTCGAAGTAGCATCAGGTGCTTTAGTAACATCAGCAATCGAGATCATCACAAATTAAAACTAGGAAACAATGAATGGATGACAGATAAAATTCTCGACATGAGGAAAAGGTGACAAAAAGCAATGACATGGTATGGCACAAAATATAGAACACTACACAAACAAATTAGGAACAAATGCAAGCAGACTGAAGAGGAATAGCTCAACGAAATGTGTGCAGAAATAGAAAGAATGATTATTAAGTATAAAACAGATATGCATAAAAAAATAGGAAAACTAACAGAACAAAAGACATACTCATCAACAGAATGCATAAAATCCCAAAATGGAACACTGTTATTATAGAAAGAAAAATACTTCAGAGATGGAACGGATGCATTGAAGAATTCTTCCATGATGAAAGAGGACAAACGTAATATACAGAAATATCGAAGGACCAAACATATTAAAATCTGAGGTGGAATCATCACTTGCCAAATTGAACAGAAACAGACGTAAATGTAATAGAGATGCTTGCAGCCTTAGATGATTTCGGCATGGAAAAGATGACCTAAGTAGATCCATTTTCACAGAAGACAAATGTAAATAAATATGAACTCCATCGGACAATCAGCCTAATGAAGAAAATTATCATTTGAATTCTGATGAATAGAGCGTGCATCAGAATTAAACCTGAAATTGAACCAGAATAGTGCAGAATCGTTAAAGACACTGGAACAAGGAATGTGATATTTATGATAAGAGAAAGCAATACAAATGCAAAAGGATGTTTTATAGATTATGCAAAAGCATTTAATAAAGTACATCACAAAGAACGGTTAAAACTCCTAGGTAACCTTGGAAGCATATTAGAATAATCCAGAACTTATACTGGGAGAAAACCACTTGCATATAGATAGAAAATGAATAGAGTAAATATACAAAAATAGAAAGAGGTGTAAGACTAGGCCGTGTCTACTCACCGGACTTATTCAGCCTTGACAGTGAGGCCATTCTGACAGAATTAGACGTCTTACCAGGGTTCATTATTGGCGAACACAATCTTAACAACACTATATATGGAGATGACACAATATTGATAGCAGACATAGAAAGGAAACTTCAAGAACTCCCACAGAATGTACTGAAGGAAAACGAAAAGAAAGAACTAAACATCAATTGCAAGATAGATGGTTGTCAGTAAAAGGAACAGTCCAACACGCATATTACAAACTGGAGATACCAAAATCAAACAAGTACAATGGTTTAAATATCTGGGAAGTGTTTTAACAGAGGACAGAAAGTGCGACACCGAAATCTCAAGGGGCATTGGAATAGCGAAAAATGAAAATAAAAGCCAATCAAAAGTATTAAGAAACAGGAAAATTTCGTTAGAAACAAAAGAATACTAAACAGTTGCGTAATACCAGTCCTCTTCTATGGCAGTGAATGCTGTACAATCTCCTCACAGATGAAGAGACTTGAGGCAACAGAAATGTAGTTCTACGGAAGTATGCAGAGAATACCATGTGAGTAACGGCGAAACTTTAGCGAAGATGGAAACAAAAAGAACACTCGTACTTAACATCAAGAAGAGACAACGTTATGTACCCTAGAAATAAAGAAATAATGAGGAAAGAGGGCCTGGAAAATTTTATATTCACAGGACAGATTGAAGGCGTGAGGAACATAGGAAAACAACTCATAACCTACCTAACAAGTTTGTGTAAATGAATGGCATAACAGGGCTTTAACAGAGATCACTAAAAGACAAAATTTTCTAAGAGCTACAAGGGACAAGAAATTGTGGAGAGCCATGATCACCAACGTCCTGAAGGGACACGGTAATGAATAAGAATATTTTATAAATTAAATGTTTTCTTTCTCTTTTTTTTTCTGTGTAATCTCTTTGCCTTCTTTACTGACGTCCTGACTATAATGAGTTCGTAGAATATATTTTCTTCTCATTTCTTTTTCTTTTAGTCAGCTCCAAGAGAATATTTCTTATTTATTTTCTTCACAATGCATTTTAATTCTTTTTCGCAGTGAATTCGTTTAGTTCGTTTCTCGCTTTCTTCGCAATATTCTTTTTGGGCGTGGAAATACTTTTAGTTTAGATTGAGACAAAACGGCGGTAATGTTGCTTAACTTACTTAACAACATATATAAAAGACTGAAGCATTTTTATCGCCTCCTGTCTTGATTAATTATGTATTCTATGTATACTTGAACGGATGTGCGAACATGCACAGAGATATGTGCGGAATGAACTTAGATAGAGAGAATACTAAGAATATTACGTCGTCCACTCATTATACAGCGTATCACAGATCCGTCATCAAATTTCTCAAACCTCTCTTCCTGTAAACCATAAACCAACAATTTATATGCTACTCACAGATTACTGATAAGCACATAACAAACACGGTAGCAGAGACTTGGCAGCTTTAATCGTGATTAGCGAGCAGAAATTTCGGACAGAAGACTGCTTCACCAATGTAAAAGTTGATTTTCGGCAAAATTCGGAAGTATTCGGTATTTAGCGTGGAGACTGCACTTGACACAACGAAGTCGATCCCGCTTTGGCGTTGTTCAAAACAAGAATTCATAAGAATAACTCCTATTTTCTTAATTGTCAAAAGACCCTATTTTTGTTGTTTCAGAAATTTACTCCGTGACAATTTATTTCTCATCGCTAAAAATTACCAAACGAAAAAGACTTTGCAACCGGCCTGACCATCCGTTCATCTGAGGAAAGATTTGTAGTTGCTTGTGTGTTGGCAGCCAACAAAGATATATCATCTGACAACAATGAACGATAACACTTTCTTGGAGGGTGTGGTTGAGAGTGGAGGAAATTTAAGCTCCCAGACATAGGTCGAAGTAGAAGTAGAAAGACCGTACTCGTTGTACAAACAAATAATCACATTGGAATATATGTAACCGAACGTCGTCTGCTACTTAAATCTATCAACAATGTGTAGAAATGGTGAAGTGAAAGAGATGTTTATGTTCTCTATCCCTAAAGTTGATGCTAATCGTCGAGGAGGTTTTATGAAAAGAGAAAGAAGACGATAGAATAAACAGGCGAAATTAAAAGAGCAGAAATGAAAAGACAGTGAAGAAGAAATAAAAAGCATACATTGGAAATAAATTGAAGACAGGAAGAAACAACGAAAAAAAAATGAAGAACCATGCAAAGCGGGAAATGCGGAGGGTCAGTTAAAACAGTTGTGCACTCAATCATTCATATTTTTCATTCAAGAATTTTGAGAAAGTAATCGAAAGGGAGAATTGGATAATTATCAGAAAGGAAAAACGAAAAGAAGAAAAATAAAAAAAAAGATTTATTAATTTTTTAAACTTGAAAAAACATTTGTAGACAGCGAACTTGAAAACATCTATCGTTTTGTTTACTTTTTACTTTTATTGGAAACCTTTTACTTTATTCTTGTTGTCTGTTTCTCCTTACCATCTTCTTCTTTTCTCATCTTTTCTGCTTTTCGAAGTCAAATCTTTTCAGCCTTCTTTTATTTACACCTTTCTACCTTTCCATCTTCATTGCCAATGAGTTTTTTTCTGTTTAAAATTCCATCTTGTTTATCTGCTGATAGATACCCGAAAGGTGAGCCTATTTAAGAAAAAAATGAATTCTCCGTTAAAGGTTCGAAAAATCTTCGTCAGATATGAGCTTGCAAATTATTATTCACTGGGGTATTAATATTATCAAAGTGAGAATGCAGCAAATGTTCAACTATTATCAAGTGTTTTCCCATTAGAAGGAAATGTCTAATAATAAAGTCCTTCTAACTAACACTACTACTAAAATAAGCTACACTTGTACATCTCTTTCCAATCAGGACGTATGCAAAGAAAAAATATGAACTATATTAGGCAAAAAGACATAAAATTGTTAATATTCACACACACTGAATTGTGTTTTATTATTAAAACAACAACAAAAAACAGACCTAAGAAATTGCATGTAGAGTTCTCGAAAGTGCAGCAAACATTTTATAAAAATTGTGATAAATGTATGAAAAGTATATAAAAATAAGTTTAAAACGAATGAATCAATATATTTGACAAAACATTCTAAATTGATATTAACGAAATACTAATCAAACATTAATAAGATATTTCGAGAGTTACATCACCTAAAAATGCAAAAACATTGATTTATGACGAAGAAATTCTTTAAAATTATTTAAAATCCCCTTTTCAGTTGTCTCTTAACATTTCAATTAAATCAGGACAAAAT
The DNA here is from genome assembly GCA_964036315.1 of Acanthosepion esculentum. NCBI lineage: Eukaryota > Metazoa > Mollusca > Cephalopoda > Sepiida > Sepiidae > Acanthosepion > Acanthosepion esculentum. The sequence continues at coordinate 75,200,918 of OZ038495.1, forward strand.
TGTCAGAAAGTCACTTTAAAATTAGATATTCTAAAATATTTTCTAAATATCATGATTTCAGTGAAAAAAAATCAATAAGACATTGGGTAAATTTTAATGAAAGAGCCAGAGGGAGAATAAAGTTCTATAAAAATACCGGAAAGAAAACAATTACTGATTAAATCAACACAAATGATATAAAAAAAATATCCCTTCTAAATACCAGCACTGATCGACGACAGTATTGACGTTGTAGAATCTTTTACAAAGGAATGAACTGATTCACTTATCTCGATTTGTTTTTGTTCTTCCATTTGTTTTCCACCTAGTTTCCTGTATTTATATTCATAATGTTCTCAAATAAGCATGGGACCTTTAAAATGCTGTACTTTATCTATTATGCAGTGATGTCTTAAAATATCTTCATGCATACAAAAAGAGATGAAATATGATTATCTGCCAAAAATGTGCGCTCTCTAATCAACTGATTGAAATTTGAACTTTTCGCAATGCTCATTTATTTGTAAGGCCAGTTTTGTTTAATGACCAAATGAATTATAACAGGTATGTACATTAACCGACCGAGAGCTTACTTAATCGAATATATGTCCTTATAAGTATGTACACAATTCAATATCTATTAAATACATTTTTTAAATTTTATTATAAATCCATTGTGATTAATTATTAGAAACATAAAAAGGTGCTGCCTAGACCTGAGGCAAGTCTTTTAGATTCTCCTTTTATCAATGTCATTTTTTTGTAAATTGAAGTATTTTGGATTTGTTTGTTTTATAAATATATCAAATCGTCTACTAAAATTTAGCGAGCTCATCTGATTAATTTTCCATTAATTTAGAAAAAACTAAAATTAATACATGAGACCCGATCGATTAAGTGACGTCACTAAAAGCAAATTATTTTGTCGATACTATAAAAGTGTTTATCTGGTGACGATGAAAATATAGTTGTTCTTTTCCTTTTTTAAAATGGTCAATATTTCTGCTCGGTGTCTTGCATTTTAGCCTCATTCAGAGAGTGTATCCTTTAAAGTGTACAAATAAAAAAGTAAGTAAAAACAAGTGTACAAATATATTGGTACGCTGATAGAGAAATTAATGATATGCACACACATAGTAAATAGATGATTAACACTAAATTCAATAGAAAAAGTTCAACAAACCAGAAAGCAAGAGTTTGACAAAGTGAACGTGACAAATAAGGCTACACTGACTAGATATATCTGAAGAATGAAGTCGATAAGTAGAATCAAGAATAAAATTATTCTTGTGTGTGTGACATGAATTTCCAAAATAATATCCTTCTTCCTTTGAGAACAGTTACAAATTAAACCAGTAAATAAATTATATACAAGGAAATTATTTGTTGTTTTAATATTTTCTATACTCATTTAAATAAATAAATAGCTGATAATTTGAACCTCACATTTACTGAGTAAAACTTTTGATCTATTTTTATTTCCTAACTAGTCGTCTTAGGACTTTTACCCACCTATCAGTCATTTCTGTCTCTTACAGATTTGCACCTAGCTGTCTTATTCTCACGCCTCTTTTTCGGTATTTTCACTTCCCGTCAATTACATGCCCCTCCTCCATTAACACACACACACTCACTCACTCACTTAATAATTCACTTTCTTCACTAACTTACACATCCTAACACTCCTGGCCCAGAAATAAACGTGGACGTTCTGTTTCATTCATTGTTCAAATTCGTCCAAATTGACTAAAACCAAGATTTATCTCATCTAAGCTGAGCTTAATTTGTCGATTGACTTTTTCTGCATTTACATAAATTTACTTATCTACATAAAAACTTTCATTCTTTTTGTTTCTCTATTGCTTTTGCTTTTTTCTTTTCTGTTTTCTTTTTTCATCTCTCTTGCTTTTATCTGTTCCCCTTTTCTCTTTTATCTATCTTTCATTACATTTCCTTTATTTTCATTTCTTTTCCTTGCTTTCTCTTCCTTACTTTTACTAATCTCCTTTTTCATCTTTCCTTTCTCCTTTTTCTAGGATACTTTCTATCCGTTACTTGTAACATGAAACCAGATATTTTTTCTGGTTTGAAGCTGATCACTTCTTGAAAGCATTGTTATTTCTTGAACTCTTCCCAAAACGCTAATAATAATAATAAGAAGAAGATCTTTTCACATTTGCCTTCTTCATTTTTTTTCCAGTTTCATTATCGCGTACTGCTTTACATAAAGAACGATTAATCTGCGCAACGGTTGTAGATGTACCGCAAGTTTTTATTTTTTTTATTTTCTTCATTGTATCCGATCGACTTTTTTCCTTATTTCTTGACAACCGATATGAACCAAAATCCACACACTGCCATCGAAAATCGAAAATAATAAAATATTAGTGGACATGATTAGAAATTTTATGGTCCAATTTCTAATACAATGAACATTTATTTAAAACTTAATTGAAAAAGTTAACTCCATTCTATGTAAAGAAAAGAAAAAACTTTGATAAACCCCTGATATTGAATTTGTTTCTCATTTTAAAATTATTTTTTTTTAAATTAAAAGCTGGAGCATAGAAGTGGAAGGAAATTGAACCAAAGTGATATATATATATATATATATATATAGAGAGAGAGAGAGATGAGACATTTACATGCAAAATTCAATAAATCGACTTAGTAAAGAAAAAAAGGCACTCAAACAAATAAAGAAATAGACAGACAACATGATGGAAGGGATTGAAAAGGAAAGAAAATTATGATAAATACCAAAATAAATTGTAGTGAAGAAATATCCATCGAAATACAATCTATAAAAATAAACTCATACTATAAATGAAAAGATAAGAGTAATCTTTTTACGTTACCTGAACTCAGTCGTAGGACAATGTTAGAAACAAACAAACACAAACGTATACATAAAAATGAGTAAGTCAGTTTTATTGTGAAAAGGGCAGAAAACAAATAGATAGATAGATAGATGATGTTAGAAATTTACAATTACACGAGTGATGTTGACTGCTGTTAAGAACAGATGTAGAATAATAAAAAAAACTCTCCTGGTAAACGAATAAATTTCTGTTCATATCTTGTTCATCTCGAGACAATAACAACTACTGTTAAACTTTGACATTGACACCAACAAATGCCGTTTTCCTTATTTCACCAGTAGTGTCCCCAAAGAATCATTTTTCTTATACTATTTTCTTTATTTGCCTAGAAGACTTCCACTAAGACTTCGCTCATCACCCGCCCACATCGTTTATTTTGCAGTAGACAAAAAAACGCAACACATCTTTTTGCTGTCGTTTTTCTTGTCCACGATTCTGTTCAAAATAATAGTTTTACGCTTTTTAAATTCTTTTTTCAGCTTATATATATCATTGAACTATATTAAAAAAACAACAAAAACAGAATTTCTTAACTTATTTTCTTTTGTTTGTGTCGACGAATAACAACAGGATGTGGCTCAACTTATAAAGACGTCGGTTCTTCATTAAATTCGCTCGGTTTTGATGTCTGGGTAACGGGCACCCTAACATAAAGAAACCAACATTACGACCTGTTTTGTTGTGAGCAGTTTGATGTCGACTATTTTGTAGAATAAACCCCACAATTCATCAAGCAAAATGATATTTCTTTAATTAGTTTGATCCGATACTTAACCTCGAACATTTAAAAAAAGATTTTCACGCACTACAATTAAGGTTATATTTGAAATTCGAAGTTAATTCTAATTTGGACTGGAGACATGGTCATCTTCTAAAAATAAAGAAATTTTAAATAATTCACTCGATTCGGAGAAAAGAATTGGACCTGAAAATTTTGGATTATATTCATATAGAATGCCAATTTTTTTTAATTTCAGTTTATATTTGACTTCAACTGGGAATAGATTCTTGCTCAGGAAAAAAAACACTTTTTATTTATGAATCGCTTCAAATTTTCGTCTTTTTGATATACAAGGTTTTATGGTTCATTAGATAAATATATGATTAGTTAGGTTCATTCAAGTTCAAAATTAACTGGGAGTATTAAGGATGCTTTTTTTTTTACAGAACTTCATCACTATTATTTGAACCACAATTACTACTGTCAAATGCTAGTTTGTAAAATTGCCCATCTTTGAATTACGTTTGAATTTAACTAATTCTTCAACATAGTCAGTTTTGTTCATATTACGAATTACGATTTTAACTGATTACCACCTAATTCGTTTGTATAACTTGGTAATACTTATTGGCTTCATTTATGACCTCAGGGAAAATACTTCAACGTTAATTATCTGGTCTTTGAATAACCGGCTTTTAGTTACCAAGATTTGGGAAGTTTTATCATTTGCCATCTTTACAGTGAGTACAGAGGAATTTCTCCACGCCGGGTTGTAATTTCACAAAGTAACTTAAAAAATGAAGTATTATGAACTTATTTTTAAGTACATTTAAAAAAAACAAAACTACTCAATAATGTGCAGAACTAGTTATTTGGTTCCATAATTTAAAATAAAAAATATAAGGCAGTTTAAATAGTACAACAATATCTAAAACGCAATTTACATGATTACAGAAATATTATTCACTGTCCGTAGGAATAACTTTCGTAATATTTAATTGCATTTAAAAGAAATTCCTTAGCCATTTTTCTTTATTTTGGGGACAGGAGCAATGCAACAATTCCTGACTTTTCGTCCTCATCAACACTCTTAGCATTCATATATCTGCCTATTATCAAGAAATTTTGCGTTTATTAATAAAACCTTCAGACTAATATTGATTGCTATTACCAGAAGTTACATATAAATGTTTTATTGTTGTTCTTATGCATTTCATTAGCAAATTTTACTATGTCTACAAAATACCCCCCCCCCAAAAAAACAAACAAACAAAACAAATCAGTCAATCATTGAGACATATTCTTAATCACAAATAACTAACAAATTACTTTCTTGTCATATTTACAACTAACCTAGCAGTTTACCTATGATTTCTGTAACATATATTTGAAAGACTAAATTTCTAAGAAAGTAAACGAAACTTAAACTTGTCCACAAATTACACTCATCAATACTTTACGACGATAAATATTATTATTATTATTATTATTACTGAGACCTTCGCCTTGCTAACAGCCACAAATGCTACAGTTACTCAAGTCGAAACAATAATAATTTAATTCCGATGAACTGTGGCGTCTTATACGCCGGCAATTACTTTCTGCCAAACTTACACAAAAAACTCTGTTTTGCTTTTAGAATACTGTACTATCTCAGTTCATATATATATATATATATATATATATATATATATATATATATATATGATCATAAGTTTGTTACGATAAATGAGATAATTATACCTTTTTTTACTTTCAGGAAATTAACTTTCTCTTATCAAAATTGATCTCAGTTACTTCTCTGAGTTAATTTTTGGGGTTATGACTCATTCTCTTATTGCTGTAACAGTCATTCATTGTGGATAATTTATTTCTAAATTTTATCTACGACTACTACTACTTCTAGTACTACTTGGAATTATTCACAAAACTCAAAATTCTTTTATATACTTACTATTTTTCAATTGTCTCTTTACAACACTAAGTAAGTAATTTTAAACGCTGTCAAGGACCATTAGTATCCTTAAGCTGAACTTTTATTGCGAGTTTCATTTAAGTGTTTTTAATTTGGCAACCTTAAAATCAGTACTTTGCTTACTTAGCAATAGAAAAGTAGGACTAGTCTGTAGCAAATACGATTACTATAAGTACTGCTACTAACATGACCATTTAGCTATCACGTTTGACACTTTTAATTAGAAAAATTATTACCAGGCGATATGAGCACTCTTAATGTTATCAACATTAAGAGTGCTCATATCGTCTGGTAATAATTTTTCTCACAAACAAAAACCCTTCTACTGTTTCACATCCATTCACTACCAACTACCACAATCAGTTACTTAACAACTTACTTTAATTGCTGTTACATGCTAATGCTTACAGTAATTACTGTTAATAATGATTGTTTTTTAGTTATGGATGATTTTCAAGCCGATTCTGCTAGATATTATCAATGTGTTCGATCTGTACTGCGAAGCACTAGACTATTTACACAAGGTGTCTTTCTTAGTTATGATGTATGCATAATATCTATCGAAAGCAATCAAAATATGACCAGATACATGCAGATTACTCTGCGTTAAATGAGAGAAATGTGATGAAGATTCTGAATAAATGATATTAAGAAACAGAATGTAATGTTACAACTATGCAAAATCCAAATGCCATATCCTCAGAAAGAATCTACAGAACTGATGTGGTTTACATTAAGTCTACATTCTTCAAAATCGTCCATTGTTTTTCTTTTTCATCTGTTTTTCAACGTTCTTTACAAATATGGCTAGAATTAAGCATATTCTACTCCTTTTATAGATACACAAAAAAGAGAAATTAAAATTAAGAAATAGTAAAGAAAAATAAAAATATTCAAAATATTTTATGGATGGAATTGTGTGTGTATGCTTGCATTTAAATCTTCAAAAAAGTTTTTATCTTCCCAGTCTACGAAGAAGTCATGAAAATCATTACAATTTTCTTACAGTTACATCACAATTTGTGATTTTTTTTACGTTTATTTCTATGCTTCCAAGATCCATTATAAGTAATCGCAAGTGACTTCGATATGTTCATAATTCTAGAAACCTATCTATATGTCAAACGTTTTTCTGGGTGCTTAAAATAGTAAGTAAATGCTAGTATAACTCTCAAAAAGTGTTATCACTTCTAACATCAGTGTTACGCTTTTTATTCGGCTCACCTTTATAATCACATGACAAGTTTTTTCTTGGCATTTATACACAGTAGGCACAACTTAGAATAGACATCACACTAGAGACGTAGACATTTGTACGTTTTTACTTCTCACTGGCAGTTATTTGGTTGCTAAATAACTCACTTTTTATTTGCATTTTATTTTCATTCCACTGCATCAAATAGTAAATTGGGAAAACCGCGTGCAAAACGAGGCATCCACATTTATTTGTAATCGATGTATCTCTCTATCTAACTATTAGTAAAATTATTGTAGTCAGCCTGTTTTCGTGATACTAGTAAACGAGAAGCACGAGTAGCAGCTAAATAACCAATTTGTGTAGCGCTGACAGTAGAAAACAAATTATTTCTCTTTCCTTCTTACTTGCAGTACAAAACAATCGCAACCAGACTCTTCCCACTCCTGAATAAAATTTCCATTTAATCATCGCTTTATATCTGTTAGGCATCCGAAAGAGCCTAAACGTATATAAAAATCAGCTTATTGTGCTTTCTTCGCCACAAATCAAATAATAACAATATTTTTATGTGATTACTCATATTCTTTCCTACTCGCTACACAAACATTCACACACAACACACAACAAATGCCCACGCAACAAATGAATGAAAGATGAAGGTAGACATTCTGACGATTCTGGCCCTGGCGGAGGAGCTTTCAACGGCACTCACCTGGAGATGTTTGTCAGCATGGCCTACAAGATGAAACAAGACCAGATCTATGGCCACTCTATTTATAATAAGTAGCAGCTGGATCGATCGATTTTTATTCATTACACAGATACTTAAAGACACATTTCATTAGTTTTGATTTCAAAAGATTCTGATTCTTTATACTTTATTAGCAATTAAATTAAACAATTTTTCGCGTAATTTGTAATATTATTATTTAAATAAAAAAGAAAGAGTACTTGTGAATTGGAATCTGATGAGTCAATATTCATAAAAACCGAAATCAGTCACACAACACAAGCTCTCTACCACCACAAACACACAGATTAATTAAAGAATGTAATTTTTACAATAACATATCAAGTTATTTACAAAGAAAAATACAACCACGAGTAAAAAAAGGGTGAGGGTTAAAAGAGAGCAAATAACAAAAATGTAAAGGAATTTATGTTATTTTCCTTTTATTAATCGTCAATCACTCGATTTTATTTTCACTATTTAAAATCAGATAAAATCTCTCTCGCTCTCTTTCTTTTCCATATATATATATATATATATATATATATATATATATATATATGTGTGTGTGTGTGTGTGTGATTCACAGTTATATTTCAAAATGCACACTCACCACGTGCTCTGAAAAATTATTCGGTATAAAGAAACATGAAGGTAGCTATCAGTTTCACATATGCAGGTTTGTTTATTACAATTAAACAGTTTATCTGCATAAACTTATAAAAAATAGACTCGATAATCATTTCCCCAAAGTATTTCTTCGTAACTTTTAAATACATACAAATCTTGTATACGTTTCGGTTTACGACATCAACTGCAGTAACATTCCCTTTGATTTTGATTTTTAAAAGTAACATTTTTACAAGAAGAAAAAGTAGCAACAGCTAGCATTTGTGAATATAACATTTTAATAACTAAATGTTTCACTACTTTTTCCAACTATAAAATTAAAACTAAATTTGTGCTTTTTCACCAGTTTACTCTTGCTATTACTACTACTAGACAGTACTAGCACTACTACTACAACAGCAACTACTGCTACAACTGAGTTTGCAAGCATTCACAACAAGTAGCTTTGTGGTAACTGCTATCATAACAAAAACTACAACTCAACTTCAACAATCTTGCAGTTCTTTTAGCTTCTCGCATCTATAAGAACAAGCGAGATTTTAACTAAACAGCTACTGCTCCGTTCCAGACATCATCACTACCAAGAATAATTATCAATGATGCATTTCGAATTGATTAGCAAAAAAGAAAACTAAATTGTTGTAAAAGTTCTTGATGTAACAATAAGTACTACTACTACAAATATCAACGCAGCTGTTACAGCGATCCGTAACTGCTTTTCTTTACTTATCTATTCATTACCGACACAAGAAAATGGAAGCCAGCGGCGGGCCCCTGGTGTCGGAAAGTTCGAATGAGACACCGAAAGGCAAGAACAAATTTCAACGGGCTCTTAGTCACTTCGAATTCGACAACCCCGAGTTGGAGAGGCTGTATAAAAAATACGTGTACAAACTTCAACAAGCTACCATCGGCTACATGCTCGCCGTGTTCATCTTGTTAACTTCATGCCTTGCCGTATTGAACTTTTTCTATCTCTTCCACCCGACTGTTCGAAGTATCTACCTGTGTGTACAGTGCTTGTTTTTCATAGCTGTCTTTGTGTTCATCAACACTCGCTACATGGAGGAAACGTACTTCATGCCGTTATGCTACCTTCTTCTTTTTTTTCTTACCATCTTTGCCACGATGTCATTTCCTATACCCTTTGGTGATTTGCCACCTATCGACAAACGTCTCAACGACATGGACACCGAAATGACGGACTCTCACGTGGCACACTCTACAGCTGACACTCTCAACAAAAATATGGCCCCTTATTCAGAAACGTTACTTTCTTCAATTGATTTCTCATCTTTTACCATCTCGGATTTAAATCCTGAACTAGGTGTGGTTACAGCATTACCATACACGGACGGAGAAACGACCAGAGTAAGAGGCCTGAAAGACACCCGTTTGATCATAGGTAATGGCTATTATCCGGATACAAAGTATTTGTCGCTACCCGTACAAGGCGTTTGGGAAGTGGCGTTCGTCATCTTCATGGTTTATACCCTTATGCCGTTGCAGAGATTAATATCCGTGTTGTTAGGGATTCTATTACCAATTGGACATCTAATCACGGCAGCTCTGCTCAGTTCGGGAACTACCGGAAGTGACAGCATACAGCTATCACTATGGAGACAGGTAATGCACCTCTTTGTCATTCTTATCCAACTTAATTACGTGAACCAAACACCTATACAAGTTTTAAATTGTATTTCAATTGAAAACGTTTTAACAGTTACTTACTATAAATTTGCAATAATATTTGTTAACAATTTTTTTCATTTGAAACTAGTAAGAACTGAAATGGCAGTGGGATTTTCTTAACAATTCTCGAATCTAGTAGTACTTTCAGGAACATGGTTATTTGATCGCTTGATTTCATATGTATTTAAATTTGTGCTTGTATATACTTTCGTAAATAATTATATAGGCCACACTACAAATTGTTTAACACGCAGACTAACTCTACACCTTTCTGACAATAGCTCGATTAGATCTCATTTAAATATTCATGGAGACCTACCGGACACTATTCGGAACATACTTGTCGACAACACTAATATAATAGCATCATCCACATGCAATAAAAGGCTAAAAATAATGGAAGCCTTATTAATAAAACAAACAAATCAACACTTAATAATATTAACTTTGAACATGGACATAATATCTTGATCGTGTTTTGAAATAAAAAAATGAAACATTTTATAAAACATACATATAACAAACTATTTCTAATTCTAACAGTTGAAATATAATCCTTGAAAATAGCTAAATGTAAAGCGCTCGGATAAAAAGAACATTCGGACAGTTTTTATATAATTTATCCTCTGAAAAGAAAAACATTATTAGATCGCACGAGAAATTATATAAAAAACTAAATAAAAGCACCTTGTCAGTCGTTTTTAATGAAATGTGCATGAAAGAAGGATTGCTGCCTAAATACACACGCACACACACACACACACACACACACATATATATATATATATATATATATATATATATATATATATATATATATATATATAAATTTTGTGCCCTTCAAATTTAAAAAAATGTAAATGTCAACTCAGGAATTGATTTAGTATATGTAGATATATTTAAATTTCATCAAGACTATATTTTCCTTTTATTATATATATATATATGAATTGGACAATGTCCGACAATTTTTTAAAGACATTTATGATATGTTTAATGTTCTTTTTATAGATACAAGTAGTTAAGCAAATGCTCTGTTTTATAATAAACAGTATTAAATAACATTTACCGGCCTGAATGTCCGAGAAATTTTCATAGAAAATTTTCGTTCTCCGACAGGAATCGAACCTGTATCCTATACGGAATCGCCATTTCGCGTGACGTGCCTTAACCGTTCGGCCACAGAGAAGCGGTTAGCAATGAAGCGGTTAGCAATGAAGCGGTTAGCAATGTCGATTTTACTATCTTTAAACTTAAATCTTCCATGAATCTCTTATATTCATATCTGCTCTAGCGTATCAAATGTAAACAAATGACGTCATATATTTTTGAATTGGACAATGTCCGACAATTTATTTAAAGACATTTATGATATGTTTAACGTTCTTTTTATAGATACAAGTATTTAAGCAAATGTTGATACGCTAGAGCAGATATGAATATAAGAGATTCATGGAAGATGAAGTTTAAAGATAGTAAAATCGACATTGCTAACCGGACGCTTCTCTGTGGCCGAACGGTTAAGGCACGTCACGCGAAATGACGGTTCCGTATAGGATACATGTTCGATTCCTGTCGGAGAACGAAAATTTTCTATGAAAATTTCTCGGACATTCAGGCCGGTAAATGTTATTTAATACTGTTTATTATAAAACAGAGCATTTGCTTAAATACTTGTATCTATAAAAAGAACGTTAAACATATCATATATATATATATATATATATATAGTGGACATAAAACAGACTGTCGCCTCTAAGTGCTGACTTCCATGTCCACTTTTATATTTACACACGCTCTATCTCTGATATTGAGCACTTTATCCCATAAATATAGCACATTTTAAGACTATATTTCTTCATATATATATATATATATATATATATATATATAATAAAAGGAAATATAGTCTTGATGAAATTTAAATATAGATATATATATATATATATATATATATATATATATATATATATATATATATAAGGGGACACAGTGGAGTAATGGATAGCGCGTCGGATTGAGGAATAGGAGAGCCGAATTTAATTCCAGTCAAATCCATTACATTCACTTACGTGCTAATACCCTTGGAAATGGTATGACTCCTCTTCTTCCCCCGCCATGGGTAAATAGCAGGAGAGACTTGGATAGCAGCTGGTCTACCGCAGAAAGAAACCTACAACGGAAAAAATCTGCCTCATCAGTCATGTATCGAAAGATACATGATTGCCTAAGCGTGTATCACACATGGCACATAACTGACTGATATATATGAAATGATAGAAATCATTTGTACTGTTTGAATTTGTTTGAAATAATTCTAAAGATAAATCACTTGTAAAGATTTTCAGAAAAAAAATAGGTGCAGCTATAGATATGTGGTTACAATATATATATATATATATATATATGTGTGTGTGTGTGTGTGCGCGCATTTTACTATGTCAAGAAAAATTAAATTAAATATCACATTTTTTGAACAACGTATTTTTCTCTAAATTAAATACAGGGTGCGAGGGTTATTTGAACATATATTTGGTAATTTAATGAATCTAATCTAGCAAAAAACAAATGTATTTTAAGAAATATTCATGAATATTCACATTCCCACATATTCATATTCTATAAATCCATCTTCGGTGACTACTTCAATACGGAAGCGTAATCATTGACATGCCTGCACTAAATGCTACATATCATTTTGGGCATCCCTTGAACAATAGCTTCCTTCAGTGAAGCTGTGGTAATATGAGGATCCCCCATTTCAGCAACGCTGTCATTTAAATCTAACGAGTTTGGAGGACACAGGGTTTATGTTACGTAATCGTAAAAATCGACTGGCATTCATTCTTGGGTTATGTGGGCTTATGTGAGTATTATTGAAAAACTTATAGCCGTCCAGTGTGTAATTAATCCATCGTGGCCTTAAGAAATGTCTAGTATCTCAACGTACCCAGCATTAATTCTAATACCCTGTGGAAATATGTGAAGTGGTATGACATGATTACTCATTACTCCCCAAACCATTACAATTGCTGGAAATCTAGTGGGCATCACTCTGGTAACATCAGAAGATTTACACATAACTATCTCTCATTCCGCATGTTAAACCTTTGGTTTTGGTTGAAGGCTATCAGAGAAGAACCAAAGCATACCATTTTCATGAGAGTTAAGTAACCGCTTAGCATGCGTCAAATAATTTTCTTGCGAATTGACCTCTCTTCAGTACATACGACTTGCATCGAATTTCCTCATGCACCTCTGTTTTTATAGTCCACTCCGACACTTGAAGTTCCTTGGCGATGGCCCTCACTGATTTTCCGGGATCATCATCAATAATGTTTTGAATCCGCTAGATGTATTGCGGTGTTCATATAATGTCCGAACTTTTAAAATGTTTTGTTCTTTGGTACAGTTGAAAAACCCACCATAGGTATCCAGTTTAATCCAAATTTTGTATACAAAAGACTTTGCAACATTTAGAAAGTTGGCAACTTCAAAAATGTTGTATTCCGAATATATTGTAACAATAACTGCATATATTTTCATTTCTTGTTTTAACATTTTATTTGCGTTGGAAGATCTGAAAAAAATAAAATACGATCGGTTAGTTTGAGGAGTGTAATATACTAATAAACTAAGTGTTCTGAAGTAACCCTCGCACTTTCTACTTTTATCAATTTTCATTCGTTAATTCATACGTCAGTCACAGCAGGGAAAGAAAGTGGTTTATTGTCAATACGATATCTATGATTATAACAAACGTTTCTATTGCAGGTGATGATTTTATAAAATACTTTATTTTGAACAGACTTATCATTTGTTCTTTTCGAAAAACTTCGCTCTCAGGCGAGAAATATCCATAAATACTTATATCTTGAGTACTGTGGTTGTATCTTCCAGACAGAACGTCCCCATTGCACTAAATTGGAATGATCAGAGACTGAGAAAACTGAGTTATTTTAAAACGACTCACCATAAAATACAACATTCTACAATGTGTTGTAAAACCTTTGCCTTTCTGATATTGAAAATAAATTTACACTTTGTCTGTAGATGAAGTTTGTCAAAATCTACTTGTAAGGTGGGCACTGGGATTCACCCACCCCCACTCAAACAACATTTCCGTATCGGATTAAAAATAGAACGATCAAATAAACGTCCCAATATCTGCGACAAATGGACGTGCATCGGATATTATTTGAAAAGCCCCCGTAAAATTCTAATTGATGTTGCATTCTGTAATATAGCGTGACACAGGTTTAGGATTGTTAGTAGGATGTCGAATAATAATATAATAATAATTAATAATATTAAAGTGGCGATAAAAGGCAAAAGCTTATTTAGAAGAACACATTTTGCCTTTTCATCTTCACGTTGGAATGAGAGATAAACCTGTGTGTAAGGGAAGTGCGTTGAAATTTTTGAGGAGCTTGTTCAGACAACACGTTTCACCATCTTATCGCAGGCGTCTCCATGTCGAAATGAGCGAAAAACCTGTGTGTAAAAAAGTGTGTTGTAATTTTTGAGGAAAGTGTAATAAATAAACTTAACAGATACAACTACCAGAATTTTTTTATTGAAAGCATTAACATATGCTGGATTTGAAGTTAGTCCACTCCGATTAGATCTGTTTTTATTTTATTTTAATTTTTTTTATTAGTTCGTATACAGTATTGTGCTACTATTACTTTTGCGGTGATTGAGGACATTTTGTATGAACCCGGTCTGACTTTTAAAAAAAAGACAATAGGAACATCGCAGAACTATTGTATTATATCATTTTAAATGTACTGGTAACACATCTGACCACAATTTCGACTTAATATTTCGACTTAATAAGTGTTAGTCTAATTAGAAGAGAAAATAATTATATCAGAAGAAAATTCCCTGAAAGTGCAATGATCTCACCATTCACTACGCATAACCTCAGACCAATGTCTACGATAATTGTAAAAACATTAGTTGCACAATGCTGTATAAAAACTGAGAGAGAGAGAGAGAGAGAGAGAGAGATCTGCTCAGAGTTTCAATTCCAGAAGATATTAACGGCTTCAATTATAAAATAAATGCTTTCTGATAAAGTTATGTATTACTCATGCTTCAAAATATTCCAGCACACTTTCCTTACAGACGGGTTTGTCTCTCAGTCTGACCCCAAAACGCCTGCAATAAATAGGTGAAACACGTTGTCTGAACAATGTTTTTTTACTTTTTCTCATTCTAAAGGCCTTAGTTGAAGTGGTGGGAGTTATAAATTAAGGAATGTATAATTGTTTTCTTCAGTGAGTAGATTGTCAACGCCGATGTAATTTGGAACTTGCTGTTAGTGCTTTTGTTGTATTCTCGTGTTCCCTATGAGATAGATTTTCTTAGATATAAAAAAAAGGAAAATAACACCTATCGTTTTCCATTTTTATCACTTCATTAGGGTGCAGCAAAACATATATTCGTTCTTTTTTTATGCTCACAAATAGTTACTTGTTCTTATTCACGTAATTCTGTTTTAACAATAATATTTAATCCAATGGAGGTAGGTGATGCTAATGCTCCCTTCCATGAGTAATTTATGCTACCCACTTTTCCTAATGGGTCTTTTACTCCTCATATATGAGGTACCTGAGTTTTCATCCGGTGCGATATTTCTGACTAAATTAGAAATGCTTTTGCCTTGATTTCTAGGTAGACGAAACATGTACATGCTGGGTATCACGTTTGTATTTTTTCCTAACTTTCCCCGTCTTACAGAGCACAATCCCATTAATATTTTTATTTACTTTACCCAGGAAGTCTAATCATAAGAAAGCTAACGGCCCAAATCAAATCCCAGTGGTTGTCTTTAAGAATATAAACCCTGAGTTATCACCGATCTTAGAGAAACTGTTTAACCGCTGCTGGAAGAAGGAATCCTTCCCAAGTCTGTGGGAGGTGCCAAGTGTATGCCCTGTTTTCAAGAATACAGATGGGCGCTCATCCCCGTCGCAATATAAACTCTTCATCCTTCTCAGTGTCATTAGCATAGTTTTTAAGCTATAATCAACAAGGGTATTGATCACATCAGTAGGAACAATCAATACGGATTTCTATCGTTTCTGTTCGACAATCAGTACGGATTTCTATCGGTTCTGTTCACTGTTGATATCTTCTCATTATTCACAGAATCAGTGAAATACTAAACAACAAATACATCTTAAATATCACAAAGTTATTTGACAAGGTGTGGCATAGTGGGATGCTGCACAAGCTCTCCGGATATATAGAATCACTGGAAGTGTCTTCTCAATTATCAAGTCCTTCCTAACGGGTAGATATGTGAAGGTAGTTGGTAATGGTCAGTCCTCTGACACCCAACGCATGCATCCTTCAAGGTTTGTTTCTCGGTCCTACCATCTTTCTACTTTACATAAATGATCTGCCTAAGAGTATACTTCGATCTTTTTTCATCTAAGCTGGTGATACAACAGTATATGGGAGCACCTCCAAAATTTTAAATGGCCAGAGTTTGGCAGTTGATCTCTTCTCTGGTCTAGATCTAACAGCTTAATCAGTCAAAAACTGGCTGGTCACATTCAATTCCTCTAAAAACAAAGAAATGATGTTTTCTATCATCAGGGTCCGCTCGCTGATTTTCACCTATCGTGATGAACAGGTTGTCATGGGAAACACCCTGCTTGTTCATTACGATAGGTGAAAATTCAGGAAGGCCTTGGGCACCTATTGGGACTTAAGATCAACCCAAACCTCAAATGGAATTTATATATACGAACCATCGCTAAAGATGCTGGAAAAATCGTCAGTTCCATATACCGCTTCAAAAAATACCTGACTCCTCCTGATATCCTCTACCTTTACAGGAGCCAGATAAGGCCGAAAATGAAGTACTGCTGCCAATAAATACCCAGTTTCCACTTTCACGTCATGATAGTCCCAAAAAGTTTCCCTATTCCTGTGGATGATGAAATATTTTTCACCTTACAACCCCATTCCCACAGATGAAATGTTACAAGCCTCTCGCTGTCCTATCGCTGTTTCCATGAAAAGTGTTCAAATGAACTATATTCCTTAGTTCCACCAGTTCTAACTTATACGTCGAAATCCCGCCATGCCACACACATTGTAACGAACTTCGTATTTCGTTTGTGAGATGTAAGTTCCACTGGAGTAGCTTCTTCCTAACAGCCCGTGCTTTGTGGAAACGAAACCCAAGAGGATGCTCACGACAGTCTTGATCTACTCAAGTCTAGAGTTAACGGGAAGAAAAATTAATCGCCTTTATTTCTAATGCTCTGTTATTTAGTTTTAACCGGAACTGATTGTATATAAGAGACTGTACGTAGCTTGGTATTTCTATCTGCTTTGGGTGCGGTCTCACAGGATAAGTTTGAATGCTGATTAAGGCAAATTCAAATGATGCAATCATTTATATATTTGGCTTGTCTGAGAAATTATATATTTTCACATTTTTCCACATCTCGGCGTGGAATTTTTTCCGCCAAGTCAAATTATTTAACCAGAGAAACAAATCTTGTGACTTGTTTTCTTCATATGCACCCAATGAAGCAACTTCGAAATTATTCCTAGAATTCGCTTTTTCAAACAGTTTTTTGTTTACTTAATGCTTTCAGTATTTACATTAGTCAGACTATTGTCCTCATCTTTGTCGCCATATTTGTCACAACGTTTCGGCCGTTGTACGCTCCGGCCTTCTTCAGGTGGTTGGAATTTCGAACTGAACCCTTTATTTCGATCACTGGGGTAGACTGTTCTAGTTCCACGATGGATGTCAGTTATCAGTTATCTCCTGCTAATTTACCCTCTGAAAGTTCTCCACTGCCTTAATCGGGTATTGAACTCACACTCTTTGGGTCTGTCACTGGATCTAACCAACGCCTTTATCCACTGTGCCATGTGTCCTTGAGCACATCTGGGTATGAATTTCTGGGTATTATAAACCTAATTTTCAGCAAACATTTTTTTACCAGTACTCATATAGCAATTATGCTGTTATCCAATGATGTTTTTTACCAGATCTCATAATGCAACTTTTTGTTATCATTGCTTTTCTCTGGCACTCCTTATTACTGGTTCCCATATAACATGGCTCGTGGAACTAGAACAGTCTACCCCAGTGATCGAAATAAAGGGTTCAGTTCGAAATTCCAACCACCTGAAGAAGGCCGGAGCGTACAACGGCCGAAACGTGACAAATATGGCGACAAAGATGAGGATAATAGTCCGACTAATGTAAATACTGTACATAATACCTCATCTCAGAAATATAGACAGACTCTTAATGCTTTCATTCATGTATTTGTATTTTCTTCTATAATAAAATGAGATCAACTTTCGTTATCAGTTCAGTGACATAATAACTCTTTAATGTAAATCTAGAATCAATGAGTTTTTCTACAAGTGAAAATCTCGATTGAGATGCAGTATATGTTACTTATGTAACAGATTTTTTTAATGGCTTTCAGCTATGATACTCATTATTATGCAGAGCTACAACAATGATAGTGTCATTTAAAGTCCGAGACAGTTGCTGTGACAACAACCGATAATAAATAGAAATATGGGAGAAAAGTAGGAATACAAACAGTTTTTATTGAGCGAAATTATCTTCTTTTAGACTCGGGCAAAATTTATTATTTCGTGAAGGAAGAGGCAAAAACCGAATATTAAATCTGGAAAAATTCGGAATATTTCTAATAGAGACTGACATATCTACAACTGATACATTTTGATAATCATAATGTAAATCATTTTCAATAAATGGATGTAATGAGATTCAGAATTGATAAATAATCTATAAATCAAATACAAGTTTTAGAAATAGTTGTTGATTATCAGTTTTATCATAAAATTTACCCTATGAAATGTGTATAATACTTTGTAGTGACTTTTAAAGAGAATTTTCCCTTGAGAATTGATTGTACAAGATGTTAATCATAAACCTAAGTCATATTCTAGTTTTTGCAAATAACATTGAAAAAAGAACACTTAAATAAGGATATAAACCGCAACGCATCCTTTCGCTACTGAATTTAATAGATTAGATAATTTTAAAATTTAGATGAGAACGACAAATTTTATTTTTTAAATATAGTCAAAATAATTTTGGATGAGTATATATAAATTTACGAAACAATTTAAAATTATATTTTTTCTTCGGACAAGGGAGCATTAAGAACTCGAAGAGGAAGAAAAACAAAATTACATTTCCTATATAAACGGCTATATTTTTACTTAACTTGACGACTGTTAAGAGAATCGATATTTTATGAATTAAACTTCTCGGAGTTCTGAGTCATTTGATGTTTCACCCTCGAAACGAAGGATCATCAGGCCAGGTTCAAATTTTAATCCTACTTTGTTCATGGTATTGGTGGTAAATATGGGGAGGTGATAATTTTTTCTTCACTGGAAGTGCATCTCATCCATGTTCCATATTGGAGATAAGAAAATGTTTAGTGTGTAGACACCTCTTCATAATCTCAGCCAGCTTGCTTTAGCGAGGACGGGGATCTGCGAACATGAAGATTGCCAGTTTTCATCTTACAGAATTTACCCCCCTCAGATTACGTTTTTTCGCTATATTCCATGTAATATGTGGATGAGAGCACATTTCGTCTTTTATTTTCCAAACATATTTCGACAGGGCGGTGCTACTGCAATATTTTCGTAACCTGAAAGAGGTTGTATGCTTATCGTACCTCCTTTTGAATATATATATATATATATATATATATATATATATATATATATATATAAAGACTGCAGCGATTTTTATCATAAGTCCGAAGAAGTCCTTTTTCTTCCATTTTATTCTTCAATTACTCACATATATATATATATTGTAAGAGATTTTAGGTGAAAAAATTGCTGTTTTTTCCGTAGTTTTAAGTAGTAATGCCAGTAAAACACAAGAGGTTACAGGGTGTGGAAGAATTAGGAAGAGAAATATTAAAGATGAGCAGAAAGAGAAGAGATTAATCAGGTGGGCAGTAGATAGCGATTGACATTGCATTTAAATTTTTGCAGATTAAGGTTGGCTAGAAAGCATGATGCTGGGAAGGAGCTCCACAAGGGAGAAGTACGAGAGAAGAAGTTATTAGCATAGAATCCATGGCTACAACTAGCCAGCTCAACTGTAAATTGAAATCCCTAGGTATTATACCGAAGAGCTCATTCGAAAAATTATTTCCTCAGCCCTAACCCAGTCTGTATGTATTTACCATGTGTCATTTCTTTGTACTTCCCCACTTTACCTAAGCGCCCCTTATGTTATTTTTGTTTTAAAATCTCTCTAAAATAGTCTAAATTTCAGGCAGTTGATGTTTGTCAAGTAAGAAAATCTTAATCGTATACTGAGAAAGTTCTAAAATCTGAGGATATCTGTACTTTTAATGTCCTTTTTACCTTCCTTTTTATGCTTTCTATTTTTACCTTACTCTTTCTTTTTTCATACATGTTTTCTTTTTACCTGCCTGTCTTTTTTTAACTCTTTTGTCCTTTTTCTTTCACTGCTTAATTTTTATTTTTCTCAACATTCTATGTTTTCATTTTCATATCATTTCAAACTTGTCGTTATCTTTTGTCTCTTTTTAATACTACATTTTTTTTTTTTTCATAACCTTTTCTCTTTTTTTCTGCAACTTTATTCACCATCCCATCTCTTCATCAATGCTCATTTTCTTAAGACGGAACCAAACCTAATGACTTTGTTTGAATTAAATGATTGATATTTTACACTTCTATAAAGAGAGATGAGCAATGTCCGAGTGTCATGGCAGGAGCGTTATAAATATCTTGAATCCAAAACAATGGAGGTTAAAGACAATGTTTTCTGTCTTGCTTTTTTCAGGAGAGAACAAATTAGCAATTTGTTGCATATTTATTCGAAATCAAATCAAATAATTTAGCCAGAAATGTCGCGACCTTAATACCCTTGACAAATTGGCATTGCTATATATATATATATATGTGTGTGTGTGTGTGTGTGTGTGTGTGTGTATGCGTATATATATATATATATGTGTGTGTGTATGCGCGTATATATATATATATATATATATATATATATATATATATATATATATATATATATATTGTGGCATACCTCCGATTTTGTTAACCATATAGGCATAAGACTAAAAAACCCAAAACCTCCAAATCCCAGTTTGAAAGATAATTAAATAAAATTACAAAGTTTTAAACTTGCGAGCGAATATGTCTTACGATTAGTCTTCCCCTCCTTTTCTCTTCCGTTTCTTTCTGTTTTTCCTTCTCTTCCACCCTCATGCCAAAGGTCCATGAACTTTGAGGCGAATCCAACCGGAGAATGAGGTGGTCCCAGAATTATGCGACCATCTGGCGACTGACCACGAGTTAACCATCAAACCGCCCTCCTGCGATCACGTGACCAGATAATGTTGAGTGTTGCTTGGATCTTTGACCACCACGCAGCCACCTCGTGATTTGCACCCCATCCTCCTGCATGCCCGGTCAAGGACAAAGGCAAACCCATGAGACAAACTTTGGGGATAGCGAAAATCTAAAAAAAGGAGGCAGTTTCCTGTCTGGCCGACGGTAGATAAAAACCGGCGAGCGAATCGCTCGGATTCTTATATGGACCACACACCGGAATAAAGAAAACGACAAAGTCTGTCGACTATATAAAGAAAGGGCTACTATATACTAAACCGAATTCACCAATGGACGTCTGTACGTCTAACTGTGAATTTCAGGCCATTCCGAAAGAAAAGGATTCTAGAAAAATTGCAGGCCGACGAAATATTGTTTTTGTATAAGGACTTTCGCCTCAGCGAATTGGATAAGAGATATCAACCCGCCTGACTTATGCGTTTGCTCACCAAGACAGATAAGTAATTTCTTGGTTTGATCTTGATATATACATATATTCGCTCCTACTTTCTGTTCTTTTATAATCCCTTCCCCTTGGTTAGACAATTTTTTTCTTTCTTTATTTGTTTCATGTGAAATAAATTTTTCATTTTGAAATCATCCGCTTTGTGTCTGTTTTTCGCTAACTTCCTTGTATCACTTACATCCATGGCTGAACTCCGAGAAGGATCCCACCTTTTCTTTTTTTTAACCTGCGATTCATCTATATGCTACAAGTCCGTAATATATATATATATATATATATATATATATATATATATATATATATATGTATATGTTATAATCTTCCTAAAATCAGATCTTCTTCTGGTTTGTTACATAAATTTCCACCACTGGCCGGATGTGAACACTAAGACTTAATTAAAAATTATGTCAAGTGCGCATTGGCCCCGCACACACCTTCCGTTTCCCACACACAAAAAACATACAAGCCAAATTTTTTACTCAACAGCACCCACTCCCTAGGAAAAGGACATAGTCCATGAAAAGGACATCTTGTCAGTCGGTTGGCCCAACAGCCAGGGTTCACACGTCTGCCCTCCCATTTCCAAAGACAACTCGCCGCAGTAAGTAACGACTTACCCTCCCTCTGCTACCGTACACCTCTGCGGACGACTTTATCTCCTTTTAACGAGAGACCATTCACACCATTCACCATTGTTGTATTTTTTGTTAATACAATTATTTATTTCTTCCTTGTTCTCCCACCATACGCATAACACACACACACACACACACACACACACACATATATATATATATATATATATATATATATATATATATATATATATAATTATAAAACAGATATTGATTTAAACCAGAATTGTATTAAAAATAATCAATACACATATAAAGAAAATAATTTGACATGCAGCACTTTTAAATTTAAGAAATATTAGGAGATCAGCCAATTACACTACCTTGGTTTCAACCCTTCGGTATACTCAGGTGTTGTGGGCCAAATGATTTCCGAACACTTTATTATTTATATATAAACGCACAATGTGAAGTGTAATAGAAGGGGATGAGAAAAGCAAAAGTATTGAAATTGTATTAGAGAGGAAATAAACTGTATATACTTTCACCCTGGTTTGTACGAATACAAAAAGTACTTTTCAGTGTGTAAGCATCCTGTCATTATTTCCGATCTTTCATTCAGTAGATGTTTTTGGCCTGGAAATATTATTATTGTTAACTTTTCCTCTTGGCACAGTTTGTAGATATCACTACAATTGCTGTAAGGTTTGGCTATTCTTAATATTTTCCAGTTTACAATCGGATCTTTGTTATTTTTTCTTTTAATTACCACACATGGCTGGCTTTTTAAATATAACCCCTGAACAGATAAATATAATTTTACATTGCCTTAAATAAATATTATTCCACAATAGAGAAACTTGGATAAAAAAAGGGTGACTTCGATGCATCACAAGTTTCGTCTGATGGCGCTGAGATTTCAGAATTAATGGGCTATATATATTTATATAAAATTTATATATTATTTTTTATATAAAATCAACTAAATCGTACAGGTAGACAACCACGGCCTGTATAGCGATGACGGTCTGATGATAGTGCCAGACAACAGAAGAGTAAATGACAATATAAGAAAAATACTGTTCAAACTCTTCAAAAGCCTCGACTTTTAAATAGAGGTTGATATGTATAAGGTAGCGTGATTGGCCGATCTCATATATATATATATATATATATATATATATATATATATATATATATATATATATATATGAGAGAGAGAGAGAAATAGAGTGATCGTGTATGTAAGAGAGAAGGAGAGAGGAAGAGAGATTAAAACTGCTATAAGCCCGTGAAACTATTTACAAATGCCCAGGAGCTTTAAGCTAACTTTGAAAATGATTTTTCGAAAGAAAACCTCTACATTTAAAGAAAGAAACGAAGTAATATTGTCGTTAAATTTGATTAGCAAGAATATGATATTAAGAAAGAAAATATGCCGATGAGTAAGAAATAGAAGAAGGCCAAGAGAAAAGTGACAAAATGGAATGAAGAAGAAAAATGAAGGAAACTATGAAGAACATGATAAAAGAAGACGAACTTGAAGAAAAAAGTTAATAAGAATAAAAAGAAGGAAATGACGGCAACAAAAATAACAACAAAATTTGATGTTAACAATAATTGATGGTAATCTAAAAGCACTTTAAAAGTTGACGTTCTATATAGCACAAGCGCACTGTAGATGTAATTTTATGGATTAAGCTGGTCTAAAATAATTCAATTGCCTTAGCATTTCTCTTTAATAGTCATTGGGTCGTTCGCGTAATTAGTATTTGTAAAGGATATTTTGTGTGAGTAGTTTCTTTGTTTCCAGGGTCCTTCAGTTATTCCTGTGTATATTTTTCTTCGTTATTTGCTGATTTTACAATGGCTTGATATCATTGTTCTGCAAGCAATTGCTGTTTAAGTGACATTCGCTCTTTGTTCAGCAGTTAAACTTGAGCTTCATTTGTGCGGATAGTATATCGGTTATTTTCCGGTTCTGCTTTTTTATTATTTGTGTCATGTTCTCGGTGAAACTGTAGCCGATTTTTACTGTGTTTTTATTGAATATCTCGTAGAAAATGTTTGATGTGGGGTAGTGTTTGTGTATGAGTTTAGAATATTTTTCCTACGTCTGTTTTACGTTTTTGTTGTACGGTGGGTTGAATCATATGATGTGCCTTTTCCTATTGGCTTTTTTGTGTTGTGTGGTGTGTATGCTGTGTGTTGTCGGGAATCCAATATTTTTTAGGAATGTTTCATAGTCTTTCTTGTCTTCGTTGAAGATGGTATCACTGGCAGAATTTTCAGAAAGCTGCGGTTAGTTTATTGTGGGATCTGCCTGATTATTGATGGCGGGTGGTTGGTAGATGTGTATATACAGTAGTTTTTCATTATGTTTTGTGTATGATTGATATGTACTTTTTCTTAGGTTAAAGGTGACATTTAGAAAATCTACTTCTTTCAGGTTTTTTCTATGTCATGTCGAATACTTTATTTTTGAAAACTTTTATGATTGTTTTGCTGGTTTTGTGTGTGTTTTGTGTATTACTGTTTCTTAGGATGAGACTACCGTCCTTGTAGAGGCCTGTATCATTTTTATCAATTATTTTACTTATTTCATGTAGCAAATATATGCCTATGGCTAGTATGTCGCTACACCTTTCCCATTTTAATGTAAATTATCCGCTCGGGACCTTAAAGAAAAGATGCGACCTCACTTAGCTTTAATAAAATTCTAAGTAAATTGAATAAGTTAAAAATTCGTCCAGAAATATCATAATCTTTCAACTTGTGAAGAAGACCAGCATGCCAATACTTGTCAAATGCCTTCGAAATATCTAAAGCAACAACCCTTCTTATCTGAAGCTTGATAGACTCTTTCTGCAATAATTGTTGATTATTATCAGTTGACCTAGAGAAGAATAGGCATATGTCTATATTTCCGAAGTGAGCTGTTATGTACACTACTTATATTATTAGGACTATTGTCCTCATCTTTGTCGCCATGTTTATTACAATGTTTCTCCGGCCTTCTTCAGGTGGTTGGAATGTCGAACTGAACCCTTTATTTCGCTCACTGGAGTAGAGTGTTCTAGTTCCACGTGCCATGTTTAATGGATGCAAATTGTCAGTTATCTCCTGTTAATTTCCCTCTCTAAGTTCTCCACTGCCTTAAACGGGTATTGAACTCACAATCTTTATCCACTGTGCCATCTGTGTATGAATTTCTGGGTATTATAAACCTATTGTCTTCAGCATCATTTTTTATCAGTGCTCATATTGCATTTTTTTACTGTCATCATTGCATGTTTTTACCAGACCTGATATTGCAATTTTTGTTGTTATTATAGCTTTTCTCTGGCACTCCTTATTACTGGTTCCCATATTGTATTCATTTCTATGCTTAGTCGGCTCAGGAATTTTTGTGGCCTAGCATATATACTGATATACTTAAATTTACGAATTTTCCAATGGTGTTTTTTTGTCTATAATCGAAACCTGAACCCACAGAGGGCGGTGATCCCGCTTTTCTCTCCATATGTGGTCAGCCACGCCTGATTTTTCCACCTCGTGTTACAACTTTCTGGTTCCTTACCTTAAAGGGGCGGCCTGTTTCACTTTTATATTTCTTTCCGCAGCTGCACGGGATAGCGTACACACAGTTTTAGTCATGTTCTCCTCTATGGGGGGTCTTACTCGGGAGAGATATCTGTGAAGTGTCGTCCAGCTTTTGAAGGTTGTCCTGATGTTATATGGACCGCAGAACTTTGCATTTTCTCTGATAACCCCTTCACATAGTGCCGAGTGCTGTTGTCTTCATCTTGTACCCGACTATCCCAGTTTTATTTTGGGGGGGGGCTTCTGCCCTGTATCCAGGATAGTTGCTACGTTGTAGGGTACTACTTATACTGACCAATTCTTTATCTAATGCCTCTGGGTTGCCACTTATGACTTTTACTCTGTGTTGTAAGCAGCAGACGATCCCTTTCTTTTCGCTGTATGGATGGTGGGAGTTAAAATTAAGGTACTGTCCGGTGAATGTCGTTTTACGGTATACGGATGTCTTAAAATTATGCTCTGTTCGAGATATTAGAACATCCAGGAATGGGATCTCTCTCTGTCTCTGTCTCTGTCTCTGTCTCTGTCTCTGTCTCTGTCTCTCTCTCTCTCTCTCTATCTCTCTCTCTCTCTCTCTCTCTGGTCTTAATGAGTTCTCATGGTCCAGTATAACCTGAACATCTTTCTGGTGTGACCAGAGTATGAAGGTGTCATCTACGTGCCTTAACCATAGAGTTGGCTTTAGAGATATAGATTCTAATGCCATTTCCTCAAAGTATTCCATGTATATATTCGCCTTTACTGGTGATAATGGCGATCCCATTGCTAAGCCCTCATCCTGTCGATATATGTTTGATCCCATTGTCTTGTTTGTGTACAAAAAGTCAACATCTCCATTAGATTATCTATTGGAATACTGGTCCGTTCTTCTAGGGATGAGTCAGAGGCCAATCTGTCTCTGACTACTGAGAGTGCCTCCTCCGTGGGTAACTTGGTGAACAAATTCACCACATCTAAGCTAACCATCTGATTGGATAGGATGGGAGCATCTTTGATTATTTCCACGAAGTGGGCGGAGTTTCGGATATATGAAGGAGACTTTCCGATCAATGGGTCAATTATATCTACAAGAAAGCGACTCAGTGTGGCACGCAGAGCCTTGGCAACAATCGGCCTGAGCGTAATACCGTCTTTGTGCATCTTAGGGAGACAGTATATGTGAGGTAGCGTGGTGTAACGCTGCGATAACTGCCTATACGTCTTAGGTGCGAAGTGATCCTTGTTCTTGATTAGTATCTGTGACAGTTTCCGTTCTGTTTTCATTGTAGGATCCTTTTTTACTTTGCTGTAGCTACCATTGCTAATGAGGTCTTCCAGCTTTCTTATATAATCTAATTTGTACATCACTACAGTCGCATTGCTTTTGTCAGCTAGTAGTATTATGATGTATTCGTTCATCTGTAGGGATCCGATCGCCAGCCTCTCCAGTTTCATAATGTTTGACCTGAGCGGCTTGGACTTCTCCAAGGTCTGTCTCACCCTCCATCTCAGTTCATCCGCCTGAGCCTGAGGGAAGTTCAAGGCCACCTCATCGACTTTGGCAACAATCACCAAGTATGGCACTCGCCTGATGGTTGTGGCGAAGTTGAGACCCTTATTCAATACTGACTCCTCAAAGGCACTCAGCTGATATTGGTTGATGTTGATTACGGCTTTCACTGGTGGGTGATGGACCTTGTGCGTCACCTTCTGATCTTTCAGTCTGTTTAATCTCTGTACTTGGCGAGCCTTGACTACATCGAATTCATGTCTGAAGGATTTATCCAGGTCATTTTGGATCCTTCTCTGCTCTTCTTCATTGGTAATTCTGTTGAAGAAATCCACGAGTCTCTGGGAGATATGAGCTTGTAGTCTCTGTTTTATCCAACGGTTGTACTGGATTCTCTCTCGGACAAGGGCGAAAAAAGAAAAAAAAAATGCATGTTGCATATCTGAAAAGAGACCCTCCTTG
>OZ038495.1:75233740-75426240 GCA_964036315.1 Acanthosepion esculentum
AACTTGGAACTCAAGATATGACTACTGAGAATGAATTGATTCAGTTACATTTTATTGAAGGCATAGCTGATGCATTTAATAAATTTAAGATATTGGAACAATAAGAATTGAATGATTTGTCTCTAACTGCATGTGTGGAAGTTATCATATAATTCTGCTGAGGACAATGTTAAAAAAGTATAAAAAAGGAACACAAGAAATGCAATAATGTAACTATGAGCATGAGAATTGATAGAAAAAAACATCCTGCTTTTGGAAAGATTTGCCATAATTGCCGAAGAAAAATCATTTTCGGTTTGTATGCAAAATTAAAAAGAAAATAAACAGTATAGAAAAAGCGGAGAGAGAGAATTGTTGACGTTTTTTAATACAAGGACCAAAGAAAACATTTTTTTTAAATTAAATTAAATGGTATGACATTTCCAATACAAGTGGATACAGGGATTGAAATCACTCTGATCTCAAGAAATTTACTGAAACAAATGTGTAAACCGAAATTGAGAAAAAGTCATCTGAAATTGAGACAATTTGATGGATCATATATAAAATCTTTGGAATATTTCAAACATTTGAAACCTGTGACGGATTAGAAATTATTCCCATTACAGTAGTAGAAGATAAAAGCATCTATGGACCTCTAGGTGTACTAAAGGTGGATACGTCGTAACGTAAAATCAGAAAAAAGTAAGAAGGTGAGTATTAAAGGTGTATAAAGCGGGTATAAAATTAAATGAAAATAGTACCCGCTTTTATTTTGAATCTCGTAAATTACCTATTCACCTTCTACCTTTGATAGTTGTTATGTTAAAGAAAATGGTACAGGAAAGAATTTTGAAGCATGTTCCTCCAAATGGCAGTGAATGGGTCTCTTCCATTGACGTCTTGCAAATACAGCGGCTTAATAGAACTATTTGCTGAACTGCGGAAAAAGAAGAATGAGTTCAAATGGACTCAAAAGCAAAGCTTAGCGTTCAAGGATTTAAAAGAGATACTCGTAGAAAACACCAGTGTAAAAATCTTTGATCCCAGAAAGGAGGTTACGTTAACTACGGATGCGAGTGAGCGAGTTGTGTCACCAATTTTATCGCAAGAAGACCATCCAATAATGTACCTTTCCAGAAGATTGTTAGCAGCAGAAATAAATTATTCAAATATTGAAAACGAGGCATTGGCCATTGTCTGGAGCACAGACAGAGCTTGACAAATCTTATTAAGAAAGAAGTTTCTATTAAAGGCAGACCATAAACCCCTAGAGTTTATTTTTAACCCTAGAAAGGAGCCACCAAAGGTAACTTCTTCCAGGTGATCATGGCTCTCCACACCCCTTTATCTTTTGTCGCTCTCGACAAGTTTTGTCCCTTTGCTACTTATCCCAGACCCCGTTCACTTGCTTAAGCCTGCTAGGTATGTCACGCGTTTCTTCTCTTTTCCTCTATTCACCATGTGAGTCTCAAATTCTCTAAGCCCTCCTTTCTCATTTCGTGTTCAAGAAATTTCAGCTGCCTCTTCCTGATGTTAAGTATAAGCTTCCTCCTGGTTTGCATCTTCTCAAAAAACCTCATCGTTGCTCACACGCCCGGTCCATGATATCCTTAACATCCTTCTGTAGAACCATACCTCCGTTGCCTCGAGTCTCTTCTTCATCTTTGAGGAAACCGTCCAACATTCGCTGCCATATAGGAGGACAGATATCACGTAGGAGTTCATTACTTTTTTCTTTGTTACCAACGAAATCCTCCTGTCTCGTAATACTCCGCCTAGCTTTTGGAATTCGTCTTTGGCCATCCCAAAATGTCTTCAGATCTCAGCGTCGCACTTAACGTCCTCTGTCAGAACAGTTCCCAGATATTTAAATTTCCGCACATGCTTGATTTTAATGACCTCGACCTGCAAATCACATTTCTGGCTAATCGTTTTACTGATGTCTATGCATTCTGTCTTCTTGTAGTTTATGCTTAGTCTCTTCTTCTCGCTCTCCTTCGCTACCTGTTGTAGGAGGTTTTACAATTTCTTTTCCGTGTCTGCTATCAGCACTGTGTCATTGTGGCCGCCAATGATGAATCCCGGCAGGACCTCCAGTTCTCTCAGAATTGCCTCGCTGTATAGGTTGAATAAGTCCGGTAAGAAGACACATCCTTGCCTTAGGCTTCCTTCTATTTTTGTATATCTGCTGAACTCATTCTCTATCCGCATGCAGACTGTTTGTTGCCAGTATAGACTCTTGATTATTCTAATATCTTTCTCAAATATATCAAGGTTGTTGAGCCGTCCCAACAGATTTTGTGGCGTACTTTGTCGAACGCCTTTGCGTCGCCTATAAAACATAGTTGTACGTCCTTCTGCATTTGTATTGCCCTTTCTGATAACATTCTGAGCATGAATATTGCGTTACTTGCTTAGATCTCTTTAATGAACCTGCATTTTCTCGTCCTATCTCTGGCCTGATTCTGCTGCGGGCTCTATTCATCAGAAAACAGATGATGAATTTTGTTATGTGGCTGATTTTTCAGTGGAGTTCACATTCGTTTGAACTCTGGTTTCTTAGTCAGTGCTATGAAAATAGATCTAAGATTGTTAGCATTTCCGTTACAATTCCGTCTCGCCCTGCCAGCTTGTTTCTATTTAATTTCGTCTATGCAGTTTCTGTGGCAGGGGCGATATCACCCCTGAAATAATAATAATAATAATAAATTTAATTTTAAAACAATAATCTCTGTAGTTTACAAAGAGCGACAGGATAATTAATAGCGAGGTGATAAACAATAGCGTCTTGTTGTGAACCTTGGAAACTAATCGATGAAAAAGTAAATTGTTTATTCTCGGAGGACTTTGGTAGTATGGAAGTACGTTAGCACTAGAAAAACAGATACGTCACCAGTCTGGGACACGTTGTCTTAACAAAGAGCGATCCATCCAAAAGAGAGAGTTTTTTGAGGGTTCGCCTGTCTTCGAATGCAGTCGAACTCAGTGGAGAGACGTCAGAGATTGAAAAGGAAGCGTCCGCTGTGTGTTTCTGAAGCTGAGGGCGAAGAAGAGAAATACTGCCGCTAATATCTAAGTACCACTACTCCTGCTACTACTAATACTACTACTACTATTACTACTACTGAGAAGGGGAACATTGAAGGTTGTAGCAGACAAAAAAGGGTTAACACGAAGGCTACATCTCTCCTTTACCGAAATTATTTGAAATATTTCAAGAATTATGACATCAAATCGATACAAGAGGAGGACAACAACACTCAGAAAACAGTCTGCCTGCCTTATGTTAAGGGATTATCAGAGAAAATACAAAGGATCTGCGGTCCATATAACATCAGGACAACCTTCAAAAGCTGGACAAAATTTCGCAGATATGTCTCCCGAGTAAGACCCCCCATAGAGGAAAACATGACTAAAGACTGTGTATACGCTATCCCGTGAAGCTACGGAAAGAAATATAAAGGGGAGACAGGCCGCCCCCTTAAGGTAAGGCTTCAAGAACACCAGAAAGCTGTAACACGAGGGGAAGTGGAAACATCAGGCGTGGCTGACCGCATATGGAGAGAAAAGTGAGATCACCGCCCTTTGTGGGATCAGGTTGAGACCATAGACAAAAAACACCATTGGAAAATTCGTAAACTTAAGGAATCAGCATATATGCTAGGCCAAAAAAAATCTCCTGAGCCGACCAAGAATAGAAATGAATACTATATGGGAACCAGTAATCAGGAGTACCAGAGAAAAGCTATAATAACAACAAAAATTGCAATATGAGCTCTGGTAAAAACATGAAATTATAGCAGTAAAAAAAATGCAATATGAGCACTGGTAAAAATGGTTGCTGTAGACATTAGGTTTATAATACCCAGAAATTCATATACAGATGTCCTCAAGGATACATGGCACGGTGGATAAAGGCGTTAGTTAGATCCAGTGATAGGACCCAAACCGTGTGAGTTCAAGGTTAAGGCGTTGGAGAACTTGGAAAGGGGAATTAACATGAGATAACAGATAACTGACATACATTAGACATAGCACGTGGAACTAGAACAGTCTACAACAGTGAGCGAAATAAAGGGTTCAGTTCGACATTCCAATCACCTGAAGAAAGCCGGAACGTTGTGATAAATATGGCGACAAAGATGAGGACAATAGTCCGAATAATGTAAATAGTGTATAATCTCAGAAATATAGACAGATCTGTTTCCGTAGTTTTACTCTTAGTTAATATATAACAGGGAGATAATCGCTTTTGGTCGTTATGTAGTCAATTTGGTTTTTAGTTTCTCTATGTCCGTAATCGTCTCGGATTTTCTTGGAACCAATGTGTTTGGCCGTGCACCATTGGATCCATTTATCTCCACGTTCGTTGCGGCTTCCTAGTTCGAATTTCCCGGCTATATCCCTTGCCCTCTCCATGCCTACCTTGGCGTTCAGGTCTCCCATGACAATTATGACGATTTGCAAATAACCTTGGCATAGTCTGGCATGGCGTAGAAAGATTCGATTTCTTCTTCCTTACTTTTGCACTGTCAGTGCATACACTATTATGATAGCTACGTTGAAAATCCAAAATTATGATATTATGATAGCTACTTGACATCCAAAATTCTTTCGGATAGTTGGTAGTATCTCAGAACGCATTTCAAACCTACTCCTTTATCGTTTTTTGTTCACCTGCATAAATAATCCTGTATACCGTTTTTTTTTTATTAAATAGATATACTTTATACTGACTGGGCACGAAGTGAAAGTATGTTGTTCCTATGACTTTCATTACCACTCTTTAAAGATTTTCTCTCTTTTCTTAATTTTTAGCTTTTGATTTCTTTTCGATTGCAATGTCTTCTGTGATAAAATTATCCACTATTCACAATGCAGTATATTTTGCTGTTTTCGTCTTAATTTGTATGTTCTTATAGTTTTCCTTTTCAAGTTATATTTTTCTCATCTTTTTACTTTCATCATTTTTCTCATTTTTTATTTGCTGTGTTATCTTTCGTTTTCTTCTAAACCGTTTTGAAAGTTTTATTTGATTTTATACTTATCATTACATTTTTAAGTATCTTCCAACATTTATATCCGCCTACCCACTCCCACTTTTTAATCTTCCCCATCACCATGACGTCGTTTTCTTCTCATACATTTCTTTCTTTCTTTCTTTCTTTCTTTCTTTCTTTCTTTCTTTCTTTCTTTCTTTCTTTCTGACATCGTTATTTTCCCTTTTTTTCTATTTTTGTATATTTTTCTTTATTTTGCAACTTATTTTTAATTATTTTCCCCTTGTCTTTCATTGCTTATCGACAAATTTATTCCCAAGTACAAGTGTGTTTTCCGGAACATAAACCATTGTTTATTGATTTTCTTTTACTTTGTACAGCTAACGATCAATACGAGATATAACCGACCACCATCAGCACTGTCACTAAAATCAACACCAAAACCAGGGTCAACAACATCGACAAACATATATATATATATGTGTGTGTGTGTGTGTGTACATACAGAGAGAGAGAGAGAGAGAAATAGATAGATAGATCGAAGTACGTGTGTGTAAAGTATATCTGTAAAAGGATAATACGAATAAAGGCAAAAACGAGAACTTAGCCGACGCGTTTCATCTTCTGATGGACTTTAAAACACGCTCATAAATATTCACCAGGTTAACTGAAAAGTTTAGTAAATTATGGAGGATATTAAGTGACGTAATTTAATGTCTAATAAACGAAAGTGAGTAAATGATGTTGTTGAATTATTTTTATGCAATTAATATTTAAATTAGTATGTGATAAATGTATGTATTATATATTTTGAATAAGAGTAATTTATGAATTTACCCGTTTTCTGTTAAGTTTTAACATTTTATAGTCATGCATGTTGGCTTGCGAAAGTATTAATAATTTCAGGAAAGCAGACTTAAATTTTGATAAGATTCCATGCGGCACTCTCGAGAATTTTCCGTCTAAGTAAGTTATTTATTTTTAATAAGTGTAGCATTCTTTAGATCAGAGTTGTGGTTGAATTTATTTTTATGTATAACTAATAAATTGTTGTGTATAAGATCCCTTTCGTGTTCATATTTTTTTTTTAATTTCTGTAGTTTTCTCCGATGTATTGTGATGAGCAGTTCTTGCTCTTTATATTATATATAACTGCTTCAGAATTATTATGGGTATTTTTCTTTCTGATCATATTCATTATAGTTTTGGATGTGATTATTTATTATTTTGATATTGTTAAGATTAGATAAATTTTTTTGGATAGTAGATGTTAAGGAGTAGGTAGGTAGTATTATACACCTGTTTTTATCTAGTTTATTGTCATTTTTATTGTTGTTAATAATGTTATTATCTTCTTGCGGTTGTATAATTTGTATGCCTTTCTCTTAGCATTGTGTATTGGTTTACGTATTACGTTACATAGAATCCTTCATAATTTATCTTTTTTTTAGTTCATCTGAAGAATATTTATGAGCGACTCTTAAATTTAAAAATTTTGCAAAACTAGAAACATTTGCTGCAAATAAAATCCTTATATTTGTTTTGATAAAGTCCATCAGAGGACGAACGCGTCGACTAAGATAAATTTTCCTTAGAGAGAGAGAGAGAGCGAAAGAGAGAGCGAGGGAGAGAGAGAGATAAATGTTCGAATATATTAAAAAGTTTTTCACCCATAAAAATGCTTCGTTTGTCTCTATATACGAAAAAACATCTTGTATGTGTGACAACCATTGACTATATTCGATATCCTTTCGGTGTAAATCGATTAAGATTTACCTTGACCACCCGTTCTTATCAACAATACGACTTCATCAATTAGTGCACCAGCATCCATTTTCATTCTAGTTCAGTATCTACTACTACTATCTTAACAACTTTATTTTAAACTAATTTAAAGTCAAAGCCGAATAATTTCTGCGAAGGATAGATATTCTGAGTTACATCTATGCCGAGAATGTTTACAGTGGCTATTGGGGTATTAATACTTTGCATATGTCCTTTGTTATGAGCAGAGACATGTGGAAAGCAGTAAAAATTCTTATTTTCCGTATTTCTCTTGTAATGTATGGCACAATGCCTTATTTCAGGTGTAAAGCTACAAATGTTTTTTGTCCGTCACGTACATCAGTATACTCCAGAAATATATATGTTAATTAATCTTTCAAGTTAATAAAATTATATTTTTCATAAAGTCCGGTTCCTGGGTTCATTCGTTTTGTTGTTATCCTTCGAATAAAAGAATCCAAATCATTTTTAAATTCATATCAAAACGAACGTATTTTTCAGAAACGTATTACTTCAGTTCTTTCTTTCTACTTTTGTTCCATGATTTTTCTTTCCATGCTTTCACTCAGCATAATTCTTTTTTATAACAGATCTTCATTTATTACTTTCTCTTCCTGTCATATTGATCCTCTCAAAAATTTTGATTGATTCGGCTTTCATATTAATTTCATCATTTCGTTCCTTATTCATCATATTTCTTTTAATTTTTTCCTTGCTCCTCTTTTCTCGGTTATTTACATGTGTATATACCCTTGGAAAATATATAAATCCATTTCTTCCCACAGTTATGTGTTAAATTGACGTGTGTTTGGAAAAATCTTTGTTATTCACAAATGCAATATTCACTCGCAAGAAAGAATTATTCCTACAACCCAACATATGTTTCTACTTTAAATAACTCACAAAAAGTTGATTATCCGTAAAAATAATCAATCTTTTCTCTCGTCTTCATTTTGCTGTCATCTGCTTTTGAATTTTTCTCCTTTGACACTTTCTCACAGGTTTCTTTGCATGCATTTTATTACTTATACACAAATTCACAAATAGATCTTCAATGTTCATCCATGTCATTCTGTCTGGCAATCATCTTCTCAAGTTGAAACGAACTCTTTTTAGCAATTACTATTATATATCTTCATTATAAAAGAAACAAACATTTTAAAAACTCTTCCTCATAATTTATTTTTTTATTTAACGTAAATAAATTTCTGAGATACAACTTGAAAGCTTCTGACAACACATAGTGTTCCCTCAAATAGCACCTCAACAACGTAATAAGCTAAGAACATCCAGAAACACAGACGGTTAAAGTTAGAAGAACAAAAAAAATCGTTAGCAAAATACTGAAACTGAAAAGCAAAAGAAGAAAATGTCAATCGTAATTGGTTTCCTCTTCTTTGGTTATTTTTATTTTTACTTCTAATCTTCATATGCCACTGAAAATTATGTTATTGGGGTTTCTATTGCTACAAAAGAAAAGATGACGACCATATAAAGAAGAATTTTGTGTCCAGAATGCCTGTGCACCGGAATGTCATGATAAATATCAAACAACCTATACAGACATACGCTTATAATGTTACTAATGTTACTTCGGCATGAGACCAACTTTCATAGAATATTCAGTATCAACTACTTGGATGATTTTTTCATTAATAACACCACTGTACACGTGTGTGTGAAAGATAGAGCTAGATTAAAAATGTACATTTTAAAATACATTTTTGTCCTCTTAAACGAATTTTGTCGTAGTTCCTTGTTGGTGTTGATAACATTTCAGCATAGATATTTAACAGACAACTGCCTAATGGTTCCAGTGATGCACGTGCTGTGCAACAAGATCCTGCAGACGGGCGAGTGGTCAATAGACTGGCTGAAGGTAGAGTTCATCCTCATTCTAAAGATCACACGGACTGCAGAATGTCAAGAAGATGGGACAATATCAAGATCATTATGGAAAAAGTGCAATGTCCACCTATATATGACCATTGCATTACAAGAATGCTTTCGACTCAGTTCGATGCTCTTATGTGAACTGTACTGAGGGAGATAGGAGTCAACGGAGTAGTTAACCTATTGAAGATATTATACAATGTGAAGCGTACATCCGTTAGAGTGGAAGGCTATCTGAAGGAATGGTCTACCATCCGGAATGGTTTGTGGCAGGGGTTTCTCATGTTAGCCACGTTATTCAATTTCAACTCGGAAGAGGCAATGTGATGGTCATCAGATGAAATATCCTGGATAGAACTGACTATTGGTGGCCGGAATAATAACAACCTCTGCTATGCTGATATTGAGACACTCCAAAAACTGCTTGATGGGGTAGAAAGAAAGGTGAGTATCAAATGTAGATTAGCACCAAAAAGACGATGGTCATGGAAGCCACTGTGGAACCAATGCTGCTGAGTAATCAGTGTCGAGTAGACATACTGGCTCAAGTGGAGAAATTCAAGTCCTTGGGAACCATCGCTTAGGAGCAGAAAGATCAGCACTTAGGTCTCTAAACACCCTGTAGAAAAACCGTGCTCTTCAAGGAAAGCTTCAGATTCAGCTTAATGCTTTCAAGTGTTGGTGGCGATCTGTGGTTGCGAAACCTGGACAGTGAAAGCCGCCGATATTAACAAATTGATGTCTTTCGAGGTAACATTCTGCGGGTGGACACTGCGCATAAGCTGAACGAACCACAAAACAAAGAGTTTCTTCTGGAGGAGTAGGAAACAAAGAGATAGCTCGTTGCGACGATAAGTAACCGAAAATTGCACTATTTCATAAGGGCCCCAAACTTCTACATCCACATGCTGGATGGATATATCGATGCCAGGAGACTGAGAGGAAAATCAAAGCAATGCGTGACTGATGACATCAGAGATTGGACAGGGAGAATGCTGGAGAAGTGCACGATCGTAGTGGGAAAGAGTAGACAATCGAAAGCATTGATGGAACCCTAGATTTAGTCCCGAGGATGGAAAGACGCAAGCAAGCTGCCAGAACAGCGAAATCTACGTTCTTCTGACACGTTATTCTCGTTTCCTATAAGTACATATGGTTTTCTAGCTTGAAATAGGTGATTTGTTTGAATCTCACTTCCAGAGGCTTCTACATTTTATTCTCGTGGAGAAATTCTAGCCTATGAATATAGACCCTTATACCAGGCCTGGCAAACATGCGACTGGTCAGTTTAATATCTTTACGGATCTTAGTTTGGCATTCCATTTCATCCAGCAAATGTCCACATTTTGAGGCAATTATGGCCTGGATCAAATTTTTATTCTTTGACACCAACATTTTATTTAAGAAGTAGTTTAGTTTTTCAATATGAAATTTTTCAATAACATTTTGAAATGTTATAAAATATGCATCTTCAGAACTTTGTTTTAATTTTCCAAAATCATTTTCTAAACAGTCTGTGGTAAATTCACCAATCATAACTAAATTAAATCCACTACTTAGCAAATATCTACAAACATCAATTAAGCCAGGATTTCCCTGCTTTTCTCTCATTCTTTTTGTTATTTTTCTAGAATTAGAAAGAAATAACAGATGTTCATCATTTAAATCTAATATCACCTTTTTCGGTGGATCATTTTTCTTATTGTCTCCACATATTTCTTTGATGCAGACAACTTTACAAAATTTTAAAACATTTTCAATGAAATTAACTGTTTCTACAGTATCCTCTCCATGTAAAGTTGTTTTAATGGCAACTACAGTTTGATCACGAATTTTTTTAAACAATGAGAAAACTTTTGTCGCTCAACAGGTTTTGGGTAAACTGCTACATCAGTTAGTTTCGACAGCTTAACAATTAGATTATTTTCACACTCAAAACGATCTTTTACAATTTCCCATTTTGCTGTTATCTTTTATCTTCAGAATAAAACAGTAATTCAGAAATAGGTTCAGTAATCCAATTATTCCGAATGTTTTTAAAAAGGTGTAAATATTCAAAAAGTAAGTACAAGAGATTTTTAGTTATCCAAGGCTTATTAAAAACAATGTAAGTTTTTGGAAAAAAGATTGATGGGTTCTGTTATTGTCACATACAATTGCAATTACTTGACCGTTTGATTGCATTAAGAATAGGTAAAAGATTTTCATATGAAAAGTTGACTCTAATTTTGCAACTTAATTAAAAACATTTCTACACCATTTAAACATTTTAACGTGACACCAAATTTCAGCCAAACCAAATAAGTTTCGTTCATGATATTGTAGAGAAACACTGGCATACACTTCATCAACTAAAAGAATACACTTTTTTCTGATTTTTAGAAATTTTCAGAGTCATCTAATTTTGAAACTTATGATGTCAAAGCTGGCAATGTTGTCACACTGGATAACTTAAAATCATTCAAATACCGTGATAAGAATATCAGAATCATAAAATTTTGTCCCAATCCTTTGTAGTGACATAGCATTAATTTGCTCTTTAAAAAAATCTTATCAATTTTTAAGTTACTAAGATAACGAATTGCTTCAATGATTTGTGACCAGTGAGGAAACATTGATATTTGACTTTTTGAAAGAGAACAATTGTTTCATATACATCAGCATGGAAACATTCGAATCTCAAGTTTTCAAAAATTTTAATTGAAGATATTGGAATACATCCAGGGAAAAATGATCAACAGATCGGACTGGATGAACAACTGATTGTTTGATTTATAGCATGTAACTGCTGA
Organism: Acanthosepion esculentum; assembly: GCA_964036315.1. Taxonomy (NCBI): domain Eukaryota; kingdom Metazoa; phylum Mollusca; class Cephalopoda; order Sepiida; family Sepiidae; genus Acanthosepion; species Acanthosepion esculentum. The sequence continues at coordinate 75,245,193 of OZ038495.1, forward strand.
CACAAAATCCTGGTGATCAATAATCTGATACAAATTTTCAAAAGTGAGGATTTTAAACTGTGCCAACTCATCATTTTGTACATTTCGCACAGGAGCAAAGGTTTTTTTTGTTGGTTTTGGTTGCAGACTTATGGCAAATGATCAAATATTGCTGGCAGATTTCTGGGTCCCACTTTTCTTTATAATCAGATGGAAAATAACTTTCACAAAGAACAGTGATGTTGTCTCGAGGTATTATCTTTAACTATCGTTCTCATTCATTCTGATCCTGGAGAAGATAAAATACACAAACCATATTTTGTTTATCCTAGTTACCACAACGACCTTATTACGCAACAGTTTTTGACCATTTTTGGGGTACTGAATTTGAAAATATACTAAATTAACTAAATTTTTTGTAAAAATTACATGGTGCTTCTAAAAAGTGTATGAATCTTATATTATATGGTCTGGGGGTTTTGGGATTCAGAATTAAGAATTTAAAGTTTGTATGAATGTGGGAATTTATCATCGTATGTTACTTTTCGTTTTCATTAAGGAATTACGTGGATCCAGAGGATTTCAGGGTCCGTTTTATGTTGAAATTACATAATTAATTGAATCTCCCTCATTAAAATTTTTGGATAATTGTATTGGGGAGGGGGGAGGTTGAGATCATCTCCTCACTCATAAAATGCGATTATCTAAACAAAATTAACCAGTTTAATATTTTTACAGTATATTTTCAAAAAAATATTAACTGGTTAATTTTGTTTTACATTTTTAACAACAATGCTATTAAAATAGATACATTTTTTTTAAATATTCGTAAATAATTTTAAATCAATATGTTTGTTATGAAGAATAATATTATAGGAAAATAATAAATCAAATTTTTATTCAAATTATTTCAAACGCGCAAATTTATGTATAGTAATTTTGAAAAATTAGCAGTACAAACAGCTATATTCTGTTTCTTGTTTTCTTACAAGGACGGTATCAACATAATTCACGCGTTATAAAGAAAACATGAATTATTCTTTAAAAAATTAATTTTATAGTGAGGATATTCTTTATTATGAAGAATAATAGAAATAAATTAACTTTCTGTAACAAAATTCTTAATAATGACATTTCTTTGTGAATTTCGCCGTTTAAAATCATGGCAAAAATGTAAAAGAGAGAATGACTATATTAACAAGACTTCTCTTCTCTTTTACATTTTTGTGGTATATTTTTAAGAATAGTTGTAAAATATCAATACATTTATTGAATTTAATTTTTGATATTACCTACGTGATAAATTCTTTAATAAGTGTCATTTTCATTAATTTCGCAGTGAAAAACGTTACATTTTTAATAATGTCTTCTATTTATTTATGAACGAAAGAAAAATTCAACAATGTTTTAAAAAATACTATTAAAGAAAACAAATTATTCATAAAAATTAATTTTATACGTAGTATGTTCCTTGTTGAATAATAATAGCATAGAGAAAAACATTAAATTTAAATTAATTTATAAATTCTTATTCTTAATGACACTTGTGAATTTCGCACCGAAAAAGTTTGTTTAAAGATAAAATATGCAAGTTCAAATAAAATAAATAAATATTATACTGACTTCCGTATCTTATATAATAAACTTATGTTAATCCAAAGTTAAAAAGTAAAAATTTCTTTAAAAATAAAAAACTTAATCCAATTCCAGCAACGAATTTTCACGTTGTCAACAAACAGTTCACCTCCAGGGACTCACAAGTGTCGAGGTCTGGTATAAAGATCACCTTGATATGTACTCATAGGTGCTCATCGTATAGCCCAAACGTAATTGCTTGCAGAGTTACCACATGATAACTTTTCTCCACCAAGTTACTTCTGACATTATTATTATTATTATTATTATTATTATTATTATTATTATTATTATTATTATTATTATTTCTTTTAATTTCTGGTATATATTCATTTCTTTCCGGGTCCCAACCAGAGACCTAAGGTCAGAAATGGCGTCATGACATTTTTCACTGACCAATTTGAGGAAAAACAAAAAAACGAAAAAAAAGAAACAAGAAAAAGAAGATCACACATAGATGAAACCCTTCGTAAGATGTGGGCTGTACTTGTGAGTACATTTTTTAAAATATTTCTTTAATGTATGGGCTACCAGGAATTTCAATTTCAAGATCCTTGTATTTTGATAAGTTTTGGAAGATTTTCAAAGATATATTGCAGTCTGCAGGGACTGCCATGTAATTAAGAAAGCACATTTTATTTTTGCGGTCTCTGATCACGATGTTTGATTGTTCAGTGTGCCATACAATTGTCACACGTCCTATCACCGTAATCAGGCCTAGGTGGTGTTCATACCAGTTTCTTGCAGTTTCTTTTCCGTAAAAGTTGCAGATATTGACCCATTCTGTCATATCGGGTTTTATATTTAGTGTCATATCGGGTTTTATATTTACCGTGCAACCTTATACAAGATGATCAACTGCTATTATCACAGAATCTGCATTTTGGGCTAACATAAATTTTAGGTATGTGTGCTTGGTGATTTTTGGTTAGCAAGCATTAATCCTGTGCAGTAAAAATAAAACATTTGGTTTCAGCTTTTAACCCTGCACTAGGTATTCACTATTGGGTACGTGGTTTGTCTACACCAACTTGTTTGGTACGGGCAGAATACTGAGCCTCAAGAGATTTATCTTGACATGGTTTCTGTAGCTGGTTGATTGCATTTGCCTTTGCTTTCTTTTTTAATTTTTTGCAGATGCATCGGAGTATCATGTTTTACTTGCATTTTTTCACCCACTTGAAACTCTACTTTGAATTTACAGGCTTCCTTTATTACTGAATAAAGTTTCTTACTTCTTTCGTTTTCTTTGACACAGATTATCACCCAGTCTTCTGTTGTTTCCAAGTATCTTTGAAGGCCGATTTTTGCAGTTTTGTAAAACAGTTATAGTTGAACTAATCCTCTGCCTCCTTCAGATCTGGGCACATACAGACGGTCAACATCAGCCTTGGAATGATGCATGCGATGGCAAATGAGAAGCTTTCTCATTTTGGCATCCACTCGCTTAATATCAGTTATGGTCCAGTTAAGCATGTTGAAATTGTATTGCACCACAGGGACAGGCAAGGTGTTTATGGCTGATATTCTGTTTTTTTAATTCAACTCGGTATTCAATACCAGGTGCACATACCTATAGCATTCTTTTCTCGCTTTCTCTTTCATTTGGTTATGTTGTATTCAATCCCCTTCGCTAATTCCTAGTTACCTATAGGCATCTTCTTGTTGCAGTTCCCTAATCTTTATGACAAATCTAGATCTATTGAATGTGTTTCTGTAATTCTCTCTTTCTTGAATATTATTTTTGCACATTTATCTAATGCGAAATCCATACGTATGTCGTCAGTGAAACATTTTACAGTATTGAGGAAACCCTTCAACTCATTGTCGTATTTGACAAAGAGTTTGAGATCATCCATGTAGAGTGGGTGATTGAATACTTTCTTGGTTACTTTATATCCATAGCATATAAGAGGTGTCAGTGAGTCTCCTTGAAAGATTACTCGTCGGATATTCAGATGGTTGGAATTGCCTATGATGTGATTTAGGTATAATGTGGTTTTTCACATTCCCGTGCTGTATTTAAGAAAATTTACCCCCACCGAGGAGACTTTGTACATTTCCAATGTCTTAAGGATTCAGGTGTGTGGCTCACTATCAAAGGTTTTACGGTAATCTATCCATGCTGTGCTGAAATTTCTATCTCTTTTCCTGCAATTTTCCAGGATCATTTTGTTTATCAATAGTTCATCTTTGCAACCATATGAACCTCCCCAGCATCCCTTCTGTTCCAGGGAAAGAATGTTGTTTTTTGTTTCAAGAAAAGAGTAACTAGAGTTCGTCAGGACAGACGTGATCAATTTATACGTGGTGGACAGATATGTTATTAGTCTATAATTTTTCGGATCACCTGTTTCACCTGTTTTTCGTAGCAGATATGTAGTAACTTCACTGATCCATTCTAGGACTTCATTGAGTATTAAAATTTGTGCAAGGGTTTTATGGATTGATGATAGATGATAGAGCCTAAAATTGGGTAGCTTGTAATTTCCTGGGGATTTCCATTTTTGGGATTTCGTTAGAGTTTGCTTAACATTAGTCTTGGTTATATTTTCCCATTCTTGTAGAGGTTTATCCATCATTCGTTCTTCTCGTTGGATCCATTCTGCATTGACGTTATATTCCTTTGGGATGCTCCAAATATTTTTCCCAAATTTATGCACTTTTTCAGTAGATGGTGTCTTTTTAATATCTGTAACTGTTTTTCCAATTTCCCTAAACAATCTCTTAAGGTCTTTTTGGAATATCTTATTTTGGCGATAGAACCTACAACGCTTTTCTTATCGTTTTGTTCACTGTGCTTTTAACTGCACTTTCTATTTTACTATTTCCTTGATTGGTGGAATTTCATTTAGTAATTTAATTTTATATCTCCGCTTGATCTTCTTGCATTTGCGTGTTGAGACATATGGGTTTCTTGAAATCTCATCTAATATCGATAACTCACATCTGATTTCCTTTATTCCTTTAATTTTGGCCTCCAAGCTGGCTGTTGTGCCTGCTTGATCATTTCATTGTCTTGATACCAAGCTTCCAAGTAGCTGCTAAAGATGTTGCGTATATGGCCTTATTTACTTCTGTGATATTTACCATTGGTTTGTCCATTAACAGCGTTTTCAGTGCACCGTTGTATATTTGCGCAATAAGTTAATTGGACTTTTGAATGATGTGCTTTAATTTTTTTTTCCTTCGATGATTTCAACTCTGTTGTTTTCAAGGAATTCTACCCTAATGTTGTTTGGCTTATCTTCATTGACATGATCTAAATAACTGCATTTTATGTCACAGGTAGATTTTTCAGTTTTATTTTCTGAAAGATTATTTCGTGCCTCATTTATTTTAGTTTTTACCTCGTCCTCTGTCATATTATTTATTTCTAGTCTTATCTCTTTATTGTTTAAGTGATGGGTTATTGTATTCTGTCTTATATTTAGTTTTATCTAAACTATTTCTGCATCTGAGAGTCTTATTTCGCACAATATCACTGCGGACATTGGCAAACATGTTTGGATCTTATTTCAGTCACCTACCATAGCTCTTCATATTAGCTATATCTGATTCGTGATATTCCTTTTTGGATGTTCGAGAGCGGTGAAAAAGCATGTCATGACTTGTTGATACTCTTCACGAGTCCATTTCCTTCGATTTTTTATTAATTGATTTGGTATCGTGTCATTTAGCCCAAGACTGGAAATAGTCCGCGTTTGATGACAAGCTGTCTCATCGCTGTTGGAAAAGTTTGATCCAGTGACAGATTTTTCAGCTCCAGACCTGTTCCTCTCTAAGAGGAGCAGTCCTTGTTGTCTTGAGTGACGGTCAATCCGTTATGAGTGTTTGTTTGTAAGCATTGAGATTTTGTCTCATTTTTTTTTTTTGCGTTTTATCCTTGACCACCAACGGTTAATTTGTTCAAGATACTAATTCTAGGGCTTAGCCTACCCATGAACTAGGGGAGTTATATTCAGATGTCAAGGGTTCTGGAGTTTATTTAGTGCCTGCATTCAGGAAGGTAACATAGGGATAGGGAAATGGTATTGACTATAATAAGTTTTAACTTAAGTCGCAATAACCACTACTAGATGACGGTCAGATTACGTTTACATTAGGTTATCACGAAAAAAAGGATAAAAAATAAAATTGAAAGATAAATAAAAGGAATAAAAATTAAAGTTCAATAAAGTCAAAGAGACTTAAAATAAAATTGTAATTTCAAATTAATTGTATAAAAGTTCACATAACTTACATATTGAAACGCGAACACAGAATGGCATAGGCCAAAGATTAAAATGTTCAACTTGCTGGCGCCAATAACAGTGGTAATAAACAAAATTTATAGTATAGATTCCCCACACCGTCCCGCACAACAAGTTAGCGTTAGGATCACTATGAAATTCATTAAATAAACAAAAAAAAAACAAAGAAAAAGTACAGTAGATTTTACATTTGGGGTCATTTATCACCCCACTCATAAAAATGAACTCTAAAAAGTAAGATTCTCACTCAAAAAGTTCGTCAAAAATAACATGGCAGGATAAGCACACTAAGATTTCACCTGCAGCCATCTTACCCATGCACATATATGCACACACACACACACATACATTCATACACACACACATATATATATTATTCATATTAATTATTCTTTATTAAATTTTCACGACAGTTTCTAACAGTATTTCCTGATGATTAAGTTACAGTCAGTCTCAACAAAATCTTTGTTATTATGTTGATGCAAATTTTGCCAATATTTATTTTAATCTTGTATTCATATGAATTCATAAAATCATTATTCCCTCACTTTAAGTCATCCTGAAGGTAAACTGTGTATTCTGCCATAAAGGAACAATTTTATTTTTGACCACTCTGAGATATATATATATATATATATATATATATATATATATATATATATATATATATTCAACTTTCTGACTACACAGTGTTTTGCATAAAGGGAAACAAGTGATTAAAGATGGCATATCTAGAGAATATGTCGATATATAGATGTGTGTCTCTTACTTCGCTTTTGCAACTTGAAGCTGTACTGTGTTATATACCAAAATCACCGGTCGAGCTCTTTGCTCAGAAAAATGCAAATCTTTTTCCTTTTCTGTGACATTGTGTACTAACAGTGTACTAAAAATACCAGTAGTTCATAATAAAGAGTTCATTTTGAATCTCACCAAACACAGAAAATAACTCTAGCCCTAGTAAATTATGATTAGTTCCATATATATCCGGGATGAAGCCACTAGTTTTATCATTTTTAATTAAATTAATTAGCTGGTTTAAAAATTTGTTTTTTTTTTTTGTTTTTTTTTCATGTCGAGCAAAAAAGGAAAGGCAAAGGCGGGTTGATGTTTTTCTCTATGAAATACATTTTCCTAGCTTCTGATTTTTTTGTTACTAAGACTTGTAAACAACATAGTACAGTTGACTGATGACACAAACAATAAAGAAAATGAGCTAAAAAAAACTTCTATGAATCCTTGTATATAAGCACCGCTGTTATCTCTTAGTATTATTTTGATAATGATTTCAGTTCCTACATTCTTTTTACAAGTGTCTCTTTCAATTTCGTCAATAATAAGAGGTATAACGTATCTTACCCATATTACACGTCATATAATTTGCTCCAGTACACATTGCTGTTGCTATTATTATTAAGAAAATTAGAGGAACATCTGGTTCATTTGTGTATGGAGATTTGTTACAACTGGTCACCTGTGGGAGCCACCATCCTTTACTCCGACTACTACTCATGACTCACTGGGTTAGGACTACGACTAAATAAAAGTGCAGAATATTCGTTCTTTTGTTTTCTAATAGCTAGAGAGTACTGTTATTTACTTTAAACCTACTGATAAATATCCATCGGTTTAATCTAGTGCTTCTTGTAAGTAATATCACTAACCAGGGAGGCCCCGATTACAAAAAGATAAAGCGACCAGCACAATCTAAATTCTATTTTTATCCACTCAGTGGAATCTAGTCAGAATACCGTACAATAACGACGTGGGAATTGCAATAAAATTAATAATAAGTTTCAACAAATATTAATTAAAATTAATACTAATTGCAATACATTTGATCGCAGCAAAGGTTTTTGTCATATTACTTTAGAAAATGACAAAGGAGTAAACGAACATTTTCATCAAAATGATCATGATATAAATGTTAGCATATGAGGAAATTAAGCCATAGAAATTGTTTAATTGTTCGAAACAATTATTGAATCCATATTCATTTAAATGATGATAAATACATTACGATATATCATATATCGTAATGTAATTATCATCATTTGAATCATCATAAAACTTTTCATGGGTTTTCTAAGAATCCTATCGTGCTGCAAAATGAAAAATGATTCAATTTATGGAGGGCCGGTGAAAATTGTTTCATAATCTACAAAGTGATTTATTTAACATCCACTTTTGAAGTTATAAACTCCAAATCTTCTGCATCATTTCTTACTTTTGAAAAATTTGTTTTAAAAAGATGACGCACAGGAAAAGATAGAAAGAAACCTGATTGTATGTTCATATGTAAAAGTATTTTGTCATGGCACATTCACGAAGTTCTTTTTTACGGCTTCTGATAATGTTTTGCTTTCGAGAAAAGAACAAAAGTAAACATATTTTCTTTATCCAGAGCAATTAGACGTACAAAATAATTCTCACAGTCGCGCAGTTTATCCAACTAGGCATTTTCATTGTCGCTCATATTAACCATTCTCTGGCTAACAAGATAAGCCCTTGAACAAATAGTTTTCCAGAAACGAGCGCTGTTTCCCGATCCACCTAGAAATACCAATTAATAGTATTTGCTTATTCTTCGCATAACAATGATTCAACTGAATAGATAGCTAGTGTCATTACCGCAAACCTCCACCCTTTCTTTTTCTGTATCTTACTTCATTAAGGAGTTCTCTTCTCACGCTTTTGTTTGTTTGTTTTTTTAATTTTTTACTCATTTTCTTCTGCTAACATTTACATATTACTTTTCAGTAGACATAATTAGAGTATAGATTCATCCCTAACAAGTGTGTTTATTCAGTGCCCACAGGGCGCATCTGTGGTTTATACTACAACTATACTGAGTGGACTTCAGTTACAGTTTTTGGGAGAGAGCGCATCATCCTGTGTTACCAACAATTTGAACAAGGCCAGCACTCTTAAACCATCAGTTACAGTGACTAGCACTTTAATTCTAGTGCGGTCATCGATGGCCTCAGAATAGTTACATCTACCCAATTTAACACAAAGACTTGGGTCAAAATGGGGTATGTTTTTCATGTATTTTCTAAAAGTGCTAGGAAATAGCAATGAAAATAATGTAATATTTTTTTTTTAATAGAAAGGCGCCAACTCGATTTCCAGCTACGTTCGTTTCGTAGGGATCGGAAAAAACTCTTCTACTTTATGGGCATCACTGAATTGCATCTTAAACAGACAACCACGAAAATATATTAACAACACCCAACAACAAACCCATTTGAAAATGGTTCAAAAAGTGACCTAAAACACTTGGGAGAATATGCACTACGAAGAATTTTTACACTCCCTTATCCCCTCCAAACAGAATGTTAGAAAAACTAAGTAAAAATTCACCAAATTTTCCTTGTCTGTCATATTTAACAATATATATATATATATATATATATATATATATATATATATATATATATATATTAATGATAGAGTAGAAAATATTTTTGTGTGACACATTTCGTCATTTAGGACTTTATCGGACTAAAGTAATATATATATATATATATATATATATATATATATATATATATATATATATATATATTGATATACTAGAACAATAGTACGAAAATTAATGACAGAGTGGAGAATATTGTGTGACACATTTTCATCAACAGAAGTTGATGAAGACGCGTCACACAAAAATATTGTTGTAGTATATCAAAATCTATATATTATATTCTCCCATATACATACAGTTCACTCCAAAAGTATAAACAAAATGTGGTATGTTCTAAGTTGTTTAATACATTTAAATGTAAATACCAGGAAATAAATGCTAAAATTTGGAACTCATATCTTATATTCATTTTTTTATTTTAAAACCAAATGTCTCCTCCCTCGTCTTACTCTCTCTCTCTCTCTCTCTCTCTCTCTCTCTATATATATATATATATATATATATATATATATATATAATATCGCACACTGATTGCTGGTGCTAATAAAATAGTGGATATTTCGCTCATTTCAGCTGAGCACTCTTTTTGGTGAAATAATTATTCTGTACATTTTTAATCCAAAGCGATGCCTAAGAATCGAGCCAATAAACTTCGATTATTCCACCAGAAACATTATGAATCCAGACAAGAGATCTCACCTATTAACACTCTTATAAAAGATTGAGAGCATTATCAAATGAATGAAATGGAAACTATTTTTTCTTAAACAACAAAATGAATATGAGGATCAAAGGAAGTTGAACATTATGGATTCAGATCAACAAAAACTCCACCTTGGTCAGCTGATGGACTTTGAGAAAGTTTTATTCTCGATAATTAATAAAATAAAATTCACCAAATTTACAAATGGGCATGAAAAAATGTACAAAGATGATTTAGATAAAAAAATGATAACATAATAATTAAAGCCAACAAGACCTGTAATCATTATAAAACTGACGTGGACAGAGCACTTACTAAAGAATTCACTAAATTTTACAAAAAAGCTCCTGAAAGTTGGGGAAATGACATCAATAGAGAAGATAGAGAAATAGACAATGAGTTAAAGATTGATGATAGAATCAACAAATTACATAAAGCACAATCACTTATAACTATTAAATAACATAAAGCGAATTTCCAGAACAGCCTGTAGACTACTCAATCCAACTTAGAAGAAAATTGCAAAAATTAACGAATGCATTCTCTAAAGAGCATGCAAATATACGAGAAATGCTATAAACTGGTTGAAAAAATGAAGAATGAGCGTACGTTTCTCCAATTCCGTTTTTTTTACCGAACATCTGTTGATCAATGCCATCAATTTAGCCAAAACTGAATGTAACATGCCTCAATGTAATGTAAAACTGAATGTAACATGCCTGTTTAGACAGGCCTCAAAACCATGCTGGATGCATGTGAACTAAAAGAAACAATGAAGAATTTAACATTGTCATGGGTGTATACGATTCAGCAGAACCATGTAAGATAACAGGGATATTCCTAATGTGGCGTTTAAGATATGTGTTCCATATCAATGATATAGGACTTTATGGACATGACGGTGTAATCCTACTGCGTAATAAAAATCCAAGAATCACAGGCAGATCAAGAAAAAGAAAGATTAAAAATCCCTAAAAATCACTACTACAACAAATGAAAAATTGATCAACTTTCTTGACGTGACTTGAACAGATATGGACGTAAGGTATGTACGATTGATATAAACCGTATGTAAAAGATTTACACAATCAGAGATACGGAAATAGTGAATCAACTCATCCTCCTATTATAGAACTAACTCCAGTGATAAGGAAGCGTTTGATGAAGCAAGTGAAATATGTAAAATCCCTAGAAGAAAGCAACGATAAAGTGAGTATGGAATGCATGAAATAAATATAGAAGGTAAAAATACAAAATGGCACCGAAACGTATTATGATTTAACCCTCCCCACTTATAGCCGCAACGTAAAAACTAATACTGGTAAAATATTTCTGAAACTAATAGATAAACATTTTAAAATTCAGCAGCATTAAAAAGTTTTTTAATAAAAATAACATAAAAATTCGTTATAGCTACGTTACGAATATAGAAAAAAAACTATTTCCCATCGCAACAATATATAACGAAGCAAGAATAGAAAAAAAATTAAAAAAACTTAATTGCCAAAATAATATGAACTGTCCCTTAAACTATTAATGTTTTACTAATAATATTGTTTATAGATCTATTATACAATCTGATAAAAAATGCACATTGGTTCAACTAAAACAAACTGGAAAATGGGTTTTGAAATCACAAACTAAGTTTAAGTAACAATAAATACATAAAAATAATATTGCTCTTTCTAAAAATTACTACCAAAAATTACATAGGAAATAATAGCTAGAACTAAAGTTATTTGTAAAGGTTAAAGTTGTAATCTTTGTGTTGTGGATTTCGGGAATGGAATCCTGCACAAATAAATAAACAACGCCAGTAATTGAGATGGAAAAATAAGTGTATTAAACGTAAGAATACAGACTTAGTGAAGATTAGTAGTCCAGGAATGCGGGTTAGTAGAAAGTATATGTACAAGTCTCTGTGAGTGAAGCCGTAATTATCTCTCTCGCTGGACTCTCGTATAACTCTCTGTGAACACCCTGTGTACTGTCTCTGTATCTCTCACCCTGACTCAACGTATCTCAACCTGCAGGTATTCTCTCTGTTACTATAAGTATACTTTGGACGAGTCCATCTTGTGTAAAAGGGGTCTGCCCCACAACACCCCTACCCACCATAGCTTCTTTTTGTGGGGGGAGTTAATATTTTTTCGCTTATCGTCTATTCCGTGAATTTTGTGGTTCCGTGAATTTTCTTTTTCGGCTTGTTCTTCTGATCTCCGTGGCTACTTGTGGTTTTTGGATTTCGAAGGCTTCGAAAATCGCTTCCATCGCGTCTTCATTTTCGGAAGGGGACGAGTTTGGTTCCTCTACCCGTCTTTTCTGCATCGGATTTATGTGTCTCCTGTGAGTGAATTTTTCACCTTGGATCGTGTATAGAACATTTCCCAGTCAGTTTATTATCGTACCTGGTTCCCAGTATGCCATATTATTCTTGAACATTCTGAAATAGACCCGTTCGCCTGGTTTGAAGGATCTTTTAGGCACTATCAGTGTATGCCGGTTTTTATTTTTTCTGAGTAATAGTTTATCAAAAACAGACCGTATTTTGCGGACAAACATCACTTCAGCTGGCGAAAGGCCAGATGGTGTGTTTCCGTTTGGGGTGATTCTGTAGACTTGTAGGAACTGTTGTATGGCTCTTTCTGTTGGTACGTCCTCTGCTTTTTTCAAGGTTCTCTTGAGTGTGTCCACAAACCTTTCGGCTTCCCCGTTAGATTGTGGATGGTATGATGCTATTTTAATTTGTTTGACTTGATAAGTCGCACAGAATTCCTGAAAATCGCTCGAGGTGAATTGGGTACCATTATCTGTTACATGGCAATCTACAACGCCAAATCTTGCGAATAACTCGTGTTGAGAATTAATAGTGTTTTCCATCGTAGGGTTTTTGTATCTGAAAACTTCTGGCCACTGGCTAAAACTATCTACCATTATCAAGTAATAATATCCATCTATGGGTCCTACATAGTCCGCATGGATTCTAGACCAAGGTCTGTCCACCTGAGGCCATGGTTTTTGCATGATAGGTGGTGTCTTTGCTGCCGCAGCACAGCCTCTACATTTTTCTACCATTTGAGTAATGTCGTTATCCATATTAGGCCAGTACACAAAACTTCTCATTAACGCTTTCATACGATTTTTCCCTGGGTGTCCTAGATGAAAGTCCTTTAGAACTCGTCTTTGTAAAGATTTGGGTATGACCATTCTTTCATTATAAAGTAATACGTGATCACAAATTGAAAAACATTCCGGTAGATTTCTTTCTTTTCCTTCTATTTTTCTCTTTGTACTTTGTATGAATTCATCCATTTCAGCTTCTCTTCTGATTTCTAACAAGGTCACTGGCAATTCCGCTACTGTATTGTTTAGAACTTTACTAATTTCGTCTTCGGCTCGCAAAGCCGCTATTACAGAGTCTTCCAGAGGTTCGCATTTCGCAGGTACCAATCTAGATAATCCATCCGCATGACCCATTTTCTTCGACGGTAGGAACTCTAGTTTGAAATTATAATTCAATAATATAGTTCCCCATCTCAGAAGTCTGTTGGCTGTGTAAATTGATAGTCCTTTTTTTTCGATCCAAATATAGTGAGAAGAGGTTTATGGTCAGTTTGAAGAGTAAACTCTCTTCCATATATGTATCTGTGGAAGCGAGTTATGGCGAATATTATACCAAACGCTTCTTTCTCAATTTGCGAATAATTCCTCTCTACTGGTAACAACGATTTAGATGCGTGAGCTATAGGTTTCCTTGTGCCATCCTGCATCTTTTGTAATATACAAGCTCCCACACCGTGTGAGCTTGCGTCATTAGCAATGATAATTTCCAGTTTGGGATCAAAATGCGTCAGTGCTAGGTCAGACGTTAATTTCTTTATGATCTCCTTAAAAGCTTTCTAACAATCTTCCGTCCTGTTCCATTTTTTACCTTTTTTCAATAATTCATTGAGGGGAGCCCTCAATTTGTGCATGTTTTCAATAAAGTCACCGTAATAGTTTGCTAGACTAAGAAAGCTTTGGAAATCTGCGACATTATTCGGCTCAGGCATATTTTTTATTGCAGATGCCCTATCTGGATCTGGTTTTCTGCCACTTTCATTGATTATATGGCCTAGATACTTGATTTCTTTTTGGAAAAATCGCATTTTTTCTCTTTCACTTTAAAACCAAAATCCTGAATTATTTTTAAAATACTGCTTTAATGTGCGTTGCGTGTTCTTCTACATTATCGCTTTTGATTAAAATGTCGTCTAAGTAAGAAGTAGCAAAGTTCTGTCCTATGAGCATGGTATCCATAGTCTGTTGGAAGATTGACGGTGCTACTTTTATCCCAAATGGCAATCTGTTAAATTTGTAAAGTCCTTTGTGAGTATTGATATATAATTTTTTTTTTTACTTTCTTCTTCTACTGGAATCTGAAGATAAGCTTCACTTAAATCAATCTTAGAAAATACCTTACCACCGTTAAGCTTGGTAAATATTTCCTCAGGGCTTGGCAATGGGTAGTGATAATCCTTGATAGCTTTGTTTAACCCAGTCGAGAAATCTGCGCAAACACGGGTTTCTCCGGATTTTTTCTTTACGTAGACCACTGGCGCCGCCCATTTACTGAATTCGATTTGTGAAAGGATTCCAGTTTGTACCAATCTATATAACTCCTTGTCAATTTTTTCTATGGTTGCGAAAGGCACGTTTCGCTTTTTCTTGAATACTGGCTTATTACATCGTCCCAAACCGCTCGAGAATACTTCGGTAAATTGACTGTATAGTTCTTTTAATTTTGTAGCTTCTGACGGCTCGCACTCTATTTTCTTACAATATGGGCTCATGAGTAAATCCCATACGTCAAATTTTTGCACCCAGTCTATGCACACGATAGTTTCTGTGTCTTTCATTACAAATATCATCAATTTTTTCGTTTTTCCATGGAATGTTACGTTTAGAATTACTTCTTCAAAATTGATACGCTTCCCTGTAACAGACTTGGCTACTTCCTGTGTATGCATCATGGTCGGTCTATTTAGCTTCCTCCATGTTTGTAAATTAATTATAGTTAGATCCGATCCTGAGTCTAACTGTAATTTTACCTTCTTATTTAAGATCTCGAGTTCCACGTATTTTCTTGTGTTTAGTTTGTTTTCGTAGTCCATTCTAGTAGTTCTTACCCTACTAGTGTGTTTTTGTTTCTGCATTGAGATGCCTTATGTCCCATTTTTCCACAGGCTAAACAGTTCTTGTATTTAAATCGACAGTCTTTATTCCAGTGGAATCCACCACATCTGTAACATGTAGATGGGTGGGGGCTTATATTTGCTTTGATCTCTGTCATTAATCGCCTTATACTTGTAATTTTTTCTTTATCATAAATTTTTTTGTTTTTCTTTCGCAGTGGGGGGGATGAAAAACGTAACTTTTTGTTCAACTTACGTATGTGTGCTACTCCCAATTCCTCGATATCCTTAGAGTCTTTTTTATGCTCAAGCATTTTTGACAGTCTTCTGACAATTTTTGTAGCGTTAATCCAGGCTCGTTTTGAATCTGTGTGAGCATTTTTTTTCGCATTTCACTGTCCTTGGCTGAGACTAATCCCTGTACGAAAATAAGATACTTAAAATTGTCCGGAGTCAATTCTGCCAATTTAAAATTATCGCAATGTTTGTTCACAATTGCGGCGAACGTGGAGTAGTCCTCATTTTCGCTTTTTACGAGGTTGGGACATTTCCACCTTTTATGAAAAAGTGAAGTCTTTGGACTGAAGAGCTCCGTAAATCATGTAACTGCCTCGTCAAACGTCAAATCGTTTGTCTTTTTCGGTAGAATATAGTCCACAAATTTTGTGTACTCCTCTGTTCCAATTTCCTGAGTAATAAACGTAGCTTCTTAGCTTCCGTCCAATTTTGGCAATGTTGAAAATGTCTTCATGACGTCTGTAATAGTCCCCGAAATTTTTATCATCTTCTAGAGAGTATTTAAATGTTTCTATTGTGTTCCAAACTGCGTCTTGAGAAAAAGTTGCCTCTGTTTCGAAATTCTTTTGTTGTGCGTTAACCGTTACTTTGAATATTCATTCCTGGAGTTGCATTTGTCTTTCTTCACTTCTTCTTATAAACTCAAACATTGCTTTTTGAAAATCTTCCATCTTTTAGGGAGTGACGAATTTTTTATTTCTATCTCTTATGTACGTTCTTTTATGTTCGTCGTTAATTTGTAGTTCTCAGGGTCAGTTCCTTCGAGTCGCCAAATTGTTGTGGTCGACGTGACTCTCAAATTTCCGTCGCCAGTTATTGTGTTGGCGAGGGAAAAAAAATTTTTTTTTGTACGTGTCCGTACTCTTCGTCGTCAAGTTGTTGTGTTGACGAGAGAGATTTATTTTCCTCGTGTGGGTCCGAAATCCTCGTCGCCAAGTTGTGGATTCCGGGAATGGAAATAAATAAACAACGCCAGATTGAGATAGAAAAATAAGTGTATGAAACGTAAGAATACAGACTTGAAGTGAAGATTAGTAGTCCAGGAATGCGGGTTAGTAGAAAGTATATGTACAAGTCTCTGTAAGTGAAGCCGTAATTATCTCTCTCGCTGGACTCTCGTATAACTCTCTGTGAACACCCTGTGTACTGTCTCTGTATCTCTCACCCTGACTCAACGTATCTCAACCTGCAGGTATTCTCTCTGTCAGTATAAGTGTACTTTGGACGAGTCCATCTTGTGTAAAAGGTGTCTGCCCCACAACACTTTGCCCTCTAGAAAATTTGACCATTCTAAAAAATATATATAAATAATCCTAATTTACTAAACAAAAGAAACGAATCACATGTAGACATAAAAGCAAAACATCTCCTGAAAAATGTTGAACCAGATTGATTTCAGTTCAAAACATCCTCATTTTTAAAATATATCTCTAAATTTACTTATACATCTTTATGTTCAAATTTACATGTATTCTTGTATATTTACTAGTATCTATAAGTATATTCCTGCTTGCCTGTATGTGTATTTATAATCGTTTGCTAATATGTACCTTTTATGTATGTATCTATATTTTGTCATTTTTATATAGGATTGATGTGTATTTATATGTATATATTTAAAATTATGTGAATCATATGCGTGTATAAGTATGTGATATTATATTATTTGCGTTAATTACAGTTAAGATATGTACATTGGATCTATTGGAAGTTGTATATATATATATATATATATATATTATTTTATGAATAAATCTGTATGAATGTACATTTACCTGTATGCATGTATTTACATTTTTTATAAATACAACACCGAACATATGTAATATGTAGATTTAATATGTAGATAGATATAAATACATGTTTGTATTTACACCTTTGTATATCTCTGTTATATGGACGTATATAATATATTTGTATATGTGGATATGTCAAGATAGTTGTGCATACATTAGTATTATATTTGAAACTACATATTGGATGTATATATTTGTATTTAAATTGTAGTGATATATTGGCATTTAGTAATTGTATATATAGCCCTTAGAAATAGTATAAATATAAATTGTATATATAGCCGTTAGAAATAGTGGATACAAGGGTACCACTATTGAATATAGAAACCCTGTTAATTATAACCATAATAAGAAAAGACGATCTAGGAAGATAATTTGGTTTACTCCCCCTTTTAATATAATGATTAAAGCTAAACTAGGACGTAAATTTCTAAACCTCATCAAGAAACATTTTCCCGACACCGAAACTAACCCCACTTAGTAAAATATTCAATCCTAATACTCTTAAATTAAGCTATAGTTGTGCGAATAACCTAGAGAAAATAATTAAGAAACATAACAACAGATCTTTAATAAGTAAAGGAACTCAGAAAACTAGACTACTAACCAGGTTGCAAGCAGTACAACTCAGTATAATGATACGAATAATAACTTGTGCAATTTTATGAATCCAAATAATTGTCCATTACAGAATAATTGTTTGACTAGTTTACCTTAGTACAATCTCCACATTTAGAAAACCCAAATACCAAAAAAATTACATTGGTAGCACTATGAATTCATTCAAAGAACGTTGGCGGGGACAATCTTTCAATAGTAGTAATTATGAGCATAAGACTTCATTATCCAGGTATTTTTAGAGTCTAAAGAGAAGAATAAAGCACCTACTGTTAAATGGAAATTAATCAATTCCCTATATGCCCCGTGTTATCTATGTCTTAACGAAAAATTTGAAATAATTAGATTTAAAAATAAGACCCATCTCTTAAATCAAAGAAATGAACTAACTGTTAATTGTAAACACAGCTATAAATTTAACTTACTATAGGGGTTGTAATACTTTCAACGATAAAAATATGTTACTGTAAGTATAGTAGGTTATTACTTTTATTACCTGATGGTCCTCATGTCGATGTGGTTATGTGTTGGTGTACGCCTATTGTGTTGTTCGTGTCTGCACGTGTGTGTGTGTGTGATTTTACTGATAAATATATATATATATATATATATATATATATATATATATATATATATATATTTCATTGGCTGATGTTGACTGACGTATGTCAATAAGAACGGTCGGAATCCTAGCCATATTTTATTTATCTTTTTTGCAATGTCGAAGTGCGTAGCAAAACGCTATCAAGGAGGCGGCCTGAATCTTGTGGAATTAGGTCGGGGTTGCTGTTGGAGCCGATATGATGCGAAACCCGAAATCGGCTATGAAGACAGTGCATCACTGAAGACCTTCCTTGTTGCATCTGAAATGTATTACTCTTCTATATATATATATATATATATATATATATATATATATATATATATATATATATATATATATATATATATATATATATATGTCTGTAGGGTTTTTATAAAAAGAAAGAAGGAAAAGAGAAAAAAGGAAAAAGAGAAGAAATTAAATTTATATATATGTATACATGTCTGTGTGCGTCTGTATGTATATATTTCTATTTGCGTGTACTTCTGTATGTATGTATATGTTTATATGTATGTATGTGGGGGTATATGTATATATATATATAGTTTAATATGCGTGTGTATGTGTATATACGAATATATCCGTACTTATATATATATATATATGTGTGTGTGTATGTGTGTGTCTGTGTGCTAATATATGTGTATATGTTGATGTGTATATATGGGTATTTATACATGTTTATATATATATATATTTGTGGGTGTATGTGTGTATGCCTTCGTATATATATATGTATATCTTAGTGTCTTGGAATGTATCATCAATACTAATTAAAATCTACTTTTGTTTGATAATGGTTTTATAATTGCTTATAGACTTAATATTCAACAGTTGTGTCTCGTTACATTTTAATCTTGTATGGACTTTACAGTCCTTTATCGTCAACAAGGTAATATTGTTAGAATATGTGTAGGTTTATGTATGTATATGTGTATTTATGTATATATATATGTGTGTGTGTGTGTGTGTATGTGTGTATGTATTTACATATATGTGTGTGTGTTTATGTTTGTATGTGTTTATATATATATATATACGTATGTTTGTATATGTGTATGTGTGTACATATCTATGTTTGTGTGTTTCTGTATCTGTGAAACAGAGAAACAGTCTGTCTGTGGATGACAAATATATATGTGTGTGTGTGTGTGTGTATTTGGTTTGTTTACTTTTTACGGTTCTGTGTAGGTTGATATATTTATGCTTACTTCTGTATGTTTATATATGCATATACGTATGCGTGTATGTATGTGAATGTATGTGTATATATGGATATATATGTATATGACTATATATGAGTGTATATGGTTTTAGGTATGCTTTTCTGTGTTTCTGTCTGTAATGAAGTATCTGTGCATGTCTGTAAGTATTTTTTTATTTTCTTTCACATATTGTTATATTTTTGTACTCCTGTTTGTGTACTAGTGCGTATATAGGTATACATGAAATATTTATATATATTTGTGTGTTTGGAATTTTCTTTTTTATATATTAGATGGTGTTATTTTTATGTGTATATATTTATTTTTCTGTCTATGTCTATATGTTTTAGGGTCCCTTTTCTCTAATGTTTCTTATTCTGTTCTGACCACGTTGAATTTTATCTATTTTACCATTTTAACTATATATCTTTGCCCGTATAAGTTATATTTTAATAAGAGGTTAAACTTCGTTTAATAACACTTTCAAACTTGAATATTTCTTGGTGGGTGTATCGGAGTGTCTTTGTCAATGTATGTGTGTGTATGTACGTGTCTTTGTCGCGGTGTCTGTGTGTATGATCACTTGTGTGTACCTTTCATTATGTATATTGTCTTTGTTTTTTTTGGGGGGGTTAAGGGTCGTGGAGATATTTCCTGTCTCGTAGCTTTTTTGCGTGTTTATATATCTAAATACGTCTGCGTGCTTGTGTATTATAATCTGATTGTGTATGTATTGTCTTTTGCAAGATTTCATCTTCCCATTGCCCATGTTTTTGCTTCAAATGTATGTACGTTGTCATGAAGTCCAGAGCAGCATTTGATCTTAACGTTTATTTCAACTTAATTTCAATAAAAACAAAATAAATAGAAAAACATACGGATTTTTCCCTCAGTTTCTTCTTTAAATAATTTTATTATTTTATACTTAATATAGATTAAATTTGAAATTTAAAATTGGTAATTTTTCATTTTAAATTTTATAGTATAATAAATTATAAAGTAGAATTCATTCTAACTAATAAATATTAAAATATTTATTAGTTAGAATGAATTCTACTTTAGTCTAACCCCAACATTAAAGCATTAAATAATTATTATAACCAAAAGTCCGTTGTCAAGTTTTTTGAATTCTCATATACTTGTACTTTGATTGGTCATTCCAGCTTATCTAACAGCGTTTCCCCTTGCGAGTGATGTTTGATTGATTTGAACCCTTTAAAACCCTTTATTCTACATTCAACACCATCACTTGATAAGACACCGAAGTGTTGAAACAAAATCGCTATTTTTATAGTGATTTTATAACATCTTTATGCTATAATTTTCGAATAAATAATTATATATATATATATATATATATATATATATATATATTATTATTATTATTATTATTATTATTCCCAATAAATAAATGAACTGCTCTACTACCACTACAGTACGGTATAAATATCAATATTTAAATTATGAAGCAGTCTTTTTACTATCACCACCTAACGATTGCATTTTGCCTTGCGCATGAAACTCAGTGTTGTGCTATTGGTGTGGACATATATATATCTTTATATATATATATAAATGGAAAATTTTCGAAAAATAAGTTAAAGAATTGTGAAAGCTGTAAACAGAATTAAATAAGGGGCACTGAAAGAACGAATGTCAGAAGGTAGCATCTTCGAATAAGACAAGGTATTTCCATAAATTGCAAACGAAAAGGCTATTAAAGAACACAAAATATATATGCTTTGTACAGTGAAAATAAAATAACAATCAGTTTATACAAACAAACATTTAACGTTTTATGCGTTGAATGGAATGTCTCTCTCGTATTCAAGGAACATAATTTTGTTCATGTTGGTAAATATACGAAGGTTATATCTGTTTACGAGATTTAATTGTAGAATTACTTAAAACGTACTATAATATATAGAGTACTAGCAGTATAACCCATCTTTGATCAGATGTTTCATTACTGGGATTTTGTGCCGTTCAATTGGAGCAGTTAAAGTTTAAAGATATCCCACTCAAAAAATCAATATTAGTAACAACAATTGGGTGCAACTGAAGCACATCTCCAAATGGGCGGGTAACAATTTGAATGAGAGGTGGCCCTGAAAGGGCCATTTTAGCGTTCTCAGTCTTGTTTCAGCCTCATGCGCAGCAGCAGTTGAGGAGGCGTTTCTTCTCAGCCATGGATTCCTTCGGTTATCATTTTCAACCTCGCGCGCAGAAGCGTTCAGATATGCTCTTCTGGAAAGCCGATGGTTACGTTGATATTCAGACTCAGTGGCTCTGATTGAAGTATTTCGAGAGGCATTTAGAGACAGGCAGACTGAACGTTCTAAAGACGATTCGTTATCCCTTATTCGTATGGCGGACCTAGTGGCAGCGTCTTTTTTGTTTTGTTCTGTTTGTTTTTTTACCTAGGCAAGTTGTTTTCTTTGGTGGCATATCGTAGGCAAGTATTAATTGTCAAATGGAATGCGTGGGCAAATACCAGAAAAGAACGCTGAAATGCTACAGGAATCAGTAAGCTCGAATAACTTTAGGAAAGGTTGATAAAATAAATGTTGAGTAATAAAAAAGCAAGTTTACTTATTACTACGGTCAATGCAATGCAAAAACTGGCAGGACAATAACAAATTTAAATTGGGAACGGCTATAAACGACAATGAAAGCAACGCCTTAAAACTGTATTAGTAGGCTTTATGCAGCGGAAAAGGTAACCTCACCTGAGAGAGATTGAATGCTTAGCCAAGAGAGGGAAATGTGTAAGCAGGACTGGACGTACAGAAGTAGAAGCGAAATTGCGGAATTAAGCGGTAATAATGAGCTTAGGACTGCGTACGCAATCAGTATGACACGGCGACACTTGATTGGACATGTAAAGGGGCTTCGTGCAGCCAATGGACAACTCGAACAGGTGTCGCGTTCCGCAGATCATGCATGACACATCGCGTGGCACAGCGCGTGTTGCAGGGCCACACGTACACGCGTTTCTGTACGCGCTATCAAAGGTCAGCAGCAACCGATGGGCAACGCGTGGAGGTGTGAATCACGCCCACACAGCATGAGCTAGGATTGGAAGGTTATGTGTGAAAAAGTAATATTAAGAATTGTATTAGGCGAATGAAACTGAGAGAACATGAACAAACAAAACTGGGTAAATGGTTATAATTTGAGTTGCAGAATGACTGGGTTTACTCGTATGTAGGTAGAATGGTGCCTAAACATTGAGGTAACGGGACTCATCACTCATGTCTTGCACCTGTAAAACTTATTTTAGGTTCGCTACAGTTGAGCGGTTGTTTCACAGGTAAAATGACGAAAACAAGATGTCCCTGACAAAAGTTATCTTGCTTGATAAAAGTTATCTTGCTCGTCAACACCCCTCCAAAAATGTTATTTTTCATGCCTGTTGCCTCATCCAGCTGCTCATTGAACATCTCTGCAAATGCTACATGGCCGTCTCTTCATTGCGCATCTTTTGTATTTGATTTCAACTCTCTAATTTGATTGTACGCTGTTTTTTACAAACATTAAATTTTGCCTTTGATTTTTGCATGAAATGTAAGAAATCAGTTTTTTCGATTTTTCGCCTTCAAGGTTATAATTTTTTTACAGCCAATTTGGACTCAAAAGCGGCAATAAAGGATTATCTATGAAACAAAAACATTTCATCGAAATCGGATGGAAACTGTGGAAACGCATAAACAACATCCGATCATACATACACAGACACATATATACACACACACATTTTGGAAATTATAGATATAGATTACATTTTCAGGTTCTCTTCAAAGATATGTTAATTAATTATAATTATAATTAATTATTATTTATAATTATAATATTAATAATAACTATTTATAATTTATATAATTATATAAATTTAACTGTATGATAATAAATAATTTTATTGTAATAATTTTAAACTATTTATTTTTATTAAAGTTTTTTATGAAAGATATATATCCAATAACAGGTAGTAAATTTTGACTCAAAACCGGCACTGGATAATTATCTAACAAATAAAGAAAATTCATCAAAATCGGATGAAAACTGTGGAAACGCATAAACAACATCCAATCACACACACATACATACATACATACATACATACATACATACATATATACATACATACATACATACATACATACATACACACATTTTGAGAATTAGAGATATAAGATGTGTTTTGGTAAAGCATACATAAACCATACATATTTTGACAGCACAGAATTAATAGTGGTATCCCTAACATTATGAATCCCTTTTCTTCCCAAAATACAGTAGACATCCCTTCCCATGAAAATCATGCTGCATTCAACTTCTTTTAAAATAATTTTGGGTGACGCCAACCCATTGATCTTTTACTTTTTGGCTTATGCCGATGAATCCATACATCATATTCTGTGGCCATCATAATCAGAAAGTTTCTATCCGTGTTGTGCAACTACCCGTTCCTCCTTCATTGATTCTGTCAGCATTCTGGTAACGCAATCTGCACAAAAATCTGAGAAGCTAAGATATCGCATCAGAATGCAAGCATTGTTTACCTGAAGACTTTCACAAAGTTTTGCAAAAGTGATTTTCCTATCAGTTGCAATGAGACCACCAAAATGTTTGGCCCTTTCATTTACTAAAAGTAGGGTCTGTAATTCAGTTGTTCCTTTGTTTCTCGAATTACTACTAACTCTACTGATCCATCTCCTTACATCAAATGCTGCCTTTCCATAAAGATTAACTTATCTGTAAATGTTTGGAGCGCTTTCTGCTTCCAGAAACAGAAATTATATGACATTACTTTGCTTTCTATTTGTGTTCAGAGAAATATCTATTTTGAAAGAAGTATATGAGGAGGAAAAGAGAAGATATATTAACACACTCACAAACACAAAACTGCACACACACATACATACATAATATAAGTTATTGCTAATAAAGACGAATAGCATTCAGAAATCCATGTTCAGCGCTATTTTTTCTGGGGATAAGAAACAAAATTTATTGTAGATTTTTCTAATATTTCATAATTATCCAGGCCATATTCAGAACAGTCTGATAAAATCCCTTTCAAGAAGACTCAAGATTTTCCAGAAAATAGTGGGGGAACAATATAAACAATATACACATATAAAGAACCTAATTCAGATTTCATTTATTAACATGGCTGTCATTTAAATCGGATGATGTGCCTAATATATATATATATATATATATATATATATATATATATATATATATATATATATATATATATATATATATCAAACTTCATTACTCAAAAACAATTAAGCACCATCGACAACAAAAACACCTCCGACAACAAAAACACAAAAGATGCTCGAATTAACACACACATTATCAACCAATGGCTGCATAGCCCAACTATAATTGTGATACACAAACGCACAAGGATTATACACACAAACGATGCTAGACAGGACAAATATATGTGAGGTCATTTAACGAATGAAGCCAAATAAAACAAACGCAATCTATGTTTCTTAGAACGTAAGAATAGGCACATCCCTTATTTATCCTGCTATTAACAATTAC
The DNA here is from genome assembly GCA_964036315.1 of Acanthosepion esculentum. NCBI lineage: Eukaryota > Metazoa > Mollusca > Cephalopoda > Sepiida > Sepiidae > Acanthosepion > Acanthosepion esculentum. The sequence continues at coordinate 75,270,446 of OZ038495.1, forward strand.
AAAATGGACGAAGGTAACGACAGTAAAAAAATCTCTAGCTTCAATTATGATTTGTCTTTGGCAATTTCAAGCAGAAAGATTTCGTTGTGACTGTCATTTGCTCTTTAATTAACAATTATTTTTAATTACTTTTCGTATCATGCTTTCGTGGATAACACTAATATACTGTAAATTAACATTCAGCCTAATTTCCCTTCATCCAAGCTGATGGCTGAAGCACTTTGCCATATCTGATTGATGGTGTTTATCAAAAATTCAAAGGATAAAATAGAGTGTTGTTTCGATTCATTTTCTTGCACCTTTTAGAGCATCCAAGGAAAACTGAAATTATTCTCAAGTATTTACGAAAAAATTATTATTTTAACTATATATTTCTTTCAATTTAATTCTGGTTATTGACATTTATTCTCAGTGTATGGCTACAACTTGTAAAACCTGAATAATTTTTTATGAATAGATTTATAAGTAAACTGGTTGAAATAAGTATTTTGTAATCAAATTTACTGCATGCAAGGCAGTAAAGCCACTAAGACACAAGGGTTACTGAGTGAAAGAATTAGAAAACAGAAACATTATGGAGCAAGAACACTATAAATGTAATCAAGAAGATAGTAGATAGTGATTGAAATAGCATTTAAAGTTTTGAACATCAAAGTTGGCTCGAAAGTATGAGACCTTGTTGCTAATCTAGTACTGCGCTTTTGGTACCGAACATCAAATCTGTTAAACAAAAATAACTGTATATTATAATAATTACATAAAAGCATCAGTAACAATAACATTAGCTCACTTTCGTTTAATATGCTGAAAAATTATGGAGGATGCTAAGTTTACTTGTCCTTTCCGCAGTAATATTTTGAAATATTTTAGAGTCTTCTCTAAATCAAAGTTTGAAGACTAAACTTTATTTTTCTTCGCGTTATTTCTGTGTATAAATACAGGTTACTAAATCAAATTTCTACACTTGTCTTGATAAAGTTCCGCAAGAAAAAACGTGTTGGTATAAAAGGTTTTCCTTTTGTCTTTTCTTTTGTTTATATTGTCTGAATTTTCACACACGCACACACATGCACATACATGCATATATATATATATATATATATATATATATATATATATATATATATATATATATATATATATATAAAGGATGAAAGCTGACCAGAGCACGCTACGGTGGTTTCGACCTCTACGGTCTCCTCAGGTGGTTTGTTTAGCAAATCAACTACACGGATCTCAACAACTAAACACTTTCGAAGCTGGAAGTAGTGGGTGGAAAATATTTTCTAACTTTAACCGGGTTCAAATAACCCCAAGCTCAACTTCTCAAAATATCTGCATTTGGTCATGATCTCTGACCTCCCGTTTAGCAATTCATTGCTGTTTTTATATGTTGTTATAGCCAGTTTTTCTTGGCATAGCCTACACGTATTCTATTATGTTAGTCTTTAAATTTCTTAAAATGCTCCATGCTTGAACTTTTGCTAAGTCTTTCCCTAAATTTCCAATAGTAGCTTGCTAGCTTCGTGCTGTACCTATGCTTCGGAATTCTAAAAGAGGTGTGATTGTACCACCTCCTCTTGAACTGGCCCTCAGTACACCCGATGATACTATTTTCACCTTCAACTTCGGCACAATATACAACTCGTTCAGTACAGCATAATCCATTTAGAGGACAGTTATTTTTTGTCCTGCAATTGCATAAGGTCGTATTCTCGCCTTTCACGTCATTTTGTATCTTTAAATTTCTGCTATTCATTCTTTTTATGATGTTGCCCATACTGCTTGTGCAGTAATTTGACCATATTTCGGTTAAATAGCTTATGTATTCCTGACGTATTAGGGAAGTGCTTATCTAATATATTGAAAAAAATCTTCCCTATGTTTGTTATTACATTAGTTTTAAAAGGTGGGTTGAACCAGATTATGTTTCTCTTTCTTTTATTAATAATATTATCATTTTTCGGGTTCGTCTGATCTTTGAATTGCAGGTTAGCATTATGTCCTTCTTCTCTTAATGCCGATATGTATATCTTCTCTTTGTTTTCGTTAAATATTAAACAGCTCTGCAAGTTTGGTCTTCAGACTTTGTATTGAGCACTTTTAATACGTTCAGTTTTAACAAATATTTTACTATTTGTACTATCTGGTACACACACACACATATTACAATGAATCATTCATACAAAAAGTAGATTAGTAAAGTTAATGATATAAAATGGCGAAATTCCTTCGCTAACATTAAAGGTGCATTAACCTACAAATCGATGATTTCGCCATTTTATATCATTAACTTTACTAATCTACTTTTTGTATGAATGATTCATTATAATATAAATTGAACTGCACCACATATTCGAATGGATCAGTCCATTCATGATAATTAGTCCTGGTAATTGTCTAGGGAAAAAAGAAGATAATACTATTGCAGTGGTTTGTCTGGCTGAGTATTGAATAAAACTATCGTAACTGACTCTTTCCAGACATGACATCACAACAAAAATACAATTAATCCCCATTTATTTTAAAATATAAATCCCGCCTATCTTAATTACAAAATATTTTTTGTATTTAAAATAGATTTTAAATACAAAATATTTTTTAAATTGTAGTTTTAATACATTTATTTTTATATATAATAAAGAAAAACAGTAATACCCATTTGTCTTTAATATAATATCCCGCCTATTTTAAATAATAATAATAATAATTTTTTTTATCGTTTTAGATCCATTTATTTTAATATAGATATTTTTTCAAATATACAATAAATCTTCTATTTTAAATATAAGATAAAACCTTTAATCCCCATTTATTCTAAATATTGTTCTAACCTAGGAAGGGTTACTGAGTGACGAATAACCAAAACCGTTGTTGGAAATGAAATGGTAATATCAACAAAATACAATACTCGCCAGCGGCGTGAAGTAGGTAACTACTGCTAGTAGTGGACTACTTAGATTATTGATATTTATTATGTATAAAAATACATAATTAGGGCACAAGGCCAAAAAACGGGAGGGGTTGAGAGGTAGCCGATTCCGAGCCAATCGCCAGGTAAGCGAAAACTCAGGGTTACTGAGATAATGCGCCACTGGCGCCCAAGACCAGAAAGAGCGAAACTCCTCCTCCGACAAGTCGAGCCGCTCACGTAGAGGATCCTTCGCAACCACCTCCACTAAATAACGATAGAAGACCTTCCTAGGCCGTCAAAGATCACTGGATCAAGAAATGATTGTCAAGGCGTACCGACACTCGCGAAGGAAATCCGATTGATTCCGGGGTTTACGACGGCGCACAATACGCGAGATGGGGGGTCTGATAGTAAGGAAAGGGAATGCGTCCCGAACAATCTCCGCCATAATCGAATCTCCTGTCAAAGAGCGGCGTAGAAAAGCCAACCTCGAGCCGAGTTTGTGGCTCGCCAAGTGCGGCATTCAAAGCCCCCCATGACACGGACGTTGTGTACAGACTTCTCTGTCGACCTGATGTTTGCGTCCCCTCCATAAAACGGAAGATAACGAGCGCTCGAGCGGCTTCTTATGATCTTTACAGTGAGGAAGTACGGACAATCAATAAAGGACAATCGGGAAAACGTATGTGGCACACGCCTCCGCCCTTCTTTTCACGGACAACCCCCGTCGACCCCAAGTCTGACCGGCTGCGTCGACCTTTGCTCGTACTTCAGACCAGTTTTTCTCCAGCTGGAGGTCGGGTCCAAACCACACTCCAAGAATGTGGACAGGAACGTTCGTCCAACCGAAGGGCTCCGGAAGATCGACCCCCTTCCAGGCACCCAACCGCAAGCACGACGACTTGTCGCGGTTAATCTTGGATCCTGTCACCTTTTCGTACCGATCAAGCGCTTTCAGTACCACCTCAGTGTCGCTGCGGGATGACACGAAAGGAGACACGTCATTGGCGTACGCGGAAACCCTGGATCGAGTCCCTCCAGGAACGGCGATTCCACGTAGGGCCGGACTGTACGCCCCGTCCCTCAGCCGGCGAAGGAGAGTCTCCGACGCCAAAGCACAAAGCAGGGGCGACAGTGGACAACCCTGACGAACCGACCTAGACACCGCAAAAGCGCCCGACAGCTTCCTGTTCACTTGTACCACAGCACTGGGGTAGTGATACAGGAAGCTAATCCAGCGGCAGAAGTCGGCTTTGAATCCGGCAGCCTGCAGAACAGCTGCAAAGCAACGATGGTCAACCCTATCAAATGCCTTGGACTGATCTAAATTGATAAGCGCGGCCTCATCATCGTATTTTCCACCCTCTATGATCGTGTGGATCAGATGCAGGTTACTCTGAACTGTTCGGCCACTCACAGAACAAGTCTGCTCAGTACCCAACAGAGACTCGGCAACTGACTTCAAACGCTCTTGCAAGATCTTGGCCAACATCTTTAACTCTGAGTTTAGCAGAGTTATGTGCCTGTAATCAACTAATTTCCCCCAATATCCTTGCCCTTTTTCAACAGTGTGATCACATCCCAGGTGAACCGGTCGGGGATGGCCCCTTGCCGGAACCAGTTGTTGAACACAACCGTCAAAATCGGGACAAAGATGTGCAACAGCCAATTAACGTACAATTAATGGGGCAAACTTTCCATAACGGGCGACCTTCTTCAATGTCGCGTAGACTTCGCCCTCCGTAATCACTCCCTCGCAGCTAGCCGCTTCAGTCGAGGAAAGTAGAGGAAAGTCAGTCAAATAGCTGCGAAAATCGTCATCACGAAGACCAGGCTCCTTGGTAAAGCGTCTCTCGAAATGCCGCCGAAACGCCTCGTCAGTGACCCGAAGAGTGTGTCCCTCCGGGATTTTGACTTCACGGATGTGCCGATCGGTCCCTCGACTGATCTCTTCCTTGCGCAAATCTGCGCTTATATTCACCGCTTCGGAAGACATCTTGCTTAACCTATGTCTAATTACCTGGTCCATGTAGCGCTCGCTAGTCAAGCGCTCCAGGGCCTCCCAAGCTAAGGCTATGTCTAGGGGACCCCCCCAGCCACCGTTTGGGAAAAACTTAAGCGACTTAAGCGTCTTCACCTTCTCAGCTCTATGTAGGGTGAGCCATTTGCTGAAATCAGTGGTGAAGGACCTTATCCAATTCTTAATTCTCTCCCACCACTTAGTCCCAATAACCGCCCCACTGCACTAAGCTAGTTAGCTGCTCCTGGAAGTTCAGCCTGTCCAGTAAGGATAGACTGAACTTCCAGGAACCAGCCATTCTAAGCCTACGATCTAACGCCACCCGGGCACAAACGAGTTTGTGATCCGAATAGCCTACCCAGTGGAACGTGGGACAACCTAACACGTCTCCTCTAACTACATTCTATCCAGGTAGCTAACCATCCGGGTAAAAGGCCAGTTATGAGCCCACGTCCACATTTTCCCGCCCCCCGGAGTGATCGACCCGGTATCTATCGACGAGTCCAAACTCTTCGATCAGATCAACCAGGCTACGATCGCCCCTTCCCCCGCTAGCCCCCCGCCCCCTATCTAACTTGGGGTCCAGGATGGCATCCCAGTCCCCCATTAAAAATAGGCACGTTGAATCCACCAGGGACGGCCCCAACTGCCGAAAAAACGATATCCGCTCCTCCATGTCGTTAGGCGCATTAACCGCAACAACTCGGAACGAACCACTTTTCACGGCAATATCGGCCACGATCAACCGGCCCTCGGCATCGGTATGCACAAAGTCCACCTTCACATCAAGAGTACGCTTCACCAGCAAAGAAATTCCTCTGGCATGTCGGTCCCCATATGCAGAATAAACGACAAAACGCTAGACAGCACACACGCATCGACGCTGCAAACAAAGTGGGTCTCTTCGATTGCGGCGACATCCACGCCGAAAGACAAGAGATCCTGGAGCAGTCTTACCCCGATCCATTAAGCCCTTCGCATTCAGACTGGCTAACCTCATTGACATCGTTTAGGCTTGCAAAAATAAGAGTGTAAGAAAAGAAAAACCTACTCACATACGGGCCGGAAATCTGTGTCAGTAAGGACCCCGACGGATTGTCCTAGGCTCCTTGTACCTAGTTCCGACGTCATCCGTGCCTCTAAGACAATTGCGCCGACGTCCGTGGGGTAATGTAGTTTCACAGTCCTATATAGTCCTCCATCCCTCGAGTAAAACAAGGACCCTCCCGGCACAAAATAATAAATTCTTTATTTCTCTAATTCGAACATTCGAATATTGGGGAAGCCTTTTTTTAGCTTCAAATAGATGGTCCCAAACTTTGAGGTAGCTACCAGTGTCTCTCACACAGGTGACTACCCCGGGAACATCTGGAAAATTTCAAGGGTCCTTAACTGATTTCCCATCTGTGTTTGTTGTTTTTAATAGAAGTCCTAGAAGTGACTTCCTTTGATTGGATAGACCTTTCTTAACTTTGTCAGTGTCCACTTTACATATTGTCTCTGGGTAACGAGGTAATTTTTTTATTCTTTTTCTTTTCCCTGGCGGGGTGGGGTTGGGAAGAAGTGGAAGAGTGAGGAGTAGTGGACATTAAACTCGCAGAGGAAGTCGAGGGGAGGGGGATGAATCTCGTGTAGGTTTGTCACTTATTCTGTTGTACCTTTCGGTGAACTTGGTACAAAGAGGGAGCTGGTTTTTGCCACGTTCTTCTCCGCTCTACTCCGTCCAGCACTTTTTTCTACAGGTCTTTCTGGTTCCTCCTCCTCTTCTCTGGACATTTTCAAAGAAGAAGAGCGAGGTGGAGGCACTACTACCACCTCCATTTTTCTTCCGATTGCTGCTGCTTTTCCCCTGGTCGCTGCTGCTTTATTCCGGTTGTTGCTGCTTTTTTGCCACTTTTTGTGGTTGCTTTGGTGATTTTGGGGATCTCTGTTGTTGCTGCTGTTGCTTCTTGACCTCCTCACACCGCTCCTGTCGTGCTGCTTGGTCTGGTTTCGTAACTTGTTGTTGAGAAAGGGGTGGGCTTGTCACCTTTGCCCTTCTCTTCACTTCAGCCAGATACCATGAGGGGCCTTTTCTTTATCTATCGGAACTGTTGTTGTTGCTGCTGCTGCTGCTGCTGCTGCTGGAGGTGCATTTTTGTCGGATGCTCCACCTTTTTCTGGGGGCCGCTTTTGCCATGTTCCCTGCAGCACCACATAACCAAACTCCTCCTTCCTTCAACCACCGCAAGCATTCTCTTGTCGCGGCATGTCAGGACGTTTGGTATGTCCTGGAAGTTCTGTCGCGTGAGCACCACCTGCAGAATCACATCTCCAGTTGCAATGCCACTTTTGCTTTTCACCGCACTCATTTCATCTACTTGGCCGAATTTTGCAAAGAAAGCTCCTATCCGGTCTTCGCAGATGTCTACCGGTACTCCGTGTACTGTGACTTTCGTCTTCCTGGTTCCCATGTATTCTGTTTGCAGTCGTATAGCTGATGTTGACAGAATACTTCCTGCGAGCTGTTTCGCTTCCACTTCCAAGCCGAGAAGAACGTCCCACATGGCATTGCTTTTTCTCACCAAAATCCTAGGAGTGATTTTGAGACTTTTTAAAGCCTCCTCCATAGTGTCTCTGCTAACTCCAATGAGTCTACGACTCTTCATATCAAAGGTTACTAGGGAGATTACTCTGGCATTAACGACTCCCAGCGCCCCAGGAATTGTTTTCTTGCGGGTATTGTTCGTATTTTCCCCGCTGTTCTTCATAATAAGCCGCATCTTTTTTCTTTGACCTGCTCTCGGACAAGGCCTATTCTTTGTGCTGGTGCCAAATTTTCGGTTTGCACTGGCGATGTATCTGACTTTTCACTCATGATTGCTGATAGCCACCACTGCTGAACAAATATAACTTTGCCTGTTTCTATATATTATTTTTTAAAATGCAGGCATAAAAAACAAAACAACAATTGTGAATAAAAACAAAAGCGTGGAAAAATAAGATCAATAAACACGTAAGAACTAAAACAGAGAAATACGAAAAAGGTAAATAAAAACAGAGAGAGGGTAAAAATACAAACAAGGAAATAAACAAGAAAGAAACGAAAATGCGTAAAAATAAATTTGCACAAAATAAGAAAACTGAAAAGTTGAAAAGTTTTAGAAAATAAAAATGAAAAACCTTAACTGTTCAAATAACTCAAGCTTGTCAAAAAACACAGTCCACAAAAGCAAAAGCAAAAGCAATAAGGTCTAACTAGACAGCATATTGAGATTTGTTGTGAAAATACACAATTATGACACAAGGCCGAAAAATGGGAAGCGGTTGAGGCTGTTCGTCAATATCTAATACCTAGCTAATCTGATTCACGACTGATTCACTCATTACAATTTGCCCATTCACGACAAAAACTCGTCCGTCACCACTCAATCCTCCATACACCATAATATCGCATCCTCTCAAGGGGGTCCTACAAAACGCGCCCCATGCCATAAAAATTTAATAATAATAATAATTATATATAAAAATCTATGATGAAAAATGAGAGGGGATGCAATGAACCCCAAAAACAAACTAAACACCAACACAAAGTAAATTAAACATAACTGATGTTAGTAGGGCCCGTCCAACCATCAAAAAAGAGAGGCCGCTGTATTCTGGCCATTGGACAAAATTAAGAGGCTCTCTCGCTAAGGAAGTGGGAAAGGGGAAAATATATGGACATAGGAAATAAAAAGCTGATCCAGTCGAGATAAAAAGGGACCAAAACTAACTGGGGAGGTTTGGAATCTCAATTTGGATCATAACCAAAAATGCAGCCCGGAACAGGCCAGGAACAACACTTACATTAACTAGGTACACAACAGCTTGTCTAACCTAACCAAGGAGAGGGCTTCGAAGGAAACCACCCCGATGTGATGTAGGTTGACCTAGAAAAGAAAATCAAGGCTAGCCCCGTTCTCACGAACCAAGTTCGCCTCAGTCACCCACCTTTCGCTGAAGACTCTCGAATGCAAGCGTTTTCTATCAGTTCTAATCTTCATCTTGAGCTAATGCTCAAAGAATCGGATCAGATCCTGATGAAAAAGACGATCGCCTCGCAAGACTTCCTCCTATCGCCTCGTCCACATCACAATCCGGGCTGTGGCCAGCAGCGTCATAAACTCCATTCGTTTCACCCCAGAATACGGGGGTGACGCATTGTCACACGCGTATGCGTGATCAATGAGCACGAGCTTTTCGAGAGCCAGACGAGTCGTCAAGTCGCCGACATGGTTACATAAGGGACGGACCCGGGGACAATGGTAGAATGCATGCGAAGCCGTTTCTTCAAATCCGCCAAGCCCCATATGAAGTCAATATTATTGAGAGGCAGCCGATTCCGAGCCAATCGCCAGGTAAGCGAAAACTCAGGGTTACTGAGATAATCCGCCGTGGAAGAGTGAGGGGGAGTGAATATTGAACTGGCAGAGGAGGTGGAGTGAGACGGGTATGGAGCTCGAGTAGGTGAAGTGGGGAGGCGCCTTGCTTTTAGCAGTTATTCTATAGCTTGTCCTGGCGAGACCGGTACTGACAAAGACCTGCTTTTTGGTAGACTTATTTCCAACCTGCTTCGGCCGGCACGTTTCTCTACCGGTATTTCAGCGTCTTCCTCCTCTTCTCTAGTTCTTTCCAATGAAGAAGAGCGAGGAGGAGGCATTTCCTCCATCTCCTCTTCTGGTTGCTGGTGCTTCTGCTGCTGCTTTTTTATCCTCTTTGTGTTGCTGTTTTGTTGCTGATTTCGGTGATTTTGGGGGTTTCTGTTGTTGTTGCTGGGGTTTCTGTTGTTGCTGCTCCTGTCGTGCTAGTTCTTTTCGGTGACTGTGTGACTGTGTGACTTGCTGTTGAGGAGAGGGTGGGTTTGTCACTTTTTCCTTCTCTTCACTTCAGTCCAGGCACCCTGTGGGGCCTTTTCCTTTTCTACTACGACTGTCGCTGCTGCAGGTGCATTCTTCGTAGGCTGTTCCACCTTCTTCCCGGGGCGCTCCTTAGCCATGTGCCCCACTGAACCACATGACCAACAACACGGCCTCCTACCCTCCACGACGACGAACACTATGTAGTCCCGATATGTCAAAATATTTGGAATGTTTTGGAAACTCTGCCGTGTGAGGACAACTTACAAAACTATATCACCGGTTGCAATGCCGGCTTTGTTGAGTACAGCACTCACTTCTTGTACCTGTCCATACTTGGCAAAGAACGCTCCCATTCAATCTTGTGAAATGTCAACTGGTACGCCATGCACAGTAATTTATGTCTTTCTTGTGCCCATATACTCCGTTTAGAGTCTCAATGACGTCGTTGAGAGGACATTACCTGCTAATTACTTTGCTTCTAGTTCTGATCCGAAAAGAAGGTCGCACATTGCATTGCTTCTCCTCGCCAACACTTTTGGTATGATTTTGAGGCATTTTAGTGCCTCATCCATGCTCTCTCTGCTGACCCCGATGAGTCTCCGACGTTTTACATCTGTGGTCAGCATCGAAATTACTTTGGTGTTGACAGCTTCCAAAGCCTCGGGGATAGTAAGGAACACATTGTCCCTGCAGGTATTTTTCATACTTTTGGCGTTGTTCCTCATAAAAAGCTGCATCTTTTTCCTTAGTCTCGCTCTCGGACCAGGCCTGTTTTTTGCTGGTTCCAAATTTTCGGTTTGCATCGGCGGCGTATGTGAATTTTCGCTCATGGTGGCCGATAGCCACCATGGCTGAACAAATTAAACTTTTCCTGTTTCTATATATTATTTTTTTTAAATGCAGGCATATAATGCAAGACAGAATTTTAAAAAGCAAATAAAAACAAGAACGTGGAAAAATAAAACAAATCAACACGTAAGAACTAAAAACAAAGAAATACGAAAAAGTAAATAAAAACAGGGGGAGGGTAAAAATACAAAGACATACAAATAAATATGCACGAAATAAGAAATCTGAAAAATTGAAAAGTTTTAGGAAATAAAAATGAAAAACCTTAAAAAACACAGTCCACAAAAGCAAAAGCAATAAGGTCTAACTAGACGGCAGATTGATATTTATTGTATTTAAAATACAAGTATGGCACGTGGTCGTCACTAACTCTCTTCTACCTAGCTAATCCGATTCACGACTGATTCACTCATTACAATTTGCCCATTCACCACAAAAACTCGACTGTCACCAATCAATCCTCCCTACACCATAATACCGCATCCTCTCAAGGGGGTCCTACAAAACGCGCCCCATTCCATAAAAATCTAATGATTATAAAATTTGTACTTAAAAATTTAAGGATGAATAAAATGAGAGCAGAGGAAGATGGACCCAATAACAAAATAAAATATTAACACAAAACGACTAAATATAACTGATGTTAGTAGGGCCCGTCCTACCCTCAAAATTGGAGACCGGTGTATTCTGCCCATTGGACAAAATCAAGATGATTTCACACTAAGGGAGTGGGAAAGGAGAAAAAAATATACGGACATGGGAAATAAAAAGCTGACCCAGTCGAGACAAGGGGGGGGCAAAAACACCTGGGGATCATAACTAAAGAGGCAGTCGGCAACAGGCACAATTCTTACTCACATTAACTAGGTACAAAAAAGCTTGTTTAACCTAACCAAGGGGAGAGCTCAACAGGAAACCACTCCGATATGACGTAGGTTGACCTAGAAGAGAAAATCAAGGCTAGTCCCCTTCAAACGAATCAAGCTCGCCTCAATCACCCAACTTTCGCTGAAGACTGTCAAATGCAAGCGTTTTCTATCAGTTCTAATCTTCATCTTGAACTGATGCTCAAAGAATCAGATCAGATCCTGATGAGAAAGACGATTACCTTGTAAACTTCCTCCTGTCGTGTCGTCCAAAGCACCATTCGAGCCGTGGCTAGCAGCGTCAGAGACACCATCCGTTTCACCCCAGAATACCGGGGCGGCACATTGTCACACACGTATGCTGAACACCACCGTTGTTGTCACACGCGTTGTTGAATACCACCGTCAAAATCGGGACAAAGATGTGCGACAGCCTCAAGTACAATTCATAGGGCAATCTGTCCAGACCTGGCGACTTGCCTCAGCCGACCTTCTTCAATGCCGCACAGACTTCGCTCTCCGTAATCTCTCTCTCGCAACTAACCGCTTCAGTCGAAGAAAGTCAGCCAAATAGCTGCGAAAATCGTCCTCACGAAGACCAGGCTCCTTGGTAAAGCGGCTCTCGAAATGCCACCGAAATGCCTCACACATGTCGTCAGTGGGCCGAACAGTGTGTCCCTAAGGGGTTTTGACTTCCCGAATGTGACGATTGGTCCCTCGACTGATCTCTTCCTTGCGCAAATCTTCGCCCATATTCACCGCTTCGGAGGACATCTTGCTTAACCTATGTCTAATTACCTGGTCCATGTAGCACTCGCTAGTCAAACGCTCCAGGGTCTCCCTAGCAAAGGTTTTCCCCCCAGCCACCGCCCGGGAAAAACTGGCCTAAGCGTCTTCACTTTCTCAGATCTATCTAGGGCGAGCCGTTTGCTGAAATCAGTGGTGAAGGACCTAATCCTATTCTTAATTCTTTCCCGCCACTTATTCCCGATAACTGCCCCCACTAGCTCCCGCTGCACTAAGCTAGTTAGCTGCTTCTAGAAGTCCCGCATGTCCAGTAAAGACACATTGAACTTCCAGTACCCAGCCAATCTAGGCCTACGATCTAACGCCACCCGGACATAAACGAATTTGTGATCCGAATAGCCTACTGAGTGAAAAGTTGGACATTCTGACAAGTCTACGTTGGCTCTTCTAACATTCTATGCAGGTACCTAACTACCCGGGTAAAAGGCCAATTAAGTGCTCACGTCCACATTTTTCCCCCGGGGTGATTGACCCGGTATCTATCGACGAGACCAAACTCTTCGATTAGATCAACCAGGCTACGATCGCCCCTTCACCCGCTAGTTACCCGCCCCCTATCTAACTTGGTGTCCAGGATGGCATCCCGTCCCCCATTAAAAGTAGGCGCGTTGAATCCACAAGGAACGGCCCCAACTGCCGAAAAAACGAGATCCGCTCCTCCCGGTCGTTGGGCTCGCAACGACTCGGAACGAACCACTTTTCACGGCAATATCGGCCACGATCAACCGGCCCTCGGCATCGGTATGCACAATGTCCACCTTCGTAACAAGAGTATGCCTAACCAGAAAAGAAACTCCTCTGGCATGCCGGTCCCCATATGCTGAATAATCGACAAAGTCGCTAGACAGCACACACGCATCGACGCTGCAAAGTGGCTCTCTTCGATCGCGGCGACATCCACGCCGAAAGAGACCTCGGTGCAGGCGAATTGCCTTACTTCGATCCCTCAACACCTTCGCATTCAAACAGGCTATCTTACGTGACATCTTCTCGGACTGTAAAAAAGATAAATAAATAAAAAAGAGTAAGAGCAAAAAACCTACTCATGTACGGGCCGGAAATCTGCAGCGGTAAGGACCCCGACGGATTGTCCCAGGCTCCCTGTTCCTAACTCCGTCGTCATCCGACCATCCAGGACAATGCAGCCGATATCCTTACATAAGGAGGGATGGAGTAACACGGGGACCCTCCCAGGACAAAAATGATTCAGTTTCTTTAAATTTCCATTGTCCATTTCAAATACTCTTATTTTGGGGTAAGCCTCTTTAGCCTCAAACAGATGGCCTGAGGTATCCACCGGTATCTCTCACAAGGGTAATGAATCCAGGGGCGTGAGGGATATTCCGGGGATCCTCGACCGACTTTCCGTCAATTATGTCTAATTTGAAAAGAAGCCCTAAAAGGGCCCTTTTTATTTAGAAACGCCCTTTTCTTGCTTTGTCTTTGTCCACCGTGCCAATGTCGTCCGGGCCTGGTAAAAGTTTCTTTTTTATTCTTCTCCCTTGATGGGTGAGGAGGGGAAGAAGTAGATGTGTGTGGGTGGGGGTGGATATCGATCTAAGGGAAGAATTGGAGTGGGAAGGGGAGGGATCACGGGTAGGAGAAGCAGAGAAACTTCTGATATTGGTCGTGAATTCCCTTAGAGCGACCTGGTTTTGTCCATGACTCTCTCCGCCCTACTACTGCCAGAGTGTCTTTGTGATGAATCTTCCTCTTCTTCTTATCTTATCCTCTTTAAGGATCATGCCCGAGGTGGTGGCATTTTGACCACCTCCATTGGCATGTCTAGCTGCTGCTTCTCTCTCTGTTAGTGTTGCTGTTGTTCTGTTGTTGTTGTTGCTGTGGCTGCTGCTTTTGGTGCGGCTGTTTCTCTTGCTGCTGCTCCTTCTTTTGGGGCTGCACTTCTTTTTGAGGCTGCACCTCTTTTTGAGGCTGCACCTCTTTTTGAGGCTGCACCTGCTTGCTCTTTTCACGTTGCTCCTGCTGTAATGGTTGGTGCTTTCTTTGTGCTCCTTCCTGATTTGAAGGGGATGGTACGTTTGTAGTCTTCCAGTTTTTCTTCACTTCTTTCCAGTGTCCTTCATTAGTCTTTGAAGAAGTTCCCTCAACTACTGTTGTTGCTGATGTCTTTGCTGTTGCTGGTCGAGGTGGAGATTGTGTAAGTTTCCCGAGACACTCTTTAGCCATGTGCCCCGAGGCTCCACGGGCCCAGCAACACGGTCTCCGGCCGTCCACGCCCACTAGCATTCTCTTTTCACGGCAGACCAGTACATATGGAATTTCATTAAAACTTTTTCTGTCCACCGGTGGCAATTCCAGTCTTACTGAGAATCTTCACTTCTTCCACAACAAAAAATGATGAGTGTATAGAAACTGCAGACAAAAGACAATAATCGATTCAATATGATTATTTTCTTAGCTTAATGTACTCCAAGGTTAATGGGGCCTCCTACTGAGGATTGAATTCACTACACCAGCGAGTCAGTCTGTATATCAGGCTTGCTAACCGTTTTGCTATGTTAGGCACCCGAATCGATTCGCTATAGAACTGATGTGAACCCGAAGTAGGGGCCACGGAAGGAAAACACGGAACACGGGTTAGAGGTAAGAAAGATATATTAAACAGAAAAGTTACAAAGAATATTGTAAGAGTAAGCAGAGCTTACTATCCAGTGGCGTCCGATATTGGTATCGTACGCGGCTGTGCATTACTGGTGCTACAATATTTATTGTTGAAAAAATACAACAAATGTGGCACAAGGTCAAAAAGGGCGTGGGGGAAAAGGACGGTCATCATTTGTCTTAAATTTAAACTTAGCTAGCCACAACCACTGACCCAATCAAACCAAAACAATATTCCTACCACCAAAACAACACATTCGTACTTACCTTTCTTACTACACCCACCAAAATACCTCACGGTCTCAATGAAAATCCTAATTAATTCCATATGTATAAATAATGTCTGTGGGGGGAGGGGGAATTAAAATAACAATGTTTAAAAGAACCCCAATGATTATATACAAAATGACATAAAATTATTTACAAGAAACTAAACAAAATTGTGTTAGTAATAAAAAAACCCACAAACTTTAAATGTGGCAGAAAAATCAGTTAACTAGACGAAATCGATGCGGGACTTTTTTTAAAAAATGAAGAAAACATTCATCCATCCCAAACACTCACACAGACATGCACTCATTCAGACACAATGTTGTTGTGTCTGAATGAGTGCATGTCTGTGTGAGTGTTTGGGATGGATGAATGTTTTCTTCATTTTTTAAAAAAAGTCCCGCATCGATTTCGTCTAGTTAACTGATTTTACGAAAACACGCACACGAAACGAAAGGCGCCCCGCATCCACCTGAGAACTGAAATCACTGACCACCTAACGAGGGAGGGGAGGGGAGTTAAACTAAAGGAAAATAAAGGGGGACAGAAATAAAAGGGGCCAATGAGCAAACACAACCTAGCTAAGTTTACTGGAAAAGAGAAGAAAAACTAAACAATCAAATAACCCTAATCTAGCCTAAATCCAGGGATGGGTTACCCAAGTTTAACCCAGGAAAACAATATCCTGATGCCTAACCGGCATCAAAATGCCACTCTAGGTCAGACCCTTTTACTCTACACATACGCGCAAGATTCACCCACCTTTTGCCAAATTCCGATGAGGTGAGCCGCCGCCTTTCCGTCCTAATCTTGACTTTAAGCTGATGCTTAAAGAACAAGATCAGTTGGGAAGAAGTGAACTTCTCGCCCTCATAGAATTTCTTCTGACGCGTCGTCCAAATCACGACTCTCATAACACCCAGTAAGCAACAGAACACATAATGTTCAGCCTTCGTCATCTGCGACACCACATTGCTACAAACAGAACTGGCCTCAAGGACAAAGAACTTTCCTTGCAGCATGCGAACCATGAGGCCTTCAACAAACTTGCACAACGGCACTACCGCCCTGCAATGAAAGAAGGCGTGGCCAATGGTCTCGACCTCCCCAGTACAGCGACGGCAGTTTGGATATTTCTCCAAGCCTGCTGAACAAAGTCTTTTGCCGACCCAGAGGGCCCCACGAGTGACCAGCCAGGTGAGTGATGCCTCATCATTATTGAGGCCTTTCAACCCAGGCGCCCAAGGCCATATCGAGCGAGCATCCTGCTTCGTAAGACCGAGTTCGTCAATCAGATCATCCTGAACGGCTCCCCTGACTAACACTTGATACAATGCCCTACGAAACAACGCCTGGGCGTTGGAGAGGCCATCCAACGCCCGTGAGAGGCGTTTCCGAGCAAGACGACATTCACGGTAGAAGGAGCACTCGGCACGGGGTGTACGGCCGGCCTCCTCCCGGCACGAGTGCACACTTCTCAGAGATGGGAAATATTTAAGGACGTCTTCCTTCCAGAAGACGCCCTCTTCATCCGATGCGCGACACATTCGGTTCAAAAAGTTGATGCGAAGCATATCGAGACGAATCTCAATGCTAGGCATACCCAGACCGCCCTCAGAGGGATGAAGGCAACAGATCTCGCGACATACCATAGCGGCTTTGTCTCTCCACAAGAAAGAGAACAAGACCTTTACTAATAAAATTAGTTTGGTAGACGGGAGTGGAAGTACAGAAAGTCGGTAAAGGAGAATCGGGTAGATGTGTGAAACACATACTTCCGCCCTCCCCTTCAAGGAAAGCATGCTCCGAGACCACAGATTAACCACGATCTCGGCCTTCCCTTGTACCTCCGACCAATTCATTTCCAACTGGAGATCAGGACCGAACCAGACGCCGAGTATCTTGATCGGCCCATCCGTCCAGAGGAAAGGTCCGGGAAGAGAAACTCCCTTCCACGCACCCAACCGCAAGCCAACAGACTTATCGCGGTTGATCTTGGCCCCTGTCACCATCTCATAGCCACTGATTTCTTTGCTGACTTCGTCAATCTCGGCTCTGCTCGACACAAGAACCGAAACGTCGTCAGCATAGGCAGAATACCTGGCTGAGGTGGTAGCCCCAGACAAGGAAATTCCGCTCAGGACAGGATTCGCCTTTAACTTGCGAAGGAAAGGTTCCAAAGCAAGAACGTAAAGCAAAGGCGAAAGCGGACAAACTTGACGAATGGAGCGAGACAATACGAAAGGCCTCGATCTTACCCCATTCACCTTCACCAGCGCACCGGGGGTCGCATACAAAATTCGGATCCAGGTGCGAAAGTCGGCTCCGAAACCGGCCGCCGAAAGGACAGCCTCTAGAAAGCGATGGTCAACCCTATCGAAGGCCTTGGACTGATCTAAATTGATCAGCGCGGCTTCACTGTCAACTTACTCTAAGATCAAGCGTACCATATGCAGGTTATCCTGAATAGTCCTGCCCTTCACAGCACAAATCTGTTCGGAGCCAATCAGACTAGACAGGACAAGCTGCAAACGGTTGGCTAAGATCTTCGCCAAAATCTTTAACTCTGTGTTTAACATAGTCAAAGAGCGAAAGTTATTTATCCCATCCCCACCGTTCTTGTCCTTACGCAGCAACTTGATCACACCCCTGGTGAAGCGTTGGGGTATAGATCCCTGCTTCATCCAGTTGTTGAAGATCAGTTCCAGCAAAGGAACAAAAACGGGCGACTGCCTCTAGTAAACTTCGTAGGGAAGACCATCTAGTCCCGGAGATTTATCCAGGCCAACCTGCTTCAGCGCTTCCCAGATTTCCGACTCTGTGATGGGACCCTCGCACCCAGCCGCTTCAGCTGCCTCAAGGCAGGGAAAGTCGGCCAAATAGGCGTCGAACAGAGCAGGGCTCAGACCGGGTTCCCTGGTGAAAAGATCCTGAAAGTAATCTCGAAAAGCCTCGCATATGCCCGCGTTTGTAGTCACGGTCCGATTATCCGGCAATGTGACGCATGCGATATGTCGCCGAGATACGCTCCGATTTTCCTCTGCACGCAATTCAGCGGCCATATTCATCGCCTCAGCGGACATTATTTTTAACATAGCCCTAACTACCAGAGCTTGATCCTTCTTGATATGCAAGGAGGACAACTCTGCCTTAGCTAAGGCTATTTCCCCACTATTACGGGATTTCACTGCCCGATCAACCTTTTCTTCTAAAGCCGTTTGCGCCGCTAATCTATCTAGGTTGAGTCGACGACTAAAATCGGTAGCAAACGTTCTAATTTTGGATTTTAATTTATCCCACCAGGCATTTTTTAAAACCGCCTCCGTCAATTCCCTCTGTATCATTAGTAACAGCTGGTCCCGGAAATCCTGCTCACCAAATAGTGAGCCGTTTCCAGTACCCAGCCACCCTAACCTTAGGATTATCTAAGTTTACACGGACCCGGACAAGCCTATGATCCGTATAAACTATATAATGGAAGCTTGGACACCCTAAGAGCCCTACATCGACTCTATTAACTAAAACTCGGTCCGAGTTGCCACCATACTACCTCCCGAGGGTGCTCATTCCAGTACTTATCGACAAGATCAAACCCGCCGATAAAGTCCCGAAATGGTTTCACATCAGGATTGTTAGTACCCTGTTTTTGCCCTATACGATCTATATCGGGGTCAAGGACGGCATTCTAATCACCCGCTAAAACTACCCGACGAGATGTCGTCAAGTACGGCTCGATCTGCCGAAACAAAGCAGGTCGCTCAGAATGGTTATTGGGAGCATAAACCCCAATGAGTCGTACAGCCTTATCCTTTATGGTAACATCCAGCACGCAAAGCCTGCCCGCCGGATCTGCGAAGACAAGAGTACATGCAGCCTTCAAAGACTTGCTCACCAGCCAAGAGACACCCCTCGAACGACCATCAAAACATGCTGAATGAAGGGACAACCCCTTAGACAGTATGTCCTCACGGTCATGAGAAGAAAACCGGATCTCTTGCACACAACAAACATCCACCCCGAGACGCTGAAGGTCACGAGAGAACCTCGCCCTGCGAGACTCGGACCTCAGGCCCCGCACATTTATACTAGCTAACCAGAGTGCCATGATGAAAACTGATTAGGGTTGTATTACTGGTTTAAACATGGTCGGGGTAAGGATACCAACAGCCTCTCCCATAGACCAATGGCCCATCTCAGTCTTGATGGTACCGTCTTGGGAAATTCCGCCGATATCCCAGGGGAAAGTCAGTTTGAGTTCTCTATACAGAGAGGGGTGAACTAAAACAGGGACCCTCCCTGCACAAAATTGTTTTAATGATTTTAATTTCTGGTTTTGGACAATGGCTATTGGCAAAGTCATCTTGTTGGACATGATGGCCTCGTCCAACATTGCCCAAATTTGTTTGGCTCCAGATCCGGTTCTAATCACTGTGAGAACCCTTTGGGCCAGAGGGAATTTTTCTGGTACTTCCACGTCAAGGTCCTCAGACTGTTTTATTGAAAGGAGATATCGTAAGTCTTTTATGCGATTTTCATAGTCTCTTGCCCTTTCTGTCTGAGCCGGGGAGATACGGCAAACATCCTCTCCCAAATTGTAAATTTGTTTTTTTGATTTTTTTTTGTCTTTGAGCTCCTGAGTGGGGCTTCTGTTGCGTTTAGAGGAGAGTGGAAGCATTTCTGATTTTTTCACGGGGGAAGGACTTGGAGTATGCAGAGGGGTATGGGAGGTTGTTTTTTTAATGGGGGGGGCTGGGAGTGTGGAGAGGGGTATAGAATGGTCTATGTCTATAAGGGCTGGGATCTCTGCTGAGGGGAAGTGATTATGATGGTGATGTCAGGGGGGCTGGTCGTTTCTTGGGAGAAGGGGAGGACCGGGTAGAGGACGTTGAAGGAATAGGGTCTAATTGCTTTTTTTGGTGTCTAGTTTTTTTTTAAGCTCTTTGATTTTTTCTGTTTTCTCGTACCCGGGATCGTATTTCTGTTGCTTTTCCTTGAATGTCAGTTGAGAGGCTGGGGCATCGCCCTTAACGTTGCTAGAGGGAGTGGGACTGTCCGTGCCTTTGGTCCTTGGGGCTTCAGGGGACTGAGGACCCGCTGTCTGGCGCTTCCCTCTGGCCCTACCAGCAACTAGCCATTCCTTTTCTCCCTTCTCCGCAACAGTACTAGCAGCGGACGAAGGCTCTTTGGGGAATGTGGTCTTTTGGCCAACCGAAGGATTATCCCTACCGGTCCCAGATGCTGGCATGCCCATTACAGGCGAGGCGGTAGGTACAGACGCGGTCAGAGAGGGATATTGGTCAACAGGAGATTGAATACCAGAGATCTTCTTCTCTGGGCAGGAAGAGGAGAGGTGACCAGGCTCTCCACACTTCCAGCATACGGGTTTACGGCCGGTCACAATGACCGGCAACTTCAATTTCCCTACCGCCAGACAGTTGGGGATGGAGCGGAAGGCCTGTTCATCGAGTCGAATATCAAAGCTCCACCCCCCGTTCAGGCTATCGCAGAAGGAAGTCCCACTAAAGCAGCAGCAGCAGAAGCCACCCAGGAAGCTGGTTGAAGAACAACCACAACAGCAGCAACAAAAACAACAGACACAAAAAGTCCTGCAAAGGAAAAACTCAAATAGCCTGATAATGATATGGAGGTGGAGGAGGTGTCTCCAACACGGTCCTCTTCCTTGAAAAGGAGCCGGGTGGAAGAAGAGGGCGAGGAAGAGGAGACACAAATAAAGAAGCAAACTGGACAAAGCAGGGAGGGGAGGAGCAGAGAAAGAGCCAAGTGCATATCCGTCCCTGCTTCGCCTGTGCAAGATAAACCGGACACTCCAGCGGATAAGAGCCTCCCTGTTTCCCTTTCTCGTATTTCACTCCCTTCCATCACCCATCACCTCCACACACACCAACCCCTACTGCTTCTGATTCATCACCCCCCCCCACCTCTAAGACATCCCTTTCCACACCTACCCCTTCGTCCACTTCCAACCCGCCACACCCAGACGGAGAAAAAGAGACTGTTTCAGAAAACAGATGATATATGTAGGATGGACAGAGGAAATTGAAAAGAATCTCTCCACCCGAAAAAGATCCCTCTTAGGACCTTTGTTTAAGTTGTCCTCCGTTGACAACAAATCAGTGGAGGACCCAAAAAATGTTCCCAGTGCCCCAGGGTTATTGGCCATATTAGGGACACTGGGAAATATCTCAAAGTATGGACCAATCTCTTTGAGGCCAGAGAGGCCTTTCCAGAAATACGTATGGTATCCATCACTATATAGGGGCCTAAAACTTACTTACCCTACGAACGTTGGCGGGATTGTCCGGGGTAGTCGCGTAGCGACGGAATTAGGAACTGGGAGCCTCGGACAATCGTCGGGGTCCTATATTACGCAGATTTCCGCCCTGTATGTGAATAGGTTTTTGCTCTTATTCTTCTTTTATATTTGCAGGCCTAGAAGATGGCAATGAAGATAGCCAGTTTGAATGCGAGGGGCTTGAGGAATCGGAGTAAGGCTGCCAGCCTGCTCCGGGATCTCTTGTCCTTCGGTGTGGATGTCGCCGCGATCCAAGAGACCCACTTTGTTTGCAGTTCCGATGCATGTGTGCTGGAGGATGACTTTGTCATCTATTCAGCATATGGGGACCGGTTTGCCAGAGGAATTTCTTTGCTTGCCAGACGTACTCTTGATGCGTGAAAAGTGGTTCGTTTCGTGTCGTCCCGCAACGACATTGAGGCGGTACAGAAGGCGTTTGATCGGTACGAGAAAGTGACAGGGGCCAAGATAAACCGCGACAAGTCGTCCAGCTTGCGGTTAGGTGCCGGGAAAGAGGTCGATTTTCTGGGCCGCTTCGGTTGGACAGACGGTCCTGTCCGCATTCTTGGAGTGTGGTTTGGACCCGACCTCCAGCTGGAGAAAAATTGGTCTGAAGTACGAGCAAAGGTCGATTTTGCCGGTCAGATTTGGAATCAACGA
Organism: Acanthosepion esculentum; assembly: GCA_964036315.1. Lineage (NCBI taxonomy): Eukaryota > Metazoa > Mollusca > Cephalopoda > Sepiida > Sepiidae > Acanthosepion > Acanthosepion esculentum. Next base: position 75,292,647 of record OZ038495.1, read on the forward strand.
AGGTTGTCCGTGAAGGGCAGGGCGGAGGTGTGTGCTACATACATTTTCCCTCTTGTTCTTTATCGATTGTCCGTACTTCCTCTCTGTGACGACCACAGGAAGGCGCTCGAGCGATCGCTATTATCTATTTTATGGAGGGGACGCGTGAATCGGGTCGACAGACGAGTCTTCACTAAACGTCCGTGTCATGGGGGGCTGGGAATGCCACACCTGAAGATCCACATTCGTGCCTCTAGGTTGGCTTTTCTACGCAGCGCGTTGACAGGAGGACATCCGATTCTGGCGGGGATTGTTAGGGACGCGTTCCCTTGCCTTACTATCAGTCCCCCATAGTTAAATGAAGACCGTCGTAAACCCGGGGATCAATCGGATTTCCTTTGCGCGTGTCGGTCTATTCCACGGTCCAGTGACCTTTCACGGCCTAGGAATGTCTTCTATCGGTAGTTAGTGGAGGGGCCCGCGAAGGATCCCCTACGTGATACGCTCTGCTTGTCGGAGGATGAGTTTCGCTCCTACTGGTCTTGGGCGCCAGCGGCGGATTACCTCACTAACCCTGAGTTTTCGCTTACCTGGCGATTGGCTCGGAATTGGCTGCCTCTCGACGACAAGGCTTTCATATGGGGCTTGGCAGATTTGCCAGACTGTGAACGGTGTGGCCTTGGTTTAGAAGGAACGGCTTCGCACACCTTCTTCGTTGATCGCATTTTGTAGGTTCCCCTTGTGAGGATCCGGTATTTTGGTGAATGGAGGATTGAATGGTGACGGATGAGTTCTTTTGGTAAATGTGGAAATTGTAGGGTATGAAAGGCTCGTGAATCTGATTAGCTAGGTATAAGATAGTTAGTGAAGACCAGCCTCTACCCCTCCCCTTTTTCGGCCTTGTGACACAATTTGTATAATTATGCAAATAAATCTCCTAGTGATAAACCTCGACTTCACATCAATGGCGTCGCCGATAGGACACCATCTGTCTCTAGAAGATTGAGATTTTGTGGATGCATGGATTCGATGTTTTTCTGCCAGTGCGAGAAGTAAAAAGTTGAAAGACAACAAGGAGAAGGGAGGCCAAAATAAAATTACGGATTTATTCTTGGCTACGGCTGGATGCGAGGCGATAATGAAAGTCTTCCCCATGGCATATCCCACAAACTTGGAAGACCTGACTTTCGAAAATATAAGTCAGATTATAAGGAGAAATGAGACAAAAAAAAAGGCTGGTAGTGGCAGAAAGAACGAAGTTCATGTCGATGAAACAAGAAATTGACGAACCAATTATAAAATATCTACACCGTCTACAAAATGCGAGTAGATATTGCGAATTTGAAAAACTCGGACAAGACGGACAGACTATTGAAGAGGACTTGATTCAATTAAGGCTAATTGAAGGCATGTGCAATGCATCACACCGATATAAAATAATGGAACAACTACAAATAGGAAATATGTCTATAAATACATGCATTGACTTTATACAGCAACAAGAATTAATACAGAAATACAACCATCATAAAAGTCAACCCAGCGAACAAATATTCGTTGATACGTACATGTTAAAAAAGATAAGAAAATGTTCGTATTGTGGACGTGAACACGAAATAAAAAGGGGAAAATGCCCAGCATTTGGAAAAACCTATACAAATTGCTTAAAAAAAGAACCATTTTCAAGCAGTATGCAAATTCAAAAAGAAAACCGTTGAAAGAGTTGAAGAAAACGAAACCAATATGGAAGTGTTCACATTAAAAGAATATAGAAAAAATTGGACAAGAAAAGACATATTAAAGGTTAAAATTAACAACTGCAATTAGATATGCAAATTGATACTGGGAGTGAAGTAACACTGATACCAAAAATTCTTTGGGAACGCATTGGAAAGCCACCTTTACGAAAGAGCAGTTTACAACTCCGCCAATTTGATGCGTCGGTCATAAAAACTTTAGTATACTTTGGAGTTAAAAGATAAATTTGAAGTAATACCTATAATTGTCACAAGATGTAAAAAGAACCACGGACTTCTTGGAAACGACGTGCTTAACATAAATTCTGCAAAATTAATTAATGAGATAAAAATGGAAAAAATTGGAAAGTTAAAACTATAAAGCGAGTTTAAAATTAAAAGAAAATGCACCCCCCTCTTATTATGAGGCACGAAAATTACCAGTACATTTGTTGCCATTAGTAGTAACAAAACTACGAAAATTTATAGAACAAGGCCTTCTTGAACATGTTCCCCCTGGGGGTAGCAAGTGGGCATCACCCATTGTAGTGTTGAGGAAGACAGATGGTGATTTACGTATTTGTGGAGATTACAAAATAGGCGTAAATCACAAAGTCTGTTCGGATTCATATCCCATACCGAATGTTGAAGTTGCATTACATGCACTGGCAGGAATGAGCGTTTTTACAAAAATAGATTTAAAAACGGCATACCACCAAATACCAATAGACGATAACTTCAAAGAAGTAACCACGATAAATACGTCAATAGGGTTACTAAGATGGAAAAGGATGCCATATGGAATAAAAAGGGCAAGCGCCATATTTCAAAGGGCCATCGAACAGGTTTTAGAAAATATGAAAAATATAATTTGTTACCAAGACGATATATGCATAGGAGCTACTAATGAAAAGGAATTAAAAAAGAAAACCGACATAATCTTGAATAGATTAAGAAATGCTGGAATGACAAATGAAAGAAAATGTGTAAGCAATTGTAGTAAAATATCTTTTTTAGGTTATTCCATTTCAAAAGAAGGTATATCACCAGACCAAGCCTTGATAGAAAAAATACTAAAAGTAGCTACACCTACAAATAAAAAAGAACTGGAGTCTTTTTGGGATTGGTGAATTTTTACAGGCGATATTTACCAAAATACACGGACTTGACTGAACCGTTTGCAAATTTAAGAAAATACAATGTTGAATTTATTTGGTCAGAGGAACAACAAAAAGCTTTTGATAGATTAAAAGTAATTATGGCAAAGAAACCAGTAGTGAAAATGTTTGATCCAAAAAAGGACATGACGTTAACCACAGATGCAAGCGAACATTCAATATCGGGAATATTATCACAAGGACATCCGATAATGTATTTATCAAGAAGACTAACGAACACCGAATTTAATTATTCAAATATAGAGAAAGAAGCATTGGCTATCGTGTGGACAACTACTAGAGCCCGACAAATTTTAATTGGAAAAGAATTACCCCCTACCTGAAAATCAGCTCTGAATTGTAACATACAAAACTCAATAAAACAAACATATTATTTAATTTCAAATGTTTTTATTTGCTTTTATGAGAGCAAAAAAATTTTTCGATGAAAAAGGAATTTTTAATGCAATTATTTGTTGTTTTTTTTAATTATAATAGATTTTTACGTTTAAGTTGTTAAAATATTATAAAATTAGTTAAAATCCGCTTTCGTAAGTGTCCTTATGAGATAGATCTTTGTTTTAGCGCTTTGTAAATTTTATCGTTTTGACTAATCAGAAGACCCGCAGTAATTAAGAAGTTTATATTACCCAAAGCCACGACGTCGAGGATACTAAGATGGACAATAAGATTAATGGCATTTGACTTTGATATAGAATATGTCAAAGGAAATTCAATTCCACACGTAGATGCACTATCAAGATTGCGATTTTACAAGGAGTCAAAAGATAAAACAGAAGAATTTGAAGATTCATTCTTACATTGGGTAGAGACTGATGTTTTGTCTTTAGATAGAATGGCTGCGGAAACTAGACACTATCCAGTACTAAGTAGGATAATTTCGAGAATAAGAAAAAACTCATGGGGAAATTGTTCTAGGGCGCAAAGACCCTACAAAGAAATAAGACAAATTAACAATAGAACATGGAGTGATTTGTAATGGGGATCTGGTAGTTCCCCCAGAAACACAAAGAAAATTGGTAATAAAAAGTGTACATGATGATATACACTGGAGTAGCGGCTACACAAAAAAGGATGAAATTAGAAGCATGGTGGCCGGGATATTGAAGAGATGTCGAAGAATACATAAAAAGGTGCAAAAAATGTAAAGAATTAAGAAACTTTACACAGACTACTTTACATTCGTGGCCTAGAGAAGTGGAGCCATGGAGTCGGGTGCATATGGATCATGCGTATATTAATGGAGTGGGACTCTTATTAATTCTAGTAGCCTGAAATAATCCGGGTGCCAGACAAGAAAGGTTCTACGATAAAACAGATTCTAAGGGTCATATTTTCCAGAAATGGCATACCAAAAACCCTGGTATCTGACAATGCACCAGAATTTTGTGATGAAGATCTTAATTTATGGTTAGAAAAAATAGGATGTAAACCGTATAAGACACCCCCATATCACCCTCAGTCGAACGGGTTAGCGGAAAGAATGGTACAGACCGTAAAAACGGGACTAAAAGCATGCTCTCAACAAGAAGAAAAAGTAGAAGTTTTTCTACCGAGGCTGCTTTTAAGCTATCGCACAATACCACACACTGGAAGACTAGAAAGCCCCTCAGCTTTAATGGGAAGACAAATTAGAGCTCCGCTAACGATGTCGTACTCCATAAATGAAAAAATGTGGTACAAAAAGAAAAAAGAAGCAAATCCGGAAAGGGCAGAATTTATCATGCAAAAAGGCCACAATACAGCTATAATAAATAGAGAAAACGGCAACAGTGTATTAGCCCAGGCAGATCAAATAAGGAACAAGGGTGAATATGAAGAGCAAAATGATGAAGAAATGTCTAAGATTCCGTCCGTTAATAATTTATAGAACAACTGTTACAGAATGAAACATCAGAAGACGAAATAATGCAGGATCAAGTGGGCCAGAATGAGTTTGAAAGTTCGGACGAAGATCAAATAATGCAAGAAAATGCCTATGATTACAGCTTAGCGTGGGACAGCTCTAGGTCTCCCAGAGAAAGAAATACGGGAGAGAGAGTGAGAGAAGTAGAGCAAAGTAATGATAGTTTCATTACTTTGCTCAAGAGGTACAAGAACTACTAGGGGTATAAAACCTATACGTTTTAGGGAGATGTAGTGACACTGGCAAATTAATATGCCTAATTTGCATAAGTGCAAGAGAAAGCCTATATAACTCATCACTAAGAATAACGTAGGAAAGACAAGCTTAGCGAAGGACTAGTGCTAAACCTCGACTTCACATCAGTAACGAATACGAAAACAATGATATAAATCGAAAAAGAATTCGTGTTCTCTGTCGAAAAAGAAAATCAGAATCGGGTCTACTTTAGTAGTCCCCGAAATCCGGTAATTGTTTGCGCTACAAGCTTTCTTATCCCAATAAAAAAAATACTTTAGAAGACAAGATTGATTCTTGGCTCTTAGTGATAGGTGTGCGTTAGAAGTTGTTGACGTGGATCTTGACGCCTTTTTGTTTACACTCACCCCATTTATCTGCCATTGAACGTACGAGACTGATTGGAATTACGACACTGCAATTTAGGATTTTTAGATCTTAACCACTTCATTGTTATGCTTCTTTTGCTTTCAGTGTGATTTTTAATTGTTAAATTATTCAAGCCTTCTTTCAACTATCGATTTTTGATTATCATCAGTTAATATTTTTAGAACCACCTCATTTATCATATGTTTTCTTGATTTTCTCAACCACCTTGTCTGGGGTCTTTCAGATTCTAATGTGAAGCTGCCATCAACATAGCATCTGTTGTTAAAGGTATGTTTGCCGATAATAAATTCTGATAGGTCTTCTAATTCTCTTAAACCTCATCTTTTTATTTCGGTATACTCAGTTACTTCAAAACCATTTGCTCCCAATACAGTTTGCAGATTATTCGTACATATTATCCGTCTGAATCAAACTTTTCAATAAATTTGTTATATAGTACCTTACGCATATTTAATTTACGCAATCGTCATTCTATTGCTCGTTCTGGCAGCATTCAGACCATGAATATCTCATTTCTTGCTCCAGTGTCTTCTACAAAACACACGTTGTTTTCCTTTGTTTAGTCTGATTCTGCTCTGAGCTCTATTCATCAGTACAGTGGGGGTAAGCGATGCTGGTGTACCCTATGATCAACCTAGTGGGTTTTAGTCTACACATATGAGCGAGCTTGGCTCGGTATCTGAGGTCTCACACCGGTAAGGCATTTCTAATTCAATAAGTTCTGCTGCTTTGATTTCTGGGTAGACGAGACATATACATCCAGAGTATCACGCATGTATCTACTTTCGTAGATTATTTGTTCCTTCATAATGCGTATTGGAGGTAAACGTTTTTGTTACAAGAGACAGATTGAGTACTGCATTCTTTAGTTCCACCAGGCTAAGACTTGCCATGCCACGCACATTGTTATTTCATTGGTGAGATGTAAGTTCCACTGGAGCAGCTTCTTCTCACGAACCTCTGATTTGTGGAACCGAGTCCCAAGTGGATGCTTCCCCGTCACTACAATCTTAACCTGTTCAAGTCTAGCTTCAACACATATCCCTATAAAAATATTCCTTTTATCCTGTAAACCTCTACCTTCATTGGCTCTTGGGCCTTGTACAGAGTGAAAATCATTGTAAAAAATCTCCTACGACAAGATATAAAAATATGTTGCTTGGAATATGATTTCTATAAAACTCAAATTGTTACTCAGAGAGCAAAGCGCAAAGTTTTTCTAGAATTCTAATTGAAATAAAAAGAACACTAAATTTTTGCTTCTTACTTTCTGAAAATATAATGTATGTTTGTTTTGATCATTTTTAAAGATTTTTTTATATGCTGTGTAGTCAGAAAGAAAAAATTACAGAGAGAACGATAGCAAAACTGAAAACTGCTTTTTATTTTCTGACGAATATAATGACTCATATCTTTATCAATATAAAGCATACGAGCATAGGATTTTATACACGTATGTGCGTATGTGTCTGATATCCGTATGTACCCTAAAAGTAAATATTGGCATAAAGAGAAATTTGTATATCGCTTCGTTATCCACTAATTTTTGGCTAAGTAATTTATGAAAAACTGAAATAGTTCAAATAATACTCTTTTACAATACCTGAAATCTAAAATATTCATGTGGGATCTAAGAATTCAAGTTTGACAGTGAATTCTTGTGCTTTTATCGTTATTTTCGATTTGACAATTTATATTTTTCTCTTTAAGCAAATTCTTTAAAACTTGTTTGGAAATATCATCCAACTTACTGATGAAAGTTTGGATCAATTCTTACAAAAACACAAATAAAATGTGCATTCGACTTGAAAAGTATCTTTTTTTTTGTTGATGGAAAAAAATGATACCTAAAAGGAAATATTTTTTTCTTTAGTCTACATTGATTTTTATGAGAATTTTAAGCTTTCATATTTCACATGCAACTATTTTGAAAATTATTTTCTTCCTTTCAGGTAAGTTCAATTTGTCTGAATAAGACTACACTGCTGAATAAGATAGGCTTTTATCATTGTATTTATATGTGATGTATCGAGATGCAAGACCTCTCATTTTGTGATATAATTTTGTTTTAAATATTTGTGATAAGTAAAACAAAACTCAGAACAAAAGTAAAAGTACACAGCTTTACTTTTAGCTAAAAGAAAATCATCTACAAAATAAAAGGGAGGCAAGTCACAGCTCATATACCCCGCGTGGGCGAGTTTATTGCTTGTACAACGCGAGCATAGGTTACCACATTCTTCGCTCCTTGGAACATTGTGGCGGCACTAGTATTAACGATCTGTGGGGGGATGATCTCGTCGTCCGGCCGGCTTTCCTTATCTCTTGGACCTCAGCAACAGATTCATTACGTGTGTTGTAGGCGTATGAATGGGTTGCATGTTTCTAACAAGTGTCCGCAAACAAAAAATTGTTCACAAACTGAATACAAAACAAGATGTATTTGATTAAGAATAAGGCCAAATGTTTTTTTTGTTTTTGTTTTTTTTGGCAACAAAATCAAAATACATATAAAAGATTTATTCAAACGAAATAAGGATAAGTGATTTTTAAGAAAGTGCTGAAAAGAGATATCAAATTATGATTATTAGTCATTCCAAGGTAATAAGAATGTTTATGCAATTGATTAATTAAATGTCCTTGTACAAAGGAGTGTAAACAAATGCAAACAAAAATGGAGTCCTCAAAGAAAGTTTGAGTTTGTTTGAAAGAAACTCAGTAACATAATTGCCGTAGTAACGTTAAGAAAAGTTAGAGTTATGGTGTTATCCCGGGCGAAAGCAATTACATAGCAGTTTGAAGATATCTTGTAGACTTTAATGCCTGAGTAATGTCGATGAAAGGACATAGCAAAAATCGTCCTGAACCAAGGGGAGGGGTAAGAGTTCATAGCAAAATCTACTGGACGTTAATATTAGTACAAATGATTTAAAAATTAGTCCTTTAAGAGGAACCATAAAATCCATTTGGTGTAGTCTGGAGAATCTATGTGTCACCGATAGACCAAAGTTAATTGGATCAGCATGAATTAAATCACTTGATATCCTTGACGGTGAATAAAATCCATGAAAATGAATTAAAAATGAATTAAAAATGCATGTTGATTGGTGTTGGTTTAAACCAGAATTGTTTTGGGAGAAAACAATCGGACATGCCGGAAGTGAAAAGGTGTAAAATTGAAGGTTGGCTTCGTAGTAAACATTTTGGTATAAATGGGCAGATATATACGAACGCTTATTTAACCGCTTAGTAAGAATTGTCGGGAAAAGGAATTGCGCATGCCAGAAATGGCAAAAATACAAAAATGACGAGGAGCTAAAACTACACCGCGACGTGGTGTGCTAGAAAATTAATAAACAATGTTAGTTACTCAACAAGTAACTGGTCTGAGTTTGCTCTACGATTAAGCAGGATTGAAATCAACCGCTAACCGGAGCAGAAAGCAAAGCAAAGTTTAAAAAGATAATTTCTAGTCGAGTACGTTGGAGAAAGAATTTTTTCAAAGAAGAATAGATGCGAAGAGAGAAAGTAAAACAAAAAAATAGGAAGGAATTGACTTCAATGCTAATTAAAGCGGAAGTCAACTGCTACCTCCTAGAGGCAGTTCCCGACAAATCATTTCATTACGATTTACTTTAAACCCCCCACCCTGAGTCACTGGCTTTGACCAGCTTAGCTTGTCTAAGCTGGCCAAAGCCAGTCATCCGTAACAGATGTCACGCAACGGTAGAGGAGACGCAAGGGAGAAGAGAAGGTCTCCGAACAGAGACTACAACCGCAGCACCTACTCCGACGAGAAACCCCTATTGCCAATCGTCCGAAAGAATCCGGAACGAGAGCCAGAGATTTGCCTTAACTTCCCACTGAGTCAGAGTGAGACACAAGGTCGGTTTTTGACGTGGGGACTCGAGTGTTTGCACTCGGGACGCTGGTCTAAGCTGTTCATAGCCGGTCATACAACCTCTACGTAACAGATTTCACACAGCGGGGGTGGGGGTTAACGCAACGGAACAGATACTACAACCGCAGCATGTACTCCGACGAGAAAAAAAACTTTCTTCTCTGCCAATCCCTCTTATGGAGTGTAACACTTAAGGAAGCACCAATTCACAGTACTTTCAGGTATGTTACGCGACCTAATAGCTAGAGTAGACGAATCACCCTCCATATAATGCCGTTAAATCGTTCAACCGGTGCGTTCTCGGTTGGGTGTTATGGAGTACCACCCAACCGAGAACGCACCGGTTGCGGACCCTTTTTGGGAGAGATAGGATCTCAGTTCCTCAGACATGAAGGACGCCAAGTGTATATAGCCTGGCATCCCGGCTAATCTAAACAACAGATCTGGGGATTTAATTATTGAGGAGTGCATGTTTGGACATGAGAAGACGAATAGAAGCCACGAGTATTCATCAATTACTACAAGTAAATACGCGTTACGCCTGAGAGAAGGCATGGGTCCCTTGAAGTCGATACCTAGTTGTTCCATGGTTCTGGTCGCCTTGATAAGAGTACCTTCTGGTGGGCGATAAAATCGAGGTTAAATTTCGACACAGACTGTATGAAGTACATACTTTTTCTTTACCTCCTCCATAGAAAAGGGGAGATTTTTTTGCGCTAACAAAATGTAGGAGTCGAGTAATACCCGGGTGGCATAGTCCATTGTAACTGTTGGTGAGGGCTGAAGTCGTAATGGCCGAACAAGTGTAAGCTCGACTATATGTATCAGGAACCACGTTCGCCTTGTCAGGGCGATATTTATCGTGTATCGAAATACTGTAAGATCTAACCGCCACTCCTGAATATTGGTATTTTTAATTTTGGTACGCTTTTCGTTGTTAAACATGAAAGCCACATATCTTTGGTCAGTAACGAGGGTGTAATTCTGTCGTGGTAGTGTTTCCACTTGTAAAGCGCCTCAATAATTGCCGTTACTTCCTTCTCTACTATGTGATATTTTAATTCTATCCCTTTTAGCGTTTTTGACGAATGCTACTGGTTTCTGCCTTGGTTGAGGACGGCAGAAATGGCGACGTCTGACGCGTCGCACTCAACTTCGAATGGCAAGTTTTCGTTTACTGGTCGTAGTGCGGCCTCCTCTAGTTCTTTTTTTATTGCTTGAAAGCTTCGAGTGTGGCTATTTTTTAGTTTCTATTAAAGGCCGAATCTTATCAGAAATTCGTTTATCCATTTCGCATATGCGAAGAGGCCAGCGCCTTTTTTTATTTAGAGTTTTCTCGAGGAGATAGCTCTCTTAAGGGACGAACTCTTTCTGGGTTATGTTTAATAACTCCACCGACACAGTATCCAAACACATTGATGCAGCGTACCGAAGCCAGGGATTTTGATTTATTGAGCGTAAGTTTGTCCTTCGTAATAGCCTCTAGAGACTCTTACCTTTTGGTCGTGTTCTCTCTACGTGCGCCCTACAGTTGTGATATCGTCGATGTAAGGGAACGCATCGTGTAAGTTCTTTCTTTATTATTCTGTCAACAGCTGTTTGGAATGAGGCGGCCCCATTTTTTACCCCAAACGGAATTCTACAGAACTGAAACAAACGACCATTCATCTCAAAAGTAGTGTATTTTTATCAGATTCTTCAAGCGGCATCTGGTGGTAGGCACTTTTGAGGTCGAATTGACAAAAAATGCTCTATCTAGCGGGGTCATTAACCATTTTATCAATTCTTGGCAGGGGATAAGCATCCAATTCTGTGCATAGGTTTATCGTCTGTGGGTAATCTACGCACATCCGTTTTTGATGACGGTGGTTAATGTCCTTCACCATTACTAGCTGGGCTCGCTATGGCGAAATGATTTCTTCATTTACGCCTTCAGAAAGCAAGCTATGAATTTCTTTAGAGATGAAAGCATGATCTTCCTTGTTAAAGTGCTTCGACTTGGCGGCAATGGGCTTACAGTTTGGTAATAAATTAGGAAATTGCGAAGGTTTTCTGTCGCGTTTAATGCACAGAATTGACGAGCACTATCCAAAGTTAATTCGGACAGGGGCCCACCGTATTTGTGCGTTGCTCTCTGATGCGGACGCAGAAAACCCTTGCCGAGTATCACGTCCGAACACAAATCCTTCAAAACACCCAGACGGTTGGCAACATACGACTGGTCGTTAAGGCAATGGGTTATATTTACTACTACATAGGCCCGTGAATTAGTGTTTAAGCTTTTCTGGGCTATGGTGATACCGTTACTAAACGAGTGAACTTTCAAATTTAGTTCCCGTACGAGATAACTGACAGTGCTACAAGAATCGAGTAGACCCTTTATTTCCCCCGCCTCCCTCCCCCCATTAAGAATTACTTGCGTCGCAGCGGGGGTGGAGTTCCCTTGGTACGTTAGTAAGCCTGGTCAGTATATGAGGACCAGCCACTGTTGCTAATTAATTTGACGAAGATTTGGACTGAAATGCACGAGCGTCATGCCCTTGCTTTGAGCATTTTTCGATCCCGCGAATGATAGTGAAATCCACAGAAAAAGCATTTATGTTTTGCTTGATAGGTCGCGGTTATTCCTGATTCGTTAGGTTCGACCGGAGGTTTATAATAATTCTCACATACGTTTGTGGATTCCGGGTCAACTATTGCTGCCACTTGAGCTTCTGAAGTAGCGAAATGATTGAGTATAAGCTGTCTGTATGTCCAGAGTTTTATTTTCCAGAAGAAGCTACCGTATGAAGGCGTCTTGCAATAGCTTCATTGCCGCATACTTTAGCAGTATGGTCTCTGAAGTTGCTGTTGTTCCTTAGCTTTTCCAATACCCTGAAAAACTCTCCCAGTGACTCTCCCGACTTCTGTCGTCTCGTTGTATAACCATGTCGAAATTTGTACATTCTTCTATATATCCGAATACGCTGGAACTCATACAGCTCAAGAAGGCCCGGTGCTTGTTAGGAATTCTTTCCTTGTAATCGTCGAAATAGTTCAACAGGATGACGATAATCTCTGGCAGCTGTTAGCGGTCAATATACAAGTACTTCGGCTTCCACGTCGTTTCCAACGTTTTTATGTGCATTTAGATAAACGAAACGGCTACAAAATAAAAGCGATTTAAGTTACAGATTATATAGCCTGCGTGGGCTAGTCGATTTCTCGTACAATAGGTTACCACTTTCTCCGAACTGGATACTAATATAACTTAATAATAATTAATATTGTATCTGCTCTGCACAGACAAACTCACACATGTATATACAGGGTACGATGGGTGAATTTTATGTTTTTAATTTCGCGCATGCGCGTAGTTTATTTTTGAATTTGTCGACTGCATAGTATAGTAGGGTCAGTTGGAACCGATCCTTAATGAAGGGATTCACGTCAGTTTATTGCAAGATCGTTCAAAGTAAGTGTTAAATTTTGTCCACGTCCGCTTTTATTGTTGTATTTTGTTTTCTGGTGTCTTTACGTAAATTTTGTTCACCGTTTTTTGTTTGTTGAAGGGTGTCGTGGGAACGCCAACACTATGGCGCAATTCCAACTTCCCGTGTCGACACCCACATCAGCAAGTCTTTTGGTGTGGGCAGGAGATAGACCATCCCAATAAAGGAACTCACGGAGCAATTTGAGAAATTTATGACGAGAAATGAGTTGTTACCGATGCCATCTCTTCTGGAGGCGGTGAACACCAGAATTATCTCCCTGTTGACCTCAGACATCAAAACTTGCAAATTGATCAGCGTCAACAGTGAGATCATGGAGGAAGCCATTAAGAACCAAAATATTGAGACCAAAATATTGACCAGACGAAATAGGGCTATGTGGGACATCGTACTGGCAACAGAAGACGCGGCGAAGGAACTTGACAACCAAGTCAGTCAAGCTCCAAGCGGAATACCTCGGGACAAGGAAGACTAAAGTGACCCTGCATGGAGTGTCCCTGTTTATCTCGGACAACTACCTGGGCTTTTTCTTTGCAAAGTTTGGGGAAGTTTCCAGTGTCTCTCCAATCAAAAGTAAGGCCAGAATAGACACGTATGATGTGGAAATTATGTCCACTGTTACCAGAAAAAAATTCACTAAGATACCGAATGTATCGATGTGCGAAGGACGTCCTATCTACATGGTAGTAGAAGGTCGCCGACCTCTCTGCTGGGCCTGTGGGACTGCCGGCTATCTCTCAAAAGCGTACCCTGGAAAGACACCGGAACCGCAACTAAAACCGACAGCTAGCAAAGAGAGTGCACAGACAAGCTCAAAAGTTGCTAAAGGTCTTGGGGAATGAACAGAAGTGGTAAAGAGGGGAGCAAAAATTGCATCCCCTCCACACCAGCCAGATGTTCCGAAGACGGAGGCCAAGAAAACAAAATAGCTGCCGCAAGAGCAGAAATGCATCAGCAGCAAAAGAATGACGCACAGAAGAAGCCCTAATTGAAGCAAGGAGGACCAGCAGGGTCAGCAGACGGAGGAGTTACATGAGGTGCAGTAGGAGGTGGAAACAGGGAGCCTAGGACAATCCGTCGAGGTCTTTGCGCGCGCAGACTTCCGTCCAGTCTGTGAATAGGGGAACCAAACTTGAAAAATGTTTCTCAATATAGATAGTTTCAATGCGAGGGGCTTGAGGGATTTGAGTAAGGCTGTCTGTCTGCTTCGTAATCTCCTGTCCTTCGGCGTGGATGTGCTGCGATCCAGAAAACACTTTGTTTGCGAGGTTGATGCTCGTGTGCTGTCTAGCGACTATGTCGTCTATTCAGATTATATACGGGGACCAGCTGGCCAGAGGTATTTCCTTGCTGGCTAAACGTACTCTGGATGTAAGGGTGAACCTTGACCATGGTGATGCGGGGGTGGAGCCGGTTGATCGTAGCCGATATTGCCATGAACAATAGTTCGTTTCGGGTCGTTGCGGTTTATGCACCCATTGACCAAACGGAGCGTGTCTCGTTTTTCCGCCAGTTAGGGACATCCTGGTTGATTCTTCGCGCTTAGTCTTAGTGGGTGAGCTAGCGGGAGGGCATCGGGCGATCGTAGCCTGGTCGATCTGATCGGCGAGTTTAGTCTCGCCGATAGATACCGTGTCGATCACTCTGTATAGAATATTAGTGAGAAGGGCCGATATAGACTTACTAGATTGCCCCACGTTCCACTGGTTTGGCTATTCAGACCATAGACTCGTCTGTTCCCGGATAGTGTTAGATGCTAGGCCTATAATGGCTGGACACTGGAGGGTCAATCTGTCTTTACTGGAAAGACGGGACTTCCAGCCACAGCTAATTAGATTAGTGCAGGGGTTATTGGGAATAGGTGGTGGGAGAGGCTTAAAGATAGGATTAGGTTCTTCACCACTGAATATAGCCAGTGGCTCGCACTAGAAAAGGTGAAAACACTTAAAGATAGTCTCTCCCGGGCGGAGGCTGGCACTACTCCCTAGAGATAGGTTTAGCTAGATAGGCTCTGGAGCGCGTAGCTCGCGAGCGCTACATGCATTAGGTAGTTAGATGTCTAACGAAGCCGTGAACATGGGCCCAGAATTGCACAAGGAAGAGATCCGTCCCGGTTTCGATCGGTACATTCGTGAGGTCGATACCGCTGAGGGGCGTGCTCTGAAGTTGACTGATGATATATGCGAGGCATTTCGGCGGCATTTCGAGAGCCGGTTAACCAAGGAGCCGAGCAAAGTTGTCTTGTGAGGGGCCGAACAATTCAGAGCAGCCTGCATCTGATCCTCACGATCTTAGAGGGTGTAAAAGACGATGATGAATCCGCGCTGATCAATTTGGAATACTCCAAGGCATTTGATAGAGTTGACCATCGGTACCTAGCTGCTGTTCCGCAGGCCGCCTGATTCAAACTAGAATTCTGCAAGTGGATTAGCCTCCTGTATCGCTCTCCCGGTGCTGTGGTACAGGTAAACGGAAAGCGGTCGCGCGCTTTTGCGCTGTCTCGGCCGGTTTATCTGGGCTGCCCACTGTCGCCCTTACTTTACGCTTTGACGTTGGATCCTCTCCTTCACCGTCTAAGGGACAGGGCTTTCAGTCAATTTTATTTGGAGGTACCTGTTTATATCTGACCAATATTGTTTTATAATAGCAGTCGTTTTTTGCTAACTGTACCTCAAAATCAAAAGAATATTCTGAGCAATGTCACAATTTACTCGAAAGTAAAGATTTTTCCTTAAACAGCTACTAACAAGAATGGATTAATAAGTCTGAATTCAATTTACTCGTTGAATGTTGATTTGAAATTAACCCGTTATGATATTTCATCTATGTGATTAACATTCACCACTGAATTAAGTGCGATGGCAGAGAAGGAGATTATAAGATAAATATTTGTTACATTAAATAAATCTAAGTACCACTAGTCATACGCTAAAAATATTAGCATGCCGTAATGAAAAAAAGTGCCCTAAACTTAATAACAAAGTTTTATCTTCAAAATCTTTGTCATTAAGAGGAAACACCAAAGGATTTTTTATTATTAAATTATATTTTGATTTTTTTAGAACGTTAGAAATTTGGGTCAAAAATCTATTTTGAGTCAGTATAGTAGAGGAGGAGGCACGGTGGAGTAATGGATAGCTCGGATTTAGGAATCGGAGAGCCGAGTTCGAATTCCAATCGAATCCCTTACATTCACTTACGTGCTAATATCCTTGGGAAAGGTATGAATCCTCTTCTTCTCCCAGCTATGGATAAATAGCTGGACAGACCGGGATGGCAGCTAGTCTACCGCAGACTTAGATGGCAACTGGTCTACAGTAAAAAAAATGTCAACCTACTACGGGAAAAGATCTGTCTCGTCAGTTATGTATCGAAATATACTAAATAACTAACAACTAAGCGTGTATCACACATGGCACATAACTGACTAATAGTATAGAAAATTTTAGCATCTTTTAAAATTCCAGTCAATTTCAGTACGAAAACTCTTACAGTGAATTGAAATTTGTTTTGAAATACAGCAAAGTATTTTGCTTATTGGAAATATGGGATTTAATATATTAGCTTCAAATTCAAACTAAAATAAAAGCTTCACGAAAGATTTTGCATTTAAAAAAAAATTAAACCTCATGTATCGCGTTTCTTTGACAGTAGCTAAATAAATCAATTTTCACCATTCGACTATCAATTTTTTAATGCACTAACATTTTTGACTCTACAGAGGAAAGGCGAAGAAACATTTTTAAAGTTTATCAAATCAAAACTGTCAGATTTCAAATCTTCCGATTAACATAAGAGAATTTTTTTACATAGCCATTCTTCTACGCACATTTCTTTAATCAGGTTTTAAGCCTGGGAATAAAATGGGGTCTGGTAAGGAAATATTTGACATAGGAAAAAATGCATTTTAAAAAATGCCAGTTGGTAAATATAGCAATTTTTAAATTTGCGTGAACAGTAGAAAAAACATCCCTCATCATCTTTTTGCATAGATGGCGTTTGCAACATGAACAAGTGGAAAAAATTGTAAGTTTGTTCAATTTATTTTTCTTATCTATATATTAATTAGCTTGTGCCTATGCATGGTGTGTGCCAAGCTTGGTATCATAGATGGAAACATAAAGATAGAGGGAAAAAGGGAGTAAAACATAAATAAAGAGAGGGGCGTACAATGAGAAAACGAGTGCGACACTCAGAGGGGTTGGAAGGGTTCATCTTAGATAAAGGTAGTTATTTGTAGTTAAATCCTGTTTCCTGACGTAACGATCTCCTGAGGACAAATACAGTCCTGAACAGCATGTGAACTTTTGAAATAAAAATCTTCCTTTTTTTAATCTTCTTTTTAATTTGT
Organism: Acanthosepion esculentum; assembly: GCA_964036315.1. NCBI lineage: Eukaryota > Metazoa > Mollusca > Cephalopoda > Sepiida > Sepiidae > Acanthosepion > Acanthosepion esculentum. The sequence goes on from OZ038495.1 coordinate 75,309,813, forward strand.
TTTTATTTCATGTATGTTTATTTTATTACAGCTTAATTTCACCTTTCATCAGACGGTTGCGATTGACATTAATTTATCATCTGCTCCTTTTATCTTAATTTAAATAAACTTTAAAAATATTTTTTAATAATTCTTAAAATATATTTAAAATAAAATTTATATTTTCTTAAAATAAAACTAAATAATTTGTAAGATTATTAAGAAATAGAAAGAAATGTAAGTCCAGCAACAAACAAATCAGCAAAGAGCAACGGCGAGGGAACAGTAGAAAAGCCAATGTGAGCGTTGGCGAGTAGAAGAGCGACAAGCATCTCGTAACCTGAACAGAGAATGCAATAACGGAAAAATTCTATAGAAGGGCAAGAGAGACAAGATTATCTTCAGAACAGAGGAAACAAATAGCACGAGAGAACAAACGGTATGAAAGAGGAAGAAAGATTATTTTCAGAACACAAGAAACAGAGTAAATGAATGGAGGAATGCTATCAATGAGGAAGGAAGGCATTATATTCCAAACATGAGACAGAGTTCAAGAGAGAAGAATTGCTTTGAATTAAGTTCAGCCTATAACATCCCATGCTGGCGAGATGAATATCATTTGTAAAGACTGAAGCACTTAGATTCACAAGGGAACCGTTGAATTGCTGCCAAAATGGAAAGATATCGCTGCCTAACTTACAAGAATATCCTGCTCAACTCAGACGATTGTTTGACAGCAATGATAATGAAGGAAGAAATTTTAAGACATTCATTCAAAACTACAGCTCTGCATTTTCATTCGATTCGTTTGGAGCGAATATCACGCCTCCAGAATGGACGAGGTACTTGCTTCCGATTACAAGGTCAAGATTAGCATCAAGTATCTCATTTACACCCAGAAGATAATTAGGAAAGCAGGTATGGACCACTCTATATTGTAGACGATATTGAAGCACTACACGCTCGTAGTGAAGAACTTGAAAATAGTAATGTTTTGTAGTCGTTATTTGAAATTATCTTTACTGTTATGGAACATAATCCGTATGAACGTGTGTATCAAAATATGAGGAGTATATAGTTACAAGTGGAGGAACGAGCATCCAGAGAAAATGTACAGACAAGGAGAATTTCGATGCATTTTATTTCAGATTCAGACACAAGAGGATACAACAAACCTGTCAACAACGATCTTGTGGCAATAATTGTTGGAGAGGATGGTACATCTCCTATCCATTGAGATAGTGTTGTTTATACACAAGGACAGCAAAAACAGTAAATATCTGATCTCTCCTGTCATCTGGATCCTATGGTTTATCCAGCATTACTTTTGAATGGAGAACAGGTTTGTCCCACAAACAAAGAACACGTCCGAGAATATCAGATAAGAGTAAATAATAAAGTTACCATGTAACAGCATTATAGTTATCGTTTGGCAATAAGAAACCATACATCGTTCATGGGGAAAAAATCAAATAATAGTTGATGCCATCGTCAAAGTGGAGAGCTGCCGCCTACACTTCATATGCAAATATCTTACCAATATGTAATTGCATTTATTTACAAATACGGGAAACATTATTCATTCTTAAATTATATATGCAATCCGAAATGTCCAGAAATAACTGAGAAACTTGATCCATCGGAACTCAAGACAGATCAAAACAGAGCGTGTTTATAAGGTTAATCTTTATGAGCTTATGTTTGACATTAAGTTTAGATATATAATGGGTATACCTGTAACTCACGTCCACGTTATCGAATTTCAAAAGAAAGGCTTTCCTCTCTGTCATATACTAATAATACTAAATAACTAAGATAAAATATGAACAACAAAGAACAAATTGACAGAATTGTTACTGCTGAAATTCCAAGGAGACAGGTGCATCTTCTTCGAGAATTGGTAAGAACACTAATAATACATAGTCCTTATGGAACATAGAACCCTACCCTGCATGGTGAGTGGTCAGTGCCAGAAGAATTTCCCGAAGGAATTTAGAGATGAAACTGCTGAAAACATGGAAGGTTATCCTGCCTATAAAAGACGTAATAATGGAGAAACTGAACAAGTATGAAATTATCACCTAGCCAATAATCATCCAGAGATAGTTGTAACTGAAGCAGAAGTACAAGAACATGAAGATTATGAAATCAAGCAATTTTTATCATACCAATTTTTATCTCCAGAAGCCATCCGGCATCTCACATAATAGAAAATGCATGGTCAGTCCTATACATTTTATCGTTTAGCTGTGCATTTAACTGGAGAACAAAACGTGTATTATCAAGAAGGTCAGAGGTTGCAAGTTACGAGTCAAGCACAACGCTGTTATACACACTTAACGGCATGGTTTAGATTAAATAATCTGTATGCAGCAGCTAGAGAGTTTAAATACTGCAAGATACCTTTTCACGACGTATTCAATCGGAAAGATTCCGAAGATGTATTTAGTAAGCCCCGGACAAATAGAAAATTTTCATCTATGACTGCTGCTGCATGTTCCCAGGGTCAATTCTTTTGATAATTTGAGCACAGTGGAGGGACAACATTTAAGGAGGCATGGCTGCACACTCAGGCTCCTAGAAGACGATGCTCATCTACACAATCATCATATAGAGCATTTGGTCTACCTGAACCAACAGGTGACCTTCAAGAAGTGAAAACATAGGTCAAATCAATCCACTAAACCTTAGATCACTAAGCAGTGAACAAATGCAAGTGGTAAACACTATTATGGAGACTATGACTGCAGCAGAGACGGGTAAGTTCGGCACAAGGAGGCAATTTTATTTAGATGCATTAGGGAAAATCGATTTATTTCAATATATTACATGCGAATTGAACTACAGACAATATTATGACATCCACGGCTGCCGGGATTGGTTTATCTGCAACACTATGAAATAGCGGAAAATCTCTTCACTCTCTCTTTCTCTCTCTTCAAATTGCTTGTCCCTTTAACAGAATCACATGTTTGCAAAGTTGCGCCTAATTCTGAGCAAGCAAACTACCTAAGAACAGTGAAGATATTCATTATTGATGAAGTATCAATGATACCATGTTATACCCCTCATAAGTCTTTGCGAGATATTATGGAAGTTGATGTTTTATTTGGTGACAAAATGATCCTACTTAGAGGAGATTTCAAACAAATTCTTCCAGTTTTTTCTCGGGTTCCTCCATCTGCTGTAGTAGACGATTGCTTGAAACGATCTAATATATGACATAATTTTCTACAACGGAAGTTAACCCCCAAGCACATGAGTGCAAATGATAAGGAACAATAGTTCTCTAAATGACTTCTTCAACTTGAAAATCTCTCCAGAGTACTTAACGTGATTCCCTCAGCTGCTATTGATATTCCTGCAAAATGTGTTTGTAATGATCACTTATTGTAGAACATTTTGATGAATGTTTACATGAAAAAATAGAACAAAGTGTAGTATCGTCATCTAAAAATAATGAATGGCTAATTATAATTGAAGAAATCCTTAAGAAATTTACATATCTCGATGGAACAATACTTGTGCAATGGAATGCACATGAAGGTACTCCAACGTCACAAAAATTAGTGATTAGTGGTAGTCATAGAGGCTCTATAGTACTCATCCCTAGAATGAAATTGAAGCCCTCGGAATGCCAACATTCATTTCCTGTTAAACATGATCCAATTTCCTGTAGGCGATGACAATGAATAAAACACAAGGGCAAACTTTTTATAAAGTGTGGATTCATCTGCATCATTCAGTATTCACTCACGGTCAGTTTATGTAGTATTTTCAAGAGCAAGAGCACAACAAAATGTTAAGATCAATGTTAATGCTAAACAGAAATGTCATCCAAGGTACGAGACAAGAAATATCATGTATAACAAAGGACTGTGAACCAATTACTTGGTCCTATAGCCACACTTGGGGAACATTGAAGCTTATTTAGTTCGGCATCAAAATCTTTGTCATTATTAAGAGGAAAAACCAAAGGATGTTTTGATTATTAATTTATATTTTGATCCTTTTTAGAACGTTAGAAATTTGGATCAAAATCTTTTCTTGAGTTAGTATAGTATAGGACTAATTTCCATATAAAGTTTGTATTTTGCCTTATTAATTACAACTATAATTACAACTGTACGAAATAAACCAGTCTTCTTTTTATTTCTGGTTGTCTATCTTTTCTTTTGTCAACTGTAAAATAATTTTTAAAAAAACACGTGCTTATATTTTCAACTAAATGTTAATTTATCACGTTTCCTTATGTCTATAGCTTTGCGCACTCTGTCTATTAAATGAAGTTCATAGCGTATAAAATAAACTCACAAACAGAGAAAATTACCAGTCGGTGAACCAATGCTGCATTTATTCTCGATAAAAATACATTTTACGAGTTAAAAGAAAATCCTCGAACACAAATAAAAGACGTTGTATTTCAGGCATTTATTTAATTGTTATAATTTAAAAGAAAAATATACGTGAAAAGTATAATTGGCGTTCTTTATACAGGTCTTTCCTCTTTTCCGCTTGAGGCGTAGGGAGATGAGTAGGAACGTAGATGTGGATATGCGCTAGAATTCGGCAAGCACATTGCCAAAATAATGGTTTTATATATATTTTTTAAGCATTTCACCCCAAGCCAGGCGGAATGCCACTAGTACGCAAGGGGTTACAGAGTGGGAGAGAGAGTAAAGAGGCGTGATGGAGGAAAGGATGAAGAGAAGGACAGGGCATAGGTCAGGGGGTCTGGAGATGTCGATTGACATTACATTTGAATAGTTGGAAATTATAGCTATCAGGGAAACAAGTAATAGGAAGTGAATCCCACAGACAGGAGGTGCAAGACATGAAGCTATTGGAGTAGAAGGGACGGACACATTTAACCGTTTCGACAGTGAAATGGTGTGTCCGTGATGCCAGCCTATTAGCACGCTTAAATTCATGCAGTCTGGGAACTAACGAAAGTAGCTCGTCGGAGCAGTTACCGTGAAAGTATTTGTAGAAATGACAGAAGGCGGTGATGGCACGTCTGTGAGAGAGCGACTGTAGACGAGATGCCAGATCAGGACCAACTACTTTGCTTATCCGTCTCTGGATCTTGTCGAGGACCTTAAGGCGAACAGGGGGGACACCAGACCATATATGGCAGCTGTATTCCATGCAAGGGCGAATTGTTGATTTATAAATTTAAAGTATGGACTCGGGCGAGAAAAACCTTTTGACGCGATACAGGGAACCAACTTTCCTTGCGGTGGATGAAGCTATTGATTCAATGTAATTATTCCATCTCAGGTCAGCGGACAGTCGCAAAGATTTGTTCTCGCGGAGTTGAGCATCAGACATTCTAACGGGTGGCAGGGATGGTTCCCTGTGGTGATTAATAGAGAGCAGTTTTGTTTTAGAGGTATTAAAGTTAATCAGCCAATTTCTGCCCCAGTCTACAACCGATTGGAGGTTATTTTCGAGACTAACAGCCAGGTTAGTTTTGTCAGCGATACCAGACTTGCTATTGAGGCAGGAGTAAATAGTTGTGTCGTCAGCATAGATACCTACTTGGGAACTGATAGCATCGTGGAGATCGTTAATGAAGATAAGGAACAGAGTAGGGCCTAGGATAGAGCCTTTAGGAACACCTGCGTTCGTGAGAAAGGAACTGGAGGAGAATCCGTTAAGGACGACCTTCATTACACGGTTTGACAGGACCTGAAATTCCGTAATCTTACGAAGGAGGCCGTCATACCAGACCCTATCAAACGCTTTAGATATATCTAGGGCCACGACACGAGCTCCTCCTTTATTCACTTATGGCCGTGAGTACATCAGCTGTAGAATGGGCAAAGCGAAAACCATATTGCTTATCAGAGAGTAGATCATGGGGTATAAGGTGATTAACCACTTCGGCGTTGATTAAAGCTTCAAAGACTTTGCCGAAGAGTGGTAGGAGACTGATAGGACGGTAGTTAGATGGGTCAGAAGGGTCTCCAGAGTTCTTAAAGACAGGTACAATAGATGAGGAGTTCCAACAGGCTGGAAAGCAAGATTCATTGAGGCAGTAGTTATATAATTTGGAGAGGGCAGGAGCCAGTTTAGGAGCACATTTCTTCGGGACAATGGCTGGTATCCCGTCGCCACTGCTATCCTTATGGGAGTCTAATTTTGAGATGATGTTCAATACCAACGATGGGGTTATGTGAAACTCACTCAATAGAGCCTCGGTTCTTGTGGGGAAATCGGATGTGGATACACCGGATAAGGCAAGCGTTGAGTTCGAAGAGAATTTCAGAGCAAAGCACTCAGCCTTATCAGCTAAGGAGGTTAGGACCTCAAATTGGTTGAACAAAAGAGGTATTGAACGTTTGCTGTTGTTAAGTACGTTCTTGCGGAGACGTCAATAATTCTTGGAGCCGAATTTGCGAGATGCAATACGTTGTTTCATTCTATCAGCATAGTGACTTTGCTTCATTGAAGACACGCTTGCACTCGTTACGGGCTGAGACAAAGAGACATCTGTTGCGATCTGACATGTCACTACGGTATAGTCGGAAGAAGTGATTCCTATGGGCAATGGCAGCTGAGCAAACAGCAGAGAGCCGAGGGGAAGAGCGCGATTTAATCTTATATTTCCTAGCGGGGATGAAAGTCTCGAAGCGCATTCTTGAACTGGAAGAAGAAAGACTACATTCCAGGGGACATCGCGAAGGAAATCCCAGAATGAGTCCCAGTCTGCTCGTTGATAATAGAAAGATACTCTGTTGATAGGAGCTTCTTTGCTGGGGGTGGAGTAGAAGGAGATGTTGACAGACACTACAGCATGATCAGAGTTGCCAAGAGGGCAGAGTTGCGAGGCGCGACAGGACTCGGGGGTGGAGGTGAAACAGAGATCGAGAAGGGAAGCCATACCGCTCAGATTGTTGGGGAAACGTGTGGAATTGAGAAATAGAAAAGTTAAGGGTTTGTAGCATAGTAACTACATTTTATGAGAGCCTGTGCGCGTACATACACGCACATACACACGCATAATTATATTGTTTCAAATTTGGTATACTTGTGGAGGGGACTGCTCAGTATTGGGGATAGATATAATGTGTATACATAGTGTTGTAACCTAGAGAATGTTACTGAATAGAATAATCACACGAAAGTTGGTAATGAACGATAATATTTAGGACAAGAACAACACATATAAGATTCGCTAGCGGCGCGTTGAAGAAGTAGTCAACTGCGAGAAGTGAGTCAAGTGAATCACACAATGAATCTCCAAATGCAGACCAAAATACAGTATTTACTACTCTATTTATGCAAATGAGGACTTACCCATTATCGTCTGTAGGTACGCTACAACACATAGAAATATACACTGCACAGTGGCGGTCAATTTCATGACTTATAGGAACATGATAGCCTGACGATTTTTTGAAGCGTGAAACCGTTAATAGTCATGCAATGATGATTTCTATGTTCACACTATATATATATATATATATATATATATATATATATATATATATATATATATATATATATATATAAGAATTTATCAAATGCATTAGAAAATAAATGCATAGAAATAAATTCAGCCACAACATCGATGTAAAGAATGCCACATTTATTAAAAGAGAAAGTCACTTACTTAGATGGAAAATTCTCGAGAGTGCTGTTATCGAATCTTATCAAAATATAAATCTTCTTTTTTTTTCAAATATCCTCATTCCTGAAAGAATTACTACTTTGTCCAGTCAACAGACAAACTATAAAAAAAGTTAAAAAATTATCAGAAAACGTTTGAATTTATAACCACATTTATTTAAAATATATAACATACATTAATCCAAAATTAAAATAATTTTAATACTAATTTACTTTAAAAACAAATTCAAGAACATCAATTACTCACTTTTGCTTATTATACATTGAATTGTGTCATTTGCCGTGTTCCATGGCATGCCTAGATTTTCGGCTAACCTGATGAATATTTATGAGCGTCCTTAAATTTAACAAATTTGAAAATTTTCATTTTGTTTTATTCATATTGTCCTTTTACAGATATACTCTATCTGAAATTGCCAAAGCCTTGAGTTGTTAAAACTGAAAGAGAAAGAAAAAATCATTAGACACTTAAACTTAATTCATATTTAAAATCGGTCCAAGTTATTGGAACACCCTACATATATATATATATATATATATATATATATATATATATATATATATAGTGAGGGAGAGAGAGAGAGAGATTTTAAAGGTATGTTGTATTTATGAGTTAAAGTGTTCAATATCGGGGATAGAGCGTTCATTCAGCTCTACAATTATTTCAAGCTCCTAGAATAATTTGAGACATAAGCGTTTCAGCCCATCCAATCATCGTTAGAATAATACAATAGACCTTGTTACCCATAAAGCACCATTGATTAGCATATATAAATAGTCAAGTGAAAACACAAAACATATGACCTGAAGATTGCGTTGAAGCATGAAACATTCATTATCTCAGGTGAATCTACCATCAGAATGCTTGAAAGAAATTGCATTTGTATCATCTAAATGCGAATTGTATTTGTATTTGTAATGATTGGTTGGCTATGTATACTATCGATAATTCAGTTCAGAAAGCCGAATCAGTCATTATAAATATTCTTTTGGGGGTAATTAGATACTGGCACTGATAATCATTGAACACAAAAATTTAATTATATAAAACAAAACTGTCTTTTTACGAGTGATTTTAATTTGCAACAGGTATCTTTGTTTATCTTCAGCTTTCATCTCTTGTTGATCGTAGACAACTGAATTCTTTTTCTGCAAGATTTCCAACAATTTTTCATTCCATTAGAAGCGGCTGGGCATAGCTTTTTTCAAATGTTCGTACATAATTTCAATCCGTAAACTAAAGCAATTTGTATGATTCTGTTTGAGTAAATGAGGTTGTTTGTAATATAAGGTATGTGGATACAATATTTATATATTTTGTGGGATGTCAGTTAAGCTGTGTCTGTACAAAAAATGATCTTTATTTGGTGTATATTTGGGGTATATTTCCATCTCGTAGTTCTAAGAAATGTTATTTAGTTACAATAAATGATAAATGACTCTTTGTTTATAAGTTACTTTAAATTACGGAATCTAAAAATTATTTTTCCCTATAAGGGAAAATGACAAGCGCTTCGTTTATCCATTTATTTTATTGATAAATTAAATATTTCTGTGGCAAAATGGATTCTATTTCAGGTCCGATTTTTTTTTGGGGGGGGGGTCTATCTATCTATCTATCTATTTGTGTGTTTGCTTATTTAGATATTTTTCAAGGATGTTTTGTATCTTGCCGGTTGCACGAATTTAGGCATGATTGAGTCTGATAGAAGTTATTAAATTGCTCTCCTTTTTCCTTTTTCTTTTTTGTCACGATTGGTAATAAGATCATGACATCGAATAATGTCTTTCATTAATAGAAGAAACTTTTCTCCCTGGTAGTCAGCTATTCCACGTAAAAAGACTCTTTTTCTCTCCCTCCCCCTCTCTCTTTCTCTCTCGCTCTCTCTCTCTCTCTCTCTCTCTCGCACACACATAAGCGCATATATATATATATATATATATATATATATATATATATATATATATATTTGTCACCTGTTAAAAACTCTTTGCACTTCGTGCACATATTCATCAGTATATCACGAACAACCAAAATGACATAACGACATAAGACAACGTAAGAAAAATATTAGTGAAGAATATCAAAATGCTATACAGCATCCAATGCAAGGAAATAATCAGAAACCTAGAAGTTATTACTATACAGAAGAAGCAACTCACATTAAATAAAATATCTTTCACCACTAGAGACGGTACCTTTAAGTGTGTATGAAATATTTAATATGCGTATTAAAAAACTCTTTCTTTACGGTGCGGTCTCGCCCCCCTTAACCGTTAAACATGACGCCACTGTAGATTATTTTAGACTTTGCAAAAAATATCAGGATGTAGCCAATGGAATCTTGTCTGCCACACTAACAACACATGATTGTTTGAAATGACTGAGATGGTCGAAAATACTTGAACAGAACGACAGTACAAATATGAACTTCAGACAGTTTATTCACAATTTTGATCGCAATATTCTTTCTTTCTATGTGCAGTGTCTTTTCAGCGATCATGGCTCTCCACTTTCCTTGCAGCTCTCAACAAGTTCCGTCCCTGTCGCAGTTCCGTCCCTCTCCCACATCCCACAGATCACCTTCTGTCATCCACTAGCTTAAGTCCGCTAGGTATGTCATGCATTGTTTCCCCTTCTCTCTCTTTCCCTCTATTTGACCTGTCAGTAGCAGATTCTCTAGGCACTCCCTCCCCATTACGTTTCCCAGAAACTTCAGCTGTCTCTTCCTGATGTTAAGTATAAGCCTCCTTGTTTGCATCCTCTCTAAGACCTCATAGTTGCTCGCACGTTCGGTCCATGCTATTCTTAACATACTTCTGTAGAACCACATATCTGTCGCTTCGAGTCTCTTCTTCATCTTTGAGGAAACCGTCCAATATTCGCTGCCGTAAAGGAGGACATATGTCACATAACAGCTCAATATCAAAGAAAAGCTTTGATACCAAATGTTATATAGGAATAAAATTCGCTGCCAACACTTGTTTGACCAAACACAGGCGATCCCATTATTGAATTAAATAGACCCTGTGAGCATAGAGGAAACGCGTATATGGGAGGTAGCATGTGTCTAATTGATCGTTATTTCTAGTCTATCCTCTGTTAGTATTCGAATCGCTATTCTACTTCTATTACAATACGGATCACTATTATCTACTCTATTCACTATACTATTTCTCTATACGGATTACTATTCAAGCGAGTATTATCGAGCAAGTACTATTATTACAAGTGTTATTCGAAGGCGTCTGACACCAGTATTGTTCAATAGCGTTACTATAGTTGTATCTGCGATTACAAAGTCTCTACTACAACGAGCATTACGAAAGTGACAACGAGTATTCATCGGCATCAAAAAAGTGGCAACGAGTGTTCGTTGACATCACAAAACCGAAGAAATTCTCGCAATACCCTACCCAGCTTTTGGAATGCGTCCTTGGCCATCCCAATACGTCTACGGATCTCAGTGTCGCGCTTACCAGCCTCTGTCAAAACGTTTCTAAAATATGTAACACCTTAATAAAAAAAAAATTGAAAAACAGAAATATCCCGTGTATGTATATATATATATATATATATATATATATATGTGTGTGTGTGTGTGTGTGTGTGTGTGTGTGTGTGTGTGTGTGTGTATGTGTGTGTTAATATGATTTATTAGCTTTCTCATTCTAATAGTAATAAGTCTAATGTGACGTAACGTTTATCAATAGCAAAAAAGTTAAACACCTCTCAGCTTCATATCAGCCATTCGAAGCAAATATTTACAAAGTGTTTCACTGAAATCATGGATATAAAAACGGTTTGAGCAATTACCGTTTTTACTCGAAACTTGATCGGTCGCTTGACTACGTCGATACAGAAAATTCGAAGTGTGAAATAAATGTACAAATCATCCCACATAACTGAATTTCATTAAGAACGATATTTTATACTGATATATATAAAGTTCAGAATAACTAACATTATCATTCATTGCGCGGATTTTACAGTTGAAATGATACATTGTTTTCTATTCATCTGCCAAGAAATTCACCTTTTTGATTCAATGTTTTCTTTTATTCTATTCTACAAATGTTTCGTAGTTTTCCTTCATCACAGTTATATCTTGTATCGATACAAGTGAGCTAGACGATCCTGACGATTTGTAAACAATTTTTAAAACTAAAAAGGATAGATGCATAAAAGTTACATTTGTGTAAGATTGAGTAATAATCTCGCGGTACTATTTCGTCATGATCAGTGTAGGTAAATAAACAGATAAAACTGTATATTGTAATTTTGGTACGAGTGGAAATCACATATTTTTTTAAAATTTCATACATGAGGTATCTATTTACTCCCCATTCAATAGTTTTGTATTTTCCACAGGGAAAATATTTGAAAGAATTCGCTATCATGAATGTGTAGTAATTGAGTTCAAAAAGTAGGTGATCAAATTTTTCGTGTAAGATCACACCTGAAACCCATTTTCTCAGTCATGTTACTGGAGCACGCAAGCTCATTATTCATGTAGTATATTTGATCTTTACTAAGCTTATTTAATTGGCACTCACTTATATTTAGTACAATAATTATGCATTTTCTGTAATTTTTATAGTAAATATTATATAAAAAGAAAACCAAAATTTTGAAATTACTTTTAAAAAGCAGCTTTTATTTCATCAATGATGTCAATATCTTCTTTGGCTGAAACAAGTTATTGCATATTACTGAGTTATTGTTTGTAAATAAATGACTTCAATAAAAAGCTTGTTTTATTGACATCGGCTCAGTTAACCGAATTTTTTTGGAACAAAAGTGATGTTTGGCAAACGCAAATTTTCTATTATTATTTTATGAAAAAAATCATGCATACTTGGGAAAGTTTTCCAGTGTCATTGTGCCAGTTTAACCAGCAAGACAATTACAACCATAAACTTTTGCTTTCTTAAAATGAGATACATGTTTGCTCTTCCTGTCTCCATCTTGTACTATCGCACTAAAAAGAAAGCTTTGCTTCTAACTTTTAAAAAATATTAAAAAGAGCTATTGATTTTCAATGCGTACAATTAAGCTTTAACATTGAAAAAAAGCGTCGCAACAGTTATTGTTGGCTAAATCTGTTAAAAATAACTTTGGAAAAGGAGCTCAGTTTAGTCGATGAATCTCATCACTGAACAATATAGGTAGCGCTATGTTACCTGCAGTATTTTCTTTCACTTGAGAAAATCTCATTGTAATGATAGCAAGTCATCATGAGATATAATGTCTTCAATTAAATGGCAAAATAATGGGAAGGAAAAGAAACCAAAGAATATTTTACAAGTACTGAACATATAAAATGAGATGGACTACATAAAGAAACGGGAAAGGGAGATGGAGAAAATAATTAAAGAAAGGGAAGAGAAGAAGTGGAAATGTAAGCATTGGGAAGAATTTACACACACACACATATATATATATATATATATATATATATATATATATATATATATATATATATATATAATGAGAGTAAAAGTAATTTGTATCCAAAAGGATTTCTAGGTCTGAGGAGGTTATCGATTGTTTATTTGGTTTTGGACATCGAAAATTATTTTACCACGTCTATTTTTCTAAATTCACTTTCATGTCGTTCAGACAAAGATAATACCCTATGCGAAAAGACAATACGAGAGTTTCTGATTCCAACTTTACATGAATGATCCAAGTTCTACACAAGATTGTAAGCACCATGCAAGTATCACCAATTAATTCTCGTATTTACCTTGTAAAGAGTCTGGCCTTCAATCCACTCCTAAATGGGATTTTAATTATTTACAGGGTGTTGATGAAGAGAAGTTGTGTGCTATGCGGTGTCCTAAAACAGATCAGAGACAGATTCTAAAAATCTGGATTTCCACTTTTGTCAGCTGCTCTATATGAAAATACCAACTGAAACTGGTTCTTCAATTTTCTCGTAGCGGGAAATTAAATGTTCTTTGATAAGTTATCGCGACTTTGGATATAAAACCAGTTTCATACGTCTTCTCAGATTTGCTTTGAAAAAATTAAAAGGAAAAATAACATTAGAATACCAGGTTCAGTCATGAAACGCACCCCAACACACGCATAGACATAGATAGATAGATAGATAGATAGATAGATAGATAGATAGATAGATAGATAGATAGATAGATAGATAGAACTTTTAAATAAATCAGATTTTATGTAAGAGAAATTTGTGTATTACAACCACTTACTTTGGTGTCATTAGATGAAGACTACTTAAAACTGCCTATAAGTATCCAGTTAGACAAATTAGACAACCAGAATGAATACAGATGTCTTAATTCTATGATAGACTAATAAGAAAAGTTTAAAAACGAGTCACACATGCATAACTGTTCTACACTCTAAAACTATAACTATAACTCTAAAATTAAATTTGCAGATCGCCATTCAATATTATAATTGATTTCTAATAGAAAGACGGATACATGCTTATCTTAGTTTGGTGAAAAGTTGCAATAATATGCATTTACTGAGGATCGGGCACATTAGGCCTGTCAATAAATCCGAGCAAGCCAGACAAGGATTTCATTGACTGTGCAGATGGCATGGATTTCAATGATTCTTTCTGTCAGAAAATGACTGTTCCTATTAAGTATGTCGAACAGTATCCGATGCGGCTAAACAAATTGATTCGTGAATAAGTTTCTGTGCTGCAGTTAGGTGGTTGCTGCCGCAAACTTTCTTTATCCAACACACGGATTCGTTTCTCATCTGCAACATGATACATGAACATACAGCCTACCACCAGACGCAGATGTCTGCTGCTGCCTCTTCTTAATTGTACTATCTGATATCCACTGGATCTAGTATTGCAGTTGTGAACACTCTTCCTGCCAAAATCCTAAAGCAAGCTTCCTATGCAATATATTTTCAGGATGTAGCCACTCCGCATGCAGTTGCAAGAGAAGGAAATATCTTTTTGGCAACCTGGCAGGATGCAGAACGGCCTTGTTCAGCACTTGGTCCCTCCAGGAAATACACAGTATCCGACGCATGCACTGCAGTTTCAACCTATTGAGGCAGTGCTCTAGTTTGTGACTGGAGTGACTTTTTATACATTTTCTTAGACAGCTTGGCTCGAGCCAACCTGTCTAAGAAAATGTATAAAAAGGTGCCTTTACATAACTACCAGTTATAAAATGGTGCCTTTACATAACCACCAGTTATAAAAAGGTGCCTTTACATAACCACCAGTTATAAAATGGTGCCTTTACATAACCACCAGTTCAGCCTTGAGTCAATGGGGAGTTTGCTGTTAATGAATACAATGACTACTTTCAAGGTACAGACTTGCAGTGTTTGCTGATTCCTACTAAGAAAATTTGTATGGATTGAAATAAGTGGTAATCCGAAGCTGCAAGGTTTGATGAGTGGGACATCACAGTTAAGCAGTACCAATTTTGGTAACGTCTATAGTTGTTCTGATAGAAAATGTTATGCATCCCATTGACTAAATTCGGACGCTTTTCAACGTTTTCTGTTTTTAATTGGTTTAACTAGGAACAGTACTTATCTGCATTTAACCTCTACTTTTGCGGAATAAGCTCGTAATAAACAATGCCCTTTCGTTATTTATATTATTTACATTGTTCGGGCAGCTGGACTCTTTATCGCCATATTCACGACGTTTCGGCCTTTGTAATCGCCGGCTTTTTTCAGGTGTTTGGAATTTCGACTTGAACCCTTCATTTCGTCCACCAGGCTAGATTGTCCCAGTTCTACATGCCATACCTACCTTATGTGAAGATATTATCGGAGAAAATACAAAAGATCTGTGGTCCATTTGAGTAAGATCCAATAGAGGAAACCATGACTAAAGACACTGTCTGCGCCATCCCGTGCAGCTGTGATAAGAAATATAAAGGCCGCCCTCTTAAGGTAAGACTGCAATACATCGTAAAGCAGTAACACGGGAGGAAATAGAAAAATTATGCGTAGCTAACCACATATAGAGTGAAAGGGAAATCATCCCGTGGGATGAGGCTGAAATCATAGACAGAGAACATCACGGAAAAATACAAAAACTTAAGGAATCATCACATTTCCTAGGACACAAAAATCTCTTAAGCCGGTCAAACATATAAATGAATACAATATGGGAACCAGTAATACGGAGTGCTAGAGAAAAGCAATAACAACAAAATTGAAATACTAGCTCTGGAAAAAATAGTTACTGAGACATTAAGTTTATAAGTCCCAAAAATTCATACACCTCAAGGACACATGGCCCAGTGGATAAAAGTGTTATCTGGATCCAGTAACTTGGCCGAAAGTGTTATGAGTTCAATACCTGGCTACTGCAGTGGTAAACAAAAACATGGAAAGTTGAGTTAAATGGAGACAACTCAGACATCCGGAAGAGGCATGGAATATGGAACTAGAACAATCTACCCCAGTGTACAGAATAAACAGTTCAATTCAAAATTCCAGTCGCATGAAGAAGGCCGGAGCGTACAACGGCCGAAAAGGTCGTGAATATGGGAATAAAGATGAGGACAACAGTCCAAAAATGTAAATAATTGCAATACCTCATCTCATATATATAGGCAAATTTCAATCTTATCAGCTTTTGCAGTAGTGGATGGTGGATTATTTCATTTAGCCATGACTAATCTTTGCTCGATATTCTTGTAAACAAACCATTTTATTGCTTGTGATCGTTCTTTAAAAGTTGTTTTGTTGCGTTTGGTCATAGAATCGCAGATGGAAATACGGTTAACTAATTTTTTAGTTAAATCTTGAGGTGCCCAAATATTGTAGCGATTATAGTATCTAGGTGTTTTCAAATACCTTACAACGCTTATAGGAAATATCTGGCCTAGCTCTCCGATGTTCCATGTTGTCTGTTTTTCAGATCAAAATTTCCAATTTCCTGAACCTAGTGAAATACATTCTGTTATGGCACCAACTCCATAAACGGTACATAACTATATGCTTTTCATTTTCCTTCATTCCACTTTTAATGTAAGCACATATAATATTCCATGTCCACTCATGTATTCAGACGCAACCTGTTAAAAAATGATACCAAATTTTCTTCCAACCTTATACACATTAAGCTGGGTCATAATTTCCATTTTTGTTTATTAAATTTATTCTTCAAAAAATAAAGTAAATTAAATGCTATTAAATTATTTGTTCACCATTATTTGCAATGACTTGCTGTCGCTAAATCAACTCTTTGATACTTCTTCCACGGGTTTTAAAAGAGAGAAAGTTTTCCTCCCCCAAAGCGTCTTGCAGCTTTTGAAAAATCGGGTAGTTCACGGTCAGGTGAATATAGTGGGTGGAGTGGAATACACCAACCGAGCTCCATTTTTTCTGTGTTATTCTTGCTGTATGTGAACTTACGCTATGAAAGAGAGAAACATGTTTCCTACTGACGAACTCGGGGCGCTTTTCGCCAAATGTATATAGATACATTTGCATCTGTATAGAGGTATAATATGAATTTACTTTTTCATTGAACTTTAAGAACTGTAAATGAATAACACCCTGACGATTCCATCACACGCATAACATAACCATTTTTCCATGGAGAAGACAGGCCCTAAGCAGTTGGTCATACTAATGCCGTTAATTTGGGTGTAGATTTCTTCTTTATCGTTGTAGAATAGGGTTTTTGCTGTGCACGGATGCACAACTAAAAATAGAAAATTAATTTTATCTTGAAAAGCTTACTGCAACAGCCTCCAATCCACTTCATGGTTAATAAATATGGTTAATGCTTGTGGAGAGAATAACAATTTTGTCAGTATATAAACAAATATTGTGTGATTGTTTAAAAAAAGATACACACGTGCACATATAGTACCTTCATAAATATATGGGCGTACTTCTGGTTTTCTATCACTCAAGAAGAAAAACACATGGTAGACTAGTACTTTTCATGACGTCATTAATTTCCGAAATTCCACTTTAACAGTGACTAAATGTGAAGTGCATTCTTTTAGTAGAAATAAACTTACTTTTGCTTGTCCATTTGCTATTAAACCGAGCAGGAAATTACAACCCCTTCTTCTTCTAAGAAATGATTTGAAAAATATAACAATTTATAGAAATAATTACTTATTGCACAATAAATCGGGATTAAGTAAGAACGTTTATCAGAGGTGTTGAGTGACATGTGCGTGATTTCATCTTACGGGAGGAAAAGTTATAGTACGGAAGGTCACAAGTGACAGTTTAGGTTTATGTGAACAACTTATTTACCTCGTTATTTTTAAGTAGGCATAGCATGATTAAAACGGCCTTAAACTTGACGAAAGCAGAATTTTATCGTCAAAATGTTTATGTTACTACTAACGCAAACTACGTGACGGAATATTGTTTTCATGATGCATCTGGTCTTCCGTATATTTGAATTTATGCTATTTTGGGGCACAAAAAAACATGTTATATTAGATTTTTAGCTATTGGCAACTTGCTGATTGTAACCAGCTTTATTTTATAATCTGTAAATGATATTTATCTACATAATAACACCATTGACTAAACTGTACAACATTTTCATTAATTTTAGAATATTTAACAACTTTAATGTAAAAAAATAAAATAATTTAAGAAATAACAAATAATTGTTGTAAAAATTTATTTTTCACCGAAAACGTTTTTTGCTTTCAGAAAATATCCATATTCAAACAAACATGTAAAAGCAACTAAAAGCTTTTGAAATTAAATAATATCTTTGTTTTATTGAGTTTTGTATGTTACAATTGAGAGATGATTTTAAGTCGAAGGGTGTCAACTAAAAAAAATGATTTGCTTTCCTCAAAGCCTTGTGCTTTTAACTAAAACGGTACAAATTAGAATTTCATGAGTTTTCATAAAATTAATTAGGGGGGGTAATAAATATAAAAAATTTTACCATGACTTTAAAAAAAGTAAACATATTTATAATAATTTCCATCATTTGTGAAAGTTTCATTAAAATCTGACAATTATTTTTATTTTTGCAATATTTTCAAAATTAATGACTACCATTAAAAAGAAAATACACAAAAATCCGACGTCATTTAGTAGGATACTTGCTGATGAAGAGAAACGATGTTTTTGAGTCAGAAGTTAGAATGCTCTAATAAAGACAGAAAAATTTTGAAAAATAATTAAAAATTACTTTGTTCTTTCCTCTTAATAAAAACATTTTGACCATAAAATTTTGTTTTCGTCAAGTTTAAGGCCGTTATTATCCTGCTATATTTATTTTCCAGTGATCTCATATGGTGGTACCTACATTACATCAATGGGATAAAATAAAGTTACACACAGGCGAGAAGAAAATAAAGTGGATTATACAATTCGTCCAACATATTTCACCATCTACCACATTATTACGTGTGTGTGTTTGTTTGTGTGTATTACTGTGTATTCTTATATATTTGTGTTGTTAGATTTATATTAAATCAACACATTATTACCTAAAACTGAAGGTAACATTACTTTCCATAGCCATTTATCAAATTTGTTTTAGCAAAGACACTAATATAAAAGGTCTGCCAAGCTTTCAAAATTTAAAGCTTATCAGAACGCCTGAACTTTAAGATGCTAAAAAATCGTTTTTATTCTTAACTTTATAAAATATTTTCCTTAATTCCTTCTTGTAATTATTAATAAACTTTAATGATTGTAAATGCTTTGAATCTTTGAATTATAGAGTGTAGCGAGTATTAGGAAATCAAACTATTTCTACTTTAAAACAAAGGCAGGCAATTGGAAATTATCTGGTTCAGTCAACATTCAAACGAGACAGCGAAAGAAAATGCAATATACAGTAATATGTTTCATTTGGATTTGTTCTCATTACACACTGAAGATGTAATTTGGATAAACAGGTTAAATTTCTAAAATATATTTAATTTGATTTTTAACCTCACCGTACATCTTTGTATTGCGTAAGGTTTTCCCACTGTGGTTTCAAATTTATTGAAAGTTGAAAAGTGTCTCGTCTTTTCCTAAATTAGAGCCCACGTTTAATCTTATTTGCTAAAAATTCCAAATTATCAGCATGCAAGTAATCATATATATTACAGAGAAAAAATGTAGACATATATATTTAATTAATTCATTTTCTGTAAACATATAATATGATTTAAAATTACTTTTGATTTTGTTTCTTTGACTAACGATCTTTTGAAAGACGTCTCTTTGAAAGATCTCGCTTTATCAGACCGATAATGTAAAATGAAGAAAAAGAAAGGTCAAATAAAAGATTAAGTTTCTTCTGTAATCGTCTGGGTCAAACAAAAAACAAGTTCATTTTATCTCTAAAGCAAGCTTGTACTGGCCACTTTCGGCCTCATGAAAATTAAGGGAGCATAAACCGGTGCAGGAATGTTTCTCTCTCTGAATGCTTTTTGGTCTATTTATGCATGCCCTTCTTGGCAAAGTAACGTAATTTGCAAAATAATGTAATTTATTTATTCAATTACGTGTGTGGCTGATACACCCTTCAAATATATGATCCATAACATCTATTTGTTAAACTACATTACTGTATAAATTATTGCACATCTCTCTCTCTCTCTCTCTCTCTCTCTATATATATATATATATATATATATATATATATATATATATATATATATATATATATATATATATATATATATATATATATGTATATGTGTGTGTGTGTATACATGTAAAACGGAGATATTATAGCAGTATAAACAAACACACGCACATATTATTGAAACATGTAATTTTAGTACTATTTCAGTACTTACATGTAATTGTATGCATAGAGATATTTACACTGACAATATATTTTTGTCTATATTTTAGCTGCCCATTTATGTCAGGCTACTTGGTCCTTGTCTGTAAAGGGAGAAAACTTTTAAAAACTTTTCCATGTAAGTAGGTAAGAAAGTTTTATAGGCAATTTAGGAAATTCTTCACCTACCTGATCGTCGATTTTACCGTTTTAGTTTCGACAAAACCTCAACCACACATACGTTGCAAAAACAAACGCTCTTTCGATAAGGTTTTGTAGCTACCGAGTAATCGTTTGGGCACTAGAACAGGGTGTGGCCCTCATAAGTTTCTCAGATAATATCAATTGTGTGAGTCATCCATAATATAAAAGCCAAATATAAACAAGTAAGCGAATACTAAAGAGAATTTAAAAGGAATGTTTCCTACTTTCGGGTTATATGTTCTGTTGCCTACAAGTAGTTGTTTGGATAAAATTACTTGGAGCATCAAAGTTTGAGAGTAGATGAAATTTTCTCTACGTCTTCACTTTCATGTGATTGGGCTTCTGCTCTTGTGCAAGAATTATAGGGTAAAAATGATTAAATGAAGGAACATATTCGGCATGTTAGATATGCATTCGCTACTGAATACAGAGATCAGTGTCTGAAGCCAGGTAAACACCAGTATCTAAATTCTATTACACGTTTTCTCATTGTTTAAGATTTGAATAATTTATGCAATTATTATATTTCACTCACTGAGTTTAAATAGATTTACATTATATATATATATATATATATATATATATATATATATATATATATATATATATATATATATATATATATATATGAAGAAATATAGTCTTAAAGTGTGCTATATTTATGGGATAAAGTGCTCAATATCAGATATAGAGCGTGTGTAAATATAAAAGTGAACATTGAAGTCAACACTTAGAGGCGACAGTCTGTTTCATGCTAGACGCAATCGTCAGGCCACGAGTGCTGGTATTTTTCTCGGCTATTTATATATACGGGTCAGTGGTGCATTGTGGGTAGTCTATTTTGTGCGGTTATTTTGCCGGAAGTCGTTTATTTATTTATTTATTTATTTGGGTTGAATAAATAAATATTATGTGTCATTTTTTTTGTCATTATTTTTTTTTTCTTATCTTATATATTTATTTTTAATTTAATCAGGGTTTTTATTAACGTAGTAAAATAATTGTTTAAATCGCTTATTTAATAGTTTTGTTTTGGTTTGGGAAGATAATCAAAGCTATTTATTCAATTTTGATGTTGATTGTTGTAGTTTATTCAAACTATTATTTTGGCGGGAGCAGTTTTTAATTTGTTTATTACTTCATGTATTTATTTGGATTGATTATATTTTTTGTTTTTTCTATCGAGATCGGTTTGTTAGTTTGTTTATTTATTTGCATGAATTTAGATTAATTTATTTTATTTGTTTTTTATTATTTGTTTATTATACTGTATATTTTTATTTACTCGTTTCGGTTTTTGATTTTTAAGTAACGTAGTATTTTTTTAATCGTTATATAACAGTTATAGCTATGTTTTTCATCCGATTTTTGGTTTGATTTTTATAGTCTAACTAATATTTTGGCCATAATGGTTTGTTAATTTGTTTATTATTTACTTTATTTATTTGGGTTCATTGATTTTGTTTTTTATATTTTATTTATTCTATTTCGTCTATTCTAACGGGTGTGATTTGATAATTTGTTTGGGTTAATTTATTTTACTTATTTTATTGTCATTTAGTTTATTTATTTTATTTTATTTTTTATTTTTTTCAGTTTTCATGTCTGCATTTTGAAATGAGCTCGGATCTTTTATTTAATAATTTATTTTGGTCTGGGAAGGTAATGATAGCTAGATTGGTTGTTGTAGGCTGATGATCTTTTCTTTACTTTCCAAGATATTTTTGGTGTGATGTGAGTTTTGTTTTTAATTTCCCAGATATACTTAGAAAGCATTGTGCTGTTCGCATATTTACTATCTGTGAAAGATGTTCTGTGTGCATAATTTCTTTGTTTATCATAATCTCAAATCACTTTAAGCTAGAAACAATTATTGTTTTACCTAAATAATATTCTCTTTTTCCCTATTTCAAGAGCTCATCTATACTGCAAAACAAACTCTCTTCTTTACATAACAGGAACTACCTTCTTTAATCTAAACCCAACTCAGTTTTTACCATAACTTGAAACCCTTTAAGTTAAAAATAATTATCATTTTACTTAAACAATATTCCACTTTACTTGTCAATGTAGGTTGTTTCTTGTTTTCCAAGAAATCATAAACATTGATTATTGATCTTTTGAATTTACCCAATCGATGTCACAAAAGTCTCCTAAACTTAATGTTTTATTAGATTTATTAAACACTAGACAATATCTTTGTGCACTTTAAATAGCGTAGCACTTGTTTGACCCTTATTAAGTGACCAATGGTCAGTTTTGCTGAATATTGCGATAATTCTCTTACAACATAACATATATCTGGATGAGTTGCTGTCATAATATATATCATACTACCAACTATTTTGCATTAATATTTTTCATCTACTAGTTCAGTACTGACTTTCATTCAGTATGTTTATATACATTTCATAAGGAGTTGATCAGGCTTTATAGTCATGCATTCCAAGTTTGATTATAATCTTCTCTTTATATTGTAATTGGTTCAACTCAATCAAGTTGTTTTTAAATGTAGATTTTATAGCTAGAAAGAAAGAAATCTGTCTTAGATCCGTCATTTAGAATTGTTCTTTTAAAGTTTTTTTACATTGACTAATGCAAAATTAGCATTGGTAGCAATGAGGATGTCATCAACCCATATGATTAGAATTACTATTTTATTCAAAATATTATTTGTGTAAATGCAAGAATCTGCCAAGGGGCAGAAGGAACTCTGGCTAATTAAATATGTGTGAAATACAATATTCCAATTTCACCAACACTACCACAATTTCTTTATTCTGACTCTAGCACTTATCTTCACATGACAATGAGTTGCTTCCTTTACCCTCTCACACTCTTCTCTTCACAACCCCACTGCTCTTTTGTTACTTGTAGCTGCCCTCTTTTCATAAACATACCTTTTTCCTTTACTCTAAACTGATCCCTCTCCTTTTCATAAACTATCTCCCTTTATTCACTCTGACACTTTTTTCCTAACACAATCACTTTCCTTTACTATAATGCTAGTTTTTCACAATCTTAACTATTTTTACTTTTCTTCCTTCCATAAACCTAGCTAAACTTAATTCTTCTAGCCCCAGCTCTCTTGTTTTAACCTGTTTTAATTTACTCTTCTTTTCATAACCAAAACTCTTTTTCACTGTAATTAGAGCTTTCGTCTTTTCATAAGAGTACGTCTTTTTCATTACCCTTGAAATAACTCACAATTCATAACCTAGATCTCTTTCTTTATTCTAAAATTAGCTACTTTGGCTTCATAAACTTTGATCATTTTTGTTACTCTAAAACTAACATTCTAGTTTTCATAATATTAGCTCGTGTTCTTTTCTTTATTATTTGTTTTACTCTAAATATATCTCTCTTCTTTTCATAACCCTAATTCTCTTTCTTTACTCTAAGCATAGCTTTCTTCTATTCATAGTGCAAACTTTATTTTGTCGCTCCCTTTCTTTATTCTAAACCTTACTCTCATCTTTTCATAACACTAGCTTTCTCTTTCATTAATCCAATCCTATCGTTTTATAACTGTAGCTTTTTTCTTTACTATAAATTTTGAACTCTTCATTTCATAACTCCAGCCCTTTTCTTTACTCTAATGCTAGCTTTCTTCTTTTCATAAACATAGGTCTTTTTTTTAATCCACTCCCTCTTCTTTTCATAACCGTGCTTGCTTTTTTGTTCAAACCCACATTTTTAACTTCTAACCCTATCTCTTTTTAACAAACCTTTTACTTTACTCTAACACTAACACCCCTTTTCTTTAATCTCACCTCTTTTTCTCTACTCTAAACCTAGCTCTTTTTTTACTTTTCCTATGTCTCTTCTTTTCTTAAACTCTGGCTCTTTTTCCTTACTATAACTCTAGATCTCTTCTTTTCATAACCTTTTTCTTCCCTAACATTGGATCTCAGCCTTCCGTTATCCTAGCTCTTTTTCTTTAACCCTTGCTCTCTTTACATAAACATAGATCTATTTTTTTTACTCAAACCCTTGCACTATTTTTTAATAACCCAAACTATATTTCTTCATTATAAACACAGTTTCCTTTCATAACTTATTTAATCGAACCATAACTCTTTTCTTTTCATAAGCTTAACTCCCTTGCTTTACTCTGAACTTAGCTTTCTTCTTATATAACGATAGCTTTTTTAATACTCTTACTCTTTCAAGCTTCTTTTAATAAACCTAACTATTTTTCTGCACTCTAACCCTAAATTTCTTCCTTTCACTCTTCTTTTTGCAATCATAGATTTTCCTCTTTACTCTAACTCTCACCATACTTCTTATAGCCAAAGCTCTTTTTCTTTACTCTAAGTCTAGACCTGTGCATATCTGATAACCATAGATCTTCTTAATATAGCACTAGACCTTTTTGCCATAACCCTAGGCCGTTTTCCTTCCTCTAACCCTAACTTTATCCGTTTCATAATACTTGCTCTTTCTCACCTAGCTCATTTTGTTTGCACTAACTGTACAACTTCTTTCCCAATGTTTCTTATATTTTGAAAAAAAAAATTTAACAATAATAAATTTCCAATATAAAGATAATTACTATTGAAAAGATAAATATTAAATCAATGGGGGTGGCGGAATAAGAAGAAGGTGAAGAGAAGGAGCACAAATTATTGTACCAGAGAATGTTAGACTTTTCCTTTAAGATAATGAAAAATGTCTATAAATTTCCACCTCCAAATAAAAAGAAAACATTGATAATTTTCTCTTAGGCATTGAATAGTCATGGTCTAGGAATTTACATAAAGGTTTTTACATACCTTAAATTACTTGGTACATTAAATGTCAAATCTTTGCATATTTTGGCTCTGTTAAAGAGTTGTTTTCCCTAAGTAAAAGGGAATGTATATTTATAAACAATCTTAATTACATTTCTTATGAACTAAATAAATATTCTTCAATTTCTTTTTTTGCCACTTATTGATGATCCCTGAGTCTTGAGTAGTGAGTAATTATACTGGCTGAATTCTTCTTCCTTGACAAAACCTGGAAATTGAAGACTGACCTTTTTGGATTTTTCTACCATTTTCATTTGTGTGTAAAGGATATTGCTGTCTTTTAGCTTCTATCTTCAGATTTGGTCGGCCCACAGAAAATGAAGCAAATAGTGGGGTGTGGAAGTTTCTTTATTTTTCTCTGTTTCTTTCTTTCTTCTTTCATTCCTCAAAATTTACCATCTATTTGGAAAAATGTTTGAAGATTAATTTTAAAACATTTTTTATATTGACAACTGCCTAATATTTCTAAATATTTAAAAATAAATATTGTTGTTTTATTTATAAATAAATATTGTTATTTTATTTATAAACAAATATTCGTATTTAAATATAAATATCTTTTATTATTATTTTATCATAGATTTTACTAAGAAAATCTAATAAATAAAAACTTTTAATACTATCTCCCCTAATATTAACACTCTGTCTCTATTCCCTATCTTCTTTAACTCTTGTCTTTCTTTTGTCTATAAACCATAGCTCTCTTTATTTACTCTAACTCAATCTCTCTTCTTAGCTCTTTTCTTTACCTTAAACTTCCTCTGTTCTTTACACTATCCCGATCCTCGCTAGGTTCATTTAATTTTTCTGATCCACTTTCTTCAGTGTCCAAATCCCAGTTTTTTCCTCTCCACTTTTACAACACATAGCTCTTCCTCTACTCTATTACTCTCTTCTTTACTCTAACCCTTACTCTCTTCTCAACCCTCACCATTATTTTACTCTCATACTTAATTCTTACTCTCTTCTCTACTTTGGTCATATCACTTTCCTTTATTTTAATTCTCTTCTCTAAGTTTTATTCTCTTTTTACCTATGTCTTTTGCTAATCTACATCTCTCTTCTCAACCCTAATCCAAACTCTGTTATTATTTCTAGACCCTAAACCTATCATTCTTTTTCGTAGCCCTAATTCTCTTCTTAACTCTATTCTTTTCCATAATTCTATCTCACTTCTTTACCTTGACTCTATCTTTATTCTCAACCCTAACTTGAATCTTTTATTTTCCTTAACATATCTCTCTTTTCCCTAACATTAATTCTCATCTCATACCTAATCTCTATTCATTTCACTAACCCTATATCTTTTCTTTACCCTAATTCTAACTCCAGTCTTTATTTTAGTTTAAGTTCTTAATATAATAGGTCTTTGAAATATAGGAGTGGAATTTGCACCTGTTCCAATTATTTTGTCCAACCACTGTATATATTTTCACCATTCACTTTGTTTTTTATATTCTCTTGAAAATGTTGGATAAAATTATGACTATTTGTTTCTGGTGATTTAAATAATTTATAATTGCGAGAAAAGTATTGAAGTGATTAATTCTTAATTTATTTCTTTGTGATGTTACATTAACTGAAATAATCTTTGGAGAAAATTTCTTAAAACTATCCTTTGTTAAAAGGATAGTTTTAAGATAGCTTACTCTTAAAGCTATCCTTTGTTAAGAGACAAGAATTTATGAGTTGTAGTATATGCCTAGTCAGGTTAATGAGCAGATTTCGCTTTCCCTTTGGGAAAAACGCACGTATTTTGGTTCTACATAATAAAATTTCAAAGTCAAATTTAATAAGTCACACTACAGTTAGTATAAAATAAAAAATATACTGATTCAGTTGAAGATACAAAGTTGCGATATACGTTTTAAAAATAATAAGCTTCCACTAATGAAGCCTCCCTACCTTACAAGACCACATGGTCTAGGGGACAAAGTCGTTTGTTAAGCTAATCTTCTTAGATGGCGGTTATGTTTTAAACCCATGTAATGCAAAAATGTAATATATTCTTCTTCTATGAAAGAGGCAAGCGATACTACAGTGACGAATTATATGAGAACAACTAACACCCTTGAATTATATAGTGTTCTGTTTAAAATATTCGAAAGGTTACCAGCTGATAGATAATGTAGAACACAAAACAGAGATCGCCATAATTTCAGAGACACCTCTATCCTCTCAGTTAAAAACGATAAAGTCAGACAAGTAAAATAAAATAATAGTTCCAGTAAAATGTATATACTGTAATTATTTAATGAAAAATGATAGCTCTCTCTCTCCCTCTCTCTCTCTCTCTCTCTCTCTCTCTCTCTCTATATATATATATATATATATATATATATATATATATATATATATATATATATATATATATATATATATCCCCAAAAATTCTTACTATGAACAATTTTTTTTAATAAAGATATTTGTTCATAGTACCAATATATAAATAATTCTTGGATTTTTATTAAAAGTTTAATTCTATTAAAATTTCCATGCTTTACCTGCTAAGACAATACAAACAATAAGAAATTGACATGCCAAATTTTTTCACATGAAAATTTCAGTATGAAAATTTGATTTATATTTCTTTGCGTTGTTTCGACTTCTTATATTTATTTTTTGGGTATGATAGTTATTTAACAAGAAAATTGGATAAATATAACAAAGACGACGATGACGACAACAACAGCAACAACAACAACACTACTACTACTACTACTACTAATACTAATACTACTACTACTACTACTAATAATAATAATAATAATGATAATACTAATAATAAAAAAGAAAAAAGATAAATTAAAATAAAATCAGTGGAAAAAGAAAAGACCAAAAATGTCCGAAAGAGAAATCGAGAAGTAATGATTGAAAGAATGAAAATAGATAAAATTAATAGAACAGCATCTTAACGGATAATGAAAAGTTCACTATAAAATAGACGTAGGATGACCGAAAAAACTCATAAGCCAAATCGAAAATCAAGAATAAAGAAAAAGAAAGAGGCGAAAAAAGGAGGTTTGATATGAACCTAAAAAAATGCGAACAGGCATGAGTAAATAAAAAAGACTAGAACTGAAACGTTATAGAGAAATAACTGAAAGGAAATTCGAGCAATTCAAACAGGAATAATGACTGTATGAACTGATGAGCGTCTGTCATTTTTTTTAACTTCCACTTCAAGAAAGATTACTTCGAATTCTATTTCTTTGCTTTTTGAATTAACAGGAATAACTTGAATTTTTCGAAAAAATATCACACTATCTCTACTCTTCAAGAATTATTTTTAAGGAATGTGTTAAGTTGCAATCGCAATCAATGCAATTATAGAAATGTTGGTGATATGTTTCAGGTGATATGTATCCAATTTATTGACGAAGATAAAATTAATAAAATCGTAAGAGAAAAGGATCGACAAAGCACAGATGATTTACAGAATGGTTTTGAGATACACACACGCACACTCACACTCACACATACACATACACGCACACTTACAAGTGAGCATACACATATGTTTTTATCGGGTTTCATGCATACTGAAAATTGGAATTTTGTAAAGATGACCTTTCAAGGAGATACTTGCAACTGGCCAGCCGAAAGTTACATAATTTTGTGAGTACAATTCACTTTGATGCTGCTCCTTAATACACACAAAGTACAATACTGCACATAGAATTGAGTGCTTAGACGGATGTCGTGAAGACAGCTTATATATATATATAATATAACTGAGTTATCCATTTTGTTATAATAATATCTGGAGTAAAGATGTTAATGATGTCCTATGTTAGAGATGATCTATATCATGGTATATAAAAGTGCCACGTAAGTAGATTTTGTGCCAATATTTAAAAAAGATTGATTATAAAAAACCTCGCTATTTATATTTCAATAGCCGTTAAAATAAAAAGAAACTTTCAAATGAAATTGATGTGTATTGTCATTAATATATTACAACACTGGAGAAATATTAAGGCTATGAAAGATGAATACTCTTTCCTCTTTTAAGTATGAAGGAATGAATTACATTAAAATATGAAAATTTAACTTTTAAACATTTTTCTCAAGAATTTTGCTAACGTTTTTGCAGAATTCATTGTTTGATTTTCCATCTTGTTTTTCTTCTCTTTTCAGGTAAGAGGCAATTAGAGATTTGAAAATTGGACAAGGGTAAGGAAATAACTGACCTCTTCAATTCTTTGTAATATATAAATGTAAATGCATGTGGCTAGTAATATTACATTCGTACGCATGCAAGCACACACATATATAACCGATGTAATGTACCAAATTATTGTAAGATCAAAGGAAACCCAGAAAAATATATAGGAATAACAAAAGGACTCTGGAAACAGTGAAGCAACAGTAAATTTGTAGATAACAAAACACACTCAAAACATGTATGGAACCACAAAAGCACAAACCAAAATACAACAAGAATAACATGGAAAATAAGAAAAACAACAGCTTAGAACAGAACCGCAAAATAATTGTAACTTTCCCTGGTGGATAACATAGTATTAATCACATTTCCAGAATAATATAAACTGCAACACAAAATCCAGGGCTTATTTCCAAATGCAGACATGAAAACAAATTCCTACTAAGCTACATGCAACTACAGAACCACTCAAAAGGCTCAATAATATCCCATAGTCAAAATATATTAAACTTTATTTAAAATATCACATCTTGAAACCGAAAGATTGCAAAAAAAGATTTAAATAAACAAATTGACATTTCATTAAAAATTAAAATAACATATAAGTAAAACGAAAATAAATAATTAAAATAAACAAATTGAAGGTCAGGACTATAAATAACCTAAAACCTTCGATCTTTAAACAAAAGAATCGGGAAAGGCTCATTCCCCACTTCCTATCGACACACAGCGACCTATATATATAGAGAGAAAGCCCATGCAAGGAGTAGTCACACATCTTCCAAAAATGCGAACACTAAACATGAAATTACATCTGGATATGCATATACGATGATGAATTAATAATTCCAGATCTGACTTAACATACCAGAAATTTTATCTGAATTTTTCACTATATTGGCAATAAAATTCATATTAACAACCGCTATTAATAAAGTTTTCAGGATATATTTATATCATAAATAAATCATGTGTATATCAGGTTATAATATGTTTTTGTAATATATAGTCTGTTCTTTGTATTTACTAAATAAATAAATGCCAGTTTTATTGTGACTTGAACAATAAAAATATATTTTAATAATAAAATATACTCTACTGGTTGATGTATGTGATTAATATTCAACACTGTGAAATGCATAAACGATGAAAGAAATTATGCGGAAAATGGTAAGTGCGGTGTAAAATAAATGAATTTTACATCAGTATGTTGCGGAATTATTGTCAGTTTCACACTGGGCGATTTTCAGGCACCTGAAGATTGCCCACTGTGAAACTGACAGTTGCACTTATTAATTTATTTTCTACCTCTAATTCGTTTTTTGTTTTTTTTTATTGACAGTTTGTTTTTTCAAGGCGGGTTGGGGCTTGAGTATTGTTTATACCAAGACTGACTGGTTGCAGATTTCTTTTTATCAAACACACACGCGCGTGCGCGCGCAGATAGATAGATAGATAGATAGATAGATAGATAGATAGATAGATAGATAGATAGATAGATAGATAGATAGATAGATATACGTGTTTGTAAGTGCATAGGTGCGCACTCGCGCGTGTCTGTATGCGCGCACGTGTACTTTGATGATGATGAAATTGCTTATACTTAGTTTCCACCATCTTTCCATCTTGGGCGAGTAAATTGTCTCACAAAAGATAATTATACAAAAAAAAAGTAGTACATACATTGCATTTTCGCATTTTACCTTGCACCTCACATACACTCACCAGTCACTCTATTTAGCATATTCCTCTAGTTGGACATCCTTTACATTTAGAACCGCGTCAATTCGTCTTGGCGTACATTCTGGGAGCATTCTTTCGACATGCTGTTATGACATACCGCAATTGTTCTAAATTGGTTGGTTGCACATCCAGAATTCGAATCTCTCTTCCCACCATATTCCAAATAAGATCTATGGTATTGATATTCGGTACTGTGGAGTAACCGTAACAGAGAAAGCACAAGTCTGTGTTCCACGAAACAGTCTGCCGCTATCTGTTTACTTGTGACATGGTGCGTTGTCCTACTGGAAAAAGCCACCAAAGGGCAGGTGCACCTAGTAGTAGATTGAGACAGGTCGTCATAAGCAATATCTAAATAGGCTGTGGTTTCATTGGTATGAATGGCCCCAGTGTATGCTAAGAAAATATTCTCTATATCATTGCACTACCAGCAGCCTGACCCGTTAATACAAGTTAGGATATACCTTTACGTTGTTTACACCAAATTGCTCACAGTGAATATGACATGCGGGTAATAATGGACCATTTCTCGGGGGCGAGAACTGCTTTGGGGCTAATCATCAGTCTGAAAAAACAAAAGTTATGTACATGTCTCAGCCGGGGCTGTCTTACATAGAGCGCAACATTTTCATTAATGTATCCAGGAAGTAGTTGACACTTTTGTGTGCTTAGGCAGCGCGCTCTCTAGGGATGACACACTGGATGCAGAAGTGAATTTTTTCATTGAACGATCAAGTCAATCATTCAGAAAACTTGAAAAGAGAGTATGGTCTGATCGTAACATCTCCTTAAGCACAAAGATCGGCATCTAGGAAATAGTTGTCCTAATCACCCTTGTATATTCGTAGACCACCTATCGGAGACATATTGAGGTCTTAGAGCATCTTCACCAGCAGTGTCTGAGACGAAACTTGGAATCAATTGGCAGTCTTATACACTTTCAGCGCGCAAACATAACCAGTATAGAGAAACTACTTCTCCGTACAGTATTTACATTAGTTGGACTATTGTCCTCATCTTTGTCGCCATATTTGTCACATTTGGAATTTCGAACCGAACCCTTTATTTTGATCACTGGGGTAGACTGTTCTAGTTCCACGAGCCATGTTTGATGGATGTCAGTTATCAGTTATCTCCTGCTAATTTTCCCTCTGAAAGTTCTCCACTGCCTGAACCGGGTATTGAACTCACCCTCTTTGGGTCTGTTGAACTCACCCTCTTTGGGTCTGTCACTGGATCTAACCAACGCCTTTATCCACTGTGCCATGTGTCCTTGAGGACATCTGGGTATGAATTTCTGAGTATTATAAACCTAATTTTTCAGCAAACATATTTTTACCAGTACTCATATTGCAATTTTTGCTGTTATCATTACATGTTTTTACCAGATTTCATATTGCAACTTTTTGTTATCATTGCTTTTCTCTGGCACTCCTTATTACTGGTTCCCATATTGTATTTATTTCTATGCTTGGCCGACTCAGGAGATTTTTGTGGCCTAGCATATGTGCTGATTCCTTAAGTTTACGAATTTTCCAATGGTGTTCCTTGTCTATGATCTCAACCTGATCCCACAGGGGACGTTTACGATGCTTTATGGAAAAATTATACCTTTCTTATGAAATTTTATCAGAAGTGTACATAAAATACTATAATTTTTATGTACATTTATTACATTTTACTGTGTTATTTGTATTTCCATTCATTTTATTATTAATTTTGATATTTCATTTATGGAAAAATGTCATAACTGAGATTAATATAAAAATAAGATCATATAAATTTCACAAGATGATACTGATACTTCTAGGTACCCTTCTTAGTTGAAATTGAAAAATCAAATTAACTTCACCACACGTGTTTCGCAAAAGTAAAGGCCTTAACAACGGAGAACAATGCTTAACTCTAATAACGCAACTTAATTGTATTCTGGTTGGTCTTCCGTACTTTATAATTACAGCCCGATTATAAACACGAATATTACTGCGGGTCATCTGATTAGTCAAAACGATATAATTTACAACACGCTAAAAAGATCTATCTCATAAGGACATTTACAAAACTGAATGCGGCTTTTAACTAATTTTATAATATTTTAACAACTTAAATGTAAAAATCTATTATAATTAAAGAAATAACAAATAATTGTATAACAAATTCATTTTTCATCGAAAAATGTTTTGCTTTCAGAAAATATTGTCCATATTCATAAAAACAATTAAAAGCAAATAAAAGCATTTGAATTTAAATAATATCTTTGTTTTATTGAGTTTTGTATGTTACAATTCAGAGCTGATTTTCAGGTAGGAGGGTCCAATTAAAAAAAATACATGGTTTGCTTTCCTCAAAGCCTTGTGCTTTTAACTAATATAATCACTAAACTGAATACGACTGAATTTCTAGAGTTTTCATAAATTAGTTATGGGGGTGGGGTATTAAATAAATATAAAAAACATTTTTTCCATGACTTTAAAAAAAGAAAACATATAATAATTTCCATCATTTGTGAATAGTTTCTGAAAGTTCCATTAATATCCGACAATTATTTTTATTTTTGCAAGATTTTCCAAATTAATGTCTGTCATACAAAAAAAGGACGTGCTGAAAATTTGTTATTTTACTAGTTCACATGGAGGTACCTATGTTAAGAGTCGTTTCTTAATATTATATAAGCTCTTCGATTATATATATATATATATATATATATATATATATATATATATATATACAAGTATAGGGTTGGTGTATACGGAATAAATTCCAATAACCAAAAAAGTGTGCTTAATACAGAGTAGAGCAAATATAATTTATTCGAAAATTATAACATAAATTTGTTATAAAATCACTACAAAAATAACCATTTTGTTTGAACACTTCTGGTGTTTTATCAAGTGATGGTGTTGAATGTAGAATAAAGAGTTTTAGAAGGTTCAAGTCGACCAAACACCCGTCGATAGGGGAAACGCTGTTACATAAGCTGAAATGACCAGTCAAAATACAAATAGATGAGAATTCAAAAAACTCGACAATGAACCTTGGTTATAATAATTAATGCCTTAATATTAGGGTTAGACTAAAATAGAAATCATTCTAATTAATATTAAATTTTGTTATAAAATTGAAAATTAAAAATTACCAATTTTAAATTTAATCTGTATTAAGTTTAAAATATTACAAAATTATTTAAAGAAGAAACTGAGGAAAAATACATATTTTGTTATTTATTTTGTTTTAATTGAAAGGCCAAACACTCAGAATAAACGTTAAAATCTAATATTGATGCAAAGCTTCGTTACATCTTAGATACATTTGAAGTGGTGATATGGGCAGAGGATGATTAAATCTTGCAAAAGACAATACATAACACAATCAGATTATAATACACAAACACGTAGACATATTTAGATATATAAACACGCAAAAACACAAACGAAACAGGAAATAGATGTCTACGACGCTTATAAAAACAGACAACATATACATATAATGAAAGACATACATTAATAAAGACACACACCAACAAATATTCAAATTTGAAAGTGTTAGTAAATGAATTCAAACAGACTATTAAAATATAACTTACATGGGCAAAGATATATAGATAAAAATGGTTCAATAGATAAAATTTAATAGGAGTAGAATTGAAAAACAAATATTCGTCATTGAACAACGCAATGAAAAAAGACACTAAAATATATAGAAATGGATAGAAAAATAAATATATACGCATAAACACACATAAAAAAAAACACCAAATTCAAATTTCCAGGCAAAATGTAACACTTAAAATAAAATAAAACCAGCTATAAAGAAGAAAACACATAAACACACAAATATATATCAATATCTCAAATATACTTCTATACGCATGAGTACACATACACGAGTACAAATATATAACAATATATATATATATATATATATATATATATATATATATATATATATATATATATATATATACATATAAAATACATACATATGTATCCCTATTTTCAGACAACGGAAAATATTTTCCTTCCACTCCAGTGCGTTATTTTCTGTGTTTTTCTTCAGTATTCTATTCCACTCATATCCCTAATACGGACATAAGCAAACTCATGTGATTCAATAATGTCGATAAATATAGATACTTTATATATCTGAGTAAAAATACACAATTTCATTCAGATGTTTAGTAAGCTAAATGGCGAGAGAAGCAGAAAAGACGGTGCTACGGAAAACTTTCAAATGTTTCCTTAAAAACCAGTATTTGATATTCTGCCTTATATGACCTTGAATGCTGACTCCAAACACTTTTTTCTTTCTTTATCTCTTTTATTCGTTTCGTGTCCATTTTAAATATTTAGGTCGGTAAACTATTTTGATTCCCTTAATTTTAGGTTATTATGGAAAAATGTGTGTTGCTGGTCAGTTTAACTTAAAAATTAATTTGTTTAATTTTCGCTACGTAATGACTGGGAATCTACTGAAATGCTCGACTGAAACTTAAGTGAAATTTACATGACGATATGTAAGGAATCTAAGATGATAATATTTTCCATAAAGAAACAACTTATGTGTACAACTTATTGTGAACTTTAAATCGAGGGTCAGTGAAATACTTATTTGCTTAAATTATCCAAATTATTATTTGTCTCTTCTCAACTATTACATGATAATATTAAGCTATGATTTTCTACGATTCCAATTAAATTAGGTACGCAGTAAGTGAGCATACAAGTTTACTGACGACATTTCTTCTGTGTGGGATAGAGTAATCTAATCTAATTGTACTTCTAGATAGTCTTTATTTTAACGTTTTTTTATAAATGTACTTGAATTAATTTCTTACCTGAATCGCATCATAGGCACTTGCTGAGAAATCAGATTAAATAAGAGAGAGAAAGGTAATCATTTGTTAATTAGATTAGTTTGATTTCTATGCTCATGTATTCTTCAGTTATTTGTATACATGAAGGATGCATATTTTGCACAATAATGAAAGTGAATAAAGAGAAAGCTTTAGTGTATGGTTTGAAAATATTCTAAAATATGTAGTTTTTATGAATAAGAAATAAATGATTTATTAATCACACACACACACAATATAATGCTAGAAAGATTCCTAAGCCACAAATCACATTGAAAGCTTTCGGTATTCCTGATGAAAGCCCACATTCAATATCTTTTCTATAAATATTAGTAAAAGGTAAAATATCGTTCCGTAAATGCTTTGAAGGAAACTTTAAAATAATTCCTTAAACTGAACTTACTTTTTGCATTTTTGTTGTAGTCGAATCACCTAATCATCAACTGGTTTCAAGTTACAGTAACTGAACTTGTATTTTATGAACAGGTTTTGTTAAATTTACTATTCAACTGACTACGGTTTAAAATTTTCGTGTAGATGTTTCCTGTGCCTAACGAAGGTCACAGTGTAGCATAGGGCTGATTATGTGAAACAGATAGAGAAAATTAAACTCACCAAACGAACAATAATCTATAACGCTATATTTTTAACTTTCTTTATGTGGTAAGTGTTCGTCTCTATTCCTTCACTGAACTATGGCACTCGTCTCTGGTTGACGTTTGTCTTGGGAAAACCAAAATAAACGTAATCCATTTGATCCTGAGATATCAATCGAAATTAAACGAAACCTAGTTAGGATACGAAAGCTCCTTCTTTGACTTTCTGTCTGTCTGTACGCCTGTATGACTTTATGCATGTATGTATTTTTCTCTGTTACTCTCTATATCTCTGTCGCCGTGTGCGCGTTCACAGGTGTGTATATAGTGGACTGTGATATAGGCATTAACATTTATTTCGAACTTATTATATGGAAGCGAACATCATTGTTCAGATAGGGTTCGATACAAAGAGTTTACGGAAACACGAAAATAGAGGGTTGCGACAAGGAAGCGTTTTATCACCAGATTTATTTAATCTGTATGGTGAAACGTTTTTGAGAGAACTAGAAAACTTACCAAGAATTATTATAACCTTAGCAATATAAAGCATGCAGTTTGTACTCAGAAAGTTTACAGACTCAGAAAGAAAATTGAATGAACCATTAAAGCAGAATGAAAATAAGATGAAAAGACTATTAACTGTAAGAAAACAGATTGAATGGTATCAGCAAAGGAGACAACCTAAGATGTGATCTAACTGGTGAGTGTAATAACAGATGACGGTGTGACACTGAATTTGAAAGGGGTATGAGTATAGCAAAAGATTGCTTCTAGGAACTAAGTAATGTGTTTAAAGATAGGAAAGATTTGTTAGCAACAAAGCACTTAATGTTGAACTGCCGCTTTATCTCTATGGCCGGAATACTGAAGTCTTAATGAAAACAATCGACATATAAGTTGGTAAACTTGCATAAAAAATACATATGAGAATTGATGGTATTATCTCGTCTCCTATCCACTCAACCCCGCAAAAAACAAAAAAAAAACAAAAAAAAACGCGGTGGCATCCCAATCTTTCAATCGTAAGAAGTTTGAAACTAAGTCCACAACCAATTATCTTAACCAATATAAACGAACTGCTGATAGATTCTGTGTTTCGCATTTGCCAAATATTTTTGGCAACAGTGCATAAACTGCCACTAAGTTGATCAGCCAATCTGGGCAGTTTTCTTTTCTGTCGGATCTTTCCAGATTATTTTATATAAGTTTATAATTCAACCGTGATTTTCCAAGTTGTTATGTAAGAAGAAATGAATATCTAAACATTTTCCAATATATTGACCCTTTAGTTTTTCATGAACAAACTAATCTAGAGCTACTTGAAAATTGAAATTAGTACTTTTAAATAAAAATGTTTTACTTTAAGAATTTAAAAGTTAAACTTAAAGTCTTTTGTTGTACTATTTCCATGCAATGGTGTTACACTATATTCTTCAAGTTCCTAATTGCATACAGAGACAAACATTAAGAATACAATATATATAATCGATGTTTTATGTGACGTATTTGCCAAGTATTTCAGAATTTTATGAATATTTTTATCATCACATTTGTGCCAATATTGGTTTCAGTAATTTCTACATTAATTAAATACGAATAAAAATAATACTTGTAACTTATCACTTTTTTCTGATACTTGAATTAACGATTAACATATTTTTAGACAATAACCTGCACATGCACACACGTTCGTTTTTGTTCGCGTGTGCTTATAACAAAAGTTGTTCAAGTGATGCCATCTCTCTGTTCAATTCTGTTTCATTTATTTCATTTTCCTTCTAACAGTTTTGCTTTCTTCCTTCCTTTCTTGAAGTCACAACAACCCGCAATATTGGTTACACTTCCTCAAACATTTGCTCAAAATCAGACCAACAAAGTAAAGAAATATTAGACGGATTTATGGTCAAGTTCTTGCTTTCCAGCCTGTTGGCAGTCCCCCTCTGTCATCCCGGTCTTTAAGCACTCTAGAGACCCTTCTGACCCATCTAACTACCGCCCCATCAGTCTCCTACCACTCTTCAGCAAAGTCTTCGAGGCTTTAATCAATAAAGAAGTAGTTAAGCATCTCACCTTCCACGAGCTGCTCTCTAACAAACAATATAGTTTCAGCTTTTCCCGGTCTACCGCTGATGTGCTTACGGACATAACTGTATATGTATACCAAGCTCTTGATAATAACGGCGAAGCTCGAGCTGTTGCTCTAGAAATATCGAAGGCGTTTGACAGGGTTTGGCATGCTGGCCTTCTACGTAAGCTTCAGTGATGCGGTATTACAGGACGATTATTTGATTTAATCTAGTCATTCCTATCTAACCGTGAAATGCAGGTTGTCCTGAATGGGTTCTCTTCCATTTCTTTCCATACAAATACTGGTGTTCCTCAAGGCTCTATCCTTGGTCCTACACTCTTTCCGATCTTCATCAATGATCTTCCTGACGGCATCAGTTGTCAAGTCGATATCTACGCAGACGACACTACCATTTACTCATGTCTCAATAGTAAATCCGTCATTGCTGACAAAGTTAACCTGGCCGTTGGTCTCGAAAACGACATCCAATCTTGTGAATTTTAATGCATCCCAAACGAAACTGCTGTCATTTACTCACCATAGAGAAGCTTCCCTGCCTCTTATCAGCATGGTTGATGCTCAACTCCACGAGAGCGCTTTCTTGGTCTCAGGTTCTCCACTGCCCTGAGGTGGAACAACTACATTGAATCAATTGCTGAATCTACCGCAAGGAAAGTTGGTTCTCTGTGTCACACCAGAAGGTCTCGTCTGAGTCCATCCTTCACCTCTACAAATCCACCATTCGTCCATGCATGAAATACTGTTGCCATATATGGTCTGGTATCCCCGCTGTTCATCTCGAGGTTCTCGACAAAATCCAAAGACGGATATGGAGTGTGATCAGTCCTAACTTGTAACCGCCTCTTCTACTCCAACAGCTTCTTCTCTCGCACTTCTCGATAGTGGAACTCCCTTCCTCTTACTTGCTTCCCTGATAACTATAATCTTAAAAAAATTTAATATAATATTCTGTTGCCTTGACCCCGTTCTTCTTTTTATCCTCCTCCGTTCTATTTTTTAACCTTTCTCACCCCACCCTATACCCAGTTTTTCCCTTACTTACAGTCTCTGTATCCATTGCGTACGAGTGGCCTTGCTTGGGGTGAATTGCTTAAAAAAATCTCTGATTACATAAACAAGACCAGAGGCTGAGAAAATTGGTTCTTGAAATTTAAGAAAATTACAATTAATGATTAGCCACTTAATTTCACCAACATGGTTTGTTAAATTGACAACCGGGGTGAAAGGCTTAGATTAGATATCAAGATAGACGGAGGAATTGCCTACGCCCATTGGGAGTAATGGTGCGACGCATGAATGAGAGAACTTATGAGTTATAAGGGCCAGTACCTGTGACCATTGCCTATAGGAAAAGGTATCTCCCAAATTTGGAGAGATAATTACTTTTCCAAAACCAGACAACAAAGAACTCTTGTCAGATGATAGGGGAAACCCTGAGTCCCCAAACACGTCAGTCCCCATGCCGGTCTTGAGCAGGAGTCAGTATAAGGAGAGCGCTGGATCTACCAAAATTGTTAGCAGAGAATTGCAGTAGTTCCGGAGAGAACAGACGTCGAGAGACGACCACGCTGCCGATGCCCACGTGACTTACTGCCAAATAGAACTCCCAACTTGAGCTTTGTTCCAGAATTAGCTTTGATGGGCAGAGTGTCACTTTAGAAATCAATGTGGGAAGGATTAATTTTCCTGTACGAAGAACTACATAGACTACACTGAAAACTGACTCGAAAATTTTCCTGTTTTCTTTTATTTCGTCTGCAAAGAACATTTTTACTTTTCCTTCATGGCACATCTTCGCCGTAGTTCGAGCTAACGCTACGATTTCTGACAATAACTCAGTCCTTACCGGGTCCGTGATCAAAAAGCACAATGTAGGCGGGGCAGGGTGCGGACTGAGGCGGCCAACGTTCAACGATAGCAGCAGTATCAACCGGCGTGGGAAATGACACAGGACCAACTGACATGAAGTGTTACATTACGAATCAAACCTGTCTAGCTAATTTTGAAATTCCAACAGTACACGAAAATTTGATTTGATCCAATAACAGTTGCAGCGTTTATGATTAAAAAAGAATTCTTTAATGCATTCCGTAAACCATTGAAGTCTTTTCAATCATCTTTTCTTGTAGAACCTCAACTACTAATATTAGTGCCATCATACTGCTATGACTAACAGGGAGTCACAAAATCACAAGTTAATTATAGAATATAATAAACATATAATAACAATGTTTTCTTAACTCTTTTTTGTGAAGTTAACATTTCAAAGTTCGTGAGCACAGTGTTAGAAATATTTTGAAACATTTTAAGACCAAATGTCACGTGAGTAGGGAAATATAAGTATCAAAATCGAGAAATAAATAATCAGGAACTTAGTCGCATTACCTTAACAGACTGTCAGAAAATGGGGAAAAAAGACAGAAGAGTACGTGAATTGAAAAAGAGACTGGGTGGATGAATAGATTTTTATCAGATTTGCAAAACATTTTTTTAAAAATATATCCAGTCACTCATTTCTCCATCCATCATAGCCTGACTGATGTCGGGGGTCAGTTGACTAACGTTTTGCCTAAAGAATTAATAGTATAATATAATATAGATTACCAATAGCATGGAGAAATAAATTGAACGGCCTTCGAATTGATTACGGAGAAAGGAAATTTGGAGATAATGAGAGTTGGAAAGTAAATCCATCCGATAACGATCGTGATGAAGTAAACATTTAAAAAAATGTTCGGACCATAAAATGATGAAAGATGTCAAGGTTTGTATTGAGGCGGTACTCACAGGAAAGCCGAACAGTGCATAAAAAGCCATTGTTTTAAATTTTCTTTCTTTTTTTAATAGAAAACCGTTTCTTTAAACTTCTTCAATTTCTTTTTAGAGAAAAAGAATAACTAGTTCTATGTATTCGAACGGTAAGCAGGCAGAGTGTTCTTGTACCCATGAAATAATAGTATTTCATTTGTAATTTATATATATTTAATATAGCAGATCTTGTTGCCTCACTGTTTTAGATACAAGAATATATTCTTATTCTTGTTAGCAATAATTTACTTCAATAACAATCAAATAAAATAATTCTAAAATTAAATGAGTTAGTAGAGTCTTTTGGAAATTGAGTATTCAATGGAAAAACAGACCAGTGTTCAGATATTCAACATAAAAATCTTTAAAAATGTAATGGAGGATGAACTGAAATAATTCAAAATGAAATTGAACAGAGAAATATTCAAAATACAGAGTAAGAGATGGAATACTGTTTCGAATCTGTCGTTCGCAGGAATTGATCACTGTTGTTGTTTTTTATGAGAAGAACCCCAGCATTAATCTGTGCATGATTTTTGCCAAACGAATGGAAAAAAAACATGAATCGCATGGTTAAAATATCACCATCGTGGTACAAGATGGACCTCTACGCGTCTTTCATAATGCGGATCTCCTCGTCAACAATACAACAATACTCTTTGACCAGCTATGCCGCTTCCATCAATACTTTTCCATTATGGAAAGACAAAATTTTTTGATATCGAAGACAAAGCTACACTGATTCTTATTTTTTTAACGTGCTGTCAGCTGGGGATGTCACTGACTGCACATCAGCAGAGGGGTAATATACACCCCATTGAAGCTACCTGTTTGCCGTGGATGGCGACCTGTAATGCCTTAGGACGTAACCTGGAGGCTGAGCAGTCCATGAGCCGAGTATATAAGTGGTCATACGACAGCTAACACTCCATTTTGGTCCTTACTCGGGCTAGACGGACGATTGGTGAGGCCCGATCCCATCAATCGGCTCTAGCATCTATATAATTAAGCCCGATATTAACTCACAAACTAATCACATGACGATCAAACACCCTACCCGTTATTATTTTAAGAGCTAGAATGCAGCAGTTAAGGGTCAATCGAGTCGAAGAGAAATTTTGCCCACTTTTTCAAATCAAGGCGTCAGATATTTGGGTACTGAAGCTCAAAATTGATATGAGCTGAAATCCATCTCTCGATGAGAGTATACTGGTAGATGTATACCCGTCTTAACCACCAAATTCATCAAACATAAACTAAATAGAACAAGGTTCCGTAAAACTATAAAAAAATTCCAAAAAGGATTGTTGACAAAACACTGTTGGTGAAATTAGTACGTAGGGTGGATCCAATAGTAAAGAAATACTACTGTGCTGGATTCCAAGTCACATAGAAATTACAGAAAATAACCAGGAATACTCGACTGCAAAATCTTTCCGGAATGAAACTCCTGAAAACAGTTTTAGGATCCTTTATATAGACCTGAAAAATATAATAAGCAGTTTCATTAAACAGAAGTGACGGAAATGATAACCCGACAATGCCAATAACAATTTTCGCATAATCAAACTGGCCCTGGGTGAATGGAGGCAGGTGTCTAAAAAAGGAAGAAAGGTTAGGGTAATCTTGTCTTGGCTGCACATAGGCCAGGCATATCTCACCTATTCATACTTGCTGATCAACCAATATGTACAACATGCCAAGCTACGATCACGGTGATACCCATTTTAACTAGATGTACTTAGTACCAGTAAGACATCCATACTACAAGGAAACCTACACGAGAAAAATCTTTAAAGATACTGAAACCTACTGAAACATAATGTCCTCACTTAAACATATATTTATACCATCATATATGACACTTACAACAGATCATGTACATATCATATATTTATAAAAGAAACGGTTACCCTGAAAGTATAAAATTATATACTAAATAAAATTTCATGACTTATGGGCACAGCGTTAAAAATATTTTGAAACATTTTAGGACCAACACTATAATATGTATTCTAAAATTGATATTTCACTGACATTTATGAGTACCAATAATGATTTGTGTTCATTTTTACTTATTTAGATGGAAAATCATTTATTTGAAATTTAATCAGTAAAGATAAAATTTAATCAGTAGTGCTAAATCTTTTCTAATTTTTTCGTAAAAAGTTTAGTATCAATTTATAAGTGCTTCTTCTTTGTTGAAAATATCTCCGAAGAAAA
The DNA here is from genome assembly GCA_964036315.1 of Acanthosepion esculentum. Lineage (NCBI taxonomy): Eukaryota > Metazoa > Mollusca > Cephalopoda > Sepiida > Sepiidae > Acanthosepion > Acanthosepion esculentum. Next base: position 75,353,655 of record OZ038495.1, read on the forward strand.
ATGTTCCTGAAACTAAAATGGCTGAAATCATTGTATTGTTTAAAGAAGGGTTATCTCAAATAAAAATTGCAAGAAAAGTGAAATGCTCAAGAATGGTGTACAAATAACCATTAAAAGATATAACGAAACAAATTCTTTCAAAAACCGTGATGGTCAAGATCGGTGGTGTACAAACTCAAGGAAAGACAGACTGCTCAAAAGTGTATCTCTAAGTGAAAGGGAAAAATACTCTTCTAACGTGACTGCTGAATTTCGAGAGACAACAACGACTTGCACAGTGAGAGGATAAGTAGAAGCTGGCCTCAAAGGATATAAAGCTAGAAAAAAGACAATTGCTGTCTGAGATTAATAAGAAAAAGAGACTTTCTTTTGCAAAAGAGCGTGAACATTGAACGACTGAGGATTGGACCAAAATTGTCTGGTCTGATAAAAGCAAATTTGAAGTAAGTTCCTTTATTGATTGAAACTAATTTATTGAGCATAACTGATTTTATTACGCCTATTAATACTGTATTTTTATTGAATAGAAATGTTACCGCAAATTTTTTATTTTTATCAAGCTGGAAGTTTTGTTCGTCGAAGAGTTGGGGAAACATAAGATGCTCAATGAATTCCCCAACTATAAAATTTGGAGAGAGGAGCGTAATGGTTTGGGGCTGCATGTCTTCTTCCGGGACAGAAATGTTATTCGCATGTGAGAGTAGAATGAATTCCAGCATGTTAGACCAATCTTACCGACCTTCATTAGAGAATTTTTTTAACAATGACACACAAGATGGAGTAATCTTCCAACGCACCATGCTAGACATCCAGAGTTTGGAAGGGTTGGTTTGAAAAGAAAGAAGTGATGGTAATGTAGTGGCCTCCTCAATCTCCTTACCAGAATCCCATTAAACATCTATGGTCATCCTTAGGTACAAGAGTGAGAGTAATTCTCAAATATTCTTCAAAGCGCGAATTAGAAGCAAAACTCCATGAAGAATGGCAGAAAATCGATCCAACAATTAAGTTGGTTTCCAATATACAAAAACACATATAGGCAGGTATAAAAGTATAGGTTAAATTTACTATAAAAGGTTTGTTTTTCTTTAAATGATAGAATAAATGAGTTTCAATTATATTTCTAATTTTTATACACCTACCCCATAATTTTGCCCATATATATATATATATATATATATATATATATATATATATATATATATATATATATATATATTTCAAATAGATGTTTTAATCACTGCTCTATTTTATTTATCAATATTCTGACCATTCATATTCTTACATTCTTTATTAATAGTGGGTAATTGAAAGACAATTATTAAGCCATTGAATGATAGTTATTAATCCCTCATCTCTACATAAACTTATTTTTCTTTCCCCTGTTATTTCAGATAATTTTCAATACATAAATTCCAATCAATTCAGCGTCTGAATCATCACTCCTCATAGCAATATCAAAATTATTTTTACGTTTTTTGGTCTATTCATTTTCGTTGAATATTATCGATTTTTTCACAATGTTTTATATTTTTTTTCTTATTCATCTATCTGCTTATGTTTGGTTTTTTTTTTTTCCATATTCAGTGCCTTATTATTAATTTCTGTCACGGGTGGGTAGAAATCTTACCTCAAAATATATAAAATCATGTTTTGTGTTTTATGATTTTAAACTAAGTTATAACTTCTTTCGTTGTTTTTTTTCCATTGATTTATCCCTACTCTTAGTTTTTTGATTATCCAGTATTTGCTTATTTTTCTAATTTCCCTTTAACTGGAATTATTAGTCTACATGATTGTTTGGTTTTAAAATGATCGTTATTAATTATAATGTATGCTTGTGATGTTTTTAATATACTTATTCTATTATCTAAATATCTGTTTAGGAACTATTTCTTCAGCTTCTGAATTTCCTTTTCTGTGTTTGATTGCGTTTTTTAAAGGATTTTGTGTTGTCATGTAATAGTTTTTCATAATTTCCTCTTTTTCTTTTATATACATTCTTTGTTTTATATGCGGGTATCATTAGTTTAGTGTCGTTAAGTTTGAATTGTCTCAGTGCTTTTGTCGTTGTCTTTTTTTTGTTTTGTTTTTCCAGACATTTCTTCTGTGAGAGAAAATGGAAAATTTATTAACGACGCGTTTCGCCGAGAGCGTCTTTAGCTTTCTCAGGTTAGAAATAAAGAAAGACAAAAAAATATTTGAGGAAAATGCTTGGGAATCTCTGAGGATAAGTAGTAACAATAAATAAAATTCATTTGGTACCTTATCACCTCCAATGTCCAGATTCAAGAGAGTGTCTCTCCACCTGTTTGGTTGTTTATCTATATCGATGCGTTTGGCGTTGTCGGGTTCACCGAAAGTTGTGTTTTTTATTATATATATATATATATATATATATATATATATATATATATATATATATATATATGTGCGTATTCGAGTTAGATTTCTACGACCATTTGTATATGATAGTCAAAGTCTGTTCATATCTCTCTGTCTGCTCTTAGCTAGCTCTTATCTGTTGTCGGTTTTGTCTATCTGCTACTCTCTCTCTATTTGTATTGTTCACTCTTGTTTCACTCCATCGATTATATATAGATATATTGATTTTTCTTAACATGAATGCTTATAATCGGTCTTTAAAATTTGAAAAAATACAAATTATACCGATAATGCATCTTAAACAAAAATTAATTAAATAAAATCGATTTTTATTTCCATTTTCAAATGTAATTTTTATTCTACATTTTCCGATATTAATCAGTTTTCTGTTTCTTGGTCTCCCATGAAACCGAAGTTCTACTGATTAGAGTACTGCTATATATATATATATATATATATATATATATATATATATATATATATATATATATATATATATATATATATAGCAATACTGCTATATATATATAGCAATACTGCTATATATATACATATATATATATATATTCAATACTGATATATATATATATATGTATATATATATATATGTATATATATATATACATATATACATATATATACATATATATATATATACATATATATATATACATATATATATATATATATATATATATATATATATATATATATATATATATATATATATATATATATATATATATATATATATATATATATATATAGCAGTATCCAGTTTATTTATTAAACAGTATATTTATTTTTGTCTGTCGGCCTAAATTTTCGAGAGATGTTATTAAAGTAAAATATTCGATATCCGGCAGAATTCTAACCTAGGTCTTCCCACCGTCGTTAGATCAAACCCTGTCACAAGAACCTTTGCTGATAAAGCAAGGCTGAATAATGTGGTATTCAATATTGTGGTATTTGTAGTGCCATACTGCGCATGTGTAGGCGTCCCTGCATGTATTTCCGGTAGACAACCCTGAGTCCACACTATGCTCTGTTCTCAACCACCCACTGACTAGTTTGTATTAACATTGACAACAAATAGTGAGAATTACGGTGGTCTTTTCTCTCTCTCTCTCTCTCCCTCTCTCTCTATCTCTCTCTCTCTCTGTCTCTCTCTCTTCAAAACGAATTTCACATAAAACAAAACAAAAATAAATACAGCTAAACCAATAAACAAAATCACCTACCCTCTCAATCTTTCTTTCCCTAATATTCGTGATATCCGTTCTTAACTTCTGCAGCGTAGAATATTTCCTCTTCCAACATTCGCCAGATATCTTTGCTCTCTGAGAAACGAACTTAAATTATTCCATTGCTACCAATGAATTCTAGGTTCCAGGCTAATTCCCCCTTTGCCAAAAAGATTCCAGCATTCACATGGATTGGTCTTGGTGTTTACATCCGGAATAATCTTCCGATGTTTAAGGAATTGTCTCTTGCGGCCCCAAACTACACTTGCTTGTCTTTCATTAATAAACTCTGTTAGCTATCTCTTTTTCAGTTATCACCCCCTCTTCCCAGGACTTCCGTATATTGCACATAATTGCTGACAGTATAGAAAAGGCACTTTCTCTCCATGCATCTGCGAATATCTTTGTCTTAGGTGGCTTAAACATTTTGAAGGTACTAATGTTTCCGATATTAAATTTTTAAAATTAAATTTTCCCATTGCCCAATCCTTTATTCAAATTGTAGACTTCCATACTCGTTTCTCTAGCAAAACTGAGTAACATGCTTCTCTAGCTGATTTATTTCTTACCTTCTTTCCTCGCTCTTGCCGAACTTCACATCACTGCCCTCTTGGTAATTCGGACGACTCTATGGTAGCTACTGATATTTCGCTCCAATCATCTATTAAAGAAGAACCTATACATAACCCCTATACGTAAGACCTATTTCCGTTACCAGCATATTGACTGGGACTCATTCCGTGATTTTCTTCCTGACGCCCTTGGACTGATATCTTTAACCACCCAATTGAAAATTGCGCCACTGTGGTTACTTCTTGGGTCAAAGCATGGACGCTTTCATCCCTTTTTCGGAAATACCAGGTGAAACCTCAATCCTCTCCATACTTCATACCACCATGCTCGGTCGCTATAGCATACAAGAACCACTATTTTCGACTATACCAGCGTGACAATTCTTGTCACAAACAGGCGCTTATTCGTTCCTGCTCGCAATAAATGTAAGCGAATCCTCGAAGGAACTAAGTCCCTGTTTTCTGAGAGAATGAGGCATAGACTCTAACAACTTTGGCTCTCATGATTACTGGCGGCTCTGTAACAGGGAATTAAATAAGTGTAAGGTCTCTGTTCCTCCATTCTTCAATCAATTTGATGTGTTATCACCCACTACTGATAAAGCTGACTGCTTTGCCCGTGAATTCTTCTCAAACTCTGCTCTTCACTCATCTAGAATATCCCTGCCTAACTTCCCTCCTAGAACTGAATCTCTGTTGAGTGATATACATATAATATCTTCCATGGTTTCTATTATCATCTCTAACCTAGATCCCCACAAAGTATGTGAAGCCGATGTTATCTCTTTAATAGTCATTAAGAAGTGTGCTCCCGAAATGTCTCCCATTTTATCTAAACTGTATAATAAATGCCTCACTGCTTCAGGCTTTCCCGCCTGCTGGAAATCATCACCTCTTGTTCTAGTTTTTAAAAACTCCGACCCTTCCAACTATCAGCCTATTAGCCTTCTACCCCTTTCTGAGAAACTCTTACATACCCTAATCAATGCTGAATTGGTTCCTCATCACTCATCGCAAGACCTTTTCTCAGACAAGCAATATGGCTCCTTTCTGCAGGTCAACTGCTGATATAGTTACGATAATTGCGGAATAATAATAGATAAAAACGATCTTCTCGACAAGCTGAAAAGTTACTGTTTTCCGGACAATTTTTTGAACTGATCCAGTCTTTCTTATCAAATTGTGAAATAAAAGTTATCCTGAGCGTCCACTCGTTTAGATCCTTTCGTATTAACGTGGGTATCTGCCAGGGCTCCATCCTTGGTCCTACTCAATTTTTAATTTTCATTAATGACCTGTCCGATGACATCAGCTCCCAACTTGTTATCTACGCTGATGACACAACCATTTACTCCTGCCACGATAGTAAGGATGATCAGTCCGACGAGGTCAAAATGGCAGCCGATGTCCTAAATGACTTCAAGTCCGTCGTTAATGGCTTGTTAATTTTAACGCCTCCAAAACTAAACTTCTCTCCATTAATCATCTGAGAGACTACTCGCTGCCTTCCATCAGCATGGCTGATGCTAACCTCCAGGAAAATAACTCGCTGTGTTTTCCTGGGCTCACGTTCTCAGCTATATTGAATCCATTGCAAGGTCAGCTACTAAGAAAATCGGTTCACTGTGTCGGACGAGACAATTTTTCTCTCCAGAATCTTTCTTACATATCTATAAGTCTACCATCCGTCCATGCTTAGAATATTGCTTCTACACATCTGGTGTCCCAGTTATATACCTTGAGCTCCTAGATAAGATTCAAAGAAGAATCAGCAATATCATTGCTCTTGATCTTGGCAGCTCGGCTTCAATCACTTTCTCACCGCTGTAAGGTTGCCTCTTTATGTCTTTTCTATAAATACTTTCAGGGTAATTATTTGAATGAGCTCTTTGCTATGGTACCTAGACTTTTTAATATAAGCGTAGTACTAGACTGACGGCGAGATTTAATCAATTTACAGTTGGGTTGGCTAGATGTAACCTTAAATTCTATGCTAACTGTTTCTTTTCTGCACTTCTCGCCTGTTGAACTCCCTTCCGGCTACATGCTTTCGAGTCTACTTTAATCTTCAAAAATTTAAATGCAATGTCAATCGCTATCTGCTCTCCTCCTTTTCGCTTTTTTTCTATTTCTGCTCAACATTATGAAAGTTATCAAATCTTGTAACGACTTGTGTTTTAGTGGCTTTGCTGCCTTGCATAAGGTGATACAGATAAAAATGTAGTCGTGACAGAAATACTGGGTAGAACAATATATTTTTTGATTTGTTGGCTTGATCAGGAAGGACCAGTTTTTTATGATTTCACCTAAGCAAGTCTGGAATTCCACTAGTATGCAGCGGGTTAAAGAGAGTGAAAGTAAAAGAAAACACTGAGTATAGAGAGGATTGAGGAATGGATAATAAAAGATCAACGGGATTCTAGAAGGCAGAAGATGGCGATTTAAATTTTGAGGATTGTATTTTTCAGGAAAGCATGTAGAAGGAAGGAAATTCCATTGTCGGGAAGTGCGAGAAAAGAAATTGTTGGAGTAGAAGTGGCGGTTATATTCAACTATTTCAACAGTGAAAGCGTGAGACATAGATGTCAATCTAGTAGCACACTTATATTCATGTAGTCGGGGAATCAGGGAAAAAACTCGCCATGAAAATATTTGTAGAAAAGACAGATGGAAACAACATCACGTCAGTGAGAAAGTGACTGGAGTCAAGATGCCAAATCAGGATCGATCAAATTGCAGATCCTTCTTTGGATTTTGTCAAGAACCTCGAGGTGAACTTGCTGTTCATCTCTAGGTTCAGGAAAAAATCCATCTGGCAACAGTATTCAATGCACGGACGAATGGTAAGATTTTTAAATGTGTAAGATGGATTGTGGCGAGAAAAACCTTCTGGCATGACACAGTAAACTAATTTTCCTTGCAGTAGATGCAGCTATTGATTCAATGTAGTTGTTCCAATTCAGGTCAGTTGAAAACATGAGGCCAAGAAGGCGCAGTGAGACGCTCTCCTGGAATCGAGCACCAGTCATGCTAATGGCGGACAGGGAAGTTTTCTCTGTGGTTTTCTCTATGGTGCCAAAACTAAACTGCTCTCATTTAAATGAGAGCAGTTTAGTTTTGGAGGCATTAAAATTTACAAGCCATTTCCTGTCCCAGTTAACCACAGATTGGAAGTCCTTTTCAAAAGAAGCGACCAGGTTAACTTTGTCAGCTCTGATGAATTTACTAGTGAGATAGCAGTAAATGGTAGTATCATTTGCATAAATGCCTACTTGTGACGATAGGAAGATCATTGATGAAGATCAGAAACAGCGTAGGACCAAGGATGTCTTGGGGGAAAGCCGCGTCCATGTGAAAGGATCTGGAAGCGAGCCCGTTCAAAACGACGACCTTCATTTCACGAATTGATAGGAATTATTGGATTAAATCGAACAATCGTCCAGTAATACCGTTCCCTGCAGCTTACGGAAAAGACCAGCATGTCAGACTCTGTCAAACGCCTTGGAGATATGTAGAGCCACAGTTTGAGTTTCGCTGTTATTATCAAGTGATTGATATACATATTCAGTAGTGGCCGTAAACATATCTGCGGTAGACCGGGCAAAACGGAAGCCATATTGTTTGTCAGAAAATAGGTCGTGAGAGGTAAGATGCTTCACCATTTCAGCAGTATTTAAAGCCTCGACTACTTTGCCGAAAATCAGTAGAATACTAATAGGGCGAGGGATCAGAAGTTTTTCCAGAGTTCTTAAAAACAGGAACTACAGAGGAGAACTTCCAACAAGCAGCGAAGCAATAGAGTTTGGAGAGACGTGGAGCCTGCTCGGGGGCACATTTCTCTAGGAAGACGGCTTGGATCCCATCACTTCCGCTTCTATTTTGGAACATTTTATGAGCCCTATGTTTCGCATTGAATATGAAATAGCTAGGGTATTGTAGCTACTTGAAAGTATTTTCATTTTATTTCTCCTCTTCATGTAAATATTGGGACCGGCAAACTTTGAGTGCCCTTAAGTAGAATCCAATGATTATTCCGGATTTTATTTTGTTATGATGGGAATAGAAATTTATGAGATCATTTTTAAGAGTTGATTTTTGTTGGATACTCAGTTACAAGCTAGTTAACGCGGTGTAGCACGATATATATATATATATATATATATATATATATATATATATATATATGTGTGTGTGTGTGTGTGTGTGTGTGTGTGTGTGTGTGTGTGTGTGTGTGTGTGTGTGTGTGTTGTAGTAGTAGTAACAGTAGTAGTAATAGTAACCCCAAAAAATCCAAAATCACCTCATATGGAGTATAGATCTATTTCAACCGACGAAAACACCGTCAGTCTTATTCAACCCCAGTATACAGACTGAGTTCGTGTTGGAATTAGAAATTTAATTGTGACAGCTGTCGAAGAATTAATACAAGAATTATCCATTTCAATGTTTCAGTCGGACGAAAGGTACGAGACTGTGGTCAGGAGAGAGTGGAAGGTATTAGCCTTAAAGAAAAGAGGTTTTATAAAATTAAAAACGATTATTAACGTTATGACATTAAATTGGGATTATATGAAGAATGCAGTGTTAATTTGAAACAAAAAGAGGAGTAAAAAACTTTATTTTTATTTTTATAGTGATCAAGTTAAGTTTAAAGACGAGATTCTACTTAAAAATACCCATTCAAAGATAAATTATACTTAAAAGTGAAATATATTTAATAAATTAAAAATAATTTAGATTTAGATTTAACAGCAAAATTGACCATGCTAACCGAAACGCTCCTCTGTGGCTCAATCGGTAAAGCACGTCAGGCTATATGACGGTTCCGTATACGATAAAGGTTCGATTCCTGTTGGAGAACGCATATTTTCTATGAAAATTTCTCGGACATTCAGGCCTGTAAATGTCGTTAATACTGTTCATTATGAACAGAGCATATATTGTACAGTCCCCTCCAAAAGTATTGGAACATCAAGGTCATTTCCTTTGTTTTTGTTGTTCACTGAAGTCATTTGTACTTAAGATCAAACGATAAATGTAAGACAAGAGTTGAGAATTTCAGCTTCATTTCCTGGTATTTACATTTAGATGACATAACTTAGGACACACCTTCTTTTTTGTATTGATCCTTGACGGATATTTTTCTCATTACTTCTCAAAAAGATTTTTTGGTTTTGTAACCGAATTTATTTTTCTGACATATTTTTGTCAACAGTCCTTTTGTTCTATTTAGTTTATAGTTGATGAGATACGCAGTTGTTAGTTCTTTGTTAAATTTTTGAAGTGCTGCTTTAATAGAGCAATTACTTCTTAACATCCATCTTCTGCTTGGTATTGAATTTGCGATGGCTATTCGGTTTTTGCGATGGCTATTCGGTTTTTGCGATGGCTATTAGGGTTTCCGTGAAATTTTCTGCTTTTTATATAATTTTGAGTTAATTTGTTTTGATAGAAATTTCCGAATTTTTCCCAGTCTTTCTTGCTTCTATTCTATCTAGGTGGGGGTTCAACGATTACTTCACTGTTCCTAAGGCTGTTAAGAAAATGATCGCTACTACATGTATCATCGTAAGTTCCAAGTAAATTGCTGGATCACACATTGCTAGGTCAATTGCTGACAATCTTCCAGCTGCTGGATCGATGTGTATCGCTATTCCCTGGTTGAATAGAAATAGAAACTTCGAGAAGAGAAATATAGAGGCCATACCACTAGGTGTGAACCACTCATCAGCAGTAAGAATCGGAAAGCTAGATTGGAAGTTGCAAGGAAGAATAGAGATGAGCAACAAAAGTTCTGAAAGAAAGATTTATGGAGTGATGAGATCAAGATTAATATTTACCAAAGTGATAAAAAGGCCAAGGCGTGGAGAAAGAAAGGATCTGCTTATGATCCAAAGCATAAAAGCTCATCTGTGAAGCATAGTGAACGCGGTGTCTTAGCTTGACCTTGCACGGTTGGTTCTGGAAGAAGCCTATTGATATTTATTGATGATATAAATCATGATGGTAGCAGCAGAATGAATTCAAAAGTTTACAGAAATATTTTGTCTGCCAATTTACAGAGAAATGCATCCAAATTAACCGGGAGGAGGTTTTGACAATGATCCAAAACATGCTGCCAACACAACAAAGGATGGCAACAGGAGAGAAAAGGTTTAGACTGGTCGAGTCAATCACCGGACTTTAACCCACTAGAGTATGCATTTCATCTCCTGAAGAGTGAAGGAAGAAACACCCTGAAACAAACAAGACCAGAAAGAGGTTGCGTTGAAAGTCTAAAAAAGCATCACAAATGAAGAATGCAACAGTTTGGTGAAGTCAAAGGCTTGATGCATTTATTGCAAACAAGGGTTATCCAACCAAATATTAAATGTTATTTACTTTGAGACTATTTGTTCCTGTACTTTTGCTCACCTAAAAATGGGGTAATCTCATAAAAAAGTTGGTATGTCCTAAGCTGTTTAACCCATGTAAATGTAAATACCCGAGTCTTGTCTCATATTCATCTTTTGAACTTAAACTCAAATGTCTTCAGAGAACAACAAAAACAATGGAATTGGCTTTACATTTTAAAACTAATTCATTTATGTCGACATAAAAATAAATTCAGATTTCCATAATATATATTTTTACCTAATTAGCTACTATTTCTCTAACTCTTCAAATGTCAATTATATAACTAATTCTAATTTCTATATTTTTACACCATAGCAATTATATTTTCTAATTGTCCTCTGTTCTATGAATTCTCTTTCCTTTTATCACTTCCACTATCTATATATTTATAGTTTTTTTTTTAATATAACGTATTTTTAGGTTTTTAAATATTTTTATAATTTTTATTTGTTAATATAACAATTTTATTAAAATTTTAATATAAATTATCTATTTTAAGACATTTTTTATGCTTATACGTTATTTTTATAGATACAAATATTTAAGTAAATGCTCAGTTTATAATAAACAGTATTAACGACATTTACAGTCCTGAATGTCCGAGAAATTTTCATAGAAAATATGCGTCCTACGACAGGAATCGAACCTTTATCGTATACGGAACCGTCATATAGCCTGACGTGCTTTACCGATTGAGCCACAGAGGAGTGTTTCGGTTAGCAAGTTCAATTTTGCTGTTAAATCTAAATCTAAATTATTTTTAATTTATTAAATATATTTCACTTTTAAGTATAATTTATCTTTGGATGAGTATTTTTAAGTAGAATCTCGTCTTTAAACTTAACTTGATCACTATAAAAATAAAAATAAAAATTTTTTACTCCCCTCTTTTTTCAAATTAACACTTCATTCTTCATATAATCCCAATTTAATGTCATAACGTTAATAATCGTGTTTAATTTAAATATAACACATACAACAGATAACGTGCAAACTATATATACGTTTTCCCCGAAAGTATAAAATTATGTACACATTATTTAGAGTTGAAGGCATCCTGTTGCGTTTAAAATACATTTAGTTGAAACCATAAAATTGTGGCCAAAATATTTAAATTTCCGCATTAAATAACCCATAGAGGTTTATATGACGCTAAACAAAATCAACCAAACCAAACCCTTGAAGTTCATTCAAGTCAAGTACTATATGTCATACACGCTTGGGTGATCATGTCCCTTTCGATTCATGAATGACTAAATAGAAAATTCCCGCAATAGGTTGCCGTTTCTTTCTGCGGTAGACTGATTACAAACCAGGACTATAGGACCCAGTCTGTTCTGCTTTACGACCCATAACTGAGCGGGCTGCGGTAAGAGATCGATTTTTATTAAACGTTATTTGCACGTAAGTGAGTGCATCAAACCTGACTGGAATTTGAACACGGCTCTTCTATTTCTCATTCCGAACCGTTATCCATTACACAAAATATAAATTATAAATACTTTGTAATTTCAGAACCATTACCACAAAAGCATTTTATGTTCCAAGACACTACAAATAAGACATTGATAAATTCTTAACTGGTTGGGTTTTCAAAATCGGCTCCTTTCTTATGTTAGAAAATTTTAAAGGCCAAATGATTCTTTCTCCATAAAGGGGTCATTATCTTTTAATGTAAATCTTTTTACAAAATTTTAAGTAATTTTTTTAAAGAAAATAATATTTTGATTTTTATGCTTGCAGATTTTTATGCTTGCAGATTTTATGCTTCTTTTCCTACGATTTGCATGGAATAAAACAATTTTACAAAATATTCTATAGGTATTTTTCTTCGCTCTATCAGACATTAAATAATCATGTTCGATTTGCAGATTTAACTTATTGATAATCAAAAATGATATTCCATTTGAAAATCTATTGCTCACGTCAAGAAATTAAAACTAGAGATTGCTAATGAAACATTGAACAGGTCTATTTTATGAATTCTACATCATTTTTAAAAAAAACTTTAATTGAAATTTGCACAATCAGAAGAAAAAACACTCGTATTGAAGCAACGCAAATATCAAGCTAACAAAATCCAAACCTCTTCTGTCACCAATGTGCGCACGTCCATTTACCCACCCCAATGTTTAGTAAGCTTCTTGGGCAGATCATAGCGTGTTGTTATTGGTTTTTATTATCCTGAAAATAGTATGACAAAACGTCAGGTTGGTAGGAAAAGGTTGCAATGATTGTGTTTGCTCTGATTACAAATGGAATTGTTGGCGCAATATAATTTTCTAGGAGACTATCTGATAACTGTGAAAATCAATATTCAAAGTTCTGGTTTTGAACTGGATTCGTATAGCGACAATTCCACTCTCTCAGCCACCGAGTAGGCATTGGTTTTATCATTATTAAATTACTCTGACACAGTGCGCTTAATAAACAGGACGCTTACCTTAGTGCGATGATCAGTAAACTCCTTATTTAGATCATTGATCATGTTCGATCCTCACTGAGAACTAATGAAAGCTTATAAAATATCTGCACACGCAAAAATTAACATTATGTACTCAATCGTCGTTTGTAATCACATCAACATTGCTGAGTTAAATCAAAATTTTTCTGGGGGTTGTAGATTTGAGCGTGATGGATAAAATGGACATTTTATCTCTGCCATGCCCTAGAAAGGCTTTAAAGCATCCTCTCTCTCTCTCTCTCTCTCTCTCTCTCTCTCTCTCTCTCTCCAACGTGCAAGTATTCCTAAATGGTAAGATCACACTGGCTTCAGTTAGACATTTTTTTCTTTTTGGGTCTGTGCGGGTTGTCTGAAAAAATACACCTACGGTTTTTTGTTAACTTTGTTTGCTGTCGAACAAACAGCAAACATACCAACTCATATTTTATACTCAGCATCGGATCGAAAAAGTTAAATCTTCTGAATCACATTCTCTTTCATTTTACTTTTCTCCTTTGAAGTGAAAAAGTGTGAACGTAACAGACTAACTCATAATTTGAGATAATTTTTTTAGATATTCTATCTCTTTCATTATATTTTTCTCCGTGTTTTTCAAAGTCCATATACCTCTTTAATATTTTCAAACTAGATGTTGATTATTACTTAATATTTTGCTGTGGACACATTTCTCTGTTTTCTTTGCGCCATTAAATTCCATACTTGCCGACTATTCCACAACCTTGCATTTAGGTCACTTAGAATGATAATGATTTCCCGCAAATTTCACTGGCTTTTGGCTTTTTCTAGTGTAGTGTGAAATTTATCAATTTCTTCTTCTGTGCTTTGTGACGTGGTTGATATGATAGATATATAGAATGGTTTCCTTTCAATTCTATTCGCCGGTTGCAAATATCTCAGAACATACTTCCTCTTTTCTTTAATATTAGTCCCACTCCTCTTTTATTTCTCTATCTCCTTGCCTACATATATGATTATCTTTCTGTTACATTTGAAGCCCTCATTTAGTTAAACAGAATGTTAATGATTAGCTTTTCCGCTTCATGTTTGGCATTTTCTAACTTTCCATATCCCGATTATAACTGTATTTACACACAATATCATCGAAGCAGATTTTAATAAATTTACCGCGATAGCAATCGTTTTAGACGTCTCATATGCCTTTGATAATGTGTAGAATAGGGGATTTCTACACAAACACTTCCGGTACGGAATCTCTGGAACAGCCTTTGTAATTATCATGTCCTTCCATGTAGGTCCATGAAGGTCATCGTTAATGTCCCGTTTTCTGAAGCCCATGAAATCTATGCAGGACTACTGTAAGGCTCCTTGACACTACCCTCTTTCTAATTTATATCAACGACTTGCTCAAGAATATTCTCAGATAGCATGAAAATGTCTATGTGATTATGCCACAGTTTATGGGTAACTTTCAAATATCTAGATTATCAGTGTCTGGTTGCTGGTCTATCCTTTTAATTGACTTGTAACCTTCAAGCACTCAAAAATCAAGTTAGTAACGTTTCATCTCCAGGCAAAACCTGAATTATCCCCAGTCATAATGAACAGTTGTACTTTCAATGAGACTCCTTGCTTTAAAAGTCATTGGGATTCAAGTTCACCTCAGACATCAAGTGGGACATATGTAAGATCCATCGGCGAAGATACTGGAAAATGTTCGGTTCCTTATACCACTAGAGAAAGTCCAGTTCCTTATGCTTTATATCATTGGCTGTTACACTATTTTATATTTCTTTTGGTTCTGTACCTGAACGTTACAAAAAACACCGTATACTTATTTTTAAAGGATAATCCCCATTCTGTAAACAATACCAAAATTCACATAAGACAAATACTGTTATAATGCTAGGTAATTTTTAAAGTACATAAAATGTTTTATTAAAAAGAAACTAATACTTAGATCTACCTACGTATATATATATATATATATATATATATATATATATATATAACAAAATAATAACAATGTTTAAATGTCGTAAGCACACATTGATCATTTGCTATTTCTACTAGATTTTTTCTCACATGGAATCCCATCTTACTACTAAAAAGTTTATATTGAATCTCGTCTGTCCGCAATATATTTTGACATTTTTCCAATGCCCAGTTCTTATACTTTTTGGCCTATTAGCAGTTTTCTCTTTTAATCATGGTGTTGGTCTGCTATTATTTGAATGTGTTTTGTGGTAGAGAGTGTTAGAGATTTGATTGAGGTCAAGGGAATCATGAAAAAAGAAATAATCATTCAGTTTAACAAAGACATGCCATCTGGTTTATGTATAATTGGAAAAATCACCTTTCAACAAGACAACGATCTAAAACACTCTTCTAAATTATATCAAAAAGGAACAAAATTTTGGAAATTGTGACTTGTCCCCTTCAGTCTCCTGACCTCTCTCCCATTGAAGTAGTATTGGATGAATTGAATAAGAGAGTTTGAAGAGTATTCTCAAAGCGTAAGTGCGAGATTTTGCAGTGCTTGAAGAATGCTTGGTTAGGTCTGCCATCTACTATTAGAAAGAATAACAATAATTTATAAAGCAGTAATTAAGGGATGTGGTTGTTTTATTGACAAAAATAAAATATGATGCTGTTGTAAGTGATTTCTTTTCAAAATAAATCATTTACACTGTAGTTACAGAAACTTTATCTTTTACTTTAAAAAATACGAAAATATCTCATTTATGGTATTTTTTCCAAAAACTTTTTACTGGTATCGTATATATTATTAAAAAACATATATGGCACAAAATATCCAAAATCAGCCAGATTTGCGGAATATTATTACAAATTTACAAAAGAAAACAGGTAAATTTATTAGAAATGAGATTTTTTTTCATTAAAATATGTATTAAAGAACAATTTTTGTTTAAATACGGGGGAGGGGCTTAAAAGTAGGTATACAGTAAGTATTATACCAGCATTGGTAGGTTTGTATAATCAATACGATACGTTTTGTGTGCACGTTGTTTTTGATTACTTTTGCATCCCCGTGTATATGTGTGTGTTTTTTTAAATTAGAGAATCTTATTGTTTCATAGGATGAACCCATTTAGCAAAGGCGTAAAAGAGCTGTCATTTTACTTTTTGTCTTTTATCACAAATAGACTTGATTTATTTTCTTGAATTCAATTTTAATTTTTTTCTTCTTTTCCCGATATTTACTTTTTTGTGTTTTTTGAAACCTCTGAAAGAACGACATTCATGCAGTAATTTCATTTTTAACCTTCTTTCTCCCT
Organism: Acanthosepion esculentum; assembly: GCA_964036315.1. Taxonomy (NCBI): domain Eukaryota; kingdom Metazoa; phylum Mollusca; class Cephalopoda; order Sepiida; family Sepiidae; genus Acanthosepion; species Acanthosepion esculentum. The sequence goes on from OZ038495.1 coordinate 75,369,973, forward strand.
TATTAATACTTCCAAATACAAAATGTGAAACTCACCCTGTCGACTGCAGCTTTGTAGAGTGGTAAGAGCTATCCTCATGAGGCCAATTTATCACCATTCTTGATCGAAAAAGTCATTGCTAGCAGGGCAAATCAACGAATAGTGACGAAAATGAAAGATGACAAATTACTTATGAACGCCATCATTAAAAATGAAATGCGGATAATATACTCAAAATGAAGTTTTCAATAATTTAAAATGTAAAATTTATCCACATGAAAGACTTAACATCTCAACGGGAGTTGTCAGAGATAGAGAGCTGTCCCTCGCTAAATCAGAGGAAATAATTGCAGCCTTAGGAAAGCAAAGAGTTAATAAATATAGAAGGATAAGTATGAAAAGGAGAGATCAACAAATTCTAACACATACATATATCTTAACATATCTTAAACCCTCAGTCCCAAAGGAACTAAAAACTGAATTTACAATTGAGAGCGTCGAAGAACAATACATCCCATATATTAAGGTTTTTAAGTGTCAGACATATAACATCACAAGCATAGCTACAGAAGGGACAGTCATGTATAGAAGAGATGCATCTTTTCCAGAAGTAAGAAAAATAGTGGATACCTATATGAAAAGCCATACCTATACCAATATGGTTCAGAAGACGAATCCAATTAGCAGTAATAATAGGAAAAGAGACAAATATAGAGCACTCATAGAGCAGTTGGTGCAGCTAAAACGAAATGACAAGCCAAAGTTCCAAGAACATCTAAAAAGAACATAATCCGCTGAAAGCTGCCAAACATAAATAGTAAATAAATTGGAAGAGCTCATTTCAAAACCACATACCACGGCACAAATATCACCTAAATAAAACACAAAATCTTCACCTAAAGCAAACACCAACAGATAAAAACTCATAAAGATTACCAATCCGTCCACAAAATTTCAAAACAGACATCTCTGGAAAGACACCTCATGCTAATATCAAGACTAAATCTTGCTGTTATGTGTATCCAGGAAACATTTCTAAAAAAAATAATGCTATTATTAGAAACTATAAGAGTACAGTCACTTTCACAGCTCTGGACTCAGGGCCTGTGGAAGTGTAAGCACCTTAATAAAAAAACCTGCCGTACCCCAGAGCAAAAGTGAATTAAAACAGAATTACATGCAACTGTTGTGAGAGCGACATTGCATATACAAAGATTAAGCATATACTCTCTGTATATCTTACTGCATGACCAAATAGACCAAGCCAAGCTAAAAGATCTCATAAAGCCATTATCCAAACCCTTCATCCTCCTAGGGGATTTTAATAGCCACAATGCTATCTGTGTATCCAAGGAAACAAACAAAAAAGGGAAAATTACGGAAAGGTTTATTATGAAATTCTCAACTAGGGAGAAGCAACACATGTCTGATCCAAAAACCCAAGATGGAATAAAAAAGGTAGTATGTTGTCAGTCACTCTGTTCAGTATTAAAATAAATAATATTTCAAAAGAACTCACTCAGTGTATACATTGATATTTGTACGTAGATGGCTATACTGGAATTTAATTAATTTTAGCATAGAAAGGAATCTACAGCAATGCATAAATTGGATAAATAGATTGGCAATAAATAACAGTTTTAGATTTTTAAAAACTAAAATAAAATGCGTGTATATTTGTATACATTTTTATAGTAAAAATACCAGCATTTTTATAGTAAAAATAGCAGCAATATATTTTTATTAAAAAATTAGCAACAATACGTTTCTGTAGTGAAATTAATAGCAATATATTTTTATAGTAAATTGATCAACAATACATTTTATATTAAAATTGAAGACCTTTCATACATTGTCAAAGAAACAAAAGTAAAAAAAAAAAACAATATGCTGTGATTTCTTATAAGGAGAAACAGGTTTTCACTCCTAGTTTGATTTTGACTGATTATTTGGTAAAAAATGAGCTAAGTGATTATAATTTAGTAATGAAATAATATCATTCTCTTGAATTAATTATAAAGGTTAAATTTTCATATTTAGATTTCTCATTAAATAACCCATATTTCTTACCGATAAATCAAAGATAAATTTAAATTAAATAAACATATGTAAAGGGAATTTATCAAAAAAAGTTAGAATGTAATAAATAAAGTCTTTTTATCTCTCAGATACATGCATCTTAGAGTAGTGTGGCTCGATAATCATGCAAATCTGCTACTTAATGGAGGCATATCACTATGTTCTTGTATTCAGTTGTGCAAATGATTTATCTTTATTATATTGATATATAATGAAGAAAAGAATTTTTGATCGTATAAAGCATCTGTTGTTCAAACTTTTGCAAAGCGAGGAATGCACTTTAAACTGAATAAAAGAAATTGAACTTGAAAATCGCGCGGTGTGTGTGTGTGTGTGTGTGTGTGTGTGTGTGTGTGTGTGTGTGTGTGTGTGTGTGTGTTGAGTACAAAGATTTGGCGTGCAAAAATTAAAATCCATGCTAATATTAAAAAACACACATTTACAATTGAAATTTTACCAAAAGTATTATATCAAAATATCGATTGGTGCGATCAAAAATACTTGAATTATTCATCGCTGAGAACGTCAAATGTTTTTAACGAGGAACTACAAAATTGAATAAATATAGAAGTTCTTCGTTTGAAGGACTAACAAACTCACACAGGGCCGATGCGTGCTATCCCCCAACGGGATGTGAGGTTGTAAACCTGACTCCGGGCATGTGCTTTGTCATCCTAGCTATCTTATCAACATCTTGTCTACCTACATTTTTATACATTACAAATTAAACTAGGCACAACTGACTAATAAAAGATAAAACATTTTCGCGAAATTTTTACGTCATACTGAGGTCTTTTTTAAATCCAAATTCTTGACTTTGTTTTTCTCATGCTAAGTTCGCGAAAAAACACTATATAAAATTCACTATTTTTTAGCCATAGTGATGAATGTGTTAAAATTCTTCAACTTTTTAACCAGAAAAATATCAAGTTGATGTTAAAAACTTCTGCAAAACATTATTGCTCTATTATGATATGTCTCGAATTTGTATTTAGATACATTGTATTTATTTTAAATTTTAATACTTACATTATTTACATTACTCGGACTGTTATCCTCATCTTCATTTCCATATTCACAACGTTTCGGCCGTTGTAAGCTCCGGCTTTCTTCAAGTGATTGTAATTTTCGAACCGAACCCGGGATCCACGACGTCTTCTGGGTGTCTCAGTTATTTCCCTTTAACTCAACTTTCCAAGTTTGGTTCACCACTGCTGTGGCCTCTGTAAACTCACAACTCTAGATCTAGTTACTGGATCTAACCAACATCTTTATCCACTTGAGGACATCTATGTATAAATTTTCTGAATTTATACACCTAATGTCTCAGCAATCATTTTTTACCAGTGCTTATATTGCAATTTTTCTGTTATTATTAATGCATTTTTTACCAGAGCTTATATTGTAATTTTTGTTGTTATTCATTGCTTTTCTCTAGCACTCCTTATTACTGGTTCCCATATTGTATTCATTTCTATGCTTGGTCGGCTCAAGAGGTTTTTGTGGCCTAGCTTATGTGCTGATTCCTTAAGTTTTCGTATTTTCCAGTGATGCTCTCCTAGCTTCACCCCACAGGGGGTAGTGATCACTCTTTTCCCTCCACATGTGTTCAGCTACGCATAATTCTATTTCCCCTAGTGTTACGGCTTTAAGATGTTCTTGCAGTCTGACCTTAAAGGGGCGGCCTGTATTTCCTACCACATCTATACAGGATGGCGTACACACAGTCCTTAGTCATGTTCTCCTCTATGGAGGGTCTTACTCGGAAGAGGTGTCTGCGAAGTGTTGAAGATTATCCTGATGTTATATGGACCACAAATCCTTTGTATTTTCTCCGATAATCCCTTCATATAGAGTAGGCAGAGTGTTTTCTGAGTGCTGTTATCCTCTTGTACTATCCCAGTTTGTTGGAGCTGCTGCCATTTACGCAGGTTAGATGTTACGTTGTAGGGTACTGATTATACTGACCATTTCTTGTTGTTATGTTTCTTTGTCGCCACTTATGCTCGATGTTGTAAGCAGCGGACGATCCCTTTCTTTACGCTATATGGATGGCGGGAGTCGAAGTTGAGGTATTGTCCGGTGAATGTTGACTTGTCGTATACGGATGTCTTGAACCACTGCTCTGTTTGAGATATGAGTACATCCAGGAAGGCGCGTTTGTTGTCGTTTTCTCGCTCCATTGTGAGCTGTATCGATGATCTTATTGAATTCACATGGTCCAGTAGTAGCTGGACGTCTTCCTGGTGTGGCCAGAGTATGAAGGTGTCATCTACGTATCTCAGCCATAGGGTTGACATTAGTGGCATTTCCTCAAAGTATTCCATATATAGGTTTGTCATTACTGGTGGTAATGGCGAGCCTATTGCTAAGCCCTCATCATGTCTGATCCCATTCCCGTTGTGAACATGGCAATATGAGGATAAAAGTCCGAATAATGTAAATAATGTAAGTAATCATAATACCTCATCTCAGAGATATAGACTGATATTGGATTTTTATAGTTGAATTGTTCAGCTATATTTGCACATGATACATTATTGTAAATAATTAGATTACAAAAAAATTGTATTTTATATGGACACTACCTTATGAAAATTGAGACGCAGTAGAGTGTCATAGAAGCGGGAGGCCCGTATCATAGACTCTGTGCACTGAACTCACACATATGCAATTTACTAGACACAATTAGATATCGGTGTTTGCATAACTTAATACGGTACACCTCCAATTACGGTGGAAGATTGAAAATTGTATTGCGTCAACCTTCCAGAGAAGAATTTTCGAACACCGATTTCTAAGATAGAAGACCATATGCAACTTTTTCACTCATCGAACAGAGTACAGACAGATTCTTAATTACTATATTCCGCATTCTCATTTATCAGTATGCCACAGAACGTCAAACAACTTAAATTTGTGATTTCCATGTTTATTCTGTTGTCTCATATCGGCAGATTATAAATATTTCTTAAATATACATCACTTCATCTAATGCTTCAACTTTAATGATTTATTATTATAGTTAATCATGATGTTAAACTATGACTTTCTAGAGCATATTGTTCAAGATGTTTGTTATTTTTTACACTCTTATAAATGTGGTGTGCTGAAAAGTTTCATAAATTCTAATTAAATGACCTAATATTATTTTCGATAATAATAATAGTGTCTAGCAGTTCATTGCTTTTAAAACTGGGCCGCCAGACTACCTGCCTATACATATACATATATATATATATATATATATATATATATATATATATATATATATATATATATATATATATATATATATATATATATATATATATATATGATTTGATTATAGTGGTGAAGGCTTGTATAGATCTGGCCACAGTTTTTTACATTAACCGCACACGCACGCACAATCAGGCACACGTGAGCACATCTTTTTCTTCATTTTTCTGTTGTCACTCGTGCTTTCTATTTATAAAGCTATAAATGGGAAACAAATATGAATATGCATGTGTCTAGATGTGTATAACTGTTGTGTTCTGAAACTATCAGGTTGGAACGAACATTCTGTCCGATTTTATCTTGGATATAACAAATGAAGATATATTTAAATCATAAACCACCATTGATTCTTAGAAATTCATTCCATCTGTCAACAAGCTTTTATGAATGCAATGTTTGTCAAATTCTTTAGATTTTAATATAAAATGCGATATCAACTCATGTTCATCCTCTTCACTTGACGTCAACCTTAGGTCATCCAAATGGTTCTGAAAGCACCTTAACAAGTGATAATCAAAAGGAGCAAGATCATTTATAATATTGAGGATGAAGTAATTTTTCTAACTGAGCTTCTCTAAGAAATCTTTAGTCAATTGTTTACTATGAGGACGGGCATTATCATGATGGATGGTTACTCCCTTTCTGTTGACTAAAGATGCACTTATTATTTTTGTCTTAAGTTGCTTTCAAACAACGAAGTTGGCAGTAGAGGCTAGCGTTGATTGTTATGATTATTATCTAACATTTCATAGTGGATGATTTCTTTAATATCCCACCATATACTCAACTGGATTTTCTTTGGATGAAGTTCTTCTCTCGGTTGCAGAACAGGTTTGTTTCCCCGCCTGATCTACTGACGACAGCCTTTAACATTATGATAAAGGATCCATTTCTCATCATCATCTGCCTGTCTGAAAAAAAAGTATTTGAATTTGTTGTGTAGACAGTGACTCGAAATAATCGATCTTTATCAGCAGAAAATGTTAACACCTCAACCTGAATGAAAAGAGGAGAAGGGATAGAAGAATTTAACATACTATTACAGAGCCGCCTGTAGTAACAAGAATCAAGCTTATTAGAGGCTACGTGGTGCCTTATTCTCTCGGTAAACAAAGACTTAGCCTCTCTATTTACCACACCCCACAGGCAAGATGTGGTACAAGGTCAGTTTTTAACGTGGGGCGTTCCGAGCCCTAGGCTTGGTAAAAATTGTCCGTAGACCCCGTATACACGGGGTCGGGTTTGTCTACCTCCCAAAACGAGACTGCCCTTCATCATAGCCTCGTCTGAGTTCCTCTCCGCCCGGAGACAGAGTTCGGCAAGAAAGGAAGAGGAAGAGAAAGCCTCCTTAGCCTCTTTGAGGAGACGTTTAGAATTATTACGAATGGATACAAAGAGGCGTCTGTTGTAATCGAAGTATCACGTTGATACAGCCAAGCGGCTGAACAGGTAGGGGTGAACCAAGGGGAAGATTGTGGTTTCACCTGAATGTTATGAAAGAGTACTATGTTCTTTAGTTGGGACGAACATAGGAGCAAGTTCCGAAGTATATTATGAATAATATTCTTATAATTTGAAATAAAAAAATATAAATTATCATAGTAGCATTACTAAACAACATAAAGAGACAATACATTAGTAAATTTTTGTTCAACATTTTCACCTAAACAATCGAACAAAACTATCGTTCCAACCTGATATATCAAAGGGAATTACGTACCTCCACCCCACACTTTCTTGTGTAAACAAGAAAGTGTGGGGTGGGGGTGCGTTTTATAACTGTGGATGATATTTTCTAAATTTAAGTAATTTGGATAGAAACCAAATTCAGAAAATGGGTGCTAATCTTCTAATAGAAAATCGGCATTTGTCATCCAGACATCATTTTACTCGGGGACAAACACCGATCTCTGTTTTCAGATGAAAGTACGAAGCACCTAACGATGCAGTCTCAAGTTATATACCTAAGCTATTTAAGTAGTTAGAAAAACAAAAATCTAAGCTGATCAGTTAGAGATACTCTGTACCTTAAATGAATAGAATAATAAAAACTAATTTTAAACCCGTGACGAATGTTGTTTATGGATATTTGTGAAATATCAGAAGACTTACTAATAGACGAATGCAGCATGTTTAGCAAATTCAAAAACAAAAATTTTCATCCCCTCATTTACCGGATATTAATCAAAGAATATATTATTATTTCCTAAATTTTTTTTAATCTCATGTGATGTTCAGTTTTCAAAAATTTGTATGTTTAGATACTGGGTATTCTGTAAACTTTACAATATATATTTCGTTGCATATTTGAAAGATTTAGATATTAAATAATTGTGGTCATCATCAATTGCTTTTTTAACTGCTTTTTTTCCCGCTTATTGGAAGGAAATCGACTCTGGTCGTTTAATACTTAATTCTTTTCTCTTACTTTCAATACTCATTCTGTGTGTCATCTTTTATAGTCTGTTTACATTTGCAAACAAACCGTAGGAGTTATATTCCGTTATTTTGATGGAATAAATCAATCGAAACTAATCGATTTCAATGTCTCAGTGACTTTTATTATAACATCACTTGGGCTAAATATGTATTGTTGTAGTGGAGTTGTTTCCTCGGATACATCAGGTGGGTAAGACAAACAGATTTCCACCCAAAAATAAATAATGCATATATTTGTAAACATGGTAATGTAACAGATCGAAGTGATAGTTTATTTATAGCGCTGACTCTACCGAAGAGAGAACGTATTGCGAATGAGTAATATATCCTTTATGAATCGTATATATCCTTTATGAATCGCGCTTATGACACTCGATATTTTCATCAATTCCAAATTCTGGCGGTGGTAGTGAGAATACAAAACAAACAACACTGGTGTTGCACAATGTTTCCCAAACTCTTGGCTTTAAATCAGAATTAAGTTGAATAGCAAAATTAATTTCTATAAATTGTGTGAATGTAAATACTATTCGCCACACGCATAAATGTGTTGGGAAATTTTATTCGCAAAGGATCAATGTCTAAGAATAACCATTCCAGCAAATCCTTTCTATTTGACAAGACTAAAATATAAGAAACATCAAAGAATTCCGACCGTTGATAAATTAATCCAGAGCGGCATTTCTGAAAAAATCAAAAAAAAATCAAACCATAAACCAAAATGATGCTTTTTTAAGCTGATTTTGAAACGTTTATATTAATGTTCTTATTATTGCCTCTGACAGCTACAAAGATTGTAAATAAATGCTTATATTTTCTTTTATTATTACTGAACCATATACTCACAAAGTTCTCTAAGAGACGATAATTAGAAAAAAATGATTGAGGAATATTGATTAACCCAGTCTTAGAGTGTTCATATTTATATATGAATTCTCTAATAGTACCTTATGAAAACATTCCCCCAGAATATATTGTCCAATTTGTGCTCAGACTCCGCCCGGAACGTAGGAAATAGTCCGAATGGAAAAAAAAAAGAAAAAAAAAAGAAAATTTTAAACAGAACTATCTGTATGTCCGTGTGTGTGTCTCTCTCTCTCTCTCTGTTTGTTTCTCTCTCTCTCTCTCTCTCTCTCTCTCTCTTTATATATATATATATATATATATATATATATATATATATATATATATATATATATATATATATATATATAAATATCTGGTGCAGTTTAATTTATATTACAAGAAATCATTCATACAAAAAGTAAATTAGTAAAGTTAATGACATAAAATTGCGAATTCACTTCGCTAACTAAATTTTTAAAATGCATTAACCCACTAACCACTCGATGAATGTTATGATCCTTGCTTTTTTAAAATAGAAACTTTATTAGGTCTTCCTTAAATATGCAAATACTTTCGACGGGTTCTCCGGTCATCATCAGATATAATGCAAATCGAAATATATATTTTTTGAAGTGTGTTATTTATAACAGATACAACTTGTAAAGTGTGCAGTCACAACGCTAAGGTTGAATTTTTGAAAATTTAAGTGAGAGCGTTTTTTACTAATATGGCAACTTAAGAATTTTTGTTGTTGTAGGTGTTTATCAGTTAACGTGGCATGAACTAAATAGCTCAATAAGTAGAGAAATGTCTCAGTCATTTTCGCAAAAGTTTGCACGTCGGATCAGTTCTTTTAACTCAAATATGTGGTGCAGTTTAATTTATATTACAATAAATCAATCATACAAAATTTTATCTCATTAACTTTACTAATTTACTTTTTGTATGAATGATTCATTGTAATATATATATATATATATATATATATATATATATATATATATATATATATATAGTGGTATTCGCTTGAAAAAACCTTAGGCATTTCCGCTTGTAATTGAACAAACCAATACCCAAGAAAAAATGAGGAATAAAAAAAGAAAGAACTAAGAGCATGAAATTGAGGCGAAAACAATCGTCCAGAATTCAAGTTCAGAGTCCAAAAAAAAACCTCCAAAACGAGTAGAAATAACACCGTAAAGTGCTCAATACACGAAGTAGAGCAAGCCTAATATAAACCTAAAGAGCCAAGTAAACCTACCTAGGTTTCACCTAAATGGATCATCAGGGTAAACTCTGTCTCGTTAGGTTTATATTACATATATATATATATATATATATATATATATATATATATATATATATATATATATAGTCATCCACAGACAGACTGTTTAGCTGTATCACAGCTCTTCAGTGTAGCTAGACGTCCGGTGGCCTCTAGCTAGGATCGAAACCCGACTGAATTAGCGTCAGTCGGAGATATATATATATTCAGATGTTATTATTGTGGATGCCTGGCATTTGAAATAGACGCCCTATTTTTATTTATTAACTAGTGCGTACTAAAATAGATGAAAAATACAGTTTCGTTTACTATGACGTTCTTCATAGCTGGGCTGTAAATAACTCCGGATCAAACGGTGGACATAAATGTGTTCTCCTGCAGATTCGATCCCTACCAGAGGATACATTTTCTTTACCAAGATTTCTCAAATGTGCAGGCCGATCAACTTAATACCCACTGTTTAATGAATAAAAATAATGAATAAAAATAAAGCGTCTATTTCAAATACGACGTATCCCCTATAATAACGTTTGAATTAATAAAAATGAATCAATTAATTCCTTAGAAATATATACAAGTATACATTCCAATTTTTCTCTTCTTATATACTTACATTTTCTTGGTTTTCAATAACTACATAATAGATCCTTACGGCAACGTCAATCCATGTAACTAATAGTTTTATTATTGATAACGTTGCCCAATTTTCAAAAAGTCTCTATATAACGCAGATTGTTGTGATTGACATAATTCTTAAATCTTCTACCGTTTGAAACACACTAATTCTGGGGTAAAACAAATAGTGGACGTCTGTTTAAAAAAAATAATGAGAGCTAAAATGAAACTTAATGTTGTATGTGTGTGACAGAAACTATTTACATTTGAGAGTGACCCAAATTTCGACGGTATACCTAATGGAAGACTAAATCTTGTAGAAGACGCAGAGAAGCCATCTTGTAGAAGACGCATTTGCAGCCATTTATAAACTTGGATCGATTTACATCGTATTTTTCTTTTGAAAGACATTTCAACAGAATTTTTAATCCATTCTGCTTTTCTTAATCTAATCTCTTAATATAATATCTTCATTACAAGGATGTCAGTCCGGGTACAAAATTGTGTCTACTTTGACTTTTAATAAGAAGAAATATAATTACTCTACTTTTGTCTTCCACTTATAAGTTGAGAGTTAAACTTTCAAGCATATTAATTTCAGTGATGAATTTGTTTTATTCCCCAAAACAGAAAAGTATAAAATAATTCATTTTCACAAGGGAAAATAATTCTAATGAACTTAAAATAGTGAATGAACCTGAATAAATATGTCAAACCTTGTAAGAAATATAATACTTATGGTTAATAGTAAAAGAGTCCAGAAAAGATTTTGTTTGTATGAAGGGTGTACTTAAAGGAAAATTAATCTTCAAATTGGGAAAAATCCTTTTTGCAAAACAAGTAAATTGTACCTTCTTAGAGACAAAAATTGAAATAGATTTTATTCAGTAGGTATTGTATTCTCTATTTTATCTTCTTTTTTATCATACAGGTTGTGACTGTCCTTGAAAGTTCACTTTACCTAGTGACTTTTGTGTCTGTGGAAACATAACGAACACAATTTACCTTAGCATCTGTTAGTCTATTAAACTTTTTAAGAGGATATAACTGATCAAATTTATTTAGAACCTTTTATTAATGTTTGAACTGAAAATATGAAAATTTAAATCCGGCAAAATTATTTAATCAGGAACAACTAGGAAAACCTTTATGTTTCGCTATTTATTTACGTTTATTATAATTGGAGCAGCGCCAAAGATATTTCGAATTTTTAATTCTATGTTGTTTGCTTTCATTGGTCAAGTAGATGTCACGTGTGGCGCTAGTATGTATGTGTGTATTAATTCTAGTAGGCGTTCTTTGTAATAATGTGGTATCTGAGTGTGAATCTAATTCTTGAAATTTGCAGACGAATTTACATTCAAGTTCCAACACAAGTAGCAAGGAGAAATAATCTTCAAATTACCTACAGTATAAAAATCATCGTCTTTTTCAACATTGTTTTTAACATCTATTGATGTGTAAAAAAAATATAATTCACTTGTAGCATCAGATCGGTGTCATTCCTGGAAATGAATGAAGTCAATTTGTTCTTGAGCCTCTTTCCACCACGTGGCTCTAGAAGTATTTAGATGAATGATAAAATATATTTTATTGATGAGCATGTGTGGAAGTAATAAAACAACTTTTTTGCGTGTAAAAACACCACCACAAAGAAACCTCTGGCATCAAAATAAGAAGAAAGGAGTATTTCTCTCACGTTCTCAACAGTCTGTAGAATGAACCAACTCGATACGAACCCCGGTATGGAACCATTCCAAATGTTATTCCACATCTCTTCTCATTATCCATCTCACTTTCTTTATTTACCCCAAGGAAAGATAGAATCAACAGCTGCTGTCTTATCTTGGCGTGAAGCCGAGTTCTGAGTGTGACGTCAGTTTGGTAAGAAGGTTGAGCTATGGTATCATGGTTTTCCTACCCACTAACCTAAATTATTGTGATGTCTGAACTCTAACGCATTAAATTATATATAAACACTTTTTTTCCTAGTGATTTTTCAATGGTAAAAAAAAACTTGGCAATGAAGTTAATAAACAATAACTATAAGCAACTAAATAAGTTTTAAATGCAAAAAATCATGAGACAGACTTGAGAAAGCTAAATAAAGTACGAAATGCTGCATAATCAATTTCCTCTCGAACCATTTATTTAGGATGATTTATTAGTGTCGTTTGAAATAAATTTCCTCTAATTCTCCAATAAATCTTTGTAAATTTCTTTCACGATAGCGCCCGAAGCATGTTCGACTTGTTTTTTGTTTTTTTGTTTTTTATCTGTCTATATTTCTGAGATAAGGCATTGTAATTATTTACACTATTTACATTGTTCGGACTGTTGTCCTCACCTTTGTTGCCATATTCACGATGTTTCGTCCGTTCTAGCTTCTGGCCTTCTTCAGGTAATTATAATTTCGTCCACTTGGGTAGAATGTTCTAGTTCCACGTGCCATGCCTCTCCCTTTAACTCAACTCTTCAAGTTTTTGTTCACCACTGCAGTAGCCAGGTATTGAACACGCAACTCTTTGGGTCAAGTCACTGGATGCAATCAACGCTTTTAGCCACTGGTGACATCAGCGTATGAATTTTAGGCACTTATAAACTTAATTTCTCAGTAAGCATTTTCTACCAGAATTTATTGCATTTTTTTGTTGTTGTTATTGGTTTTCTCTAGCACCTCGTATTACTGGTTCCCATATTGTATTCATTTCTGTACTTGGCTGGCTTTGGAGATTTTGGGGGTCTAGTATCTGCTGATTCCTTATTTATTTTCCAGTGATGTTCTCTGTCTATGATTTCAACTTCATCCCACAGAGGGCGGTGATCTTTCTTTTCCTTCCATATGTGGTCAACTATGTCTGATTTTTCTATATCCCCTCGTGTTACGGCTTTACGATGTTCTTACAGTCCTATCTTAAGTGGGTGCCTGTTTCTCCTTTATATTTCTTACCACAGCTGTACGGGATGGCGTACACACAGTTCTTAGTCATGTTCTCCATTATGGGTTGGGGTATTACTCGAAAGAGGTTCAACACTTCGCAGATACCTCTTCCGAGTAATCACTTTTCGCGCCCCCACCAGGTAAGAACCCACTATTAACAGAACATATTTCTGTTATCAACACACTGATTGGGATTTATTTCATGATTTCTTTCGCGATGTCCCTTGGAAAGATAATTTTAATCATCCTGCTGAGAAATGTGCAACTGGCGTCTGTTCCTGGGTGAAAGCCGCCATCGAAGCTTTCCTGACAGCACGGAAATATCAAGAGACACTTCAATATTCTTCTTTTTCTTCCTGTCTGTTCAGTCGCTATAACCTGCCGGAATCACTTCTTCCTGCTCTAGCCATAGGTTTGATTGTAATAGATGTCCCTTTATTGCCACTCGTAATGAGTGTAAGCTTGTCCGTAAAGTGGCAAAGTCACTTTTCGTTGATAGAATGAGACACCGTATAGCTTCTCACAAGTTTAGTTCTAGAGATTACAAGTGGCTCTGCAGGAGTCTGCTGAACAAAAGCAAATCCTTCGTCACCCCTCTCTTCAATCAATTTTTCTTCAATGCGTTACTGCATGAATTTAAGCGTGATACTATATTGGCAACTAGGTCTCACCATTTTATTGTTGAACTATCTAGTTGCAACCGCTTCGAACAGTTACTTTTCTCGCACTTCTAGACTGTGGAACTCTCTCCTGATTTATTTCTTTCCCTGCCACTTAGAATCTTCAAAAATTTAACTGCAACATCTACCTTCCAAAAACTTGTTCCTTCTTTGTCCTTTTCCTCATTTCTCCTCACTAATATCTTCCCATTTCCTGTAACCCGATGCGTCCTAGTGGCATTATCGCCTTGCTTGGGGGAAAATGATTTAAAAAATGCCAAGGTATTGGGCCAGCAGCGAAAATTTATTCTTTAACTCTTAAGTTAAAACTTTCTCTTTTTGCAAAAAGTGATCTTTATTATAACAGAAATTACAAAACATCAAAATATGGAGTTAGGAATTAATGCTGTAGCCTTTGACTCGAATAATTGCTTAAATTCAATATGGCATTGAATGGAACATGGTCCAGATTTTCTCACTCTCTCAATTTTGTCTTATTCTTCTTGACTAATTCCAAAGCTCTTGGAGATTGCATTTTTTTCGTTGAAGTACTTGTTTCTTCAGTTTTCGCCACATAGAGATCATTGATATATTGAGATAAGAACATATTCACCTGAAAGAAATGAAGTCTGGCAATAATACACACGAAAAAAAGAATTTATATTTTACAGGACGTAGGCAATCATTTTACTTTATTATCTGTGAATTACTATGAATTCACGGCAAAGATAGTTAAGTGTTCTTCCGTTGCCTTCACCAAGATCAGAAATTCAAAGTTTTCTTTCTCCTGTCTGTCTGCAATCAAAGGTTAGAGGGACAAGTTTATCCAACTATTTGACTCGTGACCAGGGGAGAAAAGGATTTCTGCATTTCACAACGTCGTTAGTGCGAAATGAATGCAAAAGACTTGGTTGTGATTTGAAGTTGGCTCGCTTAACCGCCTTAGTGAATAAAAAGCAACAAGTTTTCTTTCAAATTGAAACAAATCAAAAGATCAGATCAAATTATCTATGTATATAAATTATAAATTGTAATTTCTGTCTGTCTATCTGAATCAAGTTGCCGCTTAAACCCGTGAACAAACTTTGTACACATATTAAATTAACATTCAGTTTTTTACTAGGTTAATTGTTTTTTATAAAAATCTATAATGGGACCACTAGTTCCCCTAGATCATAGCTCGCCGCCGGGACTTACGCGAAACGCTGTTTATCATTGTGTTGAAGCAAGGGAAATAATTGGTCTCGTAAACGGTTTAGAAATTAAGATGCACGTGTTAAGAAACAATAACTTTTATAAAGCTTAAAATTCCAGACAGATATGGATCTTTGTTCGGTTTTTAAAATATTCTGTCTGTTTGTCTGATCAAATCTGAGTTCTCGACCTGTACGTGCATGCAAACTGCGGCAAAGGCGTTCACATGTATGTAGCGCCCCACTGAGAAATCACTGTTGTTTTATCAGGAATTCTTAATAAAGAATATACAGAAAAATATTGGCACCAAACCTGAGTTACAACAAAGACTTTCTTAATAAAAGCCAGTTTTATTATTGACAAACAACCAACTACTTAATTACAGTTATGTACATTTGTTGATTTATAAGAACTGGTAAGGGGTGAAATATTAAAAACACGTAAAAATGTTCCAAAGTGTGAGTATGTAAATATGCAAATGTGGTTAAATTAGTAGTCCAGAAAAAGGAGCATGGTAACCACGTGCAAGTTATGTTCGTGTGCATTGATCCTTGATGAAAGGAAGATTTAAACTCACATAAAATCACTTGAATGAATTTGGTACTGGTAAGTAAAATCTAAAAATGGCGGCATGCTGAAAAAGATGCCACACGTGGCATGTCGTGACGTAAATTCAGAAATTTGGTGGGAAACCAAATGAAGATGCCGTGATGTTAGGCTGAATACAAAATGGCGATATGCCGATGAAAGAGGCGCCAAATTGGTGTGGTTGCTAGGTAACTAAACAAGATGGCATAGGCCATCATGATGGTGTTTCTGCGATTGAACGTTAAGGGATTTAACATGCAAAAACAATGAATAAAGCAACAAGAATAAAAAAAAAACAAGGTCTGGGTTTGCTTAACAGAAATGAAACGGGATAATTCAACCGTCCAAATCCGGAACAGAAAGCAAAGAAAAGCAGATTCACTGAGGGGTTGGGGGCAAGCAGAGAAAAGAAAGAAAGGCAATATCTGCGTCTTTCCAAGAAGTAAAGAGGTGAAAAGGGGAAAGAAAGCAAAAAATGAACAAGAACAAACATCAAAAGGCAGAAACGACTTCTATTTCTTTCAGCCAATTCTTCTAGTTGTCGCGGCGACAAGATCAGCGGGTGGGGGGAAGAGAACCAGTATTTACCTTGGACCCCCACTAGAACTAGGATGTGACACAAGGTCATTTTTTAATGCGAGGAATATAAGAACGGGAACTAGAGAAAACATCCGTTTTCGGGGAATTAGAGAGTACGTCAGCTAGTCATAAATAAGAAATTTTGTCCAGTTGTGTATGTCACTGTTTCAGCAAACCACAGAATAAAATTGAGAATGAAAAACTTGAAAAAATATCTCCAGTGAAAGAAAATTATCAAAACATTACATTCACAATGTTGATAGACCCCCCTTCTCTCTCTCTCTCTCTATATATATATATATATATATATATATATATTATGCCCGGGGTTTCGTTGGGGACTACGATAGCCGGTACGCAACGAGAAAATAAAAAATATATATAAATGAGAGACCCCAAGGTTCGATATAAAAATAAAAAAAAGAACGTTGGGAGGGGAATTCTCCAATTCCGGACGTCGGTAAACGCAAAGAGAAAATGAACCATATGCAGACATAGAACGCTAGAAGACAACACGAGAATATATAATACAAAAGTTTTATTTATAAAATATACAGAGTGTGAAAGTAAGAAAAAGAAAAGGAAAACTAAATAACATGGGGAGTTAAGTTACCTAAACAGATACTAATGCGGCGAAATACATATGAATACAGAGATAGCATATCATAAGATACAGAAAAACATGCAGAAACTTACATATGGTTGGAATCGACGTCGATTGACTCTTATCAAGGATATTCATAAAAGCATGGGATTTACAATGTTCTAATTATGGGTTTTTGGCGATGTCCAATCCGTGTTGATGGCGAGAAGAACACACAGAAAAATCACGGGAATGTAGCCGACTTTGGTTGACGATGTTGTTTTAGGTTCTCTCGTCGGTCCTTTGGTTTTTGGTGGCATCTAATTCTTCTAACGGCGAACAGCTAAGACTGGTTTTGGTGACGTCCGCTTCCTCCGAGGGCCAGCAACTAAGATTGAGATTGTTGCCACCTCAACACGTGCGAAACGAAAACTGCTATCAGTTTAGTCACGTGTTGGCCCACAAAAAAGGTGTGTGTGTCATTCACGGACCCTGTTTAATGTCACTCACCCCTATCTGCCAAACAGCGTTTGTTTGGCCTACGATATGGACACTGTTAAATGTCATTCGCACCTATCTGTCAAACAGCGTTTGTTTGGCCTACGATCAGAGACCAGATAGGAGATGGGGGGAGGAGGTAAGGTTCCTTTCCGAGAACTGGCCCTGACTTATCTGGGCATAAAAAAAAAATATCCCACAATCTGCATATTCAAGAAATAAGGAGGTTATCAAGATTCATATGTTTCGTCACAAATACACAATGTACTAAAAACATGCCTATAAAATCTGAGGTGATCGTACAACTATTGGGCTAACGTAACACCCCCTCACCAACAAAAAATGATCACTTGCGATTCTTTTTCAACACAATAGGGAATGGGATTTACTTTAAAAATAAAGAATTGCTCTCCTTTGTTTTCCCTTTTTTTATCAAGAGTATATTCTTTATCACGTTAGCAGCGCGATAAAGCGTCTGCACATACGTTGTCGGTGCCTCGAATATGTCGAATATCTAGATTATATTCTGGCAAAATTAGTCTCCAGTTTAATAGTCTTCTATTCTTTTCATCCGATCCAGGAATGTGACAGGGTTATGGTCAGTGTATACTGTTGTTGGATGGCAGGACGAAGACACGTACACATCAAAATGATGCAGGCTTAAGACAAGGGCTAGAGTCTCTTTCTCCACAGTCGAATAATTTCGCTAGCACGAATTAAATTTCCGCGCGAAATAACTGACAGGGTGTTCGATGTTATTAGAATCGACTTGAAGTAGAACGGAGCCCATTCCAACATCACTGACATCGACCGCCAGGCTAAAAGGTTGAGAAAAATCTGGGGTCTTCAGAATAGGGTCAGAACATAGCAAAGACTAAATCTGTTCGAATGATCTCTGACAGGAGGATGTCCAAACAAATTTGGCTTTCTTTGATAACAGCTGGGTGAGCGGTGACGCTACATCAGTAAAGTTCCTGCAGAATTTCCGATAGTATCCTGCCATTCCAAGGAACCGCGTTAGGCTCCTGATATTCTGTGGGGCTGGGACGTTCAAGATGTCTTGAACCTTAGCGCCAATGGGGGAGATTTTGCCATATCCTACTGTATGACCCAAGTATGTCAATTCGGCCTTTCCAAACTCACTCTTCGACAGATGGATAGTAAGATTCGCTTGTCGGAGCTTATCGAAAACGTTCTGTAATGTTGTAATGTGGCCTGCCCTGTTCGTGTTGTAGATTACTATGTCATCGATATACGTCGTGACATTAGGTAGGTCTCGCATACAGTGAGCCATCATCCGTTGGAACATGGCCTGAGAATTTTTCATGCCGAAAGGCATGACGCGATATTGGTATAGACCATCAGGCGTCACGAAAACTGATATTTCTTTGGCGCGCTCAGTAAGAGGCACGCACCAATAACCGTTCAACAGATCCAACTTGGTGATATACGTCGCTTTACCGATTTGGTTTATACAGTCATCCATTCGGGGAATGGGATGGGAATCGGTGTGGATAAAGGTATTCACCTTACGGTAATCCGTACAAAACTGTATCGAGCCATCAGGTTTCTTAACCAGTATACATAGAGATGACCAGCTACTCTGGCTGGGTTCGATTATCCCATGGTGAAGCATGTACTCCACTTCTCGTCGTATTATTTCCGCCTTCTGCGGGTTGACACGGTATGGATGTTGTTTAACAGGTTTGGCATTTCCGACATCTACATCGTGTTGAGCAATATAAGTCCGTCTAGGTACGTCTGGGAATAAGTCGTGGAAGTTTCGGATGAGATGGGTTACTTCCTTCTTTTCGTCGTGGGTTAAGTGATTTAACTTAAACGAGATATTTGATAGTATTTCTGAATTCGGTAACCTCAGGGGATGATCCGTTTTCTTCGGGACTTCTGGGTCTACGTCTGCATGACTAGAGGCATAGAGGGGTCCATCTACGGTTAGGATGGGGCTTGGTTTCCCTCTCTCGTAATATGGTTTGAGCATATTAATGTGGCACATTTGTGTTCCTTTCCTTCGGTCTGGAGTGTTCACAATGTAGTTGTGACCAGACAACGGTAACAGCACCAGTACTTTGTCTCCGACATCGAAACTTCTTCGAATGGTGTTTCGATCGTACTGTCTCTTCATCTTGTTCTGGACTGTTTTGAGTTTCTCTCGTGCCAATTCATAAGCCTCGTGCAATCGGGTTCGAAAACGGGATACATATTCTAAAATCGATTAGTTTGTGGGGGTTTCTTGTAACCATCTTTCCTTTAACATAGACTGTGTGTCCGAATACTAATTCGAACGGGCTGAATACCAGTGATTCTTGTGGCGCGTCTCTCGCGGCAAATATCAAGAACGGGGGTACCTTCGTCCCAATCTTTCTGATGATCTGAACAGTATGTCCGGATCATCGTTTTTAGAGTAGAGTGAAATCGCTCTAGAGCTCCTTGGGATTGGGGATGATATGCACTCGACGTGACTGTCTTTATGCCTAGAGAAAATATTCGGGACGTGAAGTTCGAACCTTGGTCAGATTGTACCACCTTAGGTAATCCGGCCATAGAGAAGAAATTAGTCAGTGACTTAGTAATCTTCCCGGCGGAAATGCTTCTCAGAGGGATTGCTTCAGGAAACCGGGTTGAGGCACAAATGATAGTCAGTAAATATTGGTTTCCGTGCTTGGTTTTGGGGAGGGGACCAACACAATCGACGAGAATTCGGCAGAATGGTTCCTCAAAGGCAGGAATTGGGTGTAAAGGGGCAGCAGGGATTTGGTTTGCCTATCATCTGGCAGGTATGGCAGGTCTGGCAATACTTCGATACATCCCCACGGATTCCGGGCCAGTAGAAGCTTCTGACGATTCGCTCGTGTGTCTTACGGATGCCTCATGGCGTTCTATACTCCAGGCCAAGTCATGGCGCAACTGAGAGCCAGAACTAGAGGCCTATTGAAAAATGTAGGATTTTCAGAAAATTTAGAAGAAAATGAAGTCAACCACTTTATGAAATACGTAGAATAACATTTTTATTCACACCTGAGGATAATAGGATGTGTTGAAAGATAAATAAATGAAAATATGTATTTTTGCTATGAACACTGATAATTATTAAATAACACAAAGGGGTAATTATGATTTCTGGTAAAAGATATATTGAATCAGAAATTTATATTATTTACAGGTGTCACTGAATCCTTTATTCAATCTATTCCCGGTGAGTGAATAAAGACTTTGGTTTAAATTTACATTACAGTTACTGGGTTTGACAAACAGAACCCGATAAGGCTGGAAGACATCAGCCGAAGTGTGTATATAACAATCAATCATCGCAGAAATATAGACAAATAAAACAAAATCCTTCTAGGAAAGTTTCAAAATTTTTAGAGCTGGTTCTTTTTCTGATGTAGGTGTACCATGTTTTCAAAAAAATTTTCAAAACTATATTTGCAAAAATAGAAGAATGCTTTTTCTCCATGTTGAAAAAATGAAACTCAGAAATAAGCATAAAAATGTTACTTAATGATTTATAGCAAACCTTTTCCTTTATTGTATGGAAAAAGGATGAAACAAAAATATAACCATTGACAAGTGTGGTCAGAAGGAACTTTTAGTTTTCCATGGTCAATTAATTTGGTATATTTTCTATACTTTTCATAATAAAAATGAGTTTCACATTCACTGGGTTGATTATCATTTCTTGTAATATATCCAGGTATGTACACAAGAGCCATTTTTATTTAATTGGAAAGAGATGGTTCTAAATTTTCCAGATTGTCAAATGTTTCTGAACCTTCCTCACAAAGTTTATAATCACAAGATGTACATTGGTGACCTGGATTAACATCAAATTCATCAATATTTATATTTTGATTTAAAAGTAAAGATGTCTGCTTAATATGCAGCTTTTCAATACATTGTTGAACATTTATAAAGTAGGTGCCACCTGATCCTTGACAAAGTTTACCAAATTCTTTTTCTAATGGATCAGTTGAAAATTGCCCAAGTAGTACATATTTATGACTTGTAGCTAAAAGGTGTCGACATAGACTAACAATTCCATTGCAAGTATGATGTATGGCAGTATCAGTGTTTTGGGATAATTGCTTTTTACGATTACCTTGACTGCTAGCCATATTAAGAGCCATTTTACCAAATTCAATGATAAAATCAAGTCGGGTGTCATTTGGAGATCTGATTTCAGCTTGAAGAGGATCATTATGTAATTTATCAATTTGAAGGGATTTAACATTTAAAATTTTCCACCATGTCAAAACCTTGTTTATGAAGAGGGCAGTATCATTGTTATAAATTTTCAACATAAAGAGAGGAATACCATCAATAGATTTTGATGATTGAACAGTTAAAATATTTTCATCCAAAAATGCTACAACTGGACATATAAAGTCTTTTTTGTTGTTAAGCAGACTTTCTTTAAAATTTGTATAATTGATTTTATCTAATTCTAAAAAAGCATTAAGTTCATCAGCAATTTGATTTCTAACAGTACTGGAGGTTTTTTTTATATTCCTTTGAACAGCTGAGGGTGTTGGTATTTGACTACTTGGCACACCTGGCCATACAGATGGTGGATTTTTTGGACGTATTTTTCCATTAACTTTTATTTTTTCTTTAATTCTAATAAGTAAAAAAATACTTACAGTTCACCAATTGGTAACTAATGTAGTTAAAAATAATCATTTATTCTTTAACTTCGGAAACAAAAGCGCGAAGAAATTCGTTTGTTTTGTTTTTTTTTACTTTTAATGGAAATGTTGGAAAGTTTTAATAGAGAAATGTTAATGAACATTTCTGTATTAAAATTTTATTCAAATTTATTATTCAAACTTTTCTATTAAAATAACTTTTAATAGAAAAATGTTGACTTATGCTAATTTTTTATCATGGTTAGAAACTTGAGAAAATTAAACTTTAATTTCGTTGACGTTATGTTTTTTTTTTCACTCATACTAACAATGTTTTTTAGCGATATCAAAAATAAATATCAAATTAAGTAATGACATTGAATTTATGAAAAAAAAAACATTTTTAATTCATTTTATAATGAAAAATAGTTTTCTTTACGTCTTTGAAGAAACTAAATTAAAATTCTGTTCAAATTTGTTAAATGTTGTTTTGTTTTTTTGCTGCTTAAAATAACACAAATTACTCAAAAAGAATTGCATTTTATCAATAAATAATTCTTTAAACTTTAATCAAAAAATGTTGAACAAACTTTAAGAGGGAAAATGCCAAAAATGAATTAAACTTTAATTCAAAAATGTTAAGGCTTTAAACTTAAGTAAATCTTTTTGTGCGAGTAAATTTAAGCACCAAAGTTTATTTTTACAATTTAAATATAAATAATGTATGGACTCAAACTAAAATAATCAAATATACTTACTTCAAATAAATAAGTTAAATGATATTCCAACCAAAGGTAAAATTAAAAGATTCCTTTGAATTTTTTGAGCCAACAACATAAGAGTACACAGCAGTTTGCTCAAACTGAAACTAAAACGATCTAATTGTCAGCCGGCCTCCAGTCTATTGAGGTGATCGTACAACTATTGGGCTAACGTAACAATATATATATATATATATATATATATATATATATATATATATATATATATATATATATATATATATATATATATATATATTCAAAGATGATTATTATGTCCATTTATTTTATAATAATCCTTTCTGGTTCTCTAATCTGTTTCTTGATATTAAGATGAAATTAACCAAATTTCGACCCAAGTCGGGGTCCTTTCTTGCAGTGCCATCTCGCGCATGGAAGGGTGTCTCTGGAATACCGCCATTGACAACCCCGAGGCCACACTATGTTGCAGTCTGCGCCAGTTCCTTTCCTGTACATGTTACATTAAATGACCGACCGCTACTACTACCCTGGGCCTTCCCTTTACTAATATAACACATCATAACTATAAACAACCAAAGATATAAACCTAATCCAATTCAACAAAAAAAAACTAAACCCCTTAAACTTTCTTTTACCAACATTCATGGTATTCCTACTAACCTCTGCAGTTTGAATCGTTCCTCTTCGAAAAGTTTCCGGACATCCTAGCTCTCTGCAAATCTAATCTTAACCCTTCAATCCTCTCCGCTGATTTTTCGATTCCTGGCTACCCTCCTTTCCTTAGAAAGAACTCTAAAATCCACATGCATAGCCTGGGAGTTTATCTCCGCGAACATCTCCCGCTGTCTAAGGAACTATCTTGAATCTCCAGACTATGCGTGCATGTGTCCCCGTCTCTCTTTACTTAACTCGGTCAGCTCGCTCTTCTTTCTCTACCGTTCCCCTTCCTCTTATGACTGTTACATGCTAGATCGTATTTCTGATAATATAGATGAGGCCATCTCCCTACACCCGTTTGCAAACATACTCGTGTTCGGTGATTTTAATGCCCACCATACCAGGTGGCTTAAACACTCTGTCACTGATCTCGCTGGCATCCAAACCCTTAACTTCTCAATTACTCAATCTTTCACACGAGTGGTTGATTTTCCCACTGGTTTCCCTAGTAACCATGACAGACACACTTCTCTTCTTGATCTCTTTTTTTACCTCTATCACTGACTCTTGTCGTACTACGCTGCTCTTCCCTTTTGGCAACAGTGATCATGCGGTAGTGCCTGTAAATAACTCCTTCCTCTCCCCCACCTGCAAAGGACCTCCCACTAACAGAATATTCTTCTGTTATCAACGAGCAGATCGGGACTCGTTTCGTGATTTCCTTCGTGACGTCACACGGAAAGGAGTTTTTAATCATCCTTTTCAATAATGCGCGTCTGAGGTCTCTTCCTGGGGGAAAACCGGCATCGATGTTTTCATTTCAGAAATACCAAGTTAAACTGCGTTCATCTCCTTGGTTCTCACCTGCATACTCCGTCGCTATAGTTCACAGGAATCACTTCTTCCATCTGTACCAGAGAGACATGTCTGATTGCAACAAACGTCTATTTGGTGCTGCTCGTAATGAGTGAAAGCGTGTTCTTAATGAAGCGAAGTTACAGTTTGCTTTTAGAATGAAACAACATAAAGCATCTCCCAAGAGATTATTTGCGGCAAGAGTGTTCTGGACAACAGTAAATCCTCAATCCCTCCCCTATTCAATCAGTTCGAAGACAAGTGTGGAATGCTTTGCTCAGCAATTCTCTTCCAACTCAACACTCGACTCATCTGGAGTACCCATACATGATTTCCCTCTAGAACTAAGGCTGTAAGGAGTGATATGCGCATAAGCTCGTCACTGGTCTCGGGCACCATTTCTAAATTAGACTCCCATAAGGCAAGTAGAGGTGACAGGATCCCAGGCGTCATCCTAAAGAATGCGCTCCCGATCTAGCTCCAGGTTTCTCCAAACTCTACATCTATTGCCTCGCTGATTCCTGCTTTCCAGCTTGTTGAAACTCCTCCTCTGGAGTTCCTGTTTTTAAGAACTCTTGAAAACCTTCTGACCCCTCTAACTATCGCCCTATTAGTCTCCTACCGCATTTCGGCAAAGTATTCGAGGCTTTAATCAATGCTGAAGTGGTTAAACGGCTTACCTCTCACGGCCTACTCTCTGACAAACAATATGGATTCCATTCTTCTCGTTCTACCGCTGATGTACTTACGGCCATCACTGAACATGTATGTCAAGCTCTTAATACTAACGGCGAAGCTCGAGCTGTGGTTCTAGATATCTCAAAGGCGTTTGACAGGCTTTGGCGTGCTGGTCTTATACGTAAGCTACAGGGCTACGGTATTACACGATTTTTTTTATTAAATCCAATCATTCCTCTCACATCGCGAAATGAAGGTCATCGTTTTGAACGGGCTCACTTCCAGATCCTTTCACACGAATGCGGGTGTCCCCCAAGGCTCTATACTGGGTCCTACGCTGTTTCTGATCTTCATCAATGATCTTCCTGATGTCATCAATTCTCAAGTAGGCATTTATGCAGATGATGATGATATTTACTCCTGTCTCAATAGTAAATCCATCAGAGTTCACCTTGCCGCTGCTCCTGAAAAGGACTTCCAATCAGTGGTTAACTGGGGTAAGAATGGGCTTGTAAATTTTAATGCCTCCAAAACTAAACTGCTCTCATTTAATCAACATAGAGAAACTTCTCTGCTCGCTGACAGAGACTCACTGCTCGCTGACAGAGACTCACTGCGCCTTATTGGTCTCATGTTTTCAACTAACTTGAAGTGGAAATCGATAGCTACTTCTACTGCAAGGAAAATTAGTTTATAGTGTCATGCCAGAAGGTTTTTCTCCTCAGAGTCCATCTTATACATTTACAAACCTACCATTAGTCCGTGCATTGAATACTGTTGTCAAATTGATTTGGTGCCCTTGCTGTTCTTCTTGAGATTCTTGACAAAATCCAAAGAGGGATCTGCAATGTAATCGACTTGGCATCTTGAATCCAGTCACTTTCTCACCGACGTGATATGGTTTCCCTCTGTCTTTTCTACAAATATTTTCATGGTAACTGACGAGCTTTTCTCCCTGGTTCTCCGTCTACATGAATTTAAGCGTGCTACTAGATTGGTATGTAAGTGCTACCCTTTTACTGTTGAAATAGTTAAATGTAGCCACCACTTCTACTCCAACAGTTTCTTTTCTCGCACTTCTCAACAGTGGAATTTCTTTCCGTTTACCTGCTTTCCTGATAACTACAGTCTTCAAAAAATTGAATACAACATCAATTGCCATCTTCTGTTGTCTTGAACCTCATTCATCTTTTACCCTTCCTTTAATCTGAGAGAAAAGACTGGATATATGAATATCCAGTCTTTTCTCTCAGTTTCACTCTCTGTAACCCCTTGCTTGGAGTTGAAATGATTAAAAAAACTCCTCCGAGATCATCCTCAGAGGTAAATTACAAAGATAAACTTATTGTAACTGTAATCGTTGTGATGGTGATTTTTAAAAACACCCTTGAACGCTCTCTGCTATAATTATTTTAATATATTAAATTTATCCGTTGAATTTTTTCACAACAAGCGTCTCAGTATAAATCATAAATTAGGGGAAATGCAAAATGCATTAAATGTTGTTTAAATGCGCTTCAAAACGTTGCTGCTAGACTCGTAATAAATTTTGTTCGGTGTTGGTTAGTTCTTTTGATACAGAAGGATTCGAGAATGCATTATGAGTGTAGCAGCAGCAATTACATTGCTATTTTATTACTGCACGAATGAGGGCGTGTTCATTACTATTTTTAATGAAAGGGGAACTTTCCTGCTAGCAGACATAATCCGACACCAGGTTTCAGTTAATTATTAATGATTTCAATATCTGAAGAACGGGAGCCTTAGGAAATATCCTTATTGGCGCGTAAACATAGCAGTTAAAATTGGATGTGTGCTCCCAGGCTGGGAGCCTGCTCGAACATTATTACTTTTCTAGAAGTTAATAAACACTCCATACTAGGTGCTCTATTATGTTTGCCTTGTGCCAGAATACCTAAGACTAGTTATTTTCTAAGGATGTCTTACCGTGAAATAATAGTTAACAAACTAGTCTAGCTTACTATTACTATTACAGTTATTTCGATTTTCATTTTGTGAATCACTATTGTGGCCTTGTGCCAGTTTAAGCTTACTTAAACTCAGTGTTTCTGTTCAAGCTGACACGTCTGTTGTGTGTCGGGATATTTTATTGTAAATTATTCTAGAGAAAGAAGTCGAAGGAATTCTTATTTCCTATTTGGTTCCTCTAAGAAAGAAACTCAGGCATATCTTCTAGCCACATTCATTTTAGGTTCTGTCCTCGCCTCCTAGACTCATAGCCTTCGCCTCGTCTATCTGAGTGCCATGTTATCTGCAAAAGAAATGTAACTAGTTTACACGATAAATGAAACAGTGTAAATCTTATTTCAGCTATTCCTCTCTTCTAAGTTCATGTATAATCTAGTTTCCTCCAACGGTTTGTAGTAATTTTCCACTAATTATAAATATTTAATGTATGAAAATAATCGACACCTGCACAGAATACTGGTTTAAAAAGACAGTTTTTATTAACCCCACAAAACGATCATATACTTGGAGAATCTATGAGAACTATAATGTTTATCGAAAACAAACGATGAAATAGACACATCTCAGTTTGTTCTTTTAATTTAACCGTTAATTATCCCGCATGCATGTGTAGAGGATTGTTTGGATTTCACAGAAGCATTCGCTCCTTGTCCATAAAGCTCTGAAATTCGATGATGCACACTCTCTTATGTTCCCATATTTCTTTTTCTTCATCTCTTTCTCTTTTCTTCATCCCTATCTATCCCCTTGTATGAATCCCTGTAGAAACAACTTTGCATGTCCATCTGAGCTAATGATGTTTAGATAACATTTCACTTTCCGCTTTCTGACAAGCATGTTATCATGGACCCGATTATTTTGTCGATCTTCATTAGACACTTTGATGTAGTGACATGTTATCGAGAAAATGCCTAACCTCAGTTTTGAGGGTCCATGTTTGACACGTGTATAGAAGTACTAACATAAAAAGTAAGCACATGTCCCACATTGCATCCAACTGTAATACTTCTAGTCCCTGAACAGATCATCTTCAATCGAATTAATCTTTTTATCTGAAAATGAAATACAAATACAAAATTATAGGTCTTCATTTTATTTTTGAGTTTACAATCTAGTCTGTGAACTTGCGGGAATGAATCATCTGTATCTACTACAAAAATGCAAAATTTCACGAATCTTACTTCTCTTATCCAACTAATTTACAGACTCCTAAAAGCCTTACGCAACAATTAAGAAAACATAGTTTAAATGTGCTTGTAATATGTACAGTTTCATTATAATTTATATTCATGTAATGCCTACACACCAATACTTCCCAGTGTCTTGTTGATACAAGAATCCTTCTTAGCATTTGTTTAAAATGTACATCTTTTATCCTTTTCGTTTTTCTCGTCTATAGTTTTGTTTACCGTCCACTAGTACTGATACGATCATTTTAACTATGGACAGAACAAATTAACTTCAGTTTGTGTAAAACAGACAGAGCCTAAGTTATTAGCGTTTGCGGTAAACTATACAAGAATCATTCAAAAAATACAGAATCCCAATTTGAAATTTTGAAATACACTTTAAAAAAATGAGAATCCTTCTCGCAATCTGTACAGAAATCGTTATTCGTTATTCTAGATTGATTTATTCTTGAATGTCCATGTTTATGCAAATAAGTTAATAAGTATCAAGCTGCTTCAATAAAGTGTATTATATATTGCCGAAGGTAAATCTCAAAATGATTGCCTACATTTAAAAAAAAATGCAATATTTACTCATTGAAATATTAAATCTTTGTAATAATTGATTATCAAATCGAGTTAGGAAACTTCCATGAATTTTTCCGGTGGGTAATACTTCAAACGCACGCACGCATTCACGCACGCATGCACGCACACACGCACACACACATACACATCTCATTTATGCAATTGCGCATAATTACGTATATATGTAGTTACATCAATAAGTTTGTAGCCTGATGATAAAAAATATTTATTTTATACAATAAGTATTTATTTTTTAAAATAATTTCTTTCCTTGTCAAGGCAAGTGGTAAATCTAATGGTGAATATGAATCACATAAATCGAATAATATACAGTGTAAATTTCAACTAATAAAGATGTCAGGCCACGGATCTATTGTCTCATATATGCAATAGATTTGGAAAAAAATGAACTGACGTCCGACGAGATTCAAATTAGCAGCCCATTTCGGCAAGCACTATTTCTAAAAGAAACGCTTTTGTGTGTGATCATATGCAAGTGTAGAAATCGACTTGAAACATTTGCAATTTTAGACTTTTTTATGAATTTTACTTCATAAACTTATTTTCTCTATGTTTGAGGATGTCCGGTCTCTTATCCTGTTGTTTGCATGTTAATTTCTCAAATTAAGTTTCAGTTCTATCCTATTTGAATGATCATAAAACGAGGTATAGTCGTTAGCTATATACGGGTTTATACTTTTATGTCTATAACTGACCTTAAAAGATTTTAGCAAAGTCTGTATCATTGATTCAAATTCAGAAAACGAAATTTGAACTATCCCTTTCAAGCAGGTACACGATCATACGTAATTCTGAACGCACACAGAAACACACACGCACACACACACATATATGTATATATATATATATATATATATATATATATATATATACATATATATATATATATATATATATATATATATATATATATATATATATATATATATATATATGTGTGTGTGTGTATTTGAGTTTGTGTAGACAATTAAGGAATTTTTCAATCAGACATTATTTCTTATTACTGTAAACGTTATTTTATATGGTACACGTGTTCAAAACAAGTGTATTTGTTCTTTGTTTGTTGTTGTTGCTGCTGTTGGTGCTGTTGTTGTTATTGTTTCCAAACTGTGATATTAACATCTGCAGCATTGAAAGTTTTATTAACAAAATTGTACAACAAAGTAGAGTTAAAACCTGCATGCGCATTATCCTGTGAAATCACTATTTAATGCTTTACTATTTCAGCAACGAAAATGAATGTCTACTCAGATGCGTATACCTACTAAATTAATGTCTATAGTAATAAGAAATATATATATATATATATATATATATATATATATATTATAAATTAATGTCTATAGTAATAAGAATATATATATATATATATATATATTTAATACCATAAACATTACTATAGACGAAATATATATATATATATATATATATATATATATATATATAGGGAGAGAAAGAGAGAGAGAGAGAGAGAGATAGATGGAGAAAGAAAGAAAGAAAGAAAGAGAGAAAGAAAGAAAGTGCGAGATAAATAGATAGATAGATAGATAGATAGATAGATAGATAGATAGATATCCGTCCACGAAAATCGGGAGTTGAAGGTAACATAAATCAGCTAAATCACAAATTTTATTGACATTAATCCTATTAATGCTCTATTCCGATCACTTTATTGCAAAGACTGCTTGCCTTAAATGTCTTTTCTCTCAATACCCCATTGACTGTCAGCATTTTTGGCGTTATGCTATTTTTGACATCGCTATTTCTCTCTCTCTCTCTCTCTATATATATATATATATATATATATATATATATATATATATATGTGTGTGTGTGTGTGTGTGTGTGTGTGTGTGTGTGTGTGTGTGTGTGCCGTTAAATATGAAGTTGTTACATTTTTCCGTTTGGTGGGAGCAAGGGAGTGCAAAATGTGTCCATATTGTCCATTGTCCCAAGCGCTTTCGACCACTTCTTCAGTTATTTTCAAGGCAGTTTATTTTAGGTGTTGTTAATTTCTTTTCATACTTTGATTGCTGAAGTTTTTTGTTGTTGTTTTGAATACTAGCATTTGATCGTTTATTCTGAGCCTTCGTGTATTGAGCGCGGTTGGAATTCAAGCAGTCGTATTTCTACTTTTTTTTTTAAATTTCAATACACCATCCCCACTGTTAAATAAGGTGTGTGGGAGAGTGATGTTTAATATGCAGGGCTCGTTCTTAAGGGTTCTTGTAGATTGTGGGTAGATAGATGTTTTTATAGCACTTTTATATTGTAAGTGACACGTGAGGCGTCTTCTCAAAGAGGTGGTAGTATGTCCGATATAGGTAATTGATTTATGACAAAAAGCACTGTCTTGTATTGGGCAGTAAAAAATGATGCACTATAGTTTAGATTTGATGGTGTTATTTTTATTAGTGACAACAAGGTTTGCGGTTATTCATTTTCTATAATATATTATATTGAGCCAGTGCACAAGGGTAGTCCTCACTAAGACCTACAGGTTTCATTCGCTCGAATGTATTTTAATCACTGACATGAAAAAACAGTTGTATACCTATTTTTCAGAACAAGTTTGGCGTTATGCATGACAACTATATGAAATTCTTGATCTGGCGAGGCTATTTAAAAGCATGACTGGAGTTTTAGATTAATGTTGTAGTTTTGTTACAATTTGCGGTGCTATTCGATGTTTAATTTCTTTTTCTCCTATAATAGATTTGTTGTAAATGATCCATACAGAAAAATATGTGAGGTACCTCGACGTGATGTAATGGTTAACAAGCTTATCTCGTTAGAACCATTGCAATTGAGTAGTGAGTTTGATCATCACTGGGTTTCCCTTAATTTCGATCATCGTGCCTATAAAATAACCATACAGAGAGGCATTTTAAATGCTTAATATTTGATAATTCCTCATCTTGAATTTTTATGATGCATTTAGGTGCCATCACAGGCCATAGTTTCTGTTTTGGAAATGTTTATCATGATCACTCTTTCTTGAAATACTTGATTGAGTGTGTTTATTTTTTTGTTTAAGATCATTCTTATCTCAACTATGAATAGCTAAACCATCAGCATAGTCCCACACCTCATTCTACATTGGCATCGATGCGAAAGCAGGGTAGCTGTTTTCTAATTGTAGATTCGTTTGGGATGTGGTGTGGAATGTTTAAATGATCAGTAATCCTTTCACACTTGTGCTTGTATATGCACATGGTATCGTCTAGGAAAACATTACATAGACTGGGACTCTCATTTTCTCCTTGTCGTACACCAGATGAGGTTCGAAATGTTTCCGTATTGGGGTCCTCGCCAGACATGTATAATTTTGTAGACCGATACAGTCCCTCTATTAGATCGGGGCATTCAGTGGAAGCAAAGTTTGGAAGAGGATGTCTCAGCTGCCGTGAGATTGACATAACAGCTATATAATTTTCTAGAGGTATACAATCTTCTGGAGTTGTTTGATGACATATATGCAATCATTACATCTCTTACCAGAAAGTAAACCAAACTGAGTTGTGAACAGTTGACTTTCATAATATAATGAGTTAATAGAATGTTCATTAGTATTTTCACCATAATGAAAACAAAGGAGATATCTTTGTACGTTTGTGTTGATCTTGAGGATTACCACATTGTTTACATAATGAATTAATGCACAATGAACTCCACTTTTTGGGAAGCATTTTCCATTTGAAGAATTTTTAAAAATTGACTAGGCCATTCCTTATCAGTAGCATATTTTAGAATCGCGGCCTGGTATGTCTCCGAGTAACCAACATATAAAAATACACGCACATAAAGTTAAGTCTTAAGCGATATGTGACTATACGTTGACAGGCGTAAAATTGGATGTACATAAAGTTTTAACCTAATGTAAGTTTTGTACAGCTCTATCTAAACAGAGAAAATGGAACACCGAAACTACTTTAAAAGGAAAAAATAATTCGGTGAATGTACCATCACTGAACGATTTCATAGTAAAATATAAAAACTTCTAAACTTTATTAAATTCAAAGAAACCTCTTACTTTGACTGTACACGAGGAGTTAATAGTGATATTAAAACAATTAAAATTACAATTATATATATATATATATATATATATATATATGTCACACACAAACACAAACACACACATACGAAGTGGAAAATGGATCAGAAGTTTAGTTGACAAACCTTTAATATAAAATATTATTCCGCACAGAAATCAGCGATCAGCGGAAAGGAAAAAATACTTTAAATAGCGATTTCCATAAATTAACAAGTAATTTTGTGGCTAACTTAGGATCTGGATATGTGAAGATAGTACAGATCGAATCAAGAATGTTAGCATTCACTTCAATTACTTTTCATGCTTCTTATAGAAAAAAACGATTTCTGAAAATAGTTTACTTATTATTATATCTTTGTTTATTCTGAATGAAAAAATCAATTTTGACAGCAAGGAAAAGATAATCAACATTTTGCAAGATATTATTTTTTTAATGTTCATACCATATGTAGTATCCATATTTTTTGATAATTCGGTCTCAAGTCTTTGATGGGAATTTAATATAATATTTATGCACACACGCGGGAGTACGCACTCATGCATATATACAAGTACACGTGGGCACGCACACATATATGTATGATTAGGAAGACTGTAAGTTTTACTTTGTTGTATGTATAGATTAATATGTATATGAAAATAGTCCTTCTTTCTATCAGCTTATTTTGATGAATGAATGTGTGTCTTTTTAGTGTCCGGTTTTCTGTAATAGCAAAACCGATGCACCAGCTTCAATGTAAATAGACGCCATCTCGTTCTTAATAATTGTCAAAACTGTAAAGAAAAAGTCTTCTCATTCTTAATAAGCCAAAAGAAACTGGTTCTACATTTTTTTCTCTTTGGCATTTCCAGACTGTAACATTAAAGAGTTTCATTTTAGGTTTAGCAGGCGCAATATTTGAACATAATTAAAAGACAATTTTCAAGAGTCTTTCATCCAAGTAATGTAATCAGTAATAGGTAAAGCATTAGAAATCTTGTATCCATAGAAATTTGTACTTATTCATTAATCTCAAAATTAGTAAGTGCATTTTTCAACGAAAGCACAATCATTGAAAAATAATAAATGAAACAATAACGTATGAAACATCGCTGAGATTGGAAAACGAGAGAAAAAGATACTGTGATATATTCAACAGCGTGATTCGACCGTAGAAGATCATAATCCACCAACACCTCAATGTTAGACGTGGTCAAATGGAAATAGAGCACGTAATAAGATCAGTTTATTTAATTATGCCCGGATTACATAGATTTAACCATCAAAATGTATTTTTTAAGAAGCCATCTATTTACAGCGGTCAGTAAACAGGAAGTATGTAACAGAGATAATAACGGAAATGCTGTATAAATGCGACTGAGCGAAATTTAGCATCAAATTCAATTCAGAAAGAGAAAATGTTGCATTTCTTTTACACTTGATTCGTGTGGAAATTCTTAATCGTCAAGATACATACAAATCAACATCCGCTTTATTGATAGCTTTATCGTCACCAGAAATGCTATAGAATTTTCTATGACAAAAACACCCTACGAAAAAATAGTTCGAACAAATGTTTGAGGTAACAATAAGTTAATGGCATGGGCACACAACAAATACAGACGACACGAGCTGAGTTTAAAAACATACAGAAATTTTATTTTCTTGCTATACAAAAAATGAATTAAA
Organism: Acanthosepion esculentum; assembly: GCA_964036315.1. Lineage (NCBI taxonomy): Eukaryota > Metazoa > Mollusca > Cephalopoda > Sepiida > Sepiidae > Acanthosepion > Acanthosepion esculentum. The sequence continues at coordinate 75,404,591 of OZ038495.1, forward strand.
CAAATGCTTTGGGTGCCACATGATGGCCAATAACATGATGCCTTTTTACAATTAAAATCTATGATGCTGCATAAAAAGTTCCTCAGAAAATACAACCTCATAGACTGAAGAAGAAGAGAAATACTTCTCTGAATTGTTTTCAAAGAATAATTTGGTACAATTTTCGAAGCAAAGTTCGTGATAACAGCGAAGAATAAACCAAGCACACCAGCCGACCTAGATTCTTGCAGCAACTGTTCTGCTACTCCAAAAATCAAATCCAAGGCACCTTTAAATGACGTATAGGTAGGCTTCAAATACACTTCTTGGAATTTGAGGAGAAACCCTTTTATTGATTTTGGATGAAAAACAAACGCAGCTGTTTTCCCACAAATCAAAATGTACAAAAATATTTTCGAAATTTAAAATTAAGATCCCATCGCAATGTCTGCTTTCTCTCTGAAAGCCCGATACACGCTCAATCAGCTTAAATTTCTTATACTGTTTTCAAGGTGCGGTAATTTCAAACTTTGGTTTAAAGTAAGCAGCAAATGTAATATTTTAATGATGTCATGTTTAAGCTATTTTACTTGTTGAGTCAATGATATTACTCAAAGAAAGCGATGTTGTATTTTTAAAAAGTGAAGTCTTTAATTATTCATTTTTTATTTTTATATTTTTCTTTGTTTATTATATTATAACTTTGTTATATTACACTACAATATTTAATTATTAAAATACTTATTTTTAAGTCGATGTATATATCAACTGATTTTTGTTTTATTTTTTAAATAAGTGTTTTAATAAATTTACTTACTTTATTAAGAATGTCTATTATCATTAGGAATTGTAATATTAGGAATATTTAATGCATTCTATTTGTTAAATTACTTATACACTGGGAAGAATAATTCTATATTTATATTTAAGCGTAACATTTTTCTTTTTTATGAAAGAGGAGGTAATTTTCTAAATTGGAGGAAATGCATTTCGAGTTGTAATGTTTACTTTGTTTATCATTGGCTATTGGTTCAGTATCATCGATTTCTCTATCATTTTTCATTCAAACATTTTTAGCAACATTTGCCAATAATTTTATTCTGTTATCATTATTGATTGTAGTAACATAACATTATTTATGAATGAGGGCGTATTTTCAACTTTGTGGAAAACGCGTTTTTTCTTTCTTTATTATATATCTGTAAAATATTTTCATTTAGCAACAAATGATAATTTTATACTTTTATTAGTTTTAGTTTTTATTTATTGATTCTTTATATTACTGTCATTAATATAATAAAAAATCAAAATGGCACTTTTGATAACGAACTGTTCCCTTCGACATCCAGTGTAAAATATATACGGTCGTTGCTGGTCATGTAGAGCGTTTACTTGTCTCAGTAATCCCAAGAACGAAACCGTCTGGAGTTCCATGGTGGTAAGGTTGAAGTGGAAGGACCGGACTGAACGCGACACAACTCCGCAGACCTCCTCGGCGGAATTGGCAAAGATCTACACGATCTTAACGGCCAAACAGGCGGAAGAGGGTAATGCCAGTCAGGCAGTCGTAACCAAGGAGGACCTTGACTGACCAAGCATCCTACAGCCCGATGCAACCATGTTTGCTAGATCTCGCCTGTCTCCAATTTCTTTGAGCCGCGAGGGAGGCGCTTCTGGCTAAGTATGTGGGCTTCTCTGTCGCGCACAGTATCCACCAAAATCAAATTCACACGAATAACCTCATCCCACTTTCTTTGATTCAAAGTCATCTCCGCCACCGCTACCAGAGGGGAGAAAGGGAATAGGGAGAGAGGATAGCGATCCAGATGCTCGGGTGCGAGCGGTTACCGACAACAACATTAAAAAAATTATGTCAGCGATCTCTTTTTCTCTCTTTTTTCTTGCCTTCTCTTATTCTCTATTTCTTTATCTCTCTTTCTCTCTCTCTCCATTTGCCTTATCCTTTCTAAAAACATGTACATATTTCTCTCTCAGTTTGTATCTCTCCTTCCTTCATCTTAAATTAGTCTTTCTTATTCTCTCTCCTCCTCAATCATCTACATCTAAATCCCATCCCCGTACACCTCTAGATATTTCCCATCAAGGATTTGACTGGCAAGTTGTCTTCCTTTATCAGACATTAGCCGATTACGGTAACAAAAACACAACATAAAATCTCCAACTCTATCTCAGTCAGTAAGAAATTTTATTAGTTCAGAGTAAATCTGATTAATTTATACTGCTTCACTTTTAAGTTTACTAAATAAAACTCTGAAAGTAAATTCCATTTTTTTTATTTCGATTCAAACTTCCAAATAACAGATAAAATCTTTTAAGCAGACGATATTTAATGCTCATTCTATTTTTGACTTTGCAGACTGTTTTCTTTGCAAACGAAATTAATCTATGCATAGTATAAATTTCAAGGGAATCGTTGCACACAGCTTAATAAAAATACATTTCAGCAGTTATAAGTGAAGATTCGACTGGCAGACGCATCTCGTGTTTAAATTAAGAGTTAATTCAATATGTTTGACTGAAAAAATAATTAGTGTTGCTTTGGGTAAAAGCAATCTTCTATGCATCAAGGTTGACTGCTATTATTAGATAAATTAATGGATGAAATAGAATCTATATGTGAAGTAAATCAGTGTAGAACTCTTTGCTCGTGCAATAATTTTACATCTATTTGCTCCTTTGTCAGGTTAAATGTTGCATCTATTTGCCTTTTTTCCGGGTTAAAGAAATGTAAGACATTTTTATTTTGAATCTTATCTGATTTGTGCGAGTCAGAAAGACAAGAATCCGGTGGACTGCTTCTGTGACAGTAGATGTACTTTTTGTCTTAAGATACAACTCTAATCTCAAGCGTTTCAAATATCCAAATCAAATTCGTCACTTATTCCAAAATCTGCTAAAATGAAGCGCAAATTCCCAGAAAAATGATCCTGTAATTTCTGCCACAGACCACTTGACGGAAAGAGACCCTGTCCAGGACTTGAGACAAAGTAACGGGATAGCGTACACACAGTATTTAGTCATGTTCTCCTCTATGTGGGGGGGTCTTACTCGGGTAGCTATCTGCGAAGTGTCGTCCAGCTTTTGAAGGTTGTCCTGATGTTATATGGACCGCAGTATGCTGTGTGTGTGCTATCCCGTGCAGCTGCGAAAAAAAATATAATGGGGAGACAGGTCGCCCCCTTAAGGTAAGGCTTCAAGAACGCCAGAAAGTTGTAACACGAGGGGAAGTGGAAAAATCAGGTGTGGCTGACCACATATAGAGAGAAAAGGGAGATCATCGCCCTCTGTGGGATCAGGTTGAGATCATAGACAAAGAACACCATTGGAAAATTCGTAAACTTAAGGAATCAGTACATATGCTAGGCTATAAAAATCTCCTGAGCCGACTAAGCATAGAAATGAATACAATATGGGAACCAGTAATAAGGAGTGCCAGAGAAAAGCGATAATAACAACAAAAATTGCAATATGAACTCTGGTAAAACATATAATGATAACAGCAAAAATTGCAATATGAGCACTGGTAAAAAGTTGTTGCTGAAGACATTAGGTTTATAATACCCAGAAATTCATACACAGATTTCCTCAAGGACACATGATACAGTGGATAAAAGCGTTTGTTAGATCCAGTGACATGACCCAAAGAGTGTGAGTTCAATACCCGGTTAAGGCAGCAGAGAACTTGGAGAGGGGAATTAACAGGAGATAACTGATAACTGACATCCATTAAATATGGCACGTGGAACTAGAACAGTCTGCCCCAGCGAGCGAAATAAAGAGTTCAGGTCGACATTCCAACCACCTGAAACGTTGTAATAAATATGTCGACAAAGATAAGAACAATAGTCTGAATAATGTAAATAGTGTACATAATACGTCATCTATGTTTTATAGACCGCAGATGAGTCAGAAGGTATGTGGTCTAGGCAACATGTGTATATGTGCGGGGGTCTATCCGAATAGGGAAATGCGTGCAATTGTTTTCCGATCAGCCATCGGCGTAAGTGATACAGACCGTGTCAGTATTCTAGTCCGTTTCATGAATCCTTTGACTGTGCTCGCAGAAGCTGATATTATATATATATATATATATATATATATATATATATGTGTGTGTGTGTGTGTGTGTGTGTGTGTGTGTGTGTGTGTGTGTGTGTGTGTGTGTGTGTGTGTGTGCGCGCGCTATTTTTCAACTATATAGTATGGAGAAAATATCAAAGTTCTGCATTTTCACATTTAAGTTCAATGCGTTGAATAGTCATAGTTAAAATAATAGGAAATACTATTTATAATATGACATCAAACAATACTAACGAAATATTCTCAAAAATTCCTCCACATAAAATTGTAAACAACAATCTCAAACTATAAGACAAAATGCAGAAAAATATAATTTAACTTTCAAAACAAAGAAATTGGAAGATTGCAACAAACCATTCTCTCAGACAGAACTAGAAGATTCTATTACTATTTCACTTAATTTAGCCGTAGGACCGGAGGAAGATCACTATGAGTTCCGAAAACAACTCCCAAAAGAGTCGATAATATTGTTATTAAAATATATATATAATGATATCTGGACAAAGGGCAAGTTCCGTGAACAATGGCGACAAACAACTAGCCCACTGATTCCAAAACCAGGGAAAGACAATTCAAACGCTGAAAATTATAGACTGATTTTTCTCACAAGCTTTTTATATAAAACCTTGGAGAAAATGGTGAATTATCACTTAGTTTCGTACTTAGGGTGTAGCAAATTAATGACTGACCTACAATGTAGCTTTCGCAAAAACAGGAGTACAATGGACCACCAGGTTCGCTTATAAACCTTTATTAGGGAAGCATTTATAAAAGAAAATAGCATGTAGCTACTCTATTTTTTACTTGGAAGACGCGTACAAAATTAGGACGAAATCATGCAAGATCTACATGACCTCGGACTGAAAAATTCATTAAGAACTTTCTTTCGAATAGAACTTTACAGGTCCGCATTAGATCTATTCTGTCCTATCCAAAAAAAAACAAAAGAATGAGTTACACTCTGTTCAATATTAGAAGAGTGATAAAGAACTGTAAGCTACCGATCCCAAAATATGTAGCAATGCATAAATAAGATCAACAGATTGACAACAGTTTTAGATTTCCTAAAATAAAATGTGTGCATTTTTGTAATAAAAACAAAATGCACAATTATCTAAAATTGCAACTACAACGGGTAGAAATTCCAATGGTAGACGAGTACAAGTTCTTGGGAATAATTCTCGACAAGAAACTAACGTCTATCCCACACCTAAAATATCTGAGAACAAAATGGATTAAAACATTACAATTCTTGAGAGTGGTGGCCCACAAAAATTGGGGAGCAAACCGACAAACGCTGCTCAAATTATACAGAACATTAATTCGATCTAAACTGAACTATGGAAACTTCATATACCAATCCACAATAAAATATCTCAAAATTTTTAACACAACCTATCATAAAGGTTTAAGAGGGGCGCCTGGGACATTTACAACATCTGTAGAAAGTTTGTGTGTAGAAACAAACTAACGTCCACCAAAACTTAGACAGGACAAACTAAACCAACATAACTATATAAAACTAAAAACAAGCACTTCTAATCCTGCATAGAATATCACATTCGATCAAAAATACAGAAACCACTTCCAACAAAAAGAGAAATCTAGAAAAACCTTTGGACTCCAGATAGAACCCATCATTCAAGAAGCAGAAATACCTCTACCTAGAATTCATAATACACTAGTACTAAATAAAAGATACCGAAACCATAAGAATATAAATAAACTCCAACCCCAGACCACTTCCCCGTAAAAAGATACCTCACGCCCTCCCACAGTCACCAACACAAGCTCCTTATCATAAACAAAGCATCTCTCAAAGGAGGACTGATATGGAAAATAAATTAAAATCCCTACTTCCAAACAAACATTTAAGAGCTGAAGATGGCTGGGTACAGACCAGCTTAAATAGATTATACTCATGTTGAGGTAATTTATGGTTTTGCTGTAAAAATATATATGTGCTCTATTATAATAAATACATTGAGCTCTCTGTGGATCAGTTTTAATATTTGTATATTACTAGGATCCACCTGGATTATATACCAATGGATCTATTATCTGTACTATATATATATATATATAGAGAGAGAGAGAGAGACAGACAGACAGACAGACCGACAGACAGACAGAGTGAAATTCCCAGGTTCCGCCAGGCCTAACTTTCAAGGCTAGGTCCTGCCATGCCACTTACATAGTAGCAAACCACCCACATTCCCTCCGTATTCCATCGGTGAGAAGTAAGTTTCACTCAAACAGCTTCCTCTTGCGAACCACTCCCCTATGGAACAGACTCCCAAGAGGATGTTCCCCGATCACTACAACCTTAACCTGTTCAAGTCTTAGTTAAGTTATGCATTTGTGTGTGTGCATTTGTATTTATAACACCTGAGATACAAATATATATGTACGTGTAAGTATATGTGCGTATATATATATATATATATATATATATATATATATATATATTTGTTGCCTCTGCGTGTTGACTTAAATATCCACTTCTAAAAATTTACACACACACAAACACCGAGATATATATATATATGTGTGTGTGTGTGTGTGTGTGTGTGTGTGTGTGTGTGTGTGTGTGTGTGTGTGCATTTAACTAATTATATGTTATTCCTACTTCAGCCAGAAGAGTGAAGGACGAAAATGACGTATTATTTAAAGACGTCATTAATCGATTGCTTGCAAAATGTCATTGACTGGGACTCTTATGACTCTCATGAGACCTCAATGAATGTTTTCGTCTTTGTTAAGTAGTTATTTTTTACAATTATTCCTTTTTCATAAGAGAATGTCGAATATTTTATAAAAATTACCATTGATTATCTGCTTTCTTCCAAACAATAAGGTAACAACCTGAAACTCCCCTAAATAACATTTCTAGAATTGTAATTAAATTCAATACTACAGTCAAATATTTAACCTAGTTACCAACTGTCCTTTTGTCTACCACTGAGCTCATTTTGCATAAAATGTAGACGCGCACATCGATCTTTTTTACTGACTTCCATTGGTCAGTTCCGTCTTTGTTCAAGGAACTGTGTGGGCGAATGTCTAGAAATATGAACATTAATATATTAAATTTACCCGTATATGAAAATAGTACACCATATATATGTGTGTGTATGCTTGCGTATATAATTGTTGCAAATGGATTTAAACCCGTAAGATTCTTATTTATGCCCGAATCGTTACGATGTCGAAATAATGTTTTGCGAGCAAGACTTGAAATGTGTAATGGTTAGGTATGAATGTCTCTGCATATACAAATATTTATGCAACATAATTTCATGTTTGTTGCTTTCAGTACAACCTCTTGGTCGATATATTCTTCAGTTTTCTTCAAACATATGTTGCATCCATTCTTTAAAATTCAATCAATATATGTTCTTTTTGTGATCCTTTTCTTACATTTAATTAAAACGAACCAAAACATTAAAATTGCAGAACTAGAAGTTTATTGTTTTATTACCATTGCGAAAAAAGGCGAAATGGGAATATGCCTTCTGTAGATAAAGATGATGACTTCACAGTGTCACAAGTTGCAGGTATTTTAGTACCAATAAATAAATGTGACAGCTGATAAGAAGCCTGTTTTCTTCTGATTGCTTCCTTAAAACATCAATGACGTAAACTGTAATTTGAAAAATATAATAATGAAAACAAAGCAATGTTAGAGTCAAAAATTTTCTTGTGCTGTTTCGTATATTCACTTATTAATAGCGAACACATTAATGTTAGGGGGAAAAACATCAATGTCTTGTCTTTTTATAATGGTTAAATAAACATCCGAAAGAGCTGTATCAGAATATTTTGGACAGTTTTTACATATACTAGACAATGACCTACGTTCACACTTACAGAGACAGGAAAGCTTAAGTGGAACGAAATGATTTTTAAAGGAGTGCTGGCTAAGCATGCACCTCCCTACATACACAGATATGTATAAGGGAGCTGATCGGAAATTGGTAGAAATGCAAAATGGTATTAAATGTTTGTTAAATGCACTTCAATGCGTTGCTGCTACACTCGTCGTAAATTTTGTTGAGTGTTGGTTGGTTGATTTTTAAAAATCCCCATTACAACGGAAACAGATGTTATCGCAGTTACAATAAGTTTGTCTTTGTAATTTACATCTGAGGATGATCTTGGAGGGGATCGAAAGTACTTGGGCAGGAAAAAACTACAGCGCCTTCCTTGATGAATGTCACTTTAACATGAAGAAACTGATTAGAGAACTTGAAAGTATCAGTATAAAAATAGACACAATGTATCTATATTATTCAATGAAACGTGTTTGAATCAAGATACAATATATATATATATTCAGTTGAGTCTGAAGAACTCAAATTTCCTTCTGACCACAATCGCCAATGATAATTTTGCTATTTTATTATTTTCCATACAATAAAGGAAAATATTTGTCGAAAATAAATAATTGTTCATGCTTTCAATATGGAAATAAAATATGTGAATATTCTTACAAATATATTTTTCAAAAGCTACTGCAAAACTTAAAGAACTATCTCTAAAAGTTGTAAAATAGATTTTTGTATAATGTATGTTTTTGTTTAACAAAAATTCAACATTATTTATCAGAAATTTTAGTTTCCTCTCTGTCTTGTTCAATATTTGCGAATGCCCAAGCCAAAAATACATATTTTCATTTGTTTTAACTTTCCATACATATGATTATTCCTAAGTATGGGTCAAAATGTCATTAAAAGTTTTTTTAGAAAACTTAAAATTTCTGAAATTCAAACATTTCGAAATTTTCCGTTCTGACCATTAGTTGTATAATGAGTTGGCTCGAAGTATAGAAAGTTATATTATAACCTCATTTTTAGAACAAATATGACTTAAAAGGGACTTAATGTGAATGAAGTAAATATTTACTGTGTTTTGCAATTTAACGCTCTAGCAAGTCGTATAACCCTACATTTATCACAAAATATGTTATAATAGAAATTGAGTATGGATATAGTATCTTTACTTCCATACGTTACCCCTATATATATTATTTCCTGGTTATACCGAATTATTCTAGCCGTTGCTTGAGATACTATATTACTTTTAAGACAATCTCTTTTCATTGAGCAGAATTAAGGAGATTCTGTTTTTATTAGTATGTTATCTTCTGCACATTTTTTGCTTTAACTCTAGCTGACATCTAAGTTATTTTTATTAAATATTTTATTAATATAATTTAATTGATTTTTTATTATTATTTCATTATTATTTTAACGTTAACTTCTAACCGATAAATCTGAAGAATAAATCATAGAGAAAGTCCAATAATCTACTATTTTACATGAACACTAACTCGGATCGCCCCAACACATTGTTAATAAACATTAAAAATGCTGTTATATTTAATAAAGTTAAGGCTGAATACGAGCAAGGTCTTAAAAACTATTACCAGAGAATATATTTACAATATACAAATGAACCTAGGATATATATATATATATATATATATATATATATATATATATATATATATATATATATATATATATATATATATATAATTTAAAGGAAAACAGACCAATTTAAGGCTCCATTTGTATTAATTTATTTGACCAAAGAATTTTATTTTTCTCTGGATCTTCAGACTTCACTTTCAAAAGGTGAAACGAAAAATGAATTTGAAATTTACACTTTTGACGGGCAGTATTAAGCTTATATAAGTTGACATAGAGGGTGGTGAGGAATGGTATGAGAGACATGGTCGAGGGAGAGTTTTAAAATTTATGTTTATATTTCATTTTATTATAATACTTAATATTGAGGAAGGAGGGGTTAAGGATCAGACATTGACCTATTTAATAACCTATTTTAATAACCACATCTGTTGAATTTAGTTTTAATAACACCACGTTTCGACAGATTGACGGGGTCGCTATGCGTTCCCATTTGAGTCCAGCACTTGCTTATATATTTGTTGGCTTTCACGAAGAAAGAATACGGAAGAATGCACTTTGTCCTCAACTATATTGTCGGTATATTGATGATACTTTTTGTTTATTCAACAGCGATGTTGAGGCTGATCAGTTTCTTTCTTTTCTAAATGGTATCCCTCCAGCACTGTTGAGAAGGAATCCAATTGTCAATTGGCCTTCTTGGATGTATTAGTACATCGAACACCAACACGTTTTCTTACCTTGGTTTATAGGAAACCAACCTTTGCGGGGTTGTATACGCGTTGGGACTCCTTTTGCCCCACAAAACGTAAGATAAACATTATCAGAACCCTCCTTCATAGGGCTTTAAAGATCTCTTCAGAGTCCTTGTTGGATGATGAAATCAATTTTGTTAAGGAAACCCTATGCGGTTTAGGGTATCCTCCTGACACTGTTCATTTCGTCATCCGTAACAAAATTGAGGAGTTCAGAAGTGTCAAACTCTGTGTTGTTAAAAAGTGCCCGGTTTATCTTAGATTGCCCTGGATTGGAACCAAGTGAGAAAGTATAGTTAGACAGATTTCATCCAGTGTTCGTCGCTGTTTTTTCTCTACTGAGATTCGTATAGTTTTTCAAACCCGGCCTATGATTCGTTCTGTGTGTAAGGACGTTCTCCCGCCCCATCAAATTAATTCTGTTATTTACAAATACGTTTATAGTTCCAGTGCTGACTACATAGGGAGGACGACCCAGCGCCTGGACATGAGAATTAAAAAGCACGTTCCTACCAAAATCAGAAATCACACCTTGCCGTTGAATGGACTCATCCCAAATACCTATGGTTCCGCCATATGTGAGCACCTGTTAAATAGCAGAGGGTGTGCAGCTTTTTCATCTGAGTTTTCGCTTACCTTGGCTCGGAATCGGCCGCCTCTCAATGACAAGGCCTTCATATGGGGCTTGGCGGATTTGCCAGACTGTGAATGGTGTGACTTGGTTTAGAAGAAACGACTTGAGAGGATGCAGTATTACGGTGTATGGAGTATTGATTGGTGATGGATGAGTTGTGGTGAATGGGCAAATTGTAATGCGTGAATGGGTCGTGAATCGGATTAGCTAGGTATAGGATAGTTAGTTAAGACCAGCTTCAACCCACCCTTTTTCGGCCTTGTGCCATAATTTTATTTTTTTTAATACAATAAATATTGTGCTGACCGCTTCACTGGTCGTTCTATATTTTTGCGTTTGTCAAGCGAAAGTTTTGCCGAGCATTTGGAAGAACTTTGATTTTCGTTAAGTTAAGCCTTTTATTTTCGTTTTTTCTTTTTGTTATTTTGTGAAAGTGTTTAAATTTTTGACTTTCAGTTTTGATTTTTTTTTCACGTTTATTTTTCGTTTGTGTGAACTTTTAAATTTATTTTGGACATTTCTTTCTTTTTCGACGTTTATTTTGTTTTTGCCAAGTTTGAAATTTTAATTTTATTTTGTACATTTCGTTTGTTTTGTTTTGTTAAACTTGAATTTTTGATTTATCGCGACTTCTAAGACGCAAGACTTTATTTAGTCGCAAGACTTTATTTAGTTTTAAAAAAATAGAGAGAAAAAAGAGATAAAGAGAACTTTTGTTTAAGCCGTGGGGGGCGGAAACCCACATGGCAGAAAATTCACCGCCGGAAACGGTGTCAACCGAAAACTTGACACCAGAAAATTTGGCATCTGGTAAAAAATCAACTTGGGCGGAAAACAGGCCTCTAAAGAAAGATGCGGCGTACTATAGTCAATTGAAAGAAAAGTACGACAAATATGTGAATGGAATGGAGTTCCTGACAATTCCTGAGGCTTTGGATGCCGTAAATGCGAGAATAATTTCCCTGCTGACTTCCGACGTGAAAAGTCGAATATTAATTGGAGTCAGCAGAGAAACTATGGAAGAAACTTTAAAAAAGCTGAACATTACACCCAAAGTCTTGGCTAGGAGAACCAATGCTATTTGGGATATTCTCCTAGCCACTGAGCAACAAGCCGAGAAGTGTTTTGGCAACCGCAAGCCTGCGATTGCAGATAGTGTGTATGGGCGCCCGACGTACTAAAATCACGATACATGGGGTGCCCGTAGATATTTCAACAGACAGGATAGGAGCATTTTTTTCCAAGTATGGTCCCGTTGAAGAGGTTACGTCAGTCAAAAGTAAGATTGGAATAGAAACTGGCGACGCGACAATCGTTCGGCGAGATTCCGAATATCCTGTTATGCCGAGACAGGCGGATGCTGGTGGTGGTGGAGGGACGGAAGCCATATTATTGGAGTTGCGGAGTGTCTGGGCACATGTCCAAAGTGTGCCCAGGTAAGACTTCGAAGCCTCAACCAGACCCAACAACAGCGACGATGGCAGCAACCACAACAACCACAACAGCTACAAAAACTGTGACAGCAACAGCTGAGGCAGCAACAGTTACGCCTACATCTGCGGAGAAGGCGTCTGACGGGGAGTGGACGGTGGTGAAGGGAAGGAAAATGTGCCCTCCCCTCCAAAAAAACAGCAGTCTCCAGAGTAGCAGCAGAAAAAACAAAGTCCTGGGAAACAGGACCAGCAGAAACCTAAGGAGGTGCAGAAACCCAAGGAGGTTCAGCGAAGCCCCGGGAAGCAACGCAGGAGAAGCAAAAGGGGGAAAAACAACCCCCGAAACAGCAACAGCAGAAAGAAAATGCAGAAGTGGAGATGGAGGTGGAGGAAATGCCTCCACCACGTGCCTCATCTTTAAAAAGATGTAGGGAGCGGGAGGAGTATGATGCACACAAAGAAGCATGCGGCTCGAGAAGTAGGATGGACAAATTTACCGAAAGAACCAGGTCCAGCTCTGTCCCCGCATCCCCTAAGGAAATTATCTCGGTACGCAAAGTAAGGAGCCTCCCCACTTCCCCTGCTCCAGCCCCCTCTCCCTCCACTTCTTCCCTTGCTTCAGATTCCACACCCCCTCATACGTCTACTTCTTCCCCATCCCACCAATCGTAGCAGAAAAAGGTGAAGAAGGGGAAATACTTTTCTGGTCCCGAGGCGATTTGTAGGACAGAGGAATAAGAACAAGACAAGAAGCTACCAAGGCAAAAGAGGGACTTGTTGAGGATGCTCATAAAACAGACAACTCTGGACGGCAAGTCCATAGAGGACCCCGCAATTTCCCCGATGCCCCTTCGGTCATTACATGTGTGAGGGACACTGGGTCCTACCTACCCATTTATATGAAGCGAAGGATGCTTTCCCTAACATAAGGATGTTTGAGATAAATACTCCTTATCGAAGAAAATTAAGGCAATTTTGTCCTGAGAGGGTCCCTGTCATGCTCCATCCCTCCTTAAAATAGGGCGGTTAAATTAACCTACCCCATGGACGTCGGCGGTATTGTCCTGGAAGGACGGATTACGTCAGAACTAGGTGTGGAGAGCCTAGGACAATCCGTCGGGGTCATGACTGACGCAGATTTCCGTCCCGTATGTGAGTAGGTCTTTTTCTTTTTCTATCGTTTCAGATTTAAAAGATGTCAATCAAGTTAGCAACTCTGAATGTTAAGAGCTTGAGGGATCGGGGTAAGGCAGCCCGCCTGCTCCGTGATCTCTTGTCTTTCGGCGTGGATGTCGCCGCGATCGAAGAGACCCACTTTGTTTGCAGTTCCGATGCGTGTGTGCTGGAGAACGACTTTGTCGTTTATTCAGCATAAGGGGATCGGGTTTACAGAGGAGTTTCGTTGCTGGTTAAACATACTCTTTATGCGAAGGTGGATCTTGTGCATACCGATGGCCGATATTACCGTGAAAAGTGGTTCGTTCCAAGTCGTTGCGGTTTATGCGCCCAACGACCAGAAGGAGCGGGTCTCGTTTTTTCGGCAGTTGGAGCCTTTCCTAGTGGATTCAACGGGCTTAGTTCTAATAGGGGACTGGAATGCCATCCCGGATTCCAAGTTAGATCGGGGGAGGGGTGCTATCGGGAAAGGGGCGATCGTAGCTTGGTTGATCTGATCAACGATTTTGGTCTCGTTGATAGATACCGGGTCGATCACCCCGAGGTGGGAGGAATGTGGACGTGGGCTCTTAGCTGGCTTTGTGACAAGGTAGTTAGCTACCTTGACAGAATGTTAGAAGAACCGACATAGATCTGTTAGATTGTCCCACGTTCCACTGGGTAGGCTATTCGGGTCACAAACTCGTTTGTGCCCGGGTGGCGTTAGATCATAGGCCTAGAATGGCTGGTTACTGGAATTTCGAGGACCGGTTTACCAAGGAGCCTGGTCTTCGTGAGGACGAGTTTCGCAGCTATTTGGCTGACTTTCGTCGGCTTTCGTCGAGTGAAGCGGCTAGCTGCGAGGGAGAGATCACGGAAGGAGAGGTCTACGCGTCATTGAAGAAGGTCGGCAGAGGCAAGTCGTCCGGTCTGGATGCTTTGCCCTATGAATTGTAATTGTGCCTGTCGCACATCTTTGTCCCGATTTTGACTGTGGTGTTCAACAACTTGTTCCGGCAGGGGTCCCTCCCCGACCGGTTTTCCAGGGGTGTGGTCATGCTGTTGAAAAAGGGCAAGGAAGTTGTGGGGAAACAGACCCATAACTCAGCTAAACACAGAGTTAAAGATTTTGCCCAAGATCCTGCAGGAGCGTTTGCAATCAGTTGCCGAGTCTCTGTTGGGTCCGGAGCAGACTTGTTCTGTGAGGGGCCGAACAATTCAGAGCAACCTGCATCTGATCCGTATGATCATAGAGGGTGTAAAAGACGACGTTGAGGCCGCTCTGATCAATTTGGATCAGTCCAAGGCATTTGATAGGGTTGACCATCGCTACCTTGCTGCTGTCCGGTAGGCCGCCGGATTCAAAGCCAACTTCTGCCGCTGGATTAGCCTCCTGTATCGCTCCCCGAGTGATGTGGTACAGATGAACGGGAAGCTGTCGGACGCTTTTGCGCTGTCTAGGTCTGTCCGTCAGGGTTGTCCACTGTCGCCCCTACATTATGCTTTGGCGTTGGAGCCTCTCCTTCGCTGGCTGGGGGACAGGGCGTGAAGTCCGGTCCTACGCGAAATCGTCATTCATGGAGGAGCTCGAGCCGGCGTTTCTGCGTACGCCGATGACGTATCTGCTCTCGTGTGGTCGCGCAGCAACATTGAGGTGGTACTGAAGGCGCTTGATTGGTACGAAAAGTTGACAGGGGCCAAGATTAACCGCAACAAGTCGTCCGGCTTGCGGTTAGGTGTCTGTAAGGGGGTCGATCTTCCGGGCCGCTTCGGTTGGACGGACGATCCTGTCCGCATTCTTGGAGTGTGGTTTGGACCCGACCTCCAGCTGGAGAAAAATTGGTCTGAAGTACAAGCAAAGGTCGATGCTGCCGGTCAGATTTGGCATCGACGGAGGTTGTCCGTAAAGGGCAGGGTGGAGGTGTGTGTTACATACATTTTCCCTCTTGTCCTTTATCAATTGTCCGTACTTCCTCTCTGTAAAGACCATCGGAAGGCACTCGAACGCTCGCTATCCTTCATTTTATGGAGGGGACGCAGAAATTGGGTCGACAGACGAGTCTGTGCACAACGTCTGTGTCATGTGGGGCTGGGAATGCCACACTTGGTAAGCCACAGGCGTGCCTCGAGGTTGGCTTTCCTACGCCGCGCGTTGACAGGTGGAGATCCGATTATAGAGAAGATTGTGAGGGACCCATTCACTACTCTCGCGGGTTGAGCGCAGTCGTAAATCCCGAGATCAATGGGTTTTCCTTCGCGAGTGACGGTCGGCCTTGTTGGCTGTTCCTCGGTCCAGTGACCTTTCTTGGCCTAGGAAGGTCTTCTATCGTCTTCTAGTGGAGGGGGTCGCGAAGGATTCCCTACGTGAGGTGCTCGACTTGTCGGAGGAGGATTTTCGCTCTTACTGGTCTTGGGCGCCAGCGGCGGATTATCTCAGTAACCCTGAGTTTTCGCTTACCTGGCGATTGGCTCGGAATCATCTGCCTCTCAATGACAAGGCCTTCATATGGGGCTTGGCGGATTTGCCAGACTGTGAACGGTGTGGCCTTGGTTTAGAAGAAACGGCTTCGCACGCCTTCTACCATTGTCCCCGAGTCCGCCCCCTATGGGACCATGTCGGCGAGCTGACGGCTCGTCTCGCTCCCGAAAAGCTCGTGCCCATTGATCGCGCATACGCGTGTGACAATGTGTCGCTCCCGTATTCCGGGATGAAACGAATGGTGTTTCTGACGCTGCTGGCCACGGCCCGAATGATGATTTGGACGACGCGACAGGAGTAAGTCTTGCGAGGCAACCGTCTTTCTCATCAGGATCTGATCCGATTCTTTGAGCATCAGCTCAAGATGAAGATTAGAACTGATAGAAAACGCTTGCATTCGACAGTCTTCAGCGAAAGGTGGGTGACTGAGGCGAGCTTGGTTCGTTTGAACAGGGCTAGACTTGATTTTCTCTTTTAGGTCAAGCCTACGTCACATCGGGGTTGTTTCCTGTGGAGCCCTCTCCATGGTTAGGTTAGACAAGCTTTTGTGTACCTAGTTATTGTGAGTAAGTGTTAATCCCGGCCTGTCCCCGGCCACATCTTTGGTTATGATCCAGGTAGAGATTCCCAACCTCCCCAGTTTGTTTTTGGCCCCTTTTTATCTTGACTGGGTCAGCTTTATATTTTCCCATGCCCGTATGATTTTTTTATCCTTTTCCCACTCCCTTAGCGCGAGAGCTTCTTGATTTTGTGTCATGGGCAGAATACAGCGGCCTCTCCTTTTTGATGGTTGGACAGGCCCTACTAACATCAGTTATGTTTAGTTTATTTTGTGTTGATTTTTAGTTTATTATTGGGTTCATCTCCCTCCCCTTTCATTTTTTTCATCATAGATTTTTATATATATTTTAGTATCATTAAATTTTTATGTCATGGGGCGCGTTTTGTAGGTCCCCTTAGAGATGATTTGGTATTATGGTGCATGGAGGATTGATTGGTGATGGACGAGTTCTTATGGTGAATGGGTAAATTGTAATGAGTGAATGGGTCGTGAATCGGATTAACTAGGTATAAGATAGTTAGTGTGGACCAGCCTCAACCCCTCCCCCTTTTCCGGCCTTGTGTTATAATTGTATTTTTAAAATGCAATAAATATTGTGCTGACAGGTTCACCGTGTTGTCCCGGTCACACACTTTATTTCCCGCAAGTCTTCCTTGTGTAAACAGCGTGAGTGTTTGTTGGGACTCGCTGTCATTTGTCTCTAGCTCCTTGTGTTCATAATTTTTTTTCTCCTCCACATTGCCTTTTTATTGTAGATTTTCTGTGTTTTTAATTTAAATTAAATCTTCCGTTGGAAGCCTAAAGAGCGGGAGCGAAACCGGTTGCTTCGCCCGTTTGTCTGGTAATATCAAGCTTCACACTTTTATATATATATATATATATATATATATATATATATATATATATATATATATATATATATATATATATAATTATTTACGTATTTCTTGCCGTTATGTGTGTATAACTGTATTCTGTTGAACGAATATATTGTAGCGGACCGTGGGGGTGAAGATGGGAAGAGATATCAGAAGGTTAAACTTTCCTGCTGGCGGGTCCAGCTACATGAGAATGTCGGACTTTAATTAAGTCCAAAGAAGACAAAGAAAACAAACAAGACCGGGTAAACAAATATATATTAATAACAAAATAAGTTAAACAAAAACATGGACTGTTACATAGAGTTTGTATGGAGAAATTTTGTGCGTTGCAAGTGTTCGTACGTACGTGTATTGTTCTTAGCACGACCCAGAATTTGGGAAACGCTGTATCTGTGAGAGGTCACATATTGGTGTAAGTAGAAAAAGAAAGATTTTACCTCGTCTCCGCTCGAGGTAGCGGCCCAAGGCCTAAGTCGAAAAAGAGAGAGAGAAAGGTCAGCCAGTATTTATAGCCAGGGGAAAGACCCCTGTTGAAGGATTAAAGAACTGAGTAGGAGCTAACTGCGACAATATACATTAGTGTGCACGAGAGTAAGTTTTAATGAAGAGATAAACAATTAAAGTGGTGTATTATACTTCGATTTGATTCGTGTGGGCGTGTGGTCAGTCTAATCCCATTGGCTGATCTGTTTATTGTAGGTTTGTGTCACACTAAGGTCAATGAGTAAATTTACTGTTGTCACATGTGGTAACGCGATAACTAAACTATTCTCTCGTTATTAGCCTCTGCTCGGTGCCTTCTTATTACAATGTCGTTTCATTGAATTTTTGTTATTTATTATTTAGTTGAATATAATGAAATATAGTGTGATGAATTCTGAAATTATTCTCAAATTAAAATATTTTTCAATGAAGAGGGGAATATGTTGACAGTTACTTTGCCATTATACGAATATAATTGTAAGAAGTTAAATAAATCAGCCTTAATTTTTAATTCATTGGTGCATTTCAGATCGTCCGAGAAAGACATTTTGCTTGTAATGTATATACTTTAACGCTTTAACGCTCATATCATGAAAAATAAATCAAGAAAAGAGCATGGGGTTAGTCTACGCGGAAATGCTTTATATAAATCCCGTAAATATTTTTTAACTTGAAAATCTATCAAATTTGTTGTGTATTTGCTTCAAGCTTTACGGCAAAATTAGTCCCTCCAAATAATACGAAAAAAAAATATCCAAGGATTAAAATAAATTTTTAAAAATGAAAAAATTTCCTGAAGCTTTTATTTTCGTTTTAATTTCAAGTTAAATTTAATATTTCCAGTAAGCCAAATACCTCGCTGTATTTCAAAACTAATTTAAAACTAATTTAAATTGACTGGAAGAATTTTTATGCTTCTTTTGCCAAAATAACGGCCTTTTTAGTCGTCTTTAATCGCAATGTAATTCTGTTTATTAAATAAAAATAACACATACTTTTCTGAAAATTTAGTTGCGGAATATTAGCTGATTTAATGTATAATTAATCTAATTTGAAACAAATATTATTTACTTTAAGTTTAAAATATCGCAAAAATTAATTTTTAACCCAACACTAGCCGTTTATTTAAGGCATTCGCAGGTTTGACAGATTGATATTTGTCAAATCTTGTTTTATGGTGGCTTCAGGCGTTAAAAAAGTAACTAAATTAATTTGGCCGCCTTTTATATATAATTTTTATGTAATCTTAAAAATTTAAGAAAATATTCTCTATAATCTAATATTTTATTGAATTTTAAATATTTTGGCTGTAAATTTGCTATAGTTATCGATTTAATTTTCTGATAGTGTTGTGTATTGTCTACAGTATAATTAAAAATCAGCACGTTTATACATATAAAAAATTCAAAATTCTTTTAAAATATTGGTGCGTGATGATTTGCACTAAGCTTTTCAATTCATGATTAGTAAATATAGTGTTTACTTAATAACAATATCACCTAACTTGTACAAATTAATACAGAAATTTAAAAGATTTAAAACATTATAAATTATTCTAATTAAAATTTTCAAAAAGGAAAGAAAATAATTTTTGTAAAAATTCATTATTCATCGAAATTTTATTCTCAAGAAAATATTGTGCATAATATATCTTATTCATAAGAACAATTAAATAATTTTCTAATTAAATAATGTCTTTGATTAATTTTTTATTGTATGATTCAGCGCAGATTTTCGGTAAATGATTTACTGCTTGAAAAATAAAATTGATGATTGACATTCTCCAAAGAGTCCTGCTTTAAACTAATATAAATATGAAGCTGGACAGAATTTAATTTCTTAAATTTTCATTAAGTAACGTGGGGGTAAAAAAAGTATTTCTACTAAGATTTTTCTAAAATAATTTCATTCATTTGTGAAAAAGGCTTGAAAGTTTCGTTAAAATCTGACAATTATTTTATTTTTGCAAGACTTTCCAAGTCAATATGCTTTTACTGAAAAAAAAATCACTAAATTTCTTAATTGCTGACCCCGCCAACACAAGAAAAACAAGATTTTTAACCAAAATTTCGAATGTGCTAGAATGGATTAAAACATTTAATAAAATAATAAAAATACTACGGTCTTCAATCTTAATACTCACATAAACATTTTGAGGGTAAAAATTCGTTTTTATCAAATGTGGGGCTTTTTTTCATCATGCTATGCTCTTTTTTCCGCGATTTATTGGAGGTAGCTAGTTTTCATGTACCACTAGTATTTTATATTTACTATTCATAATTTCGAATGCTCATAAATATTTAATCAGCTTAAATCGGTGTCGCGAAATCCGGAGAAATTGGCGTGAATTGGATGATATGTTGAGCCACTCTTTAACGTGTGCAAGAGGTCTGATTCCTTTACAAAACCGGCTTCGAAACATCAATCACTGATGCTAAGTGGAAATATACAAGTTATGCACTACAGCACCTAAATCGAATTGATAACCATGCCCTTTTTGCTGAAACCTATATAAAAAAAAACATCCGTTTCCATACTACTAGTCTTAACATAATTTTGCGCACGAAGGAAATATTCTCATAATTCTAGAGTATGTGCAACCATGTATAATCATATTATATGCAGACATGATACACTTTTTGGTCCAGGACAAATGAATAATCAACTTGAGGACCTTTATTTGTAACGCAGAAAATATGGCTCCACCAAAACGTTAATAACTTACATTCTTGAGAATTTTAACATCGGTATTTGCAATTTAATTTCAGCCATTGGACAATTTATGTTATTACCAACTACTTTTTCACGTTGTTTTATAAGGTGCAGAAAGTCATACAGATTCCAATTGTTTGAATAGCATAACATTTTTAATCCTTTGCGAAGTATATATTAGGGCATCAATAATATTTTCATTTTTTTCTAATTATCACAAGTACACTGAACATTTGATAATAAGAAGATAGCAGTAGTTTGTCCCATCTAGAAAAGTCTGAAAAAATATATTAAAACGTTCAAGTTTAACGCCAGAACCTTCATTAATGAACAGATTTTGTAAAAGAAGCCAACACCAATAAATTTTCTGAGCTACATTAAAAAAAGAAAACTGCTAAATTTTATCAGTACTTTGACAGCGACATATTGACCGCTTTTTAGCAAACTTCTTCGGGCAATGTACTTTAAATATTTTCCACGACAGCGTGCGATGTCACTGTTTGAAATGATCACTATTGTTTGAATAAAATCTGTAATAATCAAAAATAGGAAAAAAGCACTGTAATTAAAATAAGGTATAACCCAAATAAGTAATCTTGGAATTAGTTATTTTTAAAACATAATTTTAATAGCTGTAAGAATATCTACGTGTTTGGTGTGATATATCTGTTTGTTTATAGCTTCGACAAGGCATGGTTTTTAACAAAAGATTAATTAGAACATGACTTGCTGGTTTTCCTGATCGAATTTACTTGAAAATAAATTACTTCAACATGTGAACCAAATCATTCAAAATATAAAAATAGATTTTGACTGTAAAACACTTCCTTATTTTTAATTTTTTTTCGCCCTTTTTATGCTTTTCTTCCGAATATTTTTATTTAATTTGGAATTTTATTTATTTTTCTTAAATTATCATTATTAGATTTTTCTTTCATTTTTCATTCGTTTTTTATTTTATTATTGTTCTTTGTTGTTCTTTCTTTGTTTTATTCGTCTTTCTGTTTAAGCAAACTTTTACGGCATTTTGTTTCAATAATTTTA